>VDFB02271358.1:879059386-879117933 GCA_007258455.2 Sequoia sempervirens
TTCTCTAAATCCTGCTTAGTGGGATCTCGCTGAAAAACTAATAACATGATAAGAGATGAAAAGACAGTTGCCAAGTGTTTGTCAAGTGCATCTGGGTAGCCATTGTCATGTTTGATGATGTCAAGATGTCCGATTGTTTAAAGTTTTGAGGACCTTGAAAATGTCGAGACTTGGTGAATTCAGGAAGGACGCATCCTGAATGATGCCGAATGCCGGGAGGATTTGATCCCTAATGGTCGTAAGGGATCCCTCAAAATAATGACGATGCTTAGGAAGGACACATCCTAAAGCATAAAGGACAGGGTTGGTTCTTCAGAAGGACTCATCTGAAGAATGCCAATGTCAGGAAGAGTGATCCTTAGATGTCAAGCGGATCGCTCGAAAGGCCGAAATGGCGATGACGACGCCTAGGAAGGACACATCCTAAGGCGTAAATGACAGGGGTTATCTTTCAGAAGGACTCATCTGAGGACTAACCAAAATTTGACAGTTTGACCAGTTATAATGATTTGACTTGCTTTGACTTATGTTTGACTGAGGTTGACTTGTTGTGACCGAGGTTGACTTGTGTTTGATTAGATGCCGATGTTGTCATGATGCGAGTGTCATGTCGAGTAAAGGATTGCTTTACTTTGTTTCCGGCGTTTTCCTATCTGAAAATTGATTGAATATTTTTGACGTGTGTGCCATTTTAGTGTCATGAACCCTAATGGACTGACCTAGTGCGGCCTCGGGGGCTCATCGATAGATGGCCTTGCCTACGTCATGCACTCAGAGACCTCGTAGTTCGACACGACCAATGACGTTGTCTTGATGAACAAAGATTACGCCATGGTTTATTTTGACAACCTAATAGGACTGACCTAATGTCTCGGGGACTCAAGTATGAGTCTTGCCTACGTAGCAAATGCGCAGAGACAACGTAGTTCGGACAATGACATGGACTTATTGACTTGATTGACTTGGACTAGAGATGACAGTGCACTTGTGTGCCTTGCGTGGTCGACTGTTTTGTTTGGTTTTCTTCAAGACGTTTTATGATTTTTTTTGTCTTTTTTCAGGACATTTTGTGATGTTTTTGGTCTTTCTTCAGGACATTTTATGATTTTTAGGTCTTTTTTCAGGACATTTTAAGATTTTTTTGGTCTTTCTTCAGGACATTTTATGATGTTTTTGTCTTTCTTTAGGACATTTTATAATGTTTTTTTGGATTTTGACATTTTTGAGGTGTCAATGGATGAAAATTTGGGTAGCCTTTGTGCTAGATACCAATGACAAGGGGAAAACCAAGTCTAGGTGCAAGGAGATAAATGGGATTAATGGATGAAATGGATGTATGCATAAGAGAGCAAGGATGTGATCTCCAAAGACTATGTCGCATAGGAATGACATGCCCCATTCTAAGTACAAGACTTAGGATTTTTCGTGACAAAGCTGATGACAATAGGATAATGATATAATTGGTTTAGATAGGATGAGGTATGTCAAGAGATACCCAAAAAACATGTTTCAACATTTTGCCCCTATATCTTCATCAAGATCAAAAGGAGAAGGGTGGATAAATGGACTCAAGATGATAGGTATGTATGATGGCTAAAGATGGTAGGTAGGATGGAAATGATATGACATAAAAATGATAGGTTGGATAGATAAGACATTGTGCCCCCAAGTGTAAGTGACATAGAAGAACAAACTACACATGATGCCTGTTTGCCAGGTTTTCATCATGGTACTTATCCAAGGCACCTATTTACCAGGTTTTCACCATTGGACGAAGGGATTTCTCTTTACTTTTTTTGTGATTTTTTGATTTTTTTGGTGTCACCAAGACGCCTGTTTGCCAGGTTTTCATCAAGGTGACGATTTTTTTCCATTTTTCAATTTTTTTTGTATTTTAAGGTCCTCCAGCTTTGTCCTCTGATGCTATGCGTAGAACTTTCGGAGGTGTAAACTATTGATGGGTTCAGTCAATTGTTCCCCATCTGGAGTTGCCAGTTGATATGCTCCAGAACCAAAAGAAGATATGATGATATATGGACCCAACCAGTTTGGTTCAAACTTGCCTGGCTTTTCTCTGTCTGCTTGGTTCTTAGGGTTCTGCATGAGAACCAGGTCGCCAATATCGAACTTTCTGACCATGACCTTTTTATTGTAGCTGCGACAAAGGCGGTTTTGATATGCCTGGAGGTGATTCAGTGAGTTTTGTCTTCTTTCGTCCAGCATTTCCAGCTCGTGCAAGCGTGATTGTCGGTATTCCTCTTCATTAGCTAGACCCTTCAAAGAGACCCGTAGTGAAGGAATTTCGACCTCAATGGGTAAGATGGCTTCCGCGCCAAAAACCAGGGCGAATGGGGTAGCTCCCGTAGGCGTACGAATGCTAGTTCGGTAAGCCCACAGAGCAGGGTTAAGTTGTATGTGCCAATCGCGGCCAGCGTCATTGACAGTCTTTTTAAGGATCTTGATAATGGTTTTATTCGACGCCTCAGCTTGGCCGTTTCCTTGGGGGTAGTATGGGGATGAAAAGTGGTGTTGGATATGGAATCGCTCACATAACTCACGTACGTCTTGGTTTTTGAACGGACGTCCGTTGTCAGTGATGATGGACTGTGGGAGGCCATACCGGCAAATGATGTAATTGAGGATAAACTTTGATATTTGTTTGCCTGTAATGTATGTCAATGGAATGGCTTCGATCCACTTTGTGAAATACTCAGTGGCGGTGATAATGAATTTATGGCCGTTGGAGGAGGTTGGATGGATCTTACCCACGAGGTCGAGTCCCCATTGAGCGAAGGGCCACGGAGAAGTGATTGGCCGAAGTTCCTGTGCTGGGGCATGGACCAAATCACTATGGATCTGACACTTGCGACAGGTTCTGACATATTCTATTGCATCTGTTTCCATTGTCGGCCAATAATATCCAAGTCTCGTTAGTTTCTTAGCCAGAGTAGGACCACTCGAATGAGATCCGCATATACCGTCGTGTACTTCTCGTAAGGTCGTACATGCTTCATCGGTGTCAAGACATCTAAGGAGGGTACTGTCGAAACTACGGCGGTATAGGGTGTCACTGATAATGGCATACCTTGCAGATTTTCTAATGAAGGACTTCCTTTGGTTATTGGATAGGTTCGATGGAAGGGTGTGAGTCTTTAGATAGTCATAAATGTCCTGATACCAAGGAGAGTGGGGACCAACAAGTTCACAAACCATTTCCGACTCTGGGATATCATATGCTGGTATCAACAGCTGTTCTACTAGGAACTCAAATTGCGACACATTTTTAGGGATGTCCAAGAGAGAACTAATAGTAGCCATTGCGTCTGCTGCCTTATTCTGTACCCTGGGGATTTGTTCAAAAGACACTGATTGGAAGTATGTTAGGAAACTATCCACCATCCTCTTGTAAGGAAGCAACTTCTCATCCTTTGTTTCATAGTCACCATTCACTTGTTTGATTACCAGCTGGGAATCCCCGAATACAAGCAATGTCTGAATTTTCCATTTGATTGCCAGCTTGAGACCTGTAACTAGTGCTTCGTATTCGGCAATGTTGTTTGTGCAAGGGAAAGCAATTCGAAATGACTTAGGAATTGAATCCCCTTGTGGTGTGATGAACAAGATTCCAGCCCCTGAGCCATGACCAGTGTGGGACCCATCAAAATACAGTTTCCATGGTGTTGCTGGTTCCGTGTGAAAAATGGATTCGTCAGGAAAGTCAGTTACCAATGGATGAGAGGCTTGCATTGGCGCATCTGCCAGTTGATCTGCTATTACTTGCCCTTTTATCGCCTTGCGTTCAACATACTGTATGTCATACTCACTTAGGATCATGACCCATTTTGCCAATCGGCCTGTTAACGCTGCTCGACTTAATAGGTATTTCAATGGGTCAATTTTGGCAACTAGTTGTGTCTGATGATTGAGCATGTAATGCCTTAGTTTTTGGGCTGCAAAGACAACTGCGAGGCATGCACGTTCAATGTATGTGTAATTCAGCTCGTAACCGATCAGTGTGCGGCTGATGTAGTAGACTGCTCTTTCTTTCCCTTCATGATCATTTTGAGCCAGTAATGCCCCCAGTGCTGAACTAGTGGTTGAGATGTATAGAATTAATGGCTTTCCATGAATAGGCGACATGAGGACTGGCGGTGATAGCAGGTAATCTTTAATTTGCTGGAAGGCCTGTTGACATTTATCTGTCCATACAAAGGGGACACCTTTGCGTAACAAATACTGGAATGGGTGGCACTTATCTGCCAATTGAGCTATGAAGCGGCGAATAGATTGCACTCTGCCTTGTAGGGTTCTGAGTTCACTGATCCCTCTGGGTGGAGGCATGTCTATGATTGCTTTAACCTTGGCCGGATCGACCTCTATGCCTCTTCGGGAAACTATGTACCCCAATAGCTTACCTGACGTGACCCCAAAAACACATTTCTTAGGGTTCAACCGAACCTTGTACTCTTCTAGTCTCTTGAAAATTTTGTCAAGTACCTTCAAATGATCTTTCCTTGTTGTTGATTTGGCCAATAAGTCATCTACATAGTCTTCCATTATATTGTGCATCATATCATGGAAGATCGTAGTCATAGCCCTTTGGTATGTGGCACCTGCATTTTTGAGACCGAAAGGCATGACGTTCCAACAGTATGTACCCCATGGGCAAGTAAATGCTGTTTTGTGTTGGTCCTCAGGAGCAATGCGGATTTGATTATAACCAGAGAAACCATCCATAAGGGATAGCATCTCGTGTCCTGCAGTTAAATCGACTATGATGTCAATGTTGGGCAAAGGAAAGTCATCCTTTGGACATGCTTTGTTTAGGTCCCGGAAATCTGTACATACCCGAATTAGTCCATTTGGCTTTGTCACCGGTACTAGGTTGGAAATCCATTCAGCATAATCTATAGACCTTATGAATCCGGCATCCAGTAATTTCTTTAACTCTGCCTTAACCAATAGAGCAACTTGTGGGTGCATTTTGCGCAACTTCTGCTTGACTGGTTTAGCATTGGGTACTAGTGGCAGATGATGTAGAACCAGTTTGGGGTCCAATCCTGGCATGTCGGTGTAGGACCATGCAAAGTTTATTTTCCGTTCTGCAAAGAATTTATGAAATTCCGGTTTCTCTTCATCAGTCAATGATGCCGCAAATAGGACCATCTTGGGGTCTTCTGGAGTCGAAATGTTATCCTCTATGGTGTCCTCAACAAGCATGGCCGATCTCTCCTGTTGCACGGGGAGAAAGTCCAGTCCTCCATCTTTGGGCGCCTCCGAGAGGTTTTCACCCGCAGATACGTCCTTTGTTTTTACTATTTTACCGTCAAGAGGTGCCTTTCGGTTTTCACCTAGAGACGTTTCATTTTTTACTTTATTTTTACTTTTGCGACTAGAGGACTGAACCATCTCACCGAAGTATGCCGTGCAGTCTAGATCAATAGAAAATCCTGATTTGTGATCGCCACTTGGTATGCCTTCACGTAATCCCATGAATTCAGCAATGGCTTCATCATTTTGGAATGTGTCCAGAACTGGCGGTCCTTGTTGGTCCCAATCGACTAGTTCAGGATAGACTAAGGAAATGCCATCGTCAAGGCTAGTGAATTCGGGTGAGGATGCCGATAGCATACAAATGGATGCGTTGACGTTGTAGATGAGGTTATCATCATCCAACTCGACATCGGACTCTATCCAGTATTCTCCTTCACTAGTGTCATGTTCGTTATCATAATAAGGGGTGAAGGTTTGAGAGCCCTGGTTATCAATGTCATCTGATACTTCGGATAGATTAGACTGAGGGGGTTCGGATGGTGGCTGTTGCGTGTCATGAGACACGGTAGTGGGGTTTTGACTGTTTGGTGCCTGCTCAATTTTGAATGTTTGCCAAAATCGTTGTTCAGAGGTCAATTCCCCTGGTTCGACAAACAAGTCATCAAGACAACAGTCACTTAGGGATCGTTCGGAACCAAATTCCCACTCGTGAGAGTCTGTTTCATTTAGGTATTCCTCAGTAGTCTCAACACTTTCAGAAGCATGTATTCGCTCATTAGGAAGTTCATGGGTACGTCGATCGTCAGCCTCGAGTGATCTAAACCCTAGTCCAAGATACTTCGGGATTTGGAAAGTTTCTATGGGTTCTCTTCGACCAGTTTTATTTTTGCCAAGACCACTAGTACCATCGTAGCCTTTAGCCTTCATGATATTGTAACCCTTGCCATATTTCTGGACTGGTAGTGGAGGTAGTGAGACTGTGTCCTTGTAGATCCATCCTGTGATGTCGGTAAGATCTTCATCACTCATGTCTCCCCACTTGATGAAGACTGTATTCGGTGGAACTTTGAATGTTTCTTGCGGTTCCATTCTGAAACATGGTCGACCATATATCTTTGGAGGAGTAGGTATTGTAGTTATGCTGTATGCTGTATTTAGTTTGAACTCTCCGCAGCCAAGGTCCTGGATTCTATCAGTTGGTTCGGGCTTAAGGTTGGTGGAGGGTTGTGATACGTCCGAAGACGTGGATGGAGTAGATGTGGAAGATGACCCGAGCATGGAAGGGTCGATGTATTTGGACGAGGAGCCAGGTGCTTCCCGGTTAATAGGTACTTGGTTTTCAGAGACACCCCTTAAATTGGTACAATATTGGAAAGGGTCGGGGTCTCCGTATATGGTGATTTCTGTACCGTCAAAAGGGAACTTGAGGCATTGGTGGTAAGTTGACGGAACGGCTTTCAAAGCGTGGATCCATGGACGGCCAAGTAAAATGTTATATGGTAGTTCTAAATCCAGGACCTGGCAAGTTGTGTCGACAATGAGTGGTCCCACTCTGATAGGGAGAGAGATAACACCTCGCGAAGAGCGTTCCTCGTCATCATATGCTTTGATCACTATGCTTTTTGTTGGGTCTACACATGCATCAGAGAATCCAAGAGCCTTAACCAGTTTAAGGGAGCATATATTCAACCCTGCTCCACCATCTATTAAAACCCGTCTAACCTTGTGCTTGTGAACAAAAACTTCTATGTGTAACGCATCATTGTGATTGGTTTTTGATGATGAGTAATCCTGATCTGAGAAGGTGACATGGTGCGGCGTGGTGAGATATCCCACCATAGTTTCAAACTGATTGACATCGATGTCCTTTGGGACCGACGACTCTAAGAGAGTTTTATCCAGGATTTCTTTGTGTGCGGGAGAAATGCGAAGCAGCTCAAGGATAGATATTTGCGCAGGAGTCTTTCCTAGTTGGTCGATGAGATTGAACTGACTTTTCGGTTTTCCCGGTTGTGGGGTTGAGACAGGTTTTGGTTGCTTAGCTGATGGAGCTGGTTGTGATTGGTTAGCAGATGGGCCTCCTATAATAATCTTGGCTTGTCTAGGGGGAGGCGGATTGGGTATAGTGACCTTGCCACTTCGCGTAGTAGCATTGCACTGTGGTGCTCTCTTGATCGTGATGGTGTGGATGTATTCCTCGTCTGTTCTAACATTATTTATTATTGGTCCCCCAGAGTAATCGTACTTGGCTCGGGTGAAGTTAGCTGAAGTGGAAGCATTATGGGGACCATGATCCTGCAGTGGATTCTTGTGTATAGTATGATCCGAGTTGGAATTGAATTGCGATCCACCTACTTCGATAGTGTGATTGTCAATAAGGTCTTGAATTACGTTTTTCAGTTGTCTACAATTGGAGGTTGTATGCCCTTTGACCCGATGGTATTCGCAAACTGCGTTGTCATCCCACCATGCTGGTTTGAATTGTCCGGGGTCATAAGGTTTTATTTCCGGAAGTGTGATGACCCCATGTTGAATGCATTTCTTGAGGACGTCTGCAATGGGTTCACCTAAATTGGTGTATGTGCGACCCCTAGGGAATTGTCTTGGTTGACGATATTGTCCTTGACGGTTTTGACCATTTTGATTGTTCGAAGGAGTATTGGGGGGAGGTGTCGATGTCGTTGTTGGTCTATTTTGTTGTTGTACCCCTTTCAGAGCCAATACGGGACTTGCAGTCTTGGCGTCTACAACACCATCGTTTGTGACATGTTTATTCTTGACCCAATATTTGTTTTTGTCAGCGGGTGTGTTGGTGTTTGTATTTTTGGAGCCATACTTCAGTTCTCCCTTTGCAATAAGGGCTTTCTCAATTTGGACCCCCTTTTCCACTAATTCTGTGAAGGTTGTGCAACAATGTATTTGCAATGCGAATTTGAGGGGACCTAGAAGTGTTTGGACAAACATGTCGACCTTTTCCCTTTCAGGAATGTCAATGTGACATCGACTAGCGAGGCTTCTCCATTTTTGGAAGAACGGGATAAATGTCTCACCCGACTCTTCTTGTGTGAGATTGCACAAGCTAGTGATAGAGGTGTCCATGTCAATATTGTATGCGTAATTTTTTAGGAACCTTCTTTTGAGCTCATCCCATGATTGGATATCCTTTTGCGTTGAAAACCATTCAAGGGCTTGACCCGCCAAACTTTTGGAAAAGAGCCTCATCAGGTATGTGGGTTCGTAGGCGATATCCATACAGTTAGTTGCGAATTCTCGAAGATGCTCAATGGGATTTGTTTTGCCTTTGTATTTAGTGAAGTTGGGTGACACATATCCTGGCGGAAATGCAGGCATACGTAAGTTTGTGTCGAATGGGTATACGTCCAAGTCATATGATATTTCGGATTTCCCACCCGTAATGAGCATGTTTTGCATTTGCTTCGCCATATCCCGCACTGTTGCTTTGAGTTCATCTATGGTGGGGTCATTGACATGTCCATACGTTGGATTGCCTGGTACACCAGGTGTTCTTGCGTGAGTATAGGTGTATTGTGGCGGTATGGGTTGTTGTGGTACGTATGATGTGTGTTGTTGGTATTGAAAGTTGTGACTAGGTGCATGTTGATGAGTGTGAACGTTGGATGAGTATGTTGGAATATGTCCCCCAGCTATGCGTGTCATTATTTGGGGGATGTTGTGACCAGGAATGTTATGATGTACTAACGATGTCATGGGTTGAGTCAGTTGGCCACTTTGTGTGAATTGCTGATTTTGCACAAGGGGCACATTGGCAGTTGTACCTTGGGAGGTAGTGACGTTTGACTGTGTTGTCGTGTTAACGTTTTGTTGTTGTCCTTGTATGAAGATACGTCCTGTGGGTCCTCCCAAAGGATGTTGTGAACTGCTACTGAATGCGTTTGTTGAGGTTGTGTTCATGGTAGTAGATGTAGTTGTCAAGGGGGAGTTGTGATGACTTGAGGATGCCCCTGTGGTGTTTGCTGTTGGGATAACAGGAGGATTGGAATGATTTGCCGATGATGTCACGGAACCAAGAGAGGTTGTATTTAATTGGGGTAGTGTTGTGGATGTTGTGGATGACTGTGATCCCCCAATAGATGTAGCGTTTATTATATTGGAGATGTTTGGGATGTTGGATGTGGTATGCAATGTCGTTGTGCCAAAAGGGATGTTGCTTGTAGTATTTAGAACTTGACCACTGTGTGAGATGTTGTGAACATTGTTGGCATTAGGATCATGTAATGTGTTAATGTCAAATCCTGGTGGTAACCTAGCTCCTTCACTCAAGAGCATAGCTACGAATCTGTCCCTATCGTGACGTGCTATTGTTTCAGCCAACTGGTAGGCCTCTGGGTCTTGTGTCAATGCTTCTATGTGTTCTTGAAGGAGTTGACCATTTTCATCTCTTTGCATGTAGCGCTCGAATGAGTTGTTAGGTAAGGATTGTGTTGTCACTAGAGGTTGATTGTCTAGATTGGTAAAGGGATCATTCGCGGTCCAGTTTGAGTCATGTGGAGGACTGTTGGGATCTGGCATGAAGTTTTCCATTTGTCTTTTTTGCTTTTGAAGTCTGGTTTCGACCATAAATGAGCTTGCTCAAAGGGGATGTCCACTAAATGCAAGTATGACACTAGGTGAAGTCTAAGGTTCAAATTGACGACTAAAATGACCACTGTTTTTTTTTTTTTTGTTTTTGAATTTTTGTGAGTAAGGTATGCAATGTGGATGCAATGTAAAATGAGGCTATCTAAGCACTTCTGAGCTTGAACTTTGTTTTCGACGTGGACTGCTAGAGGACTTTGTTGTTAATGACAAGGTGACAAGATGACTAATGAGTCTTCCTAACTAGACTTTTGAGTTGGAAGAAATCTCACCAAAGAGGACAATGACTAAAAGGATGTTTGATGACTTGGTCCAAAAGGGTCTAATTTCGAAAACAATGATTTTGCTAAGGGGTGCTTGAGATTTGCCTACTCCTAAGTATGCAAGATATGAGCCTAGGGGCAATGTAATGTTGAATGTATGATACTAAATGGGGTGAGGTATGAAACCTAAGGTGATCAATGCAAGCTAAGGGACAAGACTTTGAGCAATTTCAAATTGGTTTTCTGGCAGAATACTTTTGATGACGGAGTTTGACAAATGGTTGACAGTTTGGAGGTCTCTGGTTTTGACTGTGCAGTTTAAAAAGTTTGACAGGCAGATGCGTCTCAGTTTAGCAATTGCGTCGCAGTTAAGCAATTGCGGTTCAGTTTTTCACTTGCGGGTTTTTGACTGTCAGATGCGACTTTGTTTAACAGATGCGGCTTTCAGGTCAACAGATGCGTCGCGACGCCTACAGATGCGTCGTTTCAGACTTCAGATGCGGTTTATCAGGCAGTTGCGTTTCAAAATGTCAGTTGCGGTTCGACTGATATGACAGTTTTGTTTCAAAGTGATTTTCATGGTATGTTGATGGGAGTGTTTGATCTGTTTGATGACTGTTTTGTTTGGACTGTGACAAAACCAGAATGCACTTGACAAACACAGCGTTTTAAGGGATAACCAAACACACATGAGATAAGCACAATCCTAGAAAGGCCACTAGGCCTTGGGTTTGTATACTTGATATAGCCCACCAGTTATACCCCGGATTGGTGATGAACACCTTTCCTTCTCGAGAGCGGATAGCTTAGAATTTGGTGGCATTGGCTCCCCTCCACGGCTCATTAACGTCATTCGAGCACACCAAATTCGGATTCATTGGGTAGTGACATCCCAAGAATTGCTATCTCTACTCAAGGGGATCAGTAGTGAGTAATCTTCGGGCATGATACTGTACCCTGCACTATATCAAGCAACGGCCAATAGAACGGTTGGACACTAAGACAAGAGGTGTTTAATTCGGGCATTCCGTTCGTGGGGCGTGATCCATGCGGCGAGAGTCCCCTTTCGGATCCATCTCGTCGGAACCACGCTCGTGATTCTTGGGCTTTCCCCAAGAACCCACTTTTCTATACCGGCTGGAAGTCCCTCGGTGTCAGGGTGCTACCGGTCTGAGTCGTCCTGGGGTGAGTACTTTTTCCCACCAGAACAGGCCCAAGTTCTAGAGTCGGTAACCGTTTCTCTTACACCCAGGATCGCACGAATGCGCAAGGGGAGAGGATACTTCGATATACCGAATCGTGAAGGGTAAATTAACAAAAAGGAATGGGTCTGGTTTTCTGATCACAAGGTTTTCACCAAGTGAGAGCATACTCACCTACCACTCCACAAACACACTCAAGCATGAAAGACATGATTGTTCTTTTTAAAAGCACCAAATTCAAAGTTTGCTAAGCTAGAAATAAACAAACACACTGTTTTGTTCTCTCCTTCTTTGACATGCGAATCTGCAAACAATGAGTTAGTAGTTTTGGATGTGATGGTCTTGGACACACGAAAAAGGATCGCCACACGCTGCAAGAAACTATTAGTAACACAAAATATCTAACCTAGTTAACATGCAGGAATAGCTAACACAGAAAAAGACAGAAAACAGAGAACCAGAAAACAGAAAGAAAAAACTGAAATTCGGTAATTAAAACCTAAAAACTGACAGAAAAGTTTACCAGACAAATGCGGCGCGGTATTACCAGACAGATGCGGCTCGGTTTGTCAGATGCGTCGTTCTGTTAGGCGAATGCGTCTCAGAAAGTCACATGCGGCTCTGGAATTGTCAGTTGCGGTCTGTCAGGGCAGTTGCGTCGTTTCTGTGAGCAGATGCGTTGCGACGGTTGCGGCGATGCGTACCAGTATTCTGCAAAACAACAGAAGACAACAAAAAACTCTACCCAAAACAGAAAGCCACTACGGGAAATGATTAGTGACAGAAAACCTAATATTGCTCGATATGCAGGAAAAAGACAGGAAACAGAAAAACCTGCGATTGGACAACCCGAAATGCAAAAATAAAACCGCAAACTTGAAAAAAAACAAAAATGATATACCAAACGGATGCGGCGCGAGTTTCGAATGCGGCTTTCGGGGTATCAGATGCGGCTCAGGACTGAACGGATGCGTCGTTCTGTTCTCAGTTGCGTGTGACAGGGCGATTGCGGCTCTGAAGTTGTCGTATGCGTCGCGACGCATATGATGCGTCACACTGTTTTTAAAAATGTTGCGGCGATCCGTACCTGTACCTGCAAAACAACAGAAAACAACAAAAAAAAAACGTACGAAAAGCCGAACTAACAACGTCGGGTTCACCAATGTAATCAAAGGAAAATCCTAAAATTATTATTAAAGTGGGTTAGCACAATAACAGAAAATCCTATGAAAATAACAAAGTACAATGGAAGTGAGGTGAAGACAAAAGGGATAGTGTTACCCTATGTCTCCACCTTCCATGATTAACCTCTGTTACACCTCCTAGCTTGCAGATAAATAACAATGCCCTCAGATTTATGAGCAACTATGACCAAAGACTAAGCCCTATGCAAGTGTTGAAGGATTTGCAGAAAATATAAATAACCCTATTTTGAGCTAAAATGGCTATGACTGTTAATGACTATGACCTAAGTTGACAGCAAATTGACCTAAACTAAGAATGCAAGAAGTCAAACTATGCTAAAGACTGAGAGCTAAAGACTGAGAGCTAAAGACTAAGAGAGGACCGCAAATGAGGTCAAAATTGCCCTTTTATAAAAATTGCAATTTTGAACGTGTGGCCAGGATGAAAAGATGACAGGAACCCTAAGATCAATGCTTAAGATTGAATATTGCTGTGTGCATTAGGGTTAGGTCAAAATTAGGGCAACAGGTAAGAATGAAGGGTGGAGATTGAATTATGAAATAATTCAATCAACGGTCGAAAATAAATGAGAAGTCAAAAGTCAAGAATTAAATTGGAGGATAAGGCTGGCACGGACAAAGAGGTTGCTGGAGAAATTAAATAATAAGATTTATTTACTCCAGACAACTAGCAAGCAATTAAATAATAAAGATATTATTTAATTATGGAGGAATGTGATAAAAGAATTATTTTGAAATTAAATAATGATTTTAATTCAAAATTCAAGAGAATGGCTAAATTAAATAAATCAAATTTATTTAATTTTAATGGGAGAAAAAGCTAATGATAATTAAATAATTAAATGAATTATTTAATTATAGTGGAAAATGGACAGAATTAAATAAATAAGAATTTATTTAATTTTTTAGAAGAAGGGGACTTAATTAGTGACGTAATTAAATAAATAAAATTTATTTAATTAATCAAGAAGACATAAATGGTAAAGGGAAATTAAATAAATTATGAAATTTATTTAATCAAAGGAAGACTTTAGATAATTAGTGATGTATTAAATAAATAAATAATATTTATTTATTTAATAATCAAGGAGGAACAAATGACATGAATTAATTAAATAATTATGAATTATTTAATCAATAGTCGAATGTGGACCAAGGACATAATTAAATAGCTTAATTATGCTAGGACGAAAGTGGTAAAAATGAAGCTTGCAGGCCTAGGTCATTTTTAGGTGTCTACACAAACAAGCCTAGATCTGATCCACAACTAGCTAGACAAATGATCAAAGCTTGATCTACCTTCTCACTTTCATCTTCTTTCTTTGCTTTGCATGATTTTGCATCCTAGGGGCTTGACCTACATGTGGATCTCTCTTGAATGTCTACTTTAGTGTGAGTTTGAAGCAAGTTCATCCTCTCATTAAAGTGGGAGCTAAATGTGCCATAGTAAACAATACCCTTTGCTTGACATGGGATTAATTCATGATAAAATGGACTTAATGAGGCCTTAATCTAGTGTTGTGAGGCATTTTATGCATCCACATTAGGTCTTGGACCCTTGCAAATCTAATAACATGCTTTCAACAATGTCTTGTAAAGGTGTTGTAAAGTCTTGTAAAGTACTTTCACACTTTTCTAGACTTAATTAACTTATTTCTCCATAATTCAACATTATAAAACATATTTAATTACATTATCACATCAATCTAGAAGGTTTTTGAATTAAACTTAATGATAAAATAGTGTTGTAATGTGTCTTGCACATTCACATCGGTTCTTGCACCTTCATAAGCTATGTGGACCTCATTTTAATGTTGTAAAAGTGTATTTAATCACACTTCCACATTGATTTTTTTTGTCCCAATCCCTATTTAACATTTACATCATCACTAATAAGCCCCTATCAACCCATATTATGCATCCTGAGGTATAATTTGATCAAATAACTGACATAGTATCATATAAGCCTAATTTTCTTAATTCTTGGCATTCCAGCTAGCAAAAATGGCCCTTGTGAGACCCATTTTCCATTAGTGGGAAATTAGTCCCATCTAGGTGGGACCCATTCACCATTAGTGGTGAATGAGTCCCATTTGAGCCATTTTTATGGTTTTGAGCGGCAAAAATTAGGTTTTAAGTTTAATTTTTCTCCATGTCCGCATTAGGGATCTAATGAATAGGTAAATAAGGTGAATTTCCTATAAAATAACCTCTCTAAACTCATTTTTACATCAATTCATCCATTAAAACATTCACATCATTCATTCATCATCTATCTTCTATCTCAAGTCAAGCAAGCTAGGGCATTTACATTACAAGTCATCAACTTAGCTTCCTAAGACATCAAAGGGCAGATTCTACATGTTATGTTGAAAACTTTGAAGATCAATCATCATGGAAAGGTAATCCATTCCATTGTTGCATTTTACATTCCTTTATTTCATCATTTTGGTTTAATTACCTAAAAGGGGTTTGACCAAGGCAAACCCCCATGCCCTAACATTCAACATCTCGCTATCTTGTCTTGTATGTTTGCATATTTAGGTCTCTTAGAAGCTTGTAAATCATTGAATGTCAGGTTTCAAGGTTGCTAAAGTCTTCTCTTCATTCATCAAGTCAAAATATCAACAAAAATCCATTTTTAGACCCGTAAATTAGAGTTTCAGAAGCAAACACATGTAGGGCAACAAAGTGCAGATCGGAAGCTTTAGAATCCACCTTTGAAAATCCAAAAATTTAAAAGTGGACTCATTCACCATGAGTGGAAAATGATTCCCACTCCAGGGTCAATTTTGAGTCTTTTGCATTTTTTAGTACCCTTTTGTCAGAAACGGGTTCCAATACAGTTTGGCAGAACTGGAACTGATTCGCCTAGAATGGTAAATGAGTCCCACTAGGCCTAAATTTTAGCACTAGCAACATTTCAGAAGAAATTTCCAATCTCCATCCACATTCTAGGTGCACACTTTTAGTTTTGTTCATTTCTGTTAAGTTTTGTATTCATTCCTAGTTTATTGTTGTATTACACAATGTGTTTTCAAAAAAGTTATTTTCCTTTAGTTTCTATTCATTTGTCAATGAATATCATTAATTTATTTCATTCAAACAGTATATCTAGGCATATTTCATCCTTATTCTATCCATATTGTATTGATTTTTAATGTAACATAAGCATTTTTGCCCCATCTTTCTCCTTCTAGGTGAAAAACCCTAGGATAGCTAGAAAGCAAGTGGGTGCCAAAAATATATGCTACAATATCACTTGCCATATCTATTTGGGGTCTATATATTTATCTATTGTTGATCATGTCTATCATAGGAATGGATCCGATAAGACATATCTCAGGATGTTGTTGGATCTTGTCAAAAAGCTATGTATTTGATACTTGGCATTGTTTTAGTTCATTTTACGATCAAATTCTTTTGCGATTGTCTGCTTGAAAGTTCTCATTGTTGATGTTTTATATGTTTGCTTTCTTTGTTTTTTCAAAGAGTGGATGTGATGATTTGTTTATTATGGATGATGTCTTATTGCGAATTGTGATGGCGGACATGGGTCTTTTTAATTTTTCTAAGTTTTTATGATGTTGTTTTTGACATTTTTAGGAGACTAACCTAGGGCCTCAGGGGATCATCAAAGATAAGACTTTCCTACATTGTACACATAGAGGCTCATAGTTCACTTGGTTTTTTTTATTGTTTCCAACCATTTCTATTTTTTGAATGTTTTTGGATTTTGTATCTTTTGACTGTTTTTGGATTTTGTGTTTTTTGACTAAGTTGAAATAAAGCATGTTGGAAACTTAAGGGGACTGACCTAGGGTCTTAGGGGATAATAAGCCTTGCCTACATTTTACATGCAAAGACCAAGTATTTCATCTATTTGAATCAAAGCATAAATTGTTTTTTGGGTAAACAACATTGATAACCTAGATTGATATTCCACTTTTGTGTCTAGAGGATATGTTGTGGGAAATTTACTTGAACTAGCTATGAGATTCAAGAAAATGTTGATATCTTAGACTATTTGAGTGAAGGAATAACCCCGCAATGTTGTTTTCTTTTTGATGTTTTTCAAATGTTTTTTTCTTTTGTGGTTTTCTATATTTTTTTTGGATTTTTACCCTCTTGCCTGGGTTGTAAGATACTGAAAACTTGGATTGATATTTCACTGTTTCTTTCTAGAGGATATGTTGTGGGAAAACTTACTTGAAATAGCTATGAGGTTCAAGCAACTGTTGATATCTTATAATTTTTTTGTGAGAGAAAAATCCACATTGTTGGTGTCTTTGAAGGTTACCTAGGTAGTCCGTTGGTGGTACACCTTGTTTTTGGGACAAACTATTTTGATTTTTTTGGATTTTTACCCTCTTGGTTGGGGTGTAAGATACTAAAAACTAGGATTGATATTTCACTTTGTCTTTCTAGAGGATATGTTGCAGAAAATCTTACTTGAACTAGCTATAGGGTTCAAGTAACTATTGATATCTTAGAATTTTCGAGTGAGGGAATAATCCATGTTGTTGGTATCTTTGAAGGTTACCTTGGTAATTCATTGGTGGTATACCTTGTTGTTGGGACAAATTGGGATGGGTACAATGTGGCACACCTTGTTGATGTTGATGATTCTTTTTGAAGGTTACCCTAATAGTGTGTTGGTGGGATACCTTTTTGATGGTACGAATTGCAAAGGGTACCATGTGGCACACCTTGTTGTTTGAATAATGCCTGGATCACAATGTGAGCTAGAAGGCATAGATCAAGATTTATTTTGAAGCAAAGTGTAAGCACTTGCCCCCAATGTCTAGTAATGATAGGTTATCTTGTGATAAGATAGCTTGTTTGGATAGAGTATTCCCCTTTTGGACAATGCCTCATGACTCAGATAATGTTGGGTAAGATAGGATCAATGATATTGACCCATGTCAAGATGTTTTCCATAAGCAAGTGTAAAGTGTATACCAAACATTTGTCAAGATCAAGATACGCTGGATTGGAAAGAAAATGAATTGGGTGTATTATGGATCAACTAAGATGCTTCCACCTAAAATGGTGCACATGGATGCTCAATTCTACACATGAAGCTTGTTTTCCAGGTTTTCATCATTGTACTTGTCCAAAGTGCCACCAAAGTGGTTTTCACTAGAGGATGATTTTTCTCTTGAATATTTTCTTGATTTTTTTATTTTTTTATTGATTTTTTATGTCACACAATACACCTGTTTACCAAGTTTTCATCATGGTGACAATGTTTTTCTCATGTTTGAACCACCTGGTGGTGTTGATGTAGATGTTGTTGGTGTCGATATGGTTGTTGTTGTTGTCATGATATGCCAATGATATCCTGCTTGGAGAAGTTGTTTTTCTAAGATACAGGCACTTGAATGTAACCCCTGATAATTTGTATCTTCCTTGTTGATACTGGAGTTAACCTTACCTTGATGTGCACATCACGATAATGTGCCCTTAGAGTCTTTATGATAAAGAGTTATTACCAACACATGGTCAATGTGAGATTTGGATATCTTGGATGGAAAAATGTGTTGAGGGATATGATATTCAAATGGATTAGTCGATAGTTTGGAACCTTTGACTCTCCAAACTTGGGATGATGAGCAGAGATGGGTGAATATAGAGATTCGATTGGGACCAATGTCTTGATATACCTTGTAGGCTGCTCTTGTAGCTTTCTTTTGCATCACTAGACTTTTTTGATGGATGAAATTCTCTTTTTGATTTTTCTCCATAGTTTCTTTGACTAATGCAGTTTGATAGGGATGATTTTCTTTCTTTTGCTTTTGTATCCATTTGTATCTTTCTTGTTCATTTTATTTTTCTAATTCATTTGCTTCAATGACTTGTTCCTTTCTTTGATATAGCTTTTTCTCTTGTTTTTGGTCCCAATCATATGGTTGGAATATGCGTGGATGAAAATTCATGATATGGCTAGTTGTATCCTTGGTAGCAACTTCATCGTAATGACTCTTCATGCTCTCTATGTTGATGATTGCATTAGATAAAGTTTCCCCTGGTATAATTGAGGTATCACTAATATGTTTAGATCCTTTACTTGCTAAATAACAAAGACCTTGATGCTTAGGATTAAAAATAATTTGCACTGGTGCTAAGATACCCTAATTATGTAGGCATGCTCCTCTTTCTTGATAATTCATCTATTGAGAAATAGGATATGTCTTACTTTGGAAACAAGATGCTAATACTTCTCTTCTCTATTATGGATCTTCAAATGTGATAGCTTATTCACTGATAGGATCCTTCATAGGTGGGATGACTTCTTGATTTATATATTTGGCTTGATTATGTGAAATATAAAATTTTGATGTTTCTTCAAGATATATCGGTGCTTCTTTGATTATTGTATACCCAGTGCTCTATTGCTTAGGATTGTTATTTATCTTTGTTGAGTTTAAGATACTCTTCTCCATATTTTCATGCTTGATGTCTTCAACCTACTTGGAGGATGTTTTTGATTTCAATGCTTCTTCTTGATCAGTTTTTGATAGGTCTATAGATTGTGCTATATCCTGATCATTAGTACAGATGTGAAGAGTAGGTGACTCTTGTTCCATGGTAATGATATCAAGAGTATGAGACTCTTTTTTTGGATGAAGATCATCTACATGTCCATTAGGAGTAAGAATCTCATGGGTAGATGTATGTGTGCTTTGCATATGGATGTGTTCTTTTGGAAAGCCTTGGATGTCTTGGAAGATATCAGCTAAGTCATTGTAGTATTTTGATGGTAAGGTTTCTTGATCTTGACTCTACATGGTATCGTCTTTGACATGTTTTTGTTCATATTCTTGACATGGATCAATTTCAAAGAAAGGATTTCCTATAAAAGATCCTTGGATTTCCTCAAATTGTGGGCATATGGGTGATAGATCTTGGCTTATATTTTCTACATTCGGTATAAGCATTGGATTAAGAGTCTCTTGATCCTCAGTATGTACTGCCATGAGGTTGGATGATGTAAATATATCTTGGACTAAATCATTGCTAGACTTGGGTGATTGATTTTGATCATGCTTGGGATTAAATTATTTATGTATGTCCTCTTGCTCACTGGATGATGTAGAGACATTGTTAATGTGATCAATGATAGATAGCTCTTGATCATTGCTTTCAACTTTTGAGGTTGAGATATTGTCCACATTGTCATTGGTAGATGGCCCTTGACTATTTCTTTCACCTTTTTAGGTTGAGACATTGTCATTGTTGTCATTGGTAGATGGTTCTTTAATAGTTATTTCTCCTTGATCAATGAGGTCTTGGATGAGGTTTTTGAGTGTAGCACATCTATTTGTTGTGTCACCTTTGAACTTGTGGAACTCACATTGTTCGTACTTGTTATACCAAGGAAGTCTAAAGTTTGGTTCACCATAAGTTCTACTATCACTGATTTTGATAAGTTCTTGTTGTACTAGTTCGTGCATGGTTACCTCTAACGTTTCTCCCAAAGGGGTGAATTTTCTTTTTGGTTGGTAATCTTTCCTATGTGGTTTTTCTTGATTGTTTTTCTCTTGATTTTGCTAAGCTCCTTGATATGGAAATTGAGGTACATTTTGATATTACATTTGATGTACACCTTGGTGTTGTGAAACTTCTTGATATTGCATATATTGGAAGTGTTGTTGATATGGATATTGAGGTGTTTGTGGGACAATGTCTATTTGTTGTGGATATGTAATGTTCCAACCTTGAATAAGGCATTGATGAGATGTTGTATTTATTTTTTGTTTAATTTCCTCAAGATCTCTCTCAATATTATCTAGGGAAATTTGATGTTTTGGATTTATTCCTTGATGGTGATTTTGATATCCCTGATGTTATTGCCCTATTTGATTTTGTGACCCTTGATAAGAGTAATTTGGGTAATAGATTGACATTTTTTGGGAATGTTATGGTGCTCAATACCCTATCATAAGGTCACTTGGTTTATATCCTCATCAGTCCCTTCTGTTGTTTGTGGCGTTTGCTAGTGGGATGTTATCATTTCTTTTGTTGGTTTCAATGTTCTTTCTGTGTTGTGATCTCATGGTTGTCATAAAAAAATTGGATCTTAAGGTAGGGAAAATGGTGCTAGACCTCTAAGTTTTTCAAATCCAATGTCAACCTAAATAAGAGGGTGGATGTGGGTAGGTAATATAGTTCGGTTCCTCCTAGATCATGCATAAAATTTTCTTGGAAAGATGTAGTGATTGTGGTAAAGTATGATGGCCAACTTTCTACCAAACTTGGAATTACAGTTCCTATATCTAAGACAACAAGATGTAGATCTTTCCCTATGGATTTTTATTGTGCGATGAACCATGGAAAGGACCAATGTCCTTATATATTATCCTGAAAGACACTTGGGTTTTGATTCGTAAAGAACATGTACATATCAGGATGTTGTCTTAGTGTTTGTTCATAAAATCTGACTAACAACTTGTTTTTGTTTACGTAGAGTGCTAAAATGTGGTTTTGGATGGTTTTTGGACTTAGATTTCTAATTTTGTAGTGATGACTGGTAGACCTTCTCTTGGGGATTCTGATTCTACGTGAGATCATGAAGATGGTATTTATTGCCATGCGGGTGGTGGTAATATAGGTCTTCTAATTGTTAGGTTTTCCTTTTCTTCCTCTTCATCTAAGATGATGGATGCAGTGAGAAATTAGTGAGGTGTTTCATTTTTCTCAAATATGAAGGTTCTCAAACTACTTATGATGTTAGTTTATGCACCTTCGATGTATGTGTTACCTAGTTGAAAGATTGGTGCTACAATGTATGGTTGGTGAACTAGAGTGGTAGGTTGCCAAATGGTCATAAGGTGTGATGGTGTTGTGAGGTGGTTTGCTATGAAACTCAAAAACTCTAAGGCTTGAGTGTTGTTTTGGAATGTGGCTACTTTTTGGAAATCAAAATGTTGAAGAACTAGGATCGATATTCCACTTCCTCATCTAGAGGATATATTGTGGGAAAGATACTTGAACTAACTATGAGTTCCAAGTAACTGTTGATATCATAGAATTTTTGAGTGGAGGAATGATCCTAATGTTTTGTTGGATTTTGATTTGAAATAAGTAGTATGGGAATAATGGCTGAGAGATTTGTGACCAATCTAATTTTCCAAGTGTCTTGTTCAAGCAATGACCTTATAAACAACTCCAATTTGTTTTCCCCTAAGTGTTTAGCAAAAAAATTGTGAGTTGGAATGGTAGTTTGTAACCTCTCTGTGTTTGTTTCCTTTGTGTTCTTGAGTATGGAAAATGAGATAATAGCACTGGACTAACTCAAAAGCATGGACTTTAGGTGACCTAAATGTCTATAGCTCAAGTTGTGAAATCACAACACCCAAGCCAGAGTTACCAAAGTGTTTACTTTGATCAATGCAACCTAAAAATAAAAACTGAAATGTTTGAAAACCTTTAAGGATAAATCCTTTCAAGGAGTGCAAACATAAGGCTTCTTTCACAAGTATACACTAACTCAAAGGGTTTGTTGTTTGACCATCTTGTTCAATGTTTGTTTTGATGTGTTCTTTTTCTTTAAATCAAACATAGAATTTGATGTCACAATTGTTTTTGAATGTAATTAGGAAAGTTTAACATTAACAAACAATTACAACCCTAGTGGAGAGAAACCATATTCTTAGGTGGGCTTGGCTCATGCTCCGAAGAGATGATTTTGCATGTGACTTATGGCATGGGCCTATAGTCAGACTTGGCAAGTAACTTCTCAAAAATAAATTCTGATGCACCACTTTCAAGTAATGTTTTGGATAATAGAGTGGCTTCTAAAACAATTGGCTCTTAGTGTAACTATGAACATGGAAATTTGAGACTCACCGCTTGGTAACTTAAGGCTCTTTAACCATTCCTATTCCACTTAAGGAATGGGATTAGGTGCAGTCTATTGTCAGCATGGCTTGAAGCTACTTTCTTATGATTTTGCAACTTGTGATATAGCCCGCCAGTAAATGTGCTTTGAGACCTTGCAATGAGTTCTCCAGCACAGGATGTGTCTCAAAGCAAGCTCCCTCTCTAAGGTAAAATTTATAATAAATGCAAAGCTCAAAAATGTTCTTTGCTCACCCAAGATCACCAAAACGGTGTGAGGGGAGAAGACAAAACACTACAACTTTGCTAATCAGTGTATGCACAATAAACAATTCATTGCAGTTTGATTCATTTTGAACACCTTGAGCGATGTTAACCCCCAAAAATTGTGAGTAAAGAAAAACAAAGGTTCTTTTTATTTTTGCACCAATTCAAGTGTTCAGGACATCAAGAAATTAAGATAAGAATGGTGTGAAAACAACAAAAACATTTTGTTTATTTTAAGCCCGAAAATTGAAGTGTTTCTAAGAAAATCAGGCCTAGTCTTTAACTGGTCAACAAATGTAAATCATATGTGCATTAACAAAATAAAAAACATTTGCACTCTTTTTATGCACCAAATTTAAAGGTTGCTACTTATGAAAACATGAAATGTGTTCATTTTTAGAGCCCAAAATTGAAGTGTTTTATGTTCTTTTTATGAGCACTAAAAGAGAGTTCCTACTTTAGAAAGCTTCAAATGGTTGTTTTTTAACACCAAATCAAATGTGAGAGTTGTGTTGCTCATTTTAGAGGACCAAAAAGAGATTCCTACTTTAGAAAGGTTCAAATTTGTTCATTTTAACAACACCAAATTTGAAATGTGAGAGTTATTGTTCATTTTAGAGCACCAAAAGGAGATTCCTACTTTAGAAAGTTTTAAATTATTTATTTTAACAACACCAAATCAAATGTGAGAGTTGTTGTTGTTCATTTTAGAGCACCAAAAGGAGATTCCTACTTTAGAAAGCTTTAAATTGTTTATTTTAACAACACCAGATCAAATGTGAGAGTTGTTGTTCATTTTAAAGCACCAAAAGGAAATTCCCAAGATAAACAAAAATACTTGGTGGCTCCAAAGATCTTGGACCAATCGTCTTCTCTACACAAAACAAGTTAGTATTTTCAAAATCTTGCATAGAAATACATTAATTCCTACAAAACAAACAAAATGTTAGCAAGGAAGGTCATTACAATAGTGCAAGATCCGTGCATTTTTCTTCTAGAGAAAATGCTTAAAAGAAAAATCAAAAGCTCAGAAATAAGAAAAAAGCTCAGATTTTCCATACAGGTGCAAACCCAAAAAGATACAAAAGCACACTTTTTGGAGCAAAAGAGCTGATCTTAGTGAAAAGGCACAATTCCCATGGCAAAAGAATAGTTTCTGTGGAAAATGCTCAAAATTCTTGCTAGTCAAAAGTGAGTTTTTGTTGGGTATTTTTTGAAACGTCTCTAGAAGCCTCTCGAATTCCTATGACTTCAAATTTGCTCATAAAAACATTAGTAAGGAGGACCTAGGTCCCACCAAGCATCCTAGAATGTGTGAGGGGGAAGGAATCCATTAGGAGAGATGTGAAAACAAGATCAAATGCAAGATTGAAATCATAAATCTATCTAATCCAAAACGCTTAATCCATCCTATTCAATCACTCATGAAATGTGAAAATCTAAGCTATTTGAATGAAATAAGATCCTAAGATATTCAAAACCAATTCAAAAAACAAAAGAAGAGTTTACCATCCCGTGATGGAGTGTATTTGCATGATGTTGGGTTGTTCGTATCATTGCAAAGCCTCCATTGCTTTTACATAAAAGCTTGATGAACGATGCTTCGTTGATCGAAAAGGTTGAAGCTCTATCAATGGTGATTGTGACAACACTTCATTGCATAAGGTAAGTTGAAATTTTGATCTTTATTTGTGAGGAGAGGAGTTTGTTATAAAGGAAAAGAGATTTTGAATCGATGATCAGGATCGTGTTGGAGAATATCTAGATCAATGGTCAAAATGAGTTGACAGGATTTAGACATGATAAGATTGTACAAAGTTGATTGCACAATTAGGGTGATTGAAGAATAGATTGGCTAGTCAAGGTTTTGATTGCTTAATTAGCAATTGATTGATCGGTTAGGGTTGAGTTAGGAATTAGATGGTTGAGTTAGAAAATTTAGATTGCTTTGTTAGAAAAATAGATTGCTTAGTTAGCAATCCATGATTTTCTCAATCAAAAAGTGGGTCAGGAATATTAATTAATTAATTTAATTAATTAATTCCATTTTGATTTTGATTTTATTTTTGATAATTTGAATAGTTTGATTTAATTATTCAAATTTCAGAGGGAAAGTGTGATAATTAAATTATTATGCTTTAATACTTTAATCAATTTTGAGGAATAAGGCGAATTAGTGATGTAATCAAGTAATTAGTGTTGTTTGACTAATCAAGACAAAATAATATTAGATTAGGACTTTATTAAATAAATGTAATTTATTTAATTGGTTGAAATGATGAAATGTGAATTAATAAAATAACATTGTATTATTTAATTAAAAGAGGAAATTAGGGTTTTGAATGTCATTTTGATACCATTGGATGCCATTTGATGCATTATGAGATGTTGTGGGATGATTTTGAGATGATTTGAGATGTTTTAGAGATGTTCTGAGTTGATTCAAAGATGTTTTGAGATGATTCAAAGTCATTTCAAGATGTTCTAAGTTGAGTTAGAGTCATTCCAAGTTGATTCAGAGTCTTTCTGAGAAGTTTTGAGTTAAATCAGAGTTGTTTTGAGTTATTCTAGAGTCATTTTGAGTAGATTTAGAGTCATTCTAAGACATTTTGAGTTAATTTAGAGTTGTTCTGAGTTGATTCAGAGTCATTCCAAGACTTTTGAGTTAATTTGGAGTCGTTTGGAGTCATTTTGGGTTGATTCTAAGTTGTTTCGAGATATTCCAAATTTGTGATAAGTGTTAAGTCAATTTTACATGTCTACACCTCTATAATAACCTCTCTCAGTTCTTCATATCACCAATTCATTTGGTCATGGTGATGACTTTTCACACATTGAAAAAAGTGTCAAATGCATTGAAGAGAAAGTTGCAAGGTGGTGTAACTTTATTTTTGTCCATCGTGCAATCAAATCAACAATCGCAACATGTCCAAGGGGGAAGCTTTATACTATGCAAGGTCATTTTTTCACACCCCAACATATTGGATAATTTTAGGCTACATTGTACTAATGCTTTCTCTTAAGATCCGTAAATGCCAAAATTTGGTGAACATTGACAAGTTGTTTCTCAAAACCTATGGAATATAGAAACATTGTATCTAAAGGTATAGGGTTATGTAGGGTCCCTCTACAATAATCTCTATTAGTTTTTTGTATCTCCAATCCAATTGGATATGGTAACAACTTCTTGCACATTGAAGAATGCATCAAATGCATTGAAGAGAAAGTTAGAAGGTGGCATAATTTTCATCATACGGCCAAACTAATAGTGCCAACACATCCAGGTGGCCTAGTTTATGCTAGGAAAAGTCCTATTTTGCACCCCATTATACCAGATCATTATACCAGATCATTCCGTACTACATTGTACTAGTTCTTTCTCTTAAGAGCTATGATTGCCAAAAAGTGGAAAACTTTGATGAGCTATTTTTCAAAAACTATGCCACTTAGAGATGTTCTATTTGAATTTATAGGGTCACATAGGGTCCATCTACAATAACCTCTCTCATTTTTCATATCTACAGTCCATTTGGCCATGGTGAAAACTTTTTATACATTTAAAAAAAATTAAAAACATTGAAGAGAAAGTTGCAAGGTGGTGTAATTTTTGTTATGTTCAGTCTATAAAAACCTTCATATTTAAAAAATAAAACATTTTATTTTGCATATTGTGTTTCAATGTTCCATTGTATGTGTTAATTAATGATTAGTGTTTTGTCACTAAGCCTCTCTTAGTTGAGACCCATAGTGGAAATTGTATAAAATGATATCAAATCTTAGAGAACATGACATCAAGAGGGTTGATTAGAAAGCAAGGTTAAGATCATGAATTTGAAGGCTAGAATAATCAAGATATATAAATGGTTTTTATTGGCAATATATTGTCATTGATGTCAAAAGGAAATTGGATTTATGTAAGGAAGATCAATCTCAAGAAGAATGGTGAAGTTTGATGTAGAGAAGAGCATGTTGTTGCTCAAAATTTTGGAAATTTGTCATGCAATATTTACATGTTATTTCAAAGACTATTTCCAGAGGACTATGTAGAAAACTAATGACAGATCTGATGTGGGTTTTTCCTACTCATTTAGAGGTACAGTTTACATGTTTACTAGTTGAAAATGGAGCTCATAATTGAGTTATGTTTTCTCTTTGGTCAAGTTAGGGTTTAGCAGAGAAACCCTAAAATTTTTAGTCATGGTTCCTTCACAAAATTTATAATTGATCGTTGACTGGTGATAGGCTATTACTTGTAGCTTAAGTTACAACTTAAGCCTTCAAAGTCATGAAGAAACTAGCCCCTTCATTATAGGTATTACTGACTAGGTGGAGCTTAATATTCCCTAAGACTAAAGCCTAAATATTCCACTCTCACAATTCTGTGAGACCCATGGTGGGCCTAACTCTATTTTTCATGAAAGCATGGAACTTTTCCATGTGTCAGATGGGAACACAATTTTATTGGCTATTGCATCATTGTACTCTTAATGTTCTCTAACAAGGTAGTAATTGTGATATGTAAAATGATGAAAAGTATCTAATAAAGATCGTATCGCTCATTTGATTTGCATAGTAGTTGTGAATCAACCCAACAAGTTCATATTTACAATATGCAATGGTCAGTGGAATATGATGCAAGCAGACAAATAGTATAATTTTACTATTTCATGGAAGAGATGGTGGTTCCTTGATTTAACCCTGTGAGACTACGGAAAGGTAACATGTTTCCATGATGACGTTTATATGATAGGCGGTGAATATTCATTGCATCACATAAATCCTTCACATCACAAAAAAAAAATTTAAGCCCTAAGCAGAAGTCTCTTTTTGCTAGAATGATGGTCTGAGCTAAATAACACTTTGGAGAGAAAGATTAAGACCATCAAATAAACTCCAAATTACAATCTAAAAAGTGCATTTAGAAGCTTAAACATAATACTAATGGAACCTATAGACTTTAGGGAGAGTTTGGAAGGGATAAATGTTGTGTACCTTTTGCAAAAAATGATTTTTCATGGCTTATTGAGGACTCATTCGTCCTATGGTAAATGGGTCCTAGCTTGGGCTCTAGAAAAATTATTTTTGGGTTTTTTTCCTCTGTTTCTACACTTCAAAAGTCTGGATTTTTATTTTTGGATAACTGAAAATAAATTATGTAGAAGATTTTTTGTGAAATTGCAAGAACTGTGACAACTTTAACAACTTTGTAACTTTGTTCTTCAATTGATCTTCCACCTAAAATTTTCAAACACACATGAAAGAGAGAAAAATGTTGTTTGTTAGGTGAATGGGGGTATTCCTTGGTTAAACCCCATTTTTGTCGTAATTAAACCTTGAAATAAACAAAAGCATGAAAGGAATGATGAATGAAAAAAATAAAATGTTACAACTCACCAATCCCTATTTGAACCTTCAAAAGTAGATTGCAAATTAGCATGTAGTGGACTCAATGGATATATATCTTGATCTTGAAACTTGATGTGAAATAATTTCCTTGAATGCTTGATTAGATCTTGAATACTACATCACCACATTAGCTCAACAACATGCATGAATAAATACATCTTTGACATGATGAAATGAATCTTGATTGCTACAACAAATGATGAAGAAATCTACCCTTGAATGCTCTTGAAATGACTCTTGATCATAAAATTTTCTCTAGGATTTGAACACTTGAAAATCTTAGTGAAACATAGTGAAATGACCTCTTATTCATACATATCTTAAGATTAATTCCCAAAATTCAAATATCACAAGCTGACATTGAATTATGAATTTTAAAACATTAAAATACCACCAAGAACATATTTTAAAGAGGATTCCTAGGTCCAAGTGAGGACCCATTCACCATATGGCTAATGGGTCCTAGGCCACTTACCTAGGACACACATCAGATAAGGTGAAATATCATGTAAAAATAAGGTCCTAGGAATAAGTGAGGACCCATTCTCCATGTAACGAATGGGTCCTAGGTCACCTACCTAGGACACACATCTTCCAAAATTAAGGGTTGTGTAATGGAATTTATCAATGTCAAGTTTTATTCCTTAGAATTTACATTTAATTAGGATTGGATTTTAATTAAAGGGGCGAATTAAGGAAAATTAACCTCAATCAATTAAAAAAGCCATAGATTAGTGTGAAAGTGTAAAGATACACCTTACAATACCCTAAATAAGGCACAATTAAGTCCATTTAATTTAAAATGGCCCTAAAATTAATGTGAATATGAAAAACATATTACAACACTAAAATAAGGAAACATTAGGCTCATTTTATTATTAATTATTCCCAAATTATGTGTGAAAAGGGATACTTTTTCCAACACTACACTAGGATATGTATTGAGTTGCATAGGTGAAGTGCAATAAGATAGAGAAATGAAAGGGGAGAAGAACAAAGCAGAGGTATGAGTTACTGAGTTTGCAATTGAAAGGTTGAAAATTGTTTGTTTCTATGCTTGGGAGATAGAGTAACAATCTTCTTCACTCTCTCATTCAAGGAAAACCTTAGAGATCTCAATCTAATGTATGCAAAGGAGAGAGAGATATTTCAATAGGGTTGTCCTAGGGTCTTATTATAAACTAAAGAGGGATTCACCACCAAGATAAGGCTTGGAAAGACTAATGAAATGCAATACCTAATGCTTAAACCTAGTGCAATGCAATACTTCACTAAATGACTGAAAAATGCATGTAAATCAAAATACAAAGTTGAGAGATCAGGGATATGCACTTGGCAATCTATAGAGGCCTAAAATGAGCTTTGAAACATTGAAAATACTAGAATTAGGGAACTAGGACTCATATGCTAGTCTAGGTGTATCAATCCCAGGCTAGGGTTTCTAGTTTGGAATAGGTTTCTAATAGTGTAGATTTAGGATCTGCAAAAAAAATGGAAAAATTTCCTATAGTGGGACTCATATGCCACTTTTGGCATATCAGTCCTATTCTGATTTTTCAAGAATTTAAAGTCTAGATCTATACTCCAATCTCTGCTCTTCCTTCCCAAACTAACTTCTAGATTTGAACCTATAAAAAGACCTACAAAATAGAATATAAAATTGATTTTCTTATGGGGGGTTTTCCTCGATCAAAACCCTATTTTGGTAATTAAACTTTGATAGAAACAATGAATCATGAATGTAAATATAAATTTTAACCCTAACCTTAAGTTTGTCTAAGATTAGGAAATATAAAATGCAATGCAACCCTATTCTATTGTGCTAGAAAGAGATGCAAGAATGAAGCATAGACATGAATGACTCACTTTGAGAAATCCCTAATCACCCAAAATGAGCCCTAACAATGTATATACCCTCCTTAGGTTGAATGTAGAGTGTTAATGGAGGATGGAATCACATAGCTGGAAAAAAGTCATCAGACTTGGCTTGATGGCTAGTTACAGATCTCCCCAACCTAGAATCCATCATAATTCACCATAAGCAACAATAATCAACCCTTGAAAATGCTAGATCTTGGATGAAAGTGAGCTTGAAGACCTGCAAAAACACAATAATATTTCTCTAAGGCTTCAAGTTTTTTGATTGCTTGTTCTTGAATGATCTTGAATGCTTGGATCTTAAAATTGCTCATCTAGATTATTTCTTATATGAAAATTGACTTTAGAAGCTTATTTATATAGGCATTACACCTAATTTACCATTATTTGGATCTCAAAAGCTAACATCAACCAAAATTTAAATTAAAACTTGAATTTCCTACTCAAACCCTAAAAAGGGCCCAAGTGGGAATCATATGCCACTTGTGGTGTATGGGTCCCACCTAGGGGGACTTGTATGCCCAAGGTGGAATATGAGTCCCACCCTAGATTTTTGGGATGGGTTGTTAAAAATTTTAATGCTTTTGATTATTTTGTAAATTTTTTAGTTGAAATAAGCCTCGATATCTAAAATAAAAGGTCTTAGGGGCTTATTAATGTTGATTTAAAAGGGTGTTTAATGCATAGGTACCAAAATAGTTCCAAATTAGGAAAGAAATTGCACTATCTCCAAGAAGGGAGTACAATTTCTGCTACCACAATAACAACAATAGATAAAAAGATGGAATAGAGGATATTTTGAAGAGTAGAATAAATAAAAGAAGTGAATGTACAATTGTAGATTAGACTTGCAATAGAGAACTAGATTCATTTTGAATCAATTATATTTTGGAGTTGTATTTTAAATGATTGGTTTATGGGTTTGTAAAGAGGACACACAATTCAAATTTGGTAATTTTTGATTTCTTTACTTGCTCATACAAAATTTTATTTGCATAAAATTGTTTTTGTTCCTCCCTATTATTGGACCAAAAATTAAATTGTTTACTCATTGATCCTACATGAGATACAATAGACTATATGGATTCTAAAAGGCCTCTCTTATGAGGTTTTGTTGTAGAAGTATCATTTAACCTTGTAATAAATTCTTCAAGTTCTATTTTCCTTTTCTTTTTTTTTCCCCTAGAATATTTTCTTGTGTTCCTATGAGATGTCTACGAATTGAGGGATTAGTTTGATGTTGTTTTTTTTCATGAGGGTCTTCATTAGGAGGTGATTGAGAATTTTCAATATTTAGAGGTGGAAATTCATTTCCTAAAACTTAAAAAAATTAATTAAAAACCTAATTCAATATAAATTTAATTAAAATTTGAAATTAAAAAACCAGAAATCCATACCTCTTTCACCTTTGTGTTGTCTTGGAAGCATCTTCATGAAGATTCACAAGATCCAAGTGAAAAAAATGCTTTCTATTTGGTGAGCATGTGTTAGGAAGGGGAAAATATGCAACAAGTCGTAGATGAATAGCATAATGAATGAAATGAGGGTCATTTTTTTATTGCAACTTTTTCATTTGTCACTCACCAAATGTGTAATTCGAGAAAAAAATTAATGTGGCATCAATTTTATGTGACATATTTTTGCACTTACCCGGGACACAAGAATTAAATAAAATCCAGCTAGGTAAGATATGATAAGATCTTATCTAGACAACTAAGGCTTCTAGAAAAAGAAACTAGGACCTAAGTAAACTTAACATGTAAATAGGACCCACTAATGACTAGATAGGTAAAACACCTATTTGCACCAACACTACTCTCATATCTATCAACCAAATTTCCCTTCTCTTTTCTCTTCTTCTCCCCATGCTCCTTGCCTCCTTGAAATAATCCAAACTCATGCTTATAAACAGTCTGCAACTCTCTAAGGCAACCTATGTTGGTCAAAGTTTGGCACAAAACTCTACGTCACATGTAATGTGTAGTCAACCAAATTGACACCTCAATCCTAAATCACCTATTGTAATGAAAGAATCATATAACATCATAAAATTCATATTATAAGCTTTATTGGAACCCAATTTACCTTGACACACTTCCCTTTTCTAGTGCATGTTCCCACTTGCTAGCACAAACTCCCAAACTTTTGTACAATAATCTTCATTATAAATCAAAAACACAATCTCCACTTTGATGAATCTAGATATCTTTGTGGTAAAAAAAATCCTCTAAATTTTGGACATGTCATGTATCTTGACTAGCTCTACCTAACCTCCTAATTATGAGACCAAATAACTAACTATAGTAGAATGAAATAGTTTCCATGCTCCATCTAACTTGTGATGCAATACCTAGTGATAAGTAATCCAAATCAATTAAAATGACTTACAATCCTTCTAGATGATCCTGCATCAATAATGACACATCTTGTTACACATTTTTACATATATTTTTATTTGTATGGAGCATTAATAGAGAGCTTTATAGTTTATCTTCGAGCTAAAGAACATGTTAATGAAGACTTGGGTTGTTGGCAACATAAGCATGATGATGTATAGATGATGTTGGTGTATGGTGTGGGGAGATTGTTGAAGATTGATGAGAATGGTAGTGTATGGATTTTTCATTGATGGAAACCCCTTATAGAGATATAATAGTGTTATTATAGAGAAGACCAAATGTTTTGTAGATTTTCCTAATTCTCAATGTACAATTTTTACTATTTAGTGAACTAGTTTTGTGGTCCACATTGCTCTGCTATGAAGAATATAGTCATGTGGTTTTGAGGTGATGTTGTGCATGTTGAAGGTGTCTAAATCCAAATATTCAAGCTTGTATGTATTCTACAATTTAAGATAATTTTGACAAAGTATCAGCTCTATAAATGTTAGAGTTGCAATTACAGAGTGTATGTTGGAATGCTCTACATTCCATTATGGATGAATATTTTTCTATGTTGTTTTGAGGAAATGCTTGAGGATTTTAGTAGCATTTATGCTCCATGTTGGAAGTGTTATGGTGGTCTGTGTGTCAAGTTGTGAGTAACCACTTGGTTCATTCATTGTTATTTTAATAGTTTTGTTATATGGTACTGACTTGAAGGTTTTGGGGTCACGTGGAGATAAATTGTTTATGAAAATTATAATCTTGAGAGTGATTATGTGTCATGTTGACCTATTTTGATGTTATACACATTTTTTTGCAATGCATGTGTGTTAGTGTTTGGAGCCGATAGGGTATGTGGTACATGATACATCTAAGTAGGTTGACCCAATTGATGTTTTGGATAATTACAGTATATCTATAGGGTTGATTCGTTGTTTGAATGTGTGGACAAATAGTTTCTAGAGTGTATGTGTAAAATTTGGTGATGATAGAAGTGTGAAGTGTAATTGTGGTGAAGTATTATGTGTGTTAGTTTTTTGAGCTTCAGTGGAACTTGTAGACGTTCAAATTATCCTGAATGATATCATGCACTCGATTCTGATTCACTAACTCCAATTCTTCCTTAATCACTTCATTACTAACCAATTAATTAAATAATCCTTATTTAATTAATTCATCAATATTCCTCTTTTAATTAAATAAATCAGCTTTATTTGATTAAATCTAATGTTTTTTTAATTAAATAAATCATTTTATTTAATTTAATTAAATCCTAAAGTCATCTCTCTTAATTAAATAAATCAACTTTATTGGATTAAATCTAATGTTCTTCATTTAATTGAATAAATCAAATTTATTTAATTAAATTACTAATCTTCCACTATCCTCTCACTTGATTTAAATATATCTAAATCAAATGTCATATCAACTAATTCCACCTAAGTTAATTTAATCCTAATTAACTCCTAACACTAATCCTCCATTCATCTAGCTTTTGCAACTTGCACATGCAAATCAATTTATTTGATTCATTAATTCCTCTATTTTCATTCAAATGTGGCATATTCTTGAAATATTCCACCAATTTAAAATCTCCCTCCCAAAAGGACTTTGTCCTCCAACATGGCATTAAAGGCTCTTACATGTCCTTTTCTTGAGCCAACTTGGCATTAACTCCACTTACAACTCTTCTTGCACAAGCCATGTTTTGAATTTCAAATTCCACCTACATGCATTTAACATGCACATTGTTCAAAATGTGCTCCACTCTCTTTCATTAGCATGTTGACAAGTGGCACAATGCCATTGGTTCAAGTTTAATCCCACATTCTTCCTATTCCATATTCTTCAACTCTTCTCCATTATAAATAAAGGCCTCCTCTATTTGATTTGGCATCCACAATCCATGTAAGATCGTTATGCTCATTTGAATCCACAAGTTCATCCACAATCATCCAAATTTTTATGCAGGTTCATTATCCACAATTTCATCCATATTTTCATCCAAGTTAGCATAGAATTCATCATCTATCGCTAGGTTATTGGATTTTTGCATCAAGGATCACAAAATCATCATCAAGCTTATCAAGGAATTAGGAAAGGACTTCTTTCCACGTCAAAGAAGCACCAATTCCCCTATGGGATGTTGGTTTGAGCATTCGAATGAGATTTCATTAGCTTTTATTTGATATTTTCTGTTGTTTTCTTGTTCTTATGCTTGAATGAATTTCATAGGGAATGTTTGGTTTAAACTTGTTTGAGGACTAATATTTATTTGTTTGTGCATGTTTGAACAGGTCTAGGCTGAAGCATTCATAGAACTATATCTTCAGCATATATCAGATGCATTGTTAATAGTTCATCATTGGAAGTGAGCCACCCTTTCTTATATCTCTTTCTATTCTATGTAGTGATCCTTTGGCAGTGAACCACCGATAGTGAGCCATCCTCTTTTTGGAGAGTGAGTCATTAGAGAGTGAGTCCACCATTATATATCAAACATTTTAATTAGTTAAATATATTGTGAGCTAATCCTCACCATGGTTTTTCCCTTTCAAGGGTTTTCCACATAAATTTGGTGTTCTTGTGTTCCTTGATGTGATGCATGCTTTATATTCTCCTTTCATTTACTACAAGTTAAGTATGATGCTTTGAATGGGTGTTTGAATTGACAATGTTGTTTAGTTTTAGTGAATACTAATTCACCCCCCTCCTCAGTATTCTAGGTGTTCAACAATTGGTATTAGAGTGTGGCTCCTTCAAATGGCTTGATCGCTAAGGTATATCTTGGAGGTTGAACACGTGGCTACAAGGAAGTATCCTATCCCTCTAGAAGTGATTATGATTGAAGGGTTTACTAAAGAAAATTGTGAGGTTGATAGGGAAGGAGAACTCAAATCAACTCTTAATGATCTAGATAAAGTAGAATATGAGAACAAAGATCTAAAAGAGAATATTAAGGATGCAGATGAGATTATCAAGAAGTTGAGAGAGAAACTCAAGAAAGCTACAAAAATATTCAAGGAAACAAATGAGTAGTTGAAGAAATCAAATGAAACAATCACTAATCTAAAAGTGCAAGTTGAAGAAGGAAAATGAGTTGAAGACTGCTTGAATACCAAATTGAAAGATAAATTTGCAAAATGTTCAAATCTTGAACAAGAGATTGTGACTTTGAGCGCATATCTAGAGAAATAAAATATTCAAGAAGAGTTCCACCTTGCTTGATGAGATGATTGCAAATCAGAAGGCTTCTAAGGACAAAGAAGGTTTAGGGTTTGATAAAGGAGAAAGTTCAAAGGAGAATCAAACTTCAAACAATTCTAAAAGGAATAATTATTAGAAGAGAAATACCAAATAGATCTAGAACCAAAAGAAAGAATTCAAAAGACCTATAAAAATACCTATTGCACAAAGGTATTCATCTTTTAATGGTTACTACTATTCCTGCAATAAGTTTAGACATAGAGTTATAGAATGTAGAAGTATAATGAATCAAAATTTTCAATCATTTTTTGATCAATGCTATACATGCAATAGATTGGGTCATAAAGCTAGTGAATGTAGAAGTCAAATGATGAGTATTTACAATAATGGTATGATGTTCCAATATTTTAATGGCTATTTTTATACATGAAATGGATTTGGGTAAAAGGATTTGAATGAAAATATAAAATGGAAAGAATTAAGCTTATTCAAAAAGGTGCCACATTTCATATTTAAAATAAACTAGGAAACATAGCTAAGCTTTGAAAATCTAAGAATGTGAAACCATTTGTTTCAAAAAAGAAGAGTAATCTAGTAAAGAAGATTGATCTATTTGAAATGAAGAAGGAAATGAAAAAGATCTAGAAAAAGAAACAAGAGAGAAAAGTGAAAAGTGAATTTGTGTTAGCCCCTGGTGTAGATCTTTTCTGTAGAAACTAGATGAAGAGCTTTGGCTCAGGGGGCGTTTTAGCAGAAAATCTTCCAATCTCTACCAAAGATACAGTGTTGATGCCTTCAACACACTGGTACATGTGTATATCAACATGGTTAATCTATTGATAGTATTTCTAACATGAAATTTTTGGTTACAATGATTTGTGGAGTGATTGAAGGTGCATGTGATGACATAGTGAGGGTTTGCAAAAATTTTGACCTAACTCTATCAACTACAATCAATGCATTTTTAGGCCATTAGAAAAGTTTTTATATGTGAATTTTCATATGATTAAGTCATTTGTAATCGATAAATTGAAGTGAAGAGTAGAGTAGAGGCGACTTGAAGTGAGTCTGAGTTGTGTGAAATCCTAGGACCAACAAGGAATTTAAAGGTATTTATTGTTTCTTGCTTAACCCTAGTTTCAAAAGCGATTCAAGATGTTTACTCCACAAGTATTTGATTTCTTTGAGTGGCCAAGACCTAATTTTAAGAATCATCCATACAAGTCCATGGAGATGGACCGTAAAGGTTCTTTTTGACGGTTCCATATGGTGTGATGCACATAGAGGATGTGCATATTTACATTCACACAAAAATGGAAGAATATGATCATACAAAGATGGAAGAGTACTAGGTTAATGAGCTTATAGGAGATGATTTTGATTTTAAACCTAAATTTGAGAGTTTGACAAAGCAAAAATTGTATGTCTGGAATAATTTCCCCAATTTTTCGTTATGAGGATGAGTGGGCTAAATACGTGCTAAGAATAACTTGTGATAAGTTCATGTGGTTGGACATGCCACAAATGATAAACAAGTGATTATGGTTGTTACAAGGTTATTCTCAAATGGACCCATTCTTACAATAAAGGCCATGAAGAATGAAATGGTAATGAAGCTCATCAGTGGAAAGTTTGACAAACGTGCCCTAATGATGAAGGATATTGATAATATGACAGTAAGTTGTGCATCAATGATAATTGGGTATAATATCTTTTATACCAACATAAAGAACTCTATGTCAGCTATCGGTATACACACTACTCACCAAATGGTGAAAGAAGGTCTAGTTATTGATTTGTGTAAACTCCTAAGACAATAGCTAGTGGGGAATATTTAGAAGACCAAAGAATCAAGGTACCACTTCTAGTACGGTATCATAATTGTATGCATTCTATTTTATTTTCTTAGAGAAGTTCCTAGTAAAAAGAACATTGCATGGTTGGACAATATTCCTTTTTCTATTTAGATTTGAGACCACTTGAGAAGGTTAGGGAATTTGGAAATAAAAAAAACCATTTTGAGGGGTTTCTTCAAGACTTTTCAAGGAAAAATGTAAGAAAGAGAAAGGATACAAGAAAAAAATGTTGAGAAATATTAAAAATGACATAAATTTCATTGTTAGTAGAGATAACTGCATTATGGAAGTAGTTGAACCTAGAACCATTTGGATCCCAGAGCTAGGATATAAGGTTACAAAAAAAGAGCTTACTAGTCTAGCAGAGATTATGCTAAGAAAACCAAGAGATCCATTAATAGAAAAGTTTGGAACTTATGCAAAAAATAAATTGAAATAAATATTGAGAGGAGGAAGGACATTGAGAAGAATGTGACGAAGATGAAAACACAATTGGAAGAGATTGTGAACCCACCTAAGGGTTCTACGGAGAAAACTAAAGCTACATCTCTAGCTCCACAAGGTACTCCTAGCACAAGATGGTCTATCAGGACTTCTAACCCCTCTCCCTCTATTTGTAAGTCCTCCAAAACAAAAGATACAAGAAGTTCAAATAAGAAAGAAGCATTTGGCCCATCTATGCAACAAATGCCTCCTAAGAGGAGAAGAAAAGAAAATGCCACCATAAAAAGATGCATCAGCTGTGAAGATGAAGAGGATATAGAAGAGGAAGGACCTAAATTGGTCCGGAAGAAGAAGTCTCAAGCCACTTTGGAAGAGACCAGTGCCAAGAGAAAAAGGTTGATATTGTAGATATTGAAAGTGAAGAAGAGGTGCAAAAAGAAAATAAAGTTTTTGTGTTTCAAATAAGAGAAAATATTATAGGTGAAGGAGAAAAATTAGTTAAAGGCAAGGGGAAAAATAGAAAAAATACCCATCTGATAAGGGAACATGGCCGCTTGAATTTTGATTCTTTTCTTAATAGTATTTCAGAATTTGGTCTCTTGGAAGAGATAGCTAAAATGTATCCAGAGTCTAATGATGAAGATAAGGAAACTATTGAAGAATCCATCATTAAGTACATGGTAACATTTGACACTAGCTTAGATAAAATTGAGGATCAATTTTCTAATGACTTGAAAAATATTATTATTGCAAGAATGCAAGAGGATATTGAATAAGATACAAAGATAAAGGAATCTATGTTGGAGAAGATTGGTTCTTCTCTAATACATGAGGATAGAAACAAATTGTCTAAACTATACAGTAGGAAATTCAGACCAAAATAAAGAGTTAACGCTCTAATGAGTAGAGACAAGGAAGACATTGAAAGGATGAAGAATGAGACTTTGTGGAATGTTGAAGAACAAATGTAGAATGATTCATCTATCCAAAAAATCAATGAACCTAATAATGCACAGCATGAGCATGTGCCTAAGCTTAAGGGTGAAAAAGAAAACATGGTAACAGATAATACCCCTCCAGTGGTGGAGAATCTTGTTGAAGAAAATAATGATGATATGCAGAGTATCTTGGAGAAGGATGAAGCACAAGAACAAAATTTTCCCCCTTCAGATATGGGGAAGGAGAATAAGTAGAAAGAAAAAGAAGTCTTAGAGAGATTTGAGACTAAAAGAAATGAATATTTTCCTCCTTCGGATGATGAGAAGTCTACACAAGAAGAGGAGAGTGCAAAATATTGCTCTAATAATGAAGAAACAAAGAAGTGTGAGTTGAAGGAAGGGGAAAATACAAAAGCTATTTGTGAATCCTCTAGATATTTTGGAGATTCTTTACAAGAATTTTTAGATATGTAGTTGCAATATGATCATGTGTTGTGTACATAGCTCCTGCAGATACCCATACAACATGGACAAGTTGATATGAGCAATATCTTTCGCCTCCACAAGCTACAACTTGGTGATGTGTTCCATGCCTCTGCAAGGAAGGAAATATTGTAAACATGCCAAAATAGTACAAAAATTATTGAAGAAGTTGTTAAGGTGCTACAAGAAGGTATTCCTAGTGGAAATATTGATGATTCCTTGTCTGCTGTACAGAAGTTGAAGTTTGTATTAAATTATTTTAAGGATTATTCTACCATTTTGGAAGATAAATTGAAAAAAGAAATGGCAAAGAAGGTCAATGATAAGAGATTGAATGAAGTATCTGATAAATGTTGTGTTGCACATGATAAATTGCAAGGGAACTTGAGAGATGTTAAAAAATGCTTGGATGAAGAAAAAGTTTTGTTTCAATTTCCTTAAAATAGCCTAACTCTACAAGGAGCATAAAGTACATAATGAACTCAATCTAGAGTCACAAATTGCTCAGGACTCTAGTGTATATGATCCAAAATATGATGTAGATGGTATGACAACAACAAAAATAGAGAATATGCATGGATAGTTCTTCCTACTACAAGAATAGAAAGAAAATATCATGATGTAATATAGTCAGTTTAGAGGTTTGGTAAATGCAAAGCTTACATCCTTGACTGGAGTGTTAGAAAGTATAGATAAAATGGAACAAAAGAATCCAGTGCTCAGTACCCCAACTGAAGGAGAAGATCTCCTTATTCAGTTTGAGAATTAGTGCAATAAACTTTCCTTCACCAAGAAAGATTGGGAGATAGGAAAGAAGGAATAGGAGGCACACCTCACCAAACTAAAGGTGTCTAACAAGGGTATTTTATCCTCTGATAGTTGAAGGTGTACATTTCTATTTTTTCTATGTAATTTTTTATAATTTCTATGTAAACATGCAAAAGTGGTGGATAAGTGTTCTAGTACTTTTTTGGTTATTTTTAACCAATGAAATTAATAGGGGAAGCCACTTTAATATAAATTATTGGAGAAGTGTTGAGTATAGGAGTGAAGCAGTAAGGGGGAGTTACTCTCATGTGTATATACTTATATCAGTTAAGGGGGGATAGTTTGAAAGGTCTTATATTATGAGCCTTTTTCCCTTGATGTCAAAGGGGCAGAAGTTTGAGTAGATTTAGGGTGAACCCACAAAGCTAGTTTACAATTTCTAGGAGATTTTGATTTTTTCTGAAATCACATATTTTTAGAAAATATAATGATTTAAGCCTTAAAAATTTCCATTTAAAGCATTCCAATTGAAGAGGGTTTGATCAAACTACCTTAGATCAAACCCCCTTGGATAGAACCCCACTAGTTTTAAACCATACCTATAACAAAGTCTCATTTACACCTATCAAAATGCTGATAAAAACCCACTTTTGATTTACCTATTGGGGGATCAAATGAATTCATTTAAAATATTTTTTTTGTAAGTACATAGTCCTTATTATAAGCTTCCCAAAAAAGTATAATTTTAAATAAATTTAATTTTATTATTATATTTATTCTTTATTTCTTGTGAATGTAGGTTTTTCACCAAAAATCAAGCTATTTGTTTTGCACATGTGGAAAAATAGAAGATTATCAATAAAAAAAATGCAAAATATGAGTGCACCAGATATTGAAGTCCTTGATCCAACCAAAAAAAAAAGAATTTCGATACATACGAAAAAATTTATGCGTTATTTGGTCACGCTATGTCTAAATTATAATTGGTTTGACTTCGAAACTTGATTAAAGAAAAAATATTCAATAAAAAACTATCTAACCAAATGGAAGCACTAGATATCAAAGTTACAAATCTAAATTTGGAAGAATTAGAATTTTATTCTTCATGGAAAAAAAGTTGTGTTATATAGTGAGCATCACTTTTTAAAAATGTTGTTTTATGAAAAAAACTAGTTTTCGAGGGAGATGGAAAAAGAAGTGCAATATGATTCCAAAAAAATTGAAAAAATATATTTAGAATCTATAGAAAAAATGTCACAAAACTCTAGTTTGCATCATCTTCAAATTCCTCTCAGTTTAGCCGCTATAGGTGTTCGAAAGTGAAGATTTAGTTAAAAAAAATGATTTCAGTGTCCAGTTTGGCCAAAAATTGTAAACCACTATTGTGGGATCACCCTTTAAAGAGTGAGAGCATGTTGCCATCAATGACATAAGGGGAGGTTGTCGAAGACTTGGGTTGTTGGAAACATGAGCATGATGATGTATAAATGATGCTGATGTATGGTGTAGGGAGATTGTTGAATATTGATGAGCATGGTAGTGTATGGTGTTTTCATTAACGACAACTCATTATAGAGATACAATAGTGTTCATCCGGAGAAGACCAAATATTTTGCAAATTTTCCCAAGTCTCGGTGTACAATTTTTAGTGTTCAATGAACTAGTTTTATGGTCTGCATTTTTGTTCTATAAAGAATTTGGTCACACAGTTTTGATGTAATGTTAGTGCATGTTGAAGGTATCGAAAACCAGAGATTCAAGCTTGTATGTCTTCCACAGTCAAGGATAATGTTGATAGAGTATCAACTCTAGAAATGACAAAGTTGCAGTTATAGAGTGTATGTTAGAATGCTTTGTATTCCACTGTGGATGAATATTTTTCTATGAAATTCTAAGGAAGAGTTTGAGGATGTCAGTAGTGTGTATGCTCTATTTTGCAAGTGTTTTTGTGGTCCATGTGTCGAGTTGTGAGTGAATAGTTGATTCATTCATTGTTACTTCACCACTTTTGTAATATGGTGTCGACCTGAAGGTTTTAGGGTCATATAGAGTTAAAGTGTGTATGAAGTGGAACCATAGGAGTGATTATGGTTTGTTTTGACCTATTTTTATGTTATACACATTTTGGTTTGTTTTGCAAGGCATGTGTGTTAGTATTTAGAGCCAATAGGGTATGTGGTGCATGGTACATCTAATTAGGTCAATCTAATTAATATTTTGGATAGTTGTGGTATATATAAGGTTGATTCATTGTTCAAATGTGTGAATAGATAGTTTGTAGAGTTTATATTTACAATCTAGTGTGGAGAGAAGTGTGAAGTGTAATTGTGGTGAAGTATGAATTGTTTTAAGTCATTTTTCTTAGCTTCAATGGAACTATATCTTTAGCATATCTCATATGCATTGTTAGCAATTCATCATTGACAGTGAGCCACCCTTCTATATCTTTCTATTTCAACTAGTGATTGCTTTGGTAGTGAGCCATTCTATTTTTGGACAGTGAGTCCACCATTTTGTATCAAACATTGTAACCAGTTATAATATATTATGAGCTAATCCTCGCCATAGTTTTTCCATTTAAGGGTTTTCCACATAAATCTAGTATTCTTGTGTTCCTTGATGCGATGCATGTTTTATATGTTCCTTTCATTTGCTACAAGTTAAATATGATGCTTTAAATGGATTTTTTAATTGACAAATTTATTGAGTTTCAGTGAATATTGATTCACCCCTGCTCTTAGTATTTCATAGCTCTTAGTAGTAAACACTAGTTGATTCTTACTACACTTAAAAAAATACTATTAATCATATTCCTTATTAAATATACCTAAAAATTATGCTACCAAATCAAATTTATGCAAGTCTAATTTGATATACCTTAGAAGCTAAGTCACCACATTAATTTAGTATTATTTTTATCAAATTGCTCTGAAATTGGTACAACTATAAAATGAATGTTGAATGTTCATACAATCTATTCTCACCTATACAAAGTCTTCACACATCCCTTTATGGTTACTAAGAGTATACATACCCCTCTTCTTAAAATAAAATTACATGGAAACAATGTGTTCATTATGATTTGGAGACATTCACTTGCAAAAAATCAATTTGACACTTTCGCTCAAAAACTCAAAACTAATTGCAATGGAGATCAATTGCTCATAAATTAGTAATGAATTTTCTGATCAAAAAGATATCTCTCAACGAATTCCACCCAATTACATATTTAGTAGTTCTTGGTTATAGCCAGATAGGTATGTGCCTCCCTCACACATTTCGATAGGCATTTTTTTCTCACGCATATTACTGTCCCTTTTTACTGTCTTTTCCTTGTAATATTAAAAAAGCATTCATATATGACTATCAATAGATATTTCTTATGAATAATCCTTTCGAATTCTTGGTAAAATACTAAACGATAATTTATGTATGGAATCGTATTAGTGTTGAGCTTTCTCCTGATAAAATTTAGTGTATGGCTCTCCATATCGCCAAACGTCTATCTTCCAGGTCAATTTAGGAAAGGTAGTTTCCAACTGCATTCATTGTATATTAATGGGAATATGAGAACTGAATGAGAGAGCCAGTGGTGGGTCGTATTTGACCATAAGTTCTCATTACTTCCTATGACAGTGATCAATAGAACTAAATTCAATAAAACAATCCAGCAGAGCCATCCAAACATCCATGCTTATTATTTGGGTCTGTCATTCAGAGCCTTCATCAAATGAACACATTTTTCTCAAATGAGTAAGCGCATTAGGTACTAATTTTCTTCTCTTTTGTCGAATAAAGACGAGCATTTGCACATAAAAATTCGAAAGGAGGGAAGACGAGATGCATATAGAGCGTCAAAGCCTTTTAGAGGGTCATGTTCTTTTGGTATTTACTGGGGCTGGCACAACCGTAAGAAGAGGAGGATTAAGTTGAAGAAAGGGATGGGAAGTAAATTTCAAGGCGATGGTTAGGTTCTCCTTCCTTAGGTTGTATGCCTATAGTAGTTTAACATGGATTGGCTGGGTTGTCTGAATGTTTATTTGAGAGCTACATCTTTGTGTACTAGTTTTTGTTCCTGTATATTGAGTTATAGTCCCTGGGAATTTTCATGAGGTAGAAAAGATAATTGCTTATAAGTCCTTATTACTAGACTATATGCCTGTGAGACAAGTATGTATCTAAAATTTTGATTAACAATATTGGTGTTGCTATTATGGTTTCCATTAGTCGCCCTTCAGCAGGTGCCTGAATTTTCTCTACATCAATGACTACTAAAATTTGATCTATTTTGTTTCAATTTGTTTTAATCTAATATCAAACTAATTAGATAGAGAATTAAGTTGTAAAGGTAAAATTTTGTGTTCATTTATTTTATCTATAATAGTTTGGATATTTCAATTGTTAATAGTTGCATTTTTAAAAATTCTATTATAATTATTAGAGGAAATAAGTAGGCATATTATTTAATATTTTTTAGTTTATTTAATTATATATTATTTTCATTTGTACTTATTTTGTAATGGTAGGAATTATTTGCTACACAACACTTGTTTTTGCACACATTCCTATACACAAAATTTGTTGTATCCTTCAGATATTCATCCTTCATCTTGATCTTATTAATCTCTTAACCTAATTCACTCTTGGTGTTACAAGATTGATCTCACATTTGTAGATTTCACTTTTGAATTTCTAAAATTCCAATTAAATTTTGGATCATTGTTGCTCATACTATTCCTACTGAGTTAACATGGTACATCTTTTGTATTCTTATTTCAAACTATTTAGTGGTATTTATATACATTATTTTGGATACTAATTCACATACTAAAATTATTCAACTTCTTAAATCATTCAAGCATAACTTATTAGAAAATCATTTCAATTTCTAGACAAGAAAAAAAAAACATTACTTCAAAGTTATTCTATAGTAAATTTAACATGATTGATTTCTAACAACTAATTTTTAGCATGATTCTATAGTTGGTGTTTCCCAAAGGTTGACCTAGGAAAACATATCTCTTAGTAATCAAACAACCTCCTTATAATATTTTTAAATATTTTTGATACTTGGCAACTAATAAGAGGTATAAATTCTACCAACTTAAAGAGAAAAATGCACAGATTTAGAAGAGTAAAATTTGTAGACCATATAGTAGATTGTGACTATAGAAGGGATATGGAGTCTTAGATTTGATCCAAAATAGGACACATTTATATAAAAAATTTGAGTTGAAAGGAAGATTTGAATTTCTATTTTTTTGTGTAAACTCATCGAATTTCAACATCTATACCTTCAAAATTATTCTTAGATCTAATTATTATTATATTTGTGATTAACCATGAGACACAAGATCAATAAATGAACAAAAACACATTCCACATAAAGAGAGTTGCAAAAAATGATTTTCTATATCCTCACAAAGAAAAACTTACATAATGAACATCGAGAATCTTCAAGGAGATCAACAGGTAATACAATGAGGGTGAGTGTTTTATCATTGAATGAACAAGACAACAGAGAGGAGGGGGCGAATTAGTTGTATCCAATTAAAACATAAAACCCTCAATAGTAATCAGATCCACATGTATTCATTAAACCCTTGTTATAATGTTTAAACTTGAAATGCAGATAATAAAAATTGAAATAACAACACCATACACAAAAGAACACTAGATTTGTGTGGAAAACCCTTGGAGGGAAAAACCATGGTGAAGATGAGCTCACAATATAAGTAATTGTAAAACTAGTACAAAGGCTCACTGCCAAAATAGGACACATTGTCCAAAAATCTTACAGCCCAAACTCACTACAAAAATAGAAAGAAGAAAGAAGATAAAATGTTACATAGATAATGATCTCAATGCAACAAAGAATCCACCACTATAGTTTCAAAAACACTCATAGCCTTCAAGATATCAAGATTCCTTCAACTCACTACATTCAACAATCTTGCATTATAGCTCGTACTGCATTTCACATCTCTACACTTAATTTTGCATCACAACACTCAACTTTATTCCACACTCCATCTCACATCAACTCACTTTGTATTTATACCATTCATAAATTGAAAAGCATCTTCAAGTCAACTTATATACACTTTACATTTTACAAATTCAAAATAGTTTGTCACTAAGCATTTCCATGGTGTATAAGAACAAAAGTGGACCAATACAAAACTTAATTGGGAACCAAATCAACTCTCACATGCTATGCTACACCATTATCAATACTTAAACATCTTCAAATGTAGTGTAAACACTAAGTCCTTTGTTACTTGTGCAAACACCATTAAACTTTAAAGTAGACATTTCCTCAAATCCCAGGATGACACACACCACACTTCTAGATAATCTAGAATAATCCACAAACTATCTGAGATCCAACAAATTCTTAACACCAACTCACACATTCAGAATTTACACAACTTATACACTCAAATTACACTACCAAACATTGTAACTCTAAAAACCATATTTTGGAGTGCCAAACCATGAATCCTCTTGACATAGGCAAGAGACCAACACCATTAACACACCTTCAAAATTGCAAGACCTGAAATGCAACTATGGAGAAACATGGAGAAAAATCATTTCTCTTGGACATCTCTATAAGCAACACTGGTGAACATAACTTCTTCCACACATCAATCCTGAAGCCCAAATTCTAGATATAGAAAGTTTTAACACCTCTAACAAACATACCTGAACCACACAAGCATATCTTCAACCCAAAATAAATGTGGACTAGAACTAGAACACCTTTGCAACACCTTGTTGCCTCTATTTATCAATTTTCTCAATATCCTCAAGATCTTTAAATCACTACCATAACCATAAACATAAGCTTATTAAAGCAACACCAAAGGTTAACACTAGTAACTTAACTAATGACAACATAATCCAACTAATCAAATCAAAAATCTATCTTAATCACTACACAATTGACACCAATTGTGACAATACAAGCTTGTTGACATCAATGACAACACCTTCATACTTTCAACAATCTCCCCCTTTGTCATTGACGGAAACACAAGATGTGAAAAAACATCAAAAACAACACACACACTCCCTTTTTTTTAGATTAGATAACCTACACAACATTCTTTCACTCTCTCCTCCTTACAAGGTTCTCTCCCCTTTCACCTTTTTCCTTTTCACATGCTTCACTCTCCCCTTATATAGATAGACTTGTTCACATGAATCTCTCCCCCTTTGATAACAATGGTAAAGGATAAATTTTTTTGCATTATTCTCCCCCTTTGACATTGAACCAAGATACTTTCTACTACTCATAATACTCCCCCTTAGGAGTACACATCAACCAAATCAGCAACCTCTACAAAATTACAACACTCACTCTATACTGCAACAATGTCGCTAGCTACTCCCCCTGAGAGATATCCACCAACATCAGTACAAAAAAAGAATGAATCCATAGATCCACTAGACTAATGCATCTCCATATGCATCTAGTTCAAAAGAGGGGCAATAACCTACAACTTCTCCTAGAGATACTCAAAAGTATCCTTAGGAAGATCCTTAGTACATATATCATCAATCTAATCCTTTGTAGGTACATATTCAAGCTTCACTTCATTATCCACAACCTTTCTCTCATAGCAAGTGATATCTTATTGAAATATGTTTTTTCCTTGAATGCATCATAGGATTCTTTGAAAAATTGATTGCACTTGTGTTATCACAAAAGATAGAAATAGGCTCATCATACACCACTCTGATATCCTTCAATATTTTCCTCATCCACAATACTTGTGTGTAGAAATATGTTGTAATGTACTTAGCCTCTACAATAGATAAAGAAACTGAATCTTGTTTCTTAGTTAGCATGATACCAATCTACATCCAAGAAAGAATGCACCCACTTGTACTTTTCTTGTCATCCACATAACCAACCCAATTTTCATTTGTGTAAGCACACAATGTGAAATCAATATCCTTAGGATACCATAAGCCATAATCTAGAGTCCCCTTCAAATATCTAAATATCATCTTCACTACTACAACATGTGACTCTCTAGGGTCTTCCTGAAATCTAGCCATAAGACAAACTGCATGCATGATATCTAGTCTAGTAACAGTTAGGTATAGCAGTCCACCAATCATACATCTATACTTGTTCTGATCAACCTTAGGGTATTCATCATCCTTACTCAGTTTGCAACCAATAATCATATGTAGGAGTACATATCACTTCCATTCCAAACTTCTTCAACATTTCTTTGACATACTTTGATTTTGAAATGAATATGTGTTTATCTTTCTAATTGATTTGTAGCTCAAGGAATAAATTCATCTCCTAAAACATAGACATTTCAAATTCTTTCTACATCTCTTCTACAAATTTCTTGCAAATAGCTTTGTTGCCTCCAAAAATTATGTCATCAACATACATAACCACTATCAAGGTTTTATATATTCTTTCTCAACCTTCAAGTAAATGTTACTATCTACGGTGTCTTTATTGAATCCTGATTGTATCAAATATTTTTCCAACCATGCATATCAAGCTCTAGGAGCTTGCTTCAATGCACATAATGCCTTCTTCAATCTGCAAACTATATTAGGTTTATCTAATAATTGAAATCCTTCCAATTGTTTAATGTAAAATTCTTCCAATTCTCCATTCAAGAAAGTATACTTGCATCGATCTAATAAACTTAAAAGTTCTTATGTGTTGTGAATTCCAAAAACATCTTGATTGCTTCCATTCTAGCCACTAGAGAAAATGTCTCCTCAAATTCCATCCCTTCAACTTGTGAGTAACCCTTACACACAAGCCTCACCTTGTTTCTTACCACTTCTCCATCTTGTTATCCTTGAATTCAGCTGAGCATTATTCATGGGATAACCCCTTCAAAACTTATTTGTTTCATAATCCACACTCTAAGCATGCAAAATGAGGAAAATTTAATTGGTCCTCATGCATGGTCTCCCATCCTCAAAAGGTCCTTCAAAGTGTTAACTTTCATTGTTTTTCTTATATTCACTTTTTGATGCAAGTTGTGAAAATTTTGTTTGTGGGAGTTAGAAAATTTGTTATGCTTACAAGGTCATCGAATTTTAGCGACCTTGTAAGTCAAAGTTGCAAATTTAAAAAGGTTGCATATTCATTATTTTTAAATGACCTTTCAAGTTACCCACTGAACATTTAATTGCAGAGGCATTAAAAATCACTGCTCCTGCAATTGGAACTTCATACAAGTGCATTTATGAGGGGTTTTAATGGCTTTCAAATTGGTTTTTTAAATTGATTTAACTCATTTTTTTCCTCATTTTATGTGTTTCCCATCCTCCTCCATGCACTACATGTTCATCTAAAGCACGTGAGTTCATTTATTTGTGGGTTCAAGAGGATTTTTCATTGTTCGATTTGGCTAGGGTTTGTCTAAGTTTTTCCACTATTCTTCTTCTCGAGTATGTTTTATTAACCTTTTCTTTCCTTTAGTTTCTTTTTTGTTTAAATTTGATATGCTCTTTTTGTTTGTTTATGGTTAATTTTTAGGGTTTCTTTAATATGCATTTGCATCTCTTGTTTTTTAGTTTTACATTGTATACATTTTTTTCTTAGTGGAAACCCTAGCTTTCTACCTCGTCTCATCTTAGGCTTTGTTGGTTTTGTGTTTATTTTGAGAAATGACCCAGGTTACAAGTGCACCAATCTATGACACAATTTAGGTGTCAAATTGTAAAAATTCACAAAAAAAGGGTGAAATTGGTCATTTGGTGTGCACCAAATTCAAAAGGTAAATAAAAGAAAAAAACACATTTTGAAACCTCATTTCAGTTCAACCTATGGCTTGGCTTGGAGGATTTGAGGTCTGCAACTCGTGCTCACCAAATATCATCCATTATTTGCATTGTTAGCTTGCTATTTTTCATGAGGATTCTGCCAACACATTACAGACATCGAAGATTGTGAAGAGGTATGTACTTTTATTCTATTTATTTTTAATTTTATTTAGAATGTAGATTGAAATAGGTTTTTACAATAAAATTTTGTTCTAATTATCAGGGAATGAATCTCCACCTCGAAACTATGAAAATTCACAGTCACCTCCTCATGAAGATCCTCCTATTCAAGAACAACCTAAAACCCCTCCATCAATTTATAGGCATCCTTAAGGAACACAAGAAAATATTTTAAATCAAATTGAAAACAATAAAAAAAACATTGAACAATTAATTGGAAGATTAACCAAGAATGCCAAAACCCACCCTTATAGGAGAGGGATTGTTGAATCATTGAAGTCAATTGTATCTCATGTAGGAGAAATGAGTGAGAAAATAATTTTTTGGTCAAATAAGAGGCATGAGATGAGACAATATTATGCTAGAGTTTTTTCATATGCAGCTGTTAAATTTTATTTTTTATCAAAGTCAACTTTTGTGCCCTATTTACAGACCCGAAAAGCAACGCACCTTTGTCTCATACATGCAGGAGGTTCCCCATCCATTGGTGCCACCATGAGTTAATTAAAAATAAATTTTGGGAGTGGTGGTGCATGGTATTTGACCAACCTCCATGAAATAACCATGAGGTACCACAATAACTTTTGAGGAAACTCTATTATGAGTTTATCCTCAATAAGATGCCAAATTATTTTGACATCTTAGACTTTCATGTTAGAGGTGGGGCCTCCACACATGATAGAATTGTTGCATGACGTAATCCACAGTTGGCACCGAGACCCTTGGCCAGACCCATGGTGGAGCATGTCATCGTTCCTTCCATTGTTAAGGATAGTGTAGAGGTGGACACACTGGAGTTGACTAACTCACTCACCTAGACCATTTTACAGTGTGTGAGGCCTCTAGTAGAGCCTAGTGTGGAGGAGATATGTAGGTTCCAAGCTTCACCCCACTATTTTGGCACTTGTGGTGCAGCTTGTATGTACGATTATTAGAGTGCTTGAGATGCAGCTACATAGCCTAAATCAGTTATAGAGGTGATGTCTTTCATAGATGATTTACTGAAAGATATATTTGGCATTGACACTCAGGTAAAATTCAACAAGTTCATTTAATTTTGTTTATTAAACTATAGTTTGAAATTTAAGAATAAGTAAATTAGTATAATTTTGATTTGATGAAATTTCAGGGTTGGAGTGTTCATGAGACGTGCCCCATTCCTACAGACACTTATTTGTTCTTGATGTTGAGTCCACAGGTATGCAACTACTATTAAAGATATTATTATTGCATTTGAATAGTTGAATTTTATATTTGAATTTTTGTCTCATAACATGCTTTGGATTTCAAACAGTTTCCTGGTGGACCTTCAACCTCCACACCTTGCAATTCATTTCCTCAAGCAACTTACACTCAGGTAGCCTTTATTCAATAATGGTGTTGTAAAACAATGTTAGCTAGTTTTCATAATTTTGCATAAACAAATCTAAAAAATTGATGAGAAACACAAACATTGCATTTGTATTCATTGATTGTGTCACATTATCTTCTCCTAATTCACTTTTTGTTCCTTTATTCGTTCATAATCCCATCCCATTAAGATTTAATAGTTCATCCTACCATTTACTCTTTCATTTACCATTTGCAGATGTTGACATCAGACAACCTTGGAGATGTTGGTGGCATGATGGACCATAGATTTGTTGCAACAATAACCAATTATGATCCATTGAGAGAGGTATGCAACAAATTAGTTGATTTGATATTATATTTTCTCTTTTATGGTCTATTATAGAAAATTTTCATGATAATTTTTTGTAGCTTAATTTGTATCTTGATAGTTGCTACAGGTGGTTGTCACTCTAGATCGTGGATGTGGTAATGGGGTAAGTGCACCAAGATGGTTCCCAAAAAGGAGGCTTAAGTGGCCACTTTTTTTTCTGAAATTAGGAAATGTTGACCTTGGACATGAAATTGAGGATAGTTACACTCAAAATTTTGAGATGGAATAAAAACAAGGATCGAAGTGCTCTAAGTCTACTTTATAAACTACTAATTTATTTTGAAAATGGTTGAGATTAAGGGGTTCAAAAGGGGGATGTACAAAAATTTGTGTTGTTTTTGTCAGAAAAGTATAACATAGCAACTCTTGTACAACCTGAGCATGGTGAGATTTTTTGTAGCATTTCTAAAATCGCTACGGTCAAAAGTTAGCTAATAGCATCTAGTTGGTGCACAATTTTTTTGATAATTTTTTAATGAATATTTTATTTTTTACTAATTTTCTAAGTGGGAACTTCCTGAAAAGCAGAATTTTGGCCGTGATCCCCCTACACATTTTTGAAAATAATTGATTTTTTTTCTTTTTTTTTTAAATTTGTAGAATGGAGTCTAGTTTCTAAAAATGTAATTTATTTGAAATTTTGATGAACGGATAATTTATAACAAAAAAACACTAAACACTGCTTTTTGGAAAAAAACAGACATACAAACAAAAGAAATTATGGATGAAAGACTTAACATTGTCGAAAAGTGAAAAAAATTACATCGTTGGATAGCTAAGAGAGAACCTAACATTACCCATGTTTTTGATTTTGTGAATATTGAACTAGATGCAATCTTGATGGTGAGTATGGACTCGATTATGTGAAAAATTGTAGAATTTGCAAAACACGTCTCTGGCCTTGTTGGGAATGCCCTCCAAGCCTTTGGGTTGGTATTCCAAGGAAAATAATTTCACTTTTTTCTTTTTTTAAATGCGAAATAACGTGCTCGCGTTATAATGCAAGCACGTTTTTTAAAAATATTTCATAAGTGGCCAGAAAATTGGTACCCAACTTCATGCACCCGCCCAATGATGTAAACGTGAATGATGACTATCTGTATGTGGTAAGTGATTATATTTTGTTATGTCATTCCACGATTCAATTTTTGAGTATTAACATCTTTACATTTTATTGTATTAGTTGAAGGTCCAGAGTGAAGAGAGGAGGACTAGTGAGCATGTTCGAAAGACCAGAGAACCAACAATCACTCCATCCAACTGAATTTCGAAGGAAACACAGGATCTATTTCCTTCCCCTAGAGGGAAATTATTGTATTAGGGTCGTTTGTTGTATGCCTATGTGGCTTTTTGGAACATATGTTTTGTAATATCGATATATACGTGAAATTTTATGTCCATAAAATGGCTCCTTTGTACTAAGCTTGCATGGATTTTTTGGATATATTGTATATACTTTTATCAATATATATCATTGTATACCTTACAGCTTTTTGATTAAAAGAATATTATTTTTCTACTTCCATTCTTGAATGATTTTATCATGCGTATTGTGTAAATAGTATGTTTAAATGTTGTAGGCATGGATTTTATTTACATCTAATGCTTAATTAATTACTATCAATTGCTCAATAAGCTCCATCTAAAGCGTATTGTGTAAATAAGCTCCATTCCTAGTGGTTTGTATCCTTTGGAATGCTTCAATTACTTGTGCCTCACTTATTTGCATGTATGCTTCACTTATTCACATGTATACTTCATGTATAGTGCATGTATTCACATGTATTCTTCATGCTTCCAATGCATAGTAGTAAAAATATTTTGGGGAAAATTTTGACAAACCAAATGTATAAGAGTTTTTAAAAAAGTCAGGAAAAAATCATATTTAAAAAAAATGTAAAAAATTGTAGAACAAGAGATAAAATCTATTTATTTTGATATTGAAAGGTATTTCCATAGCATATAGACACATAGAGAGCAAATAAAATAAATATTTTAACTAATGAATTGTAAAAAATATTTCTTTGTAGTTTATATTCATATCATTGATTACATTTTATTGCACATCTTTCAAAGTCAAAGCATTACTTCACACTACATAACTAATAACTAGATGTTGATAGATGAAAAAATTTCAATTACAATATAGTTTTTACAAAGTCAACCTAAGCAGTTATGCAATTACTTCACATTGCATAACTAATAAGTAGGAGTAGCTACCAATTACATTTTCTTATCATGGCATTCTATGAGGCCATATTTCTTTGACGTATTTTATCAAATAGTTCACTGCCTTGTCTATGTTACCACATTTTTTATACATGTCTATCAAAGTATTTTGTCAAACAGTTCATTTCCTTGTTGCTATGGCTAAAATCATAAAACAAGTGCTTTCAAACAAGCTGTGGATTCTTGGAAAAAATCTATCAAAAGCATAATAGCAAGCAATACTATAAACAAGGCAATGAAGTGCTTGAAAAAGATGCCTAAAAGAAATTTGGTCTCATGGTGATGGAATTCCATGATATGCAAATTACTATGGATTTTCATGCCATTCCATCACCATGAGACCATGTTTCTTTGAGGCATTTTTTCATACAATTCATTGCCTTTTCTATGCTACCACATTTTTCGTGCATGTTTACCAAATAATTTTATCGAACAATTCACTACCTTGCTGCTATGGCTAAAAGCCTAAAATATGTGCTTGCAAACAAGCTATGGATGCTTGGAAAAAATATATCAAAGAATAATAAGAAGCAATAGCATAGATAAGTGATGAAGAGACAGGAGACCCAAACCCACTCAAAGTGTCAACTTTCCTTCAAGAGGCATCTAACAACATTAAAAGAATCTATTGGACCAATCCAAACAACTCCCAAATTTTGAAATCAATCAAAGGTTGGATTTCCCACTTTCACCCTTGCAAACTTAGTAGCAATGCAAACCCATTTTTAGGCACTTAACTCCAAAATTCTAAAAACACTTGAAAAAAAAGGATGACTCAGAAACCCATTACAAAGTTACAAAAATATCTTAGCCCCCCATATGACTCCTTTCGAACAAATTTGAGAAAATTTACTTTCTCACCATTTTAGGCGTCCATATAGGTCAATTTTACAAAGGACCCCCCTCTTAAAATTTTGCAAACAATCTAAGACTTTAGGGAAGCAATTAGTAGGTTATCAAACCCCAAAATTCCCCATTATATTTCATTTGTATGACCACCTCCACACCAAACCCAAAAACCCTTATTTTGTGCACTTTTGATGAGGGTTTATTGAAAAAGAAACTTCTAGGCCCTTTCCAAACTTTCCACCTTGCCAAAAACCCTTGAATTCACCCCCACAAGCTTAAAAGTTCATAATATAACTTTTCCTAACACCTCATCATCATATTTAGGTTTGTACCCATTAAATTCATGCATTTTCTAATGGAAACAACCCCAGGGACTCACCGAAATCAATAAATATGCCATCCCTACACAAAAAAAGATGCCTACATGTTTATTTCACCTATCTAATCCTATCCACTGAGTTACAAGACTATATAGTGGGTGGAAGGCTTAGAAACCCATTTTGTTCCCTTTCAAAACCTCCAAAACAGGGTAAATGAGCAGTCCCAAAAAAATAAAGATTTCTCCCTCAATTTTCATGATGAAGACCTCAAATCTGAAGCATTAGAGAGCCAACATACATACCTACAACATCTAAGAGTTTTTAGAGAAAATATAGGCTATACGAGTCCGTACCAAGCCTTCAAAGTTTAGAAAAATAGGAAAAAAATTGTTGAGAACATTGTATTTCATGAAAATAAAATGTGTACAATCTTCAAACTACCTTCAACAACCCTGCATGAGCCATTTTTGACGCTTTTATAAGCATTACATTCAAATTCAATTTCTGCCAATGTCTATAACTACCAAGTAACAACTTTTCAAAGGAGGTAGTTGTTGGTTTTCAAATTTGTTGTATTTATGCAACTTACAAATTTGAAATTTTCCTCCTTCTAACTCTTTATTATTTCTTAAACCCCTAGACCCTCTTAAATGACTTCCTATCTACTTACCTTGACAACAATTGACCATCTTGACAACTTTTAACATGATTACAAGTTATGGACAAATTATCAAATGAAAACTCTAAATCATGTTGGAAACATGAGAATGGTCTAAGTAGACCTTATTGAAACAAAAAAAAAAAAAAAAAAAAAACTCCTCTATCTTAACCACAATTCCATCCATGACCATTCAATATCATATTAGGAGGCTTGGTCCTCTTGCACCAACAAGGCAATGAACTGTTCAAAAAAATGCCTCAAAGAAATGTGGTCTCAATGTGCTTGTCATGGCATTCCATCACCAAGAGAACACATTTCTTTGAGGATCTTTTCTCAAATAGTTCACTACCTTGTCTATCCTACCAAATTTTTCATACATGTCTACCAAATCATTTTATCAATCAATTCACTTCCTTGCTGCTATGGCTAAAAGTCTAAAATGGGTGCTTTCAAACAAGCTATATGGATTCTTGGAAAAAATCCATCAAAGCATAATAGTAAGCAATATAGCATAGACAAGGTAGCGAAATATTTGGAAAAATGCCTCAAAGAAATGTGGTCTCATGGTGATGGAATGACATGACAAGAAAATTCTCGAGATTCTCATGGCATTACATCACCATGAGACCACATTTCTTTGAGGCATTTTTTCAAATAGTTTACTAGCTTGTCTATGCTACCACATTTTTCATACATGTCTACCAACACATTTTATCAAATAGTTCATTGTCTTGATACTATGGCTAAGAGCCTACAACAAGTGCTTTCGAACAATCGATGGATTCTTGGAAAAAATATATCAAAGCATAATAGTAAGTGAAAGCATAGACAAGGTAGTGAACTAGTAGTATGCGATGAATGCTCCCATGTTTTATAGATGAGGCGTGAGCTCAATTTATAGGTTCCTCGAATACAATTCAATGGCCAAGATTGATTTTGAATCAACGATCGAGATTACAAAATGAAACCCTAATTAGGGTTTTCCACAACTAACTACCTCTCAACCAATGAGAAAATTACATCTGGGGACACTTGTCCTTCTGCTAAATATAAACCAACAATAAAAAGTTGTTGCATTATGAAGTGTCAGGTTCATTGAACCTAGACATGCTAGCTTGGAAAAATTTGATGGGTTGGAAGATGACAAGGAACCATCTCAGCATGTTGGATGTCCCTTTTGATCTTGGCCTAAGGCAGACTTCAAGATATGTTTTCCATCTCTTATTTTCAGCTTGGGGTGGACTTTAAGTTGTCTTTGCCATGTATGCTTTGAGTTGGTCCGACTTTACATTGTCTTTCCATGTATGCTTTGAGTTAGGGGGACTTTACCTTTGTCTTGGAAAATAATTATTCAAGCCAAGGGTGGACTTGACAGTAGTTAGTACATAGTGTTTCTTTCCCAACCAGACTTCGCATCATCTTAGACATTTTCCTTGACCATGGGCATGGTAGACTTTGCTTGTGCCTTGCCAAGATTGGGCAGACTTGCTCTTGACTTAGACATGCTTATTTTCCTTCCAAGTGAAAACTGAGAGAGTTTATTGTAGAGGGGAAGAACACAATCCCATAGGTTGAGAAAATAAGTTTCTAAGTGTTATGGTGTTCGAGTAGCATCATGTTGAATTTTGCAGCCATTTTGCACTTCAGACTCTTAAGGGGTTCAGCCAATTGAACGTAGTTCGGAGTGATTCAACACATTTGGATGTGAAAGAGGACCATTCCTAGCGTAAACGTACCCACTCAGATGCATTGGAATAGTTTTTTTTGTCACATGAGTTGTAGAAATAAAGTTCCACCACTTTGCAACTTTGCATTACTTGCATTTTACAATTTTTTCCCCAAGCAAAATCCCGCCGCCACGGTAAAATGCCTTTTAGATAGCAAAAACTAAGAGATTTTATTATAGAGGGCCATAATATGATCCTGTTGGATGCTATGGATGTGTTTTTGATATGTGGATATCATTGAATTCAACACTATTATAATTTGGTATAGTAGTGGTTGTATATGTCGAGGATATTGAGAAAATTGTAAAAGAAAGTGTTCTAGGTTCCTAATAGAACTGTGCAGATCTTGAAGATGTCTTGTTCTATACATTGAATATTTATTGGTGCAGATTAAAGGGTTTATTTTTTAGTATATCTAGATCATCTACCAGAAGTTTCAGAGGTTTGTGTGAAGTTTTGAGTTTGTTGTGGTCTAACAGTGTTTCCGTGGTCTCTGTCAATGTTCCTGAATGAAGATTGTGTGATTCTGTTGATCTTAGTTGTTGTGGATGTTTCTCTATTTTTTCTTGGTGCTCTACGATGTCTCTATATTATTCTCTATATTTTTGGTATGTCAACATTGACCAATGAGCTCGCGATTGAAGATCTTTTCTTGTGCATGTTTGGTTTTTCATGTTCTTGGCCGACATGTTGGTGATAGCATGTTGTGGATCTTCATGGTGAAAGTAACTAAATTCTTTTTGTGTTGGAGATTTTAATTTGGGTCTCCACAATGTTTTGGCTGACCTTGGAGGATTCACATTAAAATTTTATTTGTAAATTTGGGCTGACATTGCAAATATGTTCTATTTTCTTGGCCAACTAAGTTGTGATGAAATCTCATGTAGCAGATATATAAGAGTGATTGTTTCATCGGCGAAGAGTTTGCTTTGTGTGCTCTTGAGTGTGTATGTGAGAGTATCATTCATTTGCAGAGCAGAGTGTGAAGAATATTTTGTGAAGTT
>VDFB02271358.1:879118033-879172933 GCA_007258455.2 Sequoia sempervirens
AAAGCATCAAATACATTGAAGAGAAAGTTACAAGGTGGTGTAATTTTTGTTATGTTCAGTCTATAAAAACCTTCATATTTAAAAAATAAAACATTTTATTTTGCATATTGTGTTTCAATGTTCCATTGTATGTGTTAATTAATGATTAGGGTTTTGACACTAAGCCTCTCTTAGTTGAGACCCATAGTGGAAATTGAATAAAATGATATCAAATCTTAGAGAACATGACATCAAGAGGGTTGATTAGAAAGCAAGGTTAAGATCATGAATTTGAAGGCTAGAATAATCAAGATATATAAATGGTTTTTATTGGAAATATATTGTCATTTATGTAAAGAGGAAATTGGATTGATGTAAGGAACAAGAAGAATGGTGAAGTTTGATGGAGGGAAGAGAATGTTGTTGCTCAAAATTTTGGAAATTTGTCATGCAATATTTACATGTTATTTCAAAGACTATTTCTAGAGGACTACGAAAAAAAATAATGACAGATTTGATGTGGGTTTTTCCTACTCATTTAGAGGTATGGTTTGCATGTTTACTAGTTGAAAATGGAGCTCATAATTGAGTTATGTTTTCTCTTTGGTCAAGTTAGGGTTTAGCAGAGAAACCCTAAATTTTTTAGTCATGGTGCCTTCACAAAATTTCTAATTGATCGTTGACTGGTGATAGGCTGTTACTTGTAGCTTAAGTTATGACTTAAGCCTTCAAATTCATGAAGAAACTAGCCCCTTCATTATAGGTATTACCAGCTAGTTGGAGCTTAATATTCCCTAAGACTAAAGCCTAAATATTTCACTCTCACAATTCCATGAGACCCATGGTGGGCCTAACTCTATTTTTCATGGAAGCATGGAACTTTTCCATGTGTCAGATGGGAACACAATTTTATTGGCTATTGCAGCATTTCACTCTTAATGTTCTCTAACAAGGTAGTAATTGCAATATGCAAAATGATGAAAAGTATCTAATAACGATTGCATCACTCATTTGATTCGCATAGTAGTTGTGAATCAACCCAACAAGTTCATATTTACAATATGCAATGGTGAGTGGAGTATGATGCAAGTAGACAGATGGCACATTTCTGCTATTTCATGGAAGAGATGGTGGTTCCTTGATTTAACCATGTGAGAGTACGAAAAGGTAACATGTTTCCATGATGGCATTTATATGAAAGGTGGTGAATATACATTGCATCACACAAATCCTTCACATCACAAAAATAATTTTTAAGCCCTAAGCAGAAGTCTCTTTTTGCTAGGACGAGGGTCTGAGCTAAATAGAACTTTGGAGAGAAAGATTAAGACCATCAAATAAACTCCAAATTACAAGCTAAAAAGTGAATTTATAAGCTTAAACATAATACTAATGGAACCTATAGACTTTAGGGAGAGTTTGGAAGGGATAAATGTCATGTACCTTTTGCAGAAAGTGATTTTTCATGGCTCACTGAGGACTCATTCGACCTATGGTCAATGGGTCCTAGCTTGGGCTCTAGAAAATTTATTTTTGGGTTTTGTTCCTCTGTTTCTACACTCCCAAATTCTTTATTTTCATTGTTGGATAACTGAAAATAAATTATGTAGAATATTTTTTGTGAAATTGCAAGAATGGTGACAACTTTAACAACTTTGTAACTTTGTTCTTCAATTGATGATGTTCCACCTAAAATTTGAAAACACACATGAAAGAGAGAAAAATGTTGTTTGTTAGGTGAATGGGGGTCTTCTTTGTTTAAACCCCATTTTGGTAATTAAACCTTCAAATAGAAAATAGTGTGAAATGAATGATGAATGAAAAAAATAAAATGTTACAACTCACCAATCCCTATTTGAACCTTCAAAAGTAGATTGCAAATTAGCATGTAGTGGCCTCAATGGATATAGATCTTGATCTTGAAACTTGATGTGAAATAATTTCCTTGAATGCTTGATTAGATCTTGAATACTACATCACCACATTAGCTCAACAACATGCATGAAGAAATACATCTTTGACATGATGAAATGAATCTTGATTGCTACAACAAATGATGAAGAAATCTACCCTTGAATGCTCTTGAAATGACTCTTGATCATAAAATTTTCTCTAGGATTTGAACACTTGAAAATCTTACTGAAACATAGTGAAGTGACCTCTTATTTATACATATCTTAAGATTAATTCCCAAAATTAAAATATCACAAGCCGACATTGAATTATGAATTTTAAAACATTAAAATACCACCAAAAATATATTTTAAAGAGGAGTCTTAGGTCCAAGTGAGGACCCATTCACCATATGGCTAATGGTTCCTAGGCCACTTACCTAGGACACACATCAAACAAGGTGAAATATCATGTAAAAATAAGGTCCTAGGAATAAGTGAGGACCCATTCTCCATGTAGCGAATGGGTCCTAGGTCACCTACTTAGGACAAAAATATTCCAAAATTAAGTGTTGTGTAATGGAATTTATGAATGTCAAGTTTTATTCCTTAGAATTTACATTTAATTAGGATTGGATTTGAATTAAAGGGGCCAAGGAAAATTAACCTCAATAAATTAAAAAAGCCATAGATTAGTGTGAAAGTGTAAAGATACACCTTACAATACCCTAAATAAGGTACAATTAAGTCCATTTAATTTAAAATGGTCCTAAACTTAATGTGAATATGAAAACATATTACAACACCAAACTCAAATAAGGGAAACATTAGCTTTCCATTTATTATTAATCATTACTTTCAAATTATGTGTGAAAGGGGGTACTTTTCAATACCACCAGGATATGTACTGAGATGAGGAAGGCAACAAGATAGAGAAATGAAAGGAGAAGAACAGAAGAGGTATAAGCATCGAGTTTTGCAATTGAAAGGTTGAAAATTGTCTGCTTTCTCATGCTTGGGAGATGGAGTAGCACTTACACTTCCTTTCTATTCAAGGAAACCTTAGAAATTCAATCTAATGGGCGCAAAGGAGAAAGAGATCTTGCAATAGGGCTGACCTAGGGTCTAATTGTAAACCAAAGAGGGGTTCACCACCAAGCTAGAGCTTAGAAAGTCTAATGAAATGCAAGATCTAATGGTTAACCCTAATATGATGCAATACTTCACTGGATGACCTCAAAATGCATGTAAATCGCACAGAGAGTCAGAGATCGTGATAGCACTTGAAATCTATAGAGGCCTATAATGAGCTTTGAAAAATTGAAAATACTAGAATTAGGTAACTAGGACTCATATGCTAAGTTTGGGTGTAGCTAGTCCGTGACTAGGTTTCAGTTTGAATAGGTTTCGATAGTGTATCTATTTAGATCTACAAAACTGGAAAATTTTATAGTGGGACTCATGCCACTTCTCGCATATTAGTCCGTTTAATTTTTTCAAGAATTCTAAAGTCCAAATATGTACTCCATTCCGCTTTTCCTTCCTAAACTGACTTCTAGATTTGAACCTATAAAAGACCTACAAAAGAATATAAAATTCGATTTATGGGCTTTTCCTGATCAAGGCCCTAGTTTGGTAAATCAAACCTCGAGAAAAAATGAATCATGAATGCAATAAGGAATGTAAACCCTAACCTTAAGTTTGTCTAAGATTAGGAAATATAAAATACAATGCAACCCTATTCTATTGTGCTAGAAAGAGATGCCAGAATGAAGCATAGACATGAATGACTCACTTTGAGAAATCCCTAATCACCCAAAATGAGCCCTAACAATGTATGTACCCTCCTTAGGTTGAATGTAGAGTGTTAATGGAGGATGGAAATCACGAAACAGTCATTAGAGTTGGCTTTCTTGATGGTTACATCTCCCCAACCTAGAACCCATCATAATTCACAATAAGCAAATAATAATCAACCCTTGACAATGCTAGATCTTGATGAAAGTGAGCTTAAAGACCTGCAAAACACACAATATTTCTAAGGATTCAAGTTTTTGATCACTTCTTCTGAATGCCTTGAATGCTTAATCTTGAAATTAAGTAATCTAGATTATTTCAGATGAAAATGACTTTTTAGAAGCTTGTTTATATAGGAATTACACCTAATTTACCATTATTTGGATCTCAAAAGCTGACATCAACCAAAAATTTAAATTAAAAAACTTGAATTCCCCACTCAAACCCTAGAAAGGGCCCAAGTGGGAATCATACACCACTTGTGGTGTATGGGTCCCACCTAGGGGGACTTGTATGCCCAAGGTGGCATATGAGTCCCACCCTAGATTTTCAAGATGGGTTGTTAAAAATTTTAATGCTTTTAATTATTTTTTCAAGTTTTTAGTTGAAATAAGCCTCAAGATCTGAAATAAAAGGTCTTAGGGGCCTATTAATGTTGATTTAAAAGGGCGTTTAATGCAAGGGTACCAAAATAGGTCCAAATTAGGAAATAAATTGCACTATCTCCAAGAAGGGAGTACAATTTCTGCTACCTCAACAACAACAGTAGATAAAAAGATGGAAAAAAGGATATTTTGAAGAGCAGAATAAAGCAAAGAAGAAGTGAATGTACAATTGTATATTAGACTTGCAATAGAGAACTAAATTCATTTTGAATCAGTTATATTTTGGAGTTGTCTTTTAAATGATTGGTTTATGGGTTTGTAAATAGGGCACACAATTCAAATTTGGTAATTTTTTATTTCTTCACTTGCTCATACAAAAGTTTATTTGCATAAAATTATTTTTGTTCCTCCCTATTATTGGACCAAAAATTAAATTGTGTACTCATTGATCCTACATGAGATACAATAGACTATAGGGATTTGAAAAGGCCTCTCTTATGAGGGTTTTTTGTAGAAGTATCATTTAACCTTGTAATAAATTCTTCAAGTTCTATTTTCTTTTTCTTTTCTTTTTTCCCTAGAATATTTTCGTGTCTTCCTATGAGATATCTACGAATTGAGGGAGGAGTTTAATTTTTTTTTTTTCATGAGGGTCTTCATTAGGAGGTGATTGAGAATTTTCAATATTTGGAGGTGGAAATTCATTTCCTAAAAATTAAAAAAATTAATTAAAAACCTAATTCAATATAAATTTAATTAAAATTTGAAATTAAAAAACTAGAAATCCATACCTCTTTCACCTTTGTGATGTCTTGGAAACATCTTCATGAAGATTCACAAGATCCAAGTGAAAAAATTGCTTTCTATTTGGCGAGCATGTGTTAGGAAGGGGAAAATATGCAACAAGTCGTAGATGAATAGCATAATGAATGAAATGAGGGTCATTTTTTTATTGCAACTTTTTCATTTGGAACTCACCAAATGTGTTATTTGAGAAAAAAATTAATGTGGCATGAAGTTTATGTGACATTTTTTCACTTACCTGGGACATAAGAATTAAATAAAATCCAACTAGGTAAGATATGATAAGATCTTATCTAGACAACTAAGGCTTCTAGAAAAATAAACTAGGACCTAAGTAAACTTAACATGTAAATAGGACCCACTAATGACTAGATAGGTAAAACACCTATTTGCACCAACACTACTCTCATATCTATCAACCAAATTTTTCTTATCTTTTCTCTTCTTCTCCTCATGCTCCTTTCCTCCTTGAAATAATCCAAATTCATGCTTATAAGTAGTCTACAACTCTCTAAGACAACCTATGTTGGTCAAAGTTTGGCACAAAACTCTAGGTCACATGTAATGTGTAGTCAACCAAATTGACACCTCAATCCTAAATCACCTATGGTAATGAAAGAATGAGATAACACCATAAAATTCATATTATAAGCTTTACTGGAACCCAATTTACCTTGACACACTTCCCTTTTCTAGTGCATGTTCCCACTTGCTAGCACAAACTCCCAAACTTTTGTACAATAATCTTCATTATAAATCAAAAACACAATCTCCACTTTAATGAATCTAGATATCTTTGTGGTAAAAAAAATCCTCTAAATTTTGGACATGTCATGTATCTTGACTAGCTCTACCTAACCTCCTAATTATGAGACCAAATAACTAACTATAGTAGAATGAAATAGTTTCCATGCTCCATATAACCTGTGATGCAACACCTAGTCATAAGTAATCCAAATCAATTAAAATGACTTCCAATCCTTCTAGATGATCCTGCATCAATAATGACACATCTTGTTACACATTTTTACATATATTTTTATTAGTATGGAGCATTAATAGAGAGCTTTATAGTTTATCTTAGAGCTAAAGAACATGTTATTGAAGACTTGGGTTGTTGGCAACATAAGCATGATGATGTATAGATGATGTTGGTGTATGGTGTGGGGAGATTATTGAAGATTGATGAGAATGATAGTGTATGGTTTTTTCATTGATGGAAACCCCTTATAGAGATACAATAGTGTTGTTATAGAGAAGACCAAATGTTTTGTAGATTTTCCTAATTCTCAATGTACATTTTTTACTGTTTAGTGAACTAGTTTTGTGGTTCGCATTGCTCTGCTATGAAGAATATAGTCATGTGGTTTTGAGGTGATGTTGTGCATGTTGAAGGTGTCTAAATCCAAATATTCAAGATTGTATGTATTCTACAATTGAAGATAATTTTTACAAAGTATCAGCTCTAGAAATGTCAGAGTTGCAATTACAGAGTGTATGTTGGAATGCTCTACATTCCATTATGGATGAATATTTTTCTATGTGGTTTTGAGGAAGTTCTTGAGGATTTTAGTAGCATTTATTCTCCATGTTGGAAGTGTTATGGTGGTCTATGTGTCAAGTTGTGAGTGAACACTTGATTCATTCATTGTTATTTTAATAGTTTTGTTATATGGTACTTACTTGAAGGTTTTGGGGTCACATGGAGATAAATTGTTTATGAAAATTATAATATTGAGAGTTATTATGTGTCATGTTGACCTATTTTGATGTTATACACATTTTTTTTGCAATGCATGTGTGTTAGTGTTTGGAGCTGATAGGGTATGTGGTACATGATACATCTAAGTAGGCTGACCCAATTGATGTTTTGGATAATTACGGTATATATATAAGGTCGATTCATTGTTTGAATTTGTGGACAAATAGTTTCTATAGTGTATGTGTAAAATTTGGTGATGATAGAAGTGTGAAGTGTAATTGTGGTGAAGTATTGTGTGTGTTAAGTTAGTTTTTTGAGCTTCAGTGGAACTTGTAGACATTCAAATTATCCTGAATGATATCATGCACTCAATTATGATTCACTAACTCCAATTCTTCCTTAATCACTTCATTACTAACCAATTAATTGAATAATCCTTATTTAATTGATTCATCAAGATTCCTCTTTTAATTAAATAAATCAGCTTTATTTGATTAAATCTAATGTTTTTTTAATTAAATAAATCATTTTATTTAATTAAATCCTAAGGTTCCTCCTTTGATCAAATAAATCATTTTATTTAATTTAATTAAATCCTAAAGTCATCTCTCTTAATTAAATAAATCAACTTTATTGGATTAAATCTAATGTTCTTCATTTAATTGAATAAATCAAATTTATTTAATTAAATTACTAATCTTCCACTATCGTCTCATTTTATTTAAATATATCTAAATCAAATGTCATATCAACTAATTCCACCTAAGTTAATTTAGTCCTAATTAACTCCTAACACTAATCATCCATTCATCTAACTTTTGCAACTTGCACATGTAAATCAATTTATTTGATTCATTAATTCCTCTATTTTCATTCAAATGTGGCATATTCTTGAAATATTCCTCCAATTTGAAATCTCCCTCCCAAAAGGACTTTGTCCTCCAACATGGCATTAAATGCTCTTACATGTCCTTTTCTTGAGCCAGCTTGGCATTAACTCCTCTTACAACTCTTCTTGCACAAGCCATCTTTTGAATTTCAAATTCCACCTACATGCATTTAACATGCACATTGTTTAAAATGTGCTCCACTCTTCTTCATTAGCATGTTGACAAGTGGCACAATGCCATTGGTTCAAGTTTAATCCCACATTCTCCCTATTCCTTATTCTTCAACTCTTCTCCATTATAAATAAAGGCCTCCTCTATTTGATTTTGCATCCACAATCCATGTAAGATCATTATGCTCATTTGAATCCACAAGTTCATCCACAATCATCCATATTTTTATGCAGGTTCATTATCCACAATTTCATCCATATTTTCATCCAAGTTAGCATAGAATTCATCATCTATAGCTAGGTTATTGGAATTTTGCATCAAGGAGCACACAATCATCATCAAGCTTATCAAGGAATTGGGAAAGGACTTCTTTCCACATCAAAGAAGCACCAATTCCCCTATGGGATGTTGGTTTGAGCATTAAAATGAGATTTCATTAGCTTTTATTTGATATTTTATGTTGTTTTCTTGTTCTTATCCTTGAATTAATTTCATAGGGAATGTTTGATTTAAACTTGTTTGAGGACTAATATTTGTTTGTTTGTGCATGTTTGAACAGGTCTAGGTTGAAGCATTCACAGAACTATATCTTCAACATATATCAGATGCATTGTTAATAGTTCATCATTGGAAGTGAGCCACCCTTTCTTATATCTCTTTATATGCTATGTAGTGATCCCTTTGGCAGTGAGCCACCAATAATGAGCCATCCTCTTTTTGGAGGGTGAGTCATTAGAGAGTGAGTCCACCATTCTATATCAAACATTTTAATTAGTTAAATATATTGTGAGCTAATCCTCATCATGGTTTTTCCCTTTCAAGGGTTTTCCATGTAAATTTGGTGTTCTTGTGTTCCTTGATGTGATGCATGCTTTATATTCTCCTTTCATTTACTACAAGTTAAGTATAATGCTTTGAATGGATGTTTGAATTGACAATGTTTTTTAGTTTTAGTGAATACTAATTCACCCCCCTCCTCAGTATTCTAGGTGTTCAACAATTGGTATTAGAGTGTGGTTCCTTCAAATGGCTTGATCACTAAGGTAGATCTTGGAGGTTGAACACATGGCTACAAGGAAGTATCCTATCCATCTAGAAGAGATTATGCTTGAAGGGTTTACTAAAGAAAATTGTGAGGTTGATATGGAAGGAGAACTCAAATCAACTCTTAATGATCTAGATAAAGTAGAATATGAGAACATAGATCTGAAAGAGAATCTTAAGGATGCAGATGAGTGTATTAAGAAGTTGAGAGAGAAACTCAAGAAAGCTACAAAAATATTCAAGGAAACAAATGAGTAGTTGAAGAAATCAAATGAAACAATCGCTAATCTGAAAGTGCAAGTTGAAGAAGGAAAAAGAGTTGAAGACTGCTTGAATTCCAAATTGAAAGATAAATTTACAAAATGTTCAAATCTTGAACAAGAGATTGTGACTTTGAGCGCATATCTAGAGAAAGAAAATATTAAAGAAGAGTTCCACCTTGCTTGATGAGATGATTGCAAATCAGAAGGATTCTAAGGACAAAGAAGGTTTAGGGTTTGATAAAGGAGAAAGTTCAAAGGAGAATCAGACTTCAAACAATGCTAAAAGGAAGAATTATTAGAAGAGAAATGCCAAATAGATCTAGAACCAAAAGAAAGAATTCAAAAGACCTCGTATAAAAAAACCTATTGCACAAAGGTATTCATCTTTTAATGGTTATTGCTATTCCTACAATAAGTTTAGACATAGAGCTATATAATGTAGAAGTATAAAGCTATATAAGGTATTCTTTCAATCATTTTTTGATCAATGCTATACATCCAATAGATTGGGTCATAAAGCTAGTGAATGTAGAAGTCAGATGATGAGTAGTTACAATAATGGTATGATGTTCCAATATTTTAATGGTTATTTTTATACATGAAATGGATTTGGGTAAAAGGATTTAAATGAAAATATAAAATGGCAAGAATTAAGCTTGTTCAAAAAGGTGTCACATGTCATAATTAAAATAAACTAGGACACATAGCTAAGCTTTACAAATCTAAGAATGTGAAACCATTTGTTTCAAAAAAGAAGAGTAATCTACTAAATAAGATTGATCTATTTGAAATGAAGAAGGAAATGAAAAAGATCTAGAAAAAGAAAGAAGAGAGAAAAGTGAAAAGTGAATTTTTGTTAGCCCCTGGTGTAGATCTTTCCTCTAGAAACTAGATGAAGAGCTTTGGCTCAGGGGGAGTTTTAGCAGAAAATCTTCCAATCTCTACCAAAGATATGGTGTTGATGCCTTCAACACATTGGTACATGTGTATATCAACATGGTTAATCTGTTGATAGTATTTACGACATAAAATTTCATGTTGCAATGATTTGTGGAGTGATTGAAGGTGCATGTGATGACATAGTGAGGGTTTGCAAAAAAAATGACCTAACTCTATCAACTGCAATCAATGCATTTTTAGGCCATTAGAAAAGTCTTTATATGTGAATTTTCATATGATTAAGTCATTTGTAATCGATAAATTGAAGTGAAGAGTAGAGTAGAGGAGATTTGAAACGAGTCTGAGTTGTGTGAAATCCTACCAACAAGGAATTTAAAGGTATTTATTGTTTCTTGCTTAACCCTAGTTTCAGAAGCGATTCAAGATGTTTACTCCACAAGTAGTTGATTTCTTTGAGTGGCTAAGATCTAATTTTAAGAATAATCCATACAAGTCCATGGAGATGGACCCTAAAGGTTATTTTTGAGGGTTCCATATGGTGTGATGCACATAGAGGATGTGCATATTTACATTCAAACAAAAATGGAAGAATATGATCATACAAAGATGGAAGAGTACTGGGTTAATGAGCTTACAGGAGATGATTTTGATTTTAAACCTAAATTTGAGAGTTTGACAAAGAAGAAATTGTATGTCTGGAATAATTTCCCCAATTTTTTGTTATGAGGATGAGTGGGTTAAATATATGCTAAGAATAATTTGTGATAAGTTCATGTGGTTGGACATGCCACAAATGATAAACAAGTGATTATGGTTGTTACAAGGTTATTCTCAAATGGACCCATTCTTACAATAAAGGCCATGAAGAATGAAATGGTAATGAAGCCGCAATTGTGGAAATTTTGAAAATCTCAATAGTGAAGCGATATTGATAATCCTACAAGAAGGTATTCAACAATGATAATTGGGTAGTATATCTTTTATACCAACAAGCATGTGCAGGATCATCATGTGAAAAAAGAGGCCCTCATGGCAAAAATTAGAAAATCGAGTTAGGAACTTTCTTAACGTAAAAATTTGAATAACCATATTTCAAAATATAACAATAGAATTCCAGAAAATTGAATGTAGTTTCTAAACTACTAGTTTTTTTTCTTTAAAAAATCTATTTGGTGAAAATTTGAAATTTAAATGCAATGGTACTTAAATTCTCAGTAAAAAATAAGAAGTAAGTGTCCGCTTCAACCACCCTAACCACAATAAATGATAATATTTTATAAGATTTTCATATATAAGTAGAGGACCTATACCCCAATGTGATGCATATATTTTTTGCAATTTTTCCAAGTAAATAATTAATTATGAATTTTTATTACAACTTTTTTAAATATAAAAACTTGTAGTGTTGACCACCTTAACTGTTAAATTTTATGAAATTCAATTTTATTTTTTAGTCCTATTATGTGAAGCATAGAATGTGACATATGTTTTAGATTCAAAGAATGATATCATTTGAAAGAGGATATTTTCAATCACCTATCAATCAAAACTTAGTCATAATTTCAATAAATTAATAATACCATTATTAAATTCAAATTAAAGCATAATTTATATCAGTGAAAGCTGAGAATATCCTTTAAAAACCTCATTTTGTCAATTTTGCTAAAGAAATAGCCGCCAACCACATACCCACTATATTGCCACTTTTTGGCCCATCATGATCTCGCACATACCCCCAACATAAAGAACGATATGTCAACTACTGCTATACACACTACTCACCAGATGGTGAAAAAAGGTCTAGATATTGATTTGTGTAAACTCCTAAGACAATAGCTAGTGGAGAATCTTTAGAATCTGACCAAGGTATCAAGGTACCACTTCTAGTATGCTATCGTAATTGTATGCATTCTATTTTATTTTCTTAGAGAAGTTCCTAGTAAAAAGAACATTGTATGGTTGGACAATATTCCTTTTTCTATTTAGATTAGAGACCACTTGAGAAGGTTAGGGAATCTGGAAATTAAAAAAAAACATTTTGAGGGGTTTCTTCAAGACTTTTCAAGGAAAAAAGTAAGAGAAAGGATACAAGAAAAAAATGCTGAGAAATATAAAAAATGACATAAATTTCATTGTTAGAAGAGATAACTACATTATGGAAGTAGTTGAACCTAGAACCATTTGGATCCCAGAGCTAGGATATGAGGTTACAACAAAAGAGCTTACTAGTCTGGCAAAGATTATGCTAAGAAAACAAAGAGATCCATCAGTAGAAAAGTTTGGAACTTATGCAAAAAGTAAATTGAAATAAATATTGAGAGGAAGGACATTGAGAAGAATGTGATGAAGATGAAAACAAAATTGGAAGAGATTTTGAACCCACCTAAGGGTTCTATGGAGAAAACTAAAGCTACATCTCTAGCTCCACAAGGTACTCCTAGCACAATATGGTCTATCAAGACTTCTACACCCTCTCCCTCTATTTGCAAGTCCTCCAAAACAAAATATTCAAGAAGTTAAAATAAGAAAGAATCATTTGGTCCATCTATACAACAAATGCCTCCTAAGAGGAGAAGAAAAGAAAAGGCCACCAGAAAAATATGCATCAGCTGTGAAGATGAAGAGGATATAGAAGAGGAAGGATCCGAATTGGTCCGGAAGAAGAAGTCTCAAGCCACTTTGGAAGAGACTAGTGCCAAGAGAAAAAAGGTTGATATTGTAGATATTGAAAGTGAAGAAGAGGTGCAAAAAGAAAAGAAATTTTTTGTGTTTCACATAAGAGAAAATATTCTAGGTGAAGGAGAAAAATTAGTTAAAGGCAAGGGGAAAAATAGAAAAAAGACCCATCTGATAAGGGAACATGGCCCCTTGAATTTTTATGCTTTGCTTAATAGTATTTCAGAATTTGATCTCTTGGAAGAGATAGCCAAAATGTATCTAGAGAATAATGATGAAGATAGGGAAAATATTGAAGAATCCATCATTAAGTACATGGTAACATTTGACACTAGCTTAGATAAAATTGAGGATCAGTTTTCTAATGACTTGACAAATATTATTATTGCAAGAAGAAAAGAGGATATTGAATAAGATACAAATATAAAGGAATCTATTTTGGAGAAGATTGGCTCTTCTCTAATACATGAGGATAGAAACAAATTGTCTAAACTATACAGTAGGAAATTCAAACCAAAATAAAGAGTTAACACTCTAATGAGTAGAGACAAGGAAGACATTGAAAGGATGAAGAATGAGACTTTGTGGAAGGTTGAAGAACAAATGTAGAATGATTCATCTATACAAAAAAACAATGAACCTAGTAATGCATAGCATGAGCATGTTCCTGAGCTTAAGGGTGAACAAGAAAACATGGTAACAGATAATACCCCTCCAGTGGTGGAGAATGTTGTTGAAGAAAATAATGATAATATGCAGAGTATCTTGGAGAAGGATGAAGCACAAGAACACAATTTCCCCCCTCTAGATATGGGGAAGGAGAATGAGTAGAAAGAAAAGTAAGTCTCAAAGAAATTTGAGGCTAAAAGAAATGAAGATTTTCCTCCTTCGGATGATGAGAAGTCTACACAAGAAGAGGAGAGTGCAAAATATTGCTCCGATAATGAGGAAACAAAGAAGTGTGAGTAGAAGGAAGGGGGAAATACAAAAGCTATTTGTGAATCCTATAGATATTTTGGAGATTCTTTAAAGGAATTTTTAGATATGTAGTTGCAATATGATCCTGTGTTGTGTACATAGCTCCTGCAGATACCCATGCAACATGGACAAGTTGATATGAGAAAGATCGTTTTCCTGCACAAGCTACAACTTGGTGATGTGTTCCATGCCTCTGCAAGGAAGGAAATATTGTAAACACACCAAAATAGTACAAAAATGATTGAAGAAGTTGTTAAGGTGCTACAAGAAGGTATTCCTAGTGCAACTATTGATGATTACTTGTCCAGTACATACAAAAGTTGAAGTTTCTATTAGATTATTTTAAGGATTATTCTACCATTTTGGAAGATAAATTGAAAAAAGAAATGGCAAAGAAGGTCAATGATAAGAGATTGAATGAAGTATCTGATAAATGTTGTGTTGCACATGATAAACTACAAGGGAAATTGAGAGATGTTAAAAAATGATTGGATGAAGAAAAATTTTTGTTTCAATTTTCTTAAAATAGCCTAACTCTACAAGGAGCATAAAGGACATAATGAACTCAATCTAGAGTCACAAATTGCTTAGGAATCTAGTGTATATGATCCAAAATATGATGTAGATGGTATGACAACAACAGAAATAGAGAATATGAATGGATAGTTCTTCCTACTACAAGAATAGAAAGAAAAGATCATGATGTAATATAGTCATTTTAGAGGTTTGGTAAATGAAAAGCTTACATCCTTGACTGGAGTGTTAGCAAGTATAGATAAAATGGAACAAAAGAATCTAGTGCTCAGTACCCCAAATGAAGGAGAAGATCTCCTTATTCAGTTTGAGAATTAGTGCAATATACTTTCCTTCACCAAGAAAGATTGAGAGATAGGAAAGAAGGACTAGGAGGCACACCTCGCCAAACTGAAGGTGTCTAACAAGGGTATTTTACCCTCTAATAGTTGAAGGTGTACATTTCTATTTTTTCTATGTAATTTTTTATAATTTCTATGTAAACATGCAAAAGTGGTGGATAAGTGTTCTAGTACTTTTTTGGTTATTTTTAACCAATGAAATTGATAGGGGAAGCCACTCTAATATAAATTATTCGAGAAGTGTTGAGTATAGGAGTGAAGCAGTAAGGGGGAGTTACTCTCATGTGTATATACTTATATCAATTAAGGGGGGATAGTTTGAAAGGTCTTATATTATGAGCCCTTTTCCCTTGATTTCAAAGGGGGAGAAGTTTGAGTGAATTTAGTGATCCCAAAAACCGGTTTTACAATTTCTAGGAGATTTTGATTTTGCCGAAATCACATATTTTTAAATACAATGATCTAAGCCTTAAAAATTTCATTTAAAGCATTCTAATTGAAGAGGGTTTGATCAAACTACTTAAATCAAACCCCTTGGATGGAAACCCTAGTTTTAAACCACCTATAACAAAGTCTCATCACTATCAAAATGTTCATAAAACCACTTTTGATTTACCTTTTGGGGGATCAAATGAATTCATTTAAAATTTATTTTTAAGTATGTAGTCCTTATTATAAGATTCCCAAAAGTATAATTTTAAATAAGTTTAATTTATATTTATTGTTTATTTCTTGTGAATGGGTGTTTTCACCAAAAATCAAGCTGTTTGTTTTGTACATGTGGAAAAATAGAAGATTATCAATAAAAATTTAGAAAATATGAGTACCAATATTGAAGTCTTTGATCCAACAAAAAATAAAAAATTGATACATACAAAAATGTTATCGTTATCCGGTCATGCTATGTTTGAATTATAATTGGTTTGACTTGAAACTTGATTAAAGAAAAATATTCAATAAAAACTATCTAACCAAATGGAAGCACTAGATATCAGAGTTCAAAAGTAAATTCAAAGAATTAGAATTTTTTCGTTCATGGAAAAAAAGTTATGTGTTATACAGTGAGATCACTTTTAAAATTTTTTTTTGAAAAAAACTAGTTTTCGGGGAGATGGAAAAAGAAGTGCAATATGATTCCAAAAAAATTGAAAAAATATATTTAGAATCTATAGAAAAAATGTCACAAAACTCTAGTTTGCATCATCTTCAAATTCCTCTCAGTTTAGCCGCTATAGGTGTTCGAAAGTGAAGATTTAGTTAAAAAAAATGATTTCAGTGTCCAGTTTGGCCAAAAATTGTAAACCACTATTGTGGGATCACCCTTTAAAGAGTGAGAGCATGTTGCCATCAATGACATAAGGGGAGGTTGTCGAAGACTTGGGTTGTTGGAAACATGAGCATGATGATGTATAAATGATGCTGATGTATGGTGTAGGGAGATTGTTGAATATTGATGAGCATGGTAGTGTATGGTGTTTTCATTAACGACAACTCATTATAGAGATACAATAGTGTTCATCCGGAGAAGACCAAATATTTTGCAAATTTTCCCAAGTCTCGGTGTACAATTTTTAGTGTTCAATGAACTAGTTTTATGGTCTGCATTTTTGTTCTATAAAGAATTTGGTCACACAGTTTTGATGTAATGTTAGTGCATGTTGAAGGTATCGAAAACCAGAGATTCAAGCTTGTATGTCTTCCACAGTCAAGGATAATGTTGATAGAGTATCAACTCTAGAAATGACAAAGTTGCAGTTATAGAGTGTATGTTAGAATGCTTTGTATTCCACTGTGGATGAATATTTTTCTATGAAATTCTAAGGAAGAGTTTGAGGATGTCAGTAGTGTGTATGCTCTATTTTGCAAGTGTTTTTGTGGTCCATGTGTCGAGTTGTGAGTGAACAGTTGGTTCATTCATTGTTACTTCACCACTTTTGTTATATAGTGTCGACTTGAAGGTTTTAGGGTCATGCAGAGTTAAAGTGTGTATGAAGTGGAACCATAGGAGTGATTATGGTTTGTTTTGACCTATTTTTATGTTATACACATTTTGGTTTGTTTTGCAAGGCATGTGTGTTAGTATTTAGAGCCAATAGGGTATGTGGTGCATGGTACATCTAATTAGGTCAATCTAATTAATATTTTGGATAGTTGTGGTATATATAAGGTTGATTCATTGTTCAAATGTGTGAATAGATAGTTTGTAGAGTTTATATTTACAATCTAGTGTGGAGAGAAGTGTGAAGTGTAATTGTGGTGAAGTATGAATTGTTTTAAGTCATTTTTCTTAGCTTCAATGGAACTATATCTTTAGCATATCTCATATGCATTGTTAGCAATTCATCATTGACAGTGAGCCACCCTTCTATATCTTTCTATTTCAACTAGTGATTGCTTTGGTAGTGAGCCATTCTATTTTTGGACAGTGAGTCCACCATTTTGTATCAAACATTGTAACCAGTTATAATATATTATGAGCTAATCCTCGCCATAGTTTTTCCATTTAAGGGTTTTCCACATAAATCTAGTATTCTTGTGTTCCTTGATGCGATGCATGTTTTATATGTTCCTTTCATTTGCTACAAGTTAAATATGATGCTTTAAATGGATTTTTTAATTGACAAATTTATTGAGTTTCAGTGAATATTGATTCACCCCTGCTCTTAGTATTTCATAGCTCTTAGTAGTAAACACTAGTTGATTCTTACTACACTTAAAAAAATACTATTAATCATATTCCTTATTAAATATACCTAAAAATTATGCTACCAAATCAAATTTATGCAAGTCTAATTTGATATACCTTAGAAGCTAAGTCACCACATTAATTTAGTATTATTTTTATCAAATTGCTCTGAAATTGGTACAACTATAAAATGAATGTTGAATGTTCATACAATCTATTCTCACCTATACAAAGTCTTCACACATCCCTTTATGGTTACTAAGAGTATACATACCCCTCTTCTTAAAATAAAATTACATGGAAACAATGTGTTCATTATGATTTGGAGACATTCACTTGCAAAAAATCAATTTGACACTTTCGCTCAAAAACTCAAAACTAATTGCAATGGAGATCAATTGCTCATAAATTAGTAATGAATTTTCTGATCAAAAAGATATCTCTCAACGAATTCCACCCAATTACATATTTAGTAGTTCTTGGTTATAGCCAGATAGGTATGTGCCTCCCTCACACATTTCGATAGGCATTTTTTTCTCACGCATATTACTGTCCCTTTTTACTGTCTTTTCCTTGTAATATTAAAAAAGCATTCATATATGACTGTCAATAGATATTTCTTATGAATAATCCTTCAGATATTCATCCTTCATCTTGATCTTATTAATCTCTTAACCTAATTCACTCTTGGTGTTACAAGATTGATCTCACATTTGTAGATTTCACTTTTGAATTTCTAAAATTCCAATTAAATTTTGGATCATTGTTGCTCATACTATTCCTACTGAGTTAACATGGTACATCTTTTGTATTCTTATTTCAAACTATTTAGTGGTATTTATATACATTATTTTGGATACTAATTCACATACTAAAATTATTCAACTTCTTAAATCATTCAAGCACAACTTATTAGAAAATCATTTCAATTTCTAGACAAGAAAAAAAAAACATTACTTCAAAGTTATTCTATAGTAAATTTAACATGATTGATTTCTAACAACTAATTTTTAGCATGATTCTATAGTTGGTGTTTCCCAAAGGTTGACCTAGGAGAACATATCTCTTAGTAATCAAACAACCTCCTTATAATATTTTTAAATATTTTTGATACTTGGCAACTAATAAGAGGTATAAATTCTACCAACTTAAAGAGAAAAATGCACAGATTTAGAAGAGTAAAATTTGTAGACCATATAGTAGATTGTGACTATAGAAGGGATATGGAGTCTTAGATTTGATCCAAAATAGGACACATTTATATAAAAAATTTGAGTTGAAAGGAAGATTTGAATTTCTATTTTTTTGTGTAAACTCATCGAATTTCAACATCTATACCTTCAAAATTATTCTTAGATCTAATTATTATTATATTTGTGATTAACCATGAGACACAAGATCAATAAATGAACAAAAACACATTCCACATAAAGAGAGTTGCAAAAAATGATTTTCTATATCCTCACAAAGAAAAACTTACATAATGAACATCGAGAATCTTCAAGGAGATCAACAGGTAATACAATGAGGGTGAGTGTTTTATCATTGAATGAACAAGACAACAGAGAGGAGGGGGCGAATTAGTTGTATCCAATTAAAACATAAAACCCTCAATAGTAATCAGATCCACATGTATTCATTAAACCCTTGTTATAATGTTTAAACTTGAAATGCAGATAATAAAAATTGAAATAACAACACCATACACAAAAGAACACTAGATTTGTGTGGAAAACCCTTGGAGGGAAAAACCATGGTGAAGATGAGCTCACAATATAAGTAATTGTAAAACTAGTACAAAGGCTCACTGCCAAAATAGGACACATTGTCCAAAAATCTTACAGCCCAAACTCACTACAAAAATAGAAAGAAGAAAGAAGATAAAATGTTACATAGATAATGATCTCAATGCAACAAAGAATCCACCACTATAGTTTCAAAAACACTCATAGCCTTCAAGATATCAAGATTCCTTCAACTCACTACATTCAACAATCTTGCATTATAGCTCGTACTGCATTTCACATCTCTACACTTAATTTTGCATCACAACACTCAACTTTATTCCACACTCCATCTCACATCAACTCACTTTGTATTTATACCATTCATAAATTGAAAAGCATCTTCAAGTCAACTTATATACACTTTACATTTTACAAATTCAAAATAGTTTGTCACTAAGCATTTCCATGGTGTATAAGAACAAAAGTGGACCAATACAAAACTTAATTGGGAACCAAATCAACTCTCACATGCTATGCTACACCATTATCAATACTTAAACATCTTCAAATGTAGTGTAAACACTAAGTCCTTTGTTACTTGTGCAAACACCATTAAACTTTAAAGTAGACATTTCCTCAAATCCCAGGATGACACACACCACACTTCTAGATAATCTAGAATAATCCACAAACTATCTGAGATCCAACAAATTCTTAACACCAACTCACACATTCAGAATTTACACAACTTATACACTCAAATTACACTACCAAACATTGTAACTCTAAAAACCATATTTTGGAGTGCCAAACCATGAATCCTCTTGACATAGGCAAGAGACCAACACCATTAACACACCTTCAAAATTGCAAGACCTGAAATGCAACTATGGAGAAACATGGAGAAAAATCATTTCTCTTGGACATCTCTATAAGCAACACTGGTGAACATAACTTCTTCCACACATCAATCCTGAAGCCCAAATTCTAGATATAGAAAGTTTTAACACCTCTAACAAACATACCTGAACCACACAAGCATATCTTCAACCCAAAATAAATGTGGACTAGAACTAGAACACCTTTGCAACACCTTGTTGCCTCTATTTATCAATTTTCTCAATATCCTCAAGATCTTTAAATCACTACCATAACCATAAACATAAGCTTATTAAAGCAACACCAAAGGTTAACACTAGTAACTTAACTAATGACAACATAATCCAACTAATCAAATCAAAAATCTATCTTAATCACTACACAATTGACACCAATTGTGACAATACAAGCTTGTTGACATCAATGACAACACCTTCATACTTTCAACAATCTCCCCCTTTGTCATTGACGGAAACACAAGATGTGAAAAAACATCAAAAACAACACACACACTCCCTTTTTTTTAGATTAGATAACCTACACAACATTCTTTCACTCTCTCCTCCTTACAAGGTTCTCTCCCCTTTCACCTTTTTCCTTTTCACATGCTTCACTCTCCCCTTATATAGATAGACTTGTTCACATGAATCTCTCCCCCTTTGATAACAATGGTAAAGGATAAATTTTTTTGCATTATTCTCCCCCTTTGACATTGAACCAAGATACTTTCTACTACTCATAATACTCCCCCTTAGGAGTACACATCAACCAAATCAGCAACCTCTACAAAATTACAACACTCACTCTATACTGCAACAATGTCGCTAGCTACTCCCCCTGAGAGATATCCACCAACATCAGTACAAAAAAAGAATGAATCCATAGATCCACTAGACTAATGCATCTCCATATGCATCTAGTTCAAAAGAGGGGCAATAACCTACAACTTCTCCTAGAGATACTCAAAAGTATCCTTAGGAAGATCCTTAGTACATATATCATCAATCTAATCCTTTGTAGGTACATATTCAAGCTTCACTTCATTATCCACAACCTTTCTCTCATAGCAAGTGATATCTTATTGAAATATGTTTTTTCCTTGAATGCATCATAGGATTCTTTGAAAAATTGATTGCACTTGTGTTATCACAAAAGATAGAAATAGGCTCATCATACACCACTCTGATATCCTTCAATATTTTCCTCATCCACAATACTTGTGTGTAGAAATATGTTGTAATGTACTTAGCCTCTACAATAGATAAAGAAACTGAATCTTGTTTCTTAGTTAGCATGATACCAATCTACATCCAAGAAAGAATGCACCCACTTGTACTTTTCTTGTCATCCACATAACCAACCCAATTTTCATTTGTGTAAGCACACAATGTGAAATCAATATCCTTAGGATACCATAAGCCATAATCTAGAGTCCCCTTCAAATATCTAAATATCATCTTCACTACTACAACATGTGACTCTCTAGGGTCTTCCTGAAATCTAGCCATAAGACAAACTGCATGCATGATATCTAGTCTAGTAACAGTTAGGTATAGCAGTCCACCAATCATACATCTATACTTGTTCTGATCAACCTTAGGGTATTCATCATCCTTACTCAGTTTGCAACCAATAATCATATGTAGGAGTACATATCACTTCCATTCCAAACTTCTTCAACATTTCTTTGACATACTTTGATTTTGAAATGAATATGTGTTTATCTTTCTAATTGATTTGTAGCTCAAGGAATAAATTCATCTCCTAAAACATAGACATTTCAAATTCTTTCTACATCTCTTCTACAAATTTCTTGCAAATAGCTTTGTTGCCTCCAAAAATTATGTCATCAACATACATAACCACTATCAAGGTTTTATATATTCTTTCTCAACCTTCAAGTAAATGTTACTATCTACGGTGTCTTTATTGAATCCTGATTGTATCAAATATTTTTCCAACCATGCATATCAAGCTCTAGGAGCTTGCTTCAATGCACATAATGCCTTCTTCAATCTGCAAACTATATTAGGTTTATCTAATAATTGAAATCCTTCCAATTGTTTAATGTAAAATTCTTCCAATTCTCCATTCAAGAAAGTATACTTGCATCGATCTAATAAACTTAAAAGTTCTTATGTGTTGTGAATTCCAAAAACATCTTGATTGCTTCCATTCTAGCCACTAGAGAAAATGTCTCCTCAAATTCCATCCCTTCAACTTGTGAGTAACCCTTACACACAAGCCTCACCTTGTTTCTTACCACTTCTCCATCTTGTTATCCTTGAATTCAGCTGAGCATTATTCATGGGATAACCCCTTCAAAACTTATTTGTTTCATAATCCACACTCTAAGCATGCAAAATGAGGAAAATTTAATTGGTCCTCATGCATGGTCTCCCATCCTCAAAAGGTCCTTCAAAGTGTTAACTTTCATTGTTTTTCTTATATTCACTTTTTGATGCAAGTTGTGAAAATTTTGTTTGTGGGAGTTAGAAAATTTGTTATGCTTACAAGGTCATCGAATTTTAGCGACCTTGTAAGTCAAAGTTGCAAATTTAAAAAGGTTGCATATTCATTATTTTTAAATGACCTTTCAAGTTACCCACTGAACATTTAATTGCAGAGGCATTAAAAATCACTGCTCCTGCAATTGGAACTTCATACAAGTGCATTTATGAGGGGTTTTAATGGCTTTCAAATTGGTTTTTTAAATTGATTTAACTCATTTTTTTCCTCATTTTATGTGTTTCCCATCCTCCTCCATGCACTACATGTTCATCTAAAGCACGTGAGTTCATTTATTTGTGGGTTCAAGAGGATTTTTCATTGTTCGATTTGGCTAGGGTTTGTCTAAGTTTTTCCACTATTCTTCTTCTCGAGTATGTTTTATTAACCTTTTCTTTCCTTTAGTTTCTTTTTTGTTTAAATTTGATATGCTCTTTTTGTTTGTTTATGGTTAATTTTTAGGGTTTCTTTAATATGCATTTGCATCTCTTGTTTTTTAGTTTTACATTGTATACATTTTTTTCTTAGTGGAAACCCTAGCTTTCTACCTCGTCTCATCTTAGGCTTTGTTGGTTTTGTGTTTATTTTGAGAAATGACCCAGGTTACAAGTGCACCAATCTATGACACAATTTAGGTGTCAAATTGTAAAAATTCACAAAAAAAGGGTGAAATTGGTCATTTGGTGTGCACCAAATTCAAAAGGTAAATAAAAGAAAAAAACACATTTTGAAACCTCATTTCAGTTCAACCTATGGCTTGGCTTGGAGGATTTGAGGTCTGCAACTCGTGCTCACCAAATATCATCCATTATTTGCATTGTTAGCTTGCTATTTTTCATGAGGATTCTGCCAACACATTACAGACATCGAAGATTGTGAAGAGGTATGTACTTTTATTCTATTTATTTTTAATTTTATTTAGAATGTAGATTGAAATAGGTTTTTACAATAAAATTTTGTTCTAATTATCAGGGAATGAATCTCCACCTCGAAACTATGAAAATTCACAGTCACCTCCTCATGAAGATCCTCCTATTCAAGAACAACCTAAAACCCCTCCATCAATTTATAGGCATCCTTAAGGAACACAAGAAAATATTTTAAATCAAATTGAAAACAATAAAAAAAACATTGAACAATTAATTGGAAGATTAACCAAGAATGCCAAAACCCACCCTTATAGGAGAGGGATTGTTGAATCATTGAAGTCAATTGTATCTCATGTAGGAGAAATGAGTGAGAAAATAATTTTTTGGTCAAATAAGAGGCATGAGATGAGACAATATTATGCTAGAGTTTTTTCATATGCAGCTGTTAAATTTTATTTTTTATCAAAGTCAACTTTTGTGCCCTATTTACAGACCCGAAAAGCAACGCACCTTTGTCTCATACATGCAGGAGGTTCCCCATCCATTGGTGCCACCATGAGTTAATTAAAAATAAATTTTGGGAGTGGTGGTGCATGGTATTTGACCAACCTCCATGAAATAACCATGAGGTACCACAATAACTTTTGAGGAAACTCTATTATGAGTTTATCCTCAATAAGATGCCAAATTATTTTGACATCTTAGACTTTCATGTTAGAGGTGGGGCCTCCACACATGATAGAATTGTTGCATGACGTAATCCACAGTTGGCACCGAGACCCTTGGCCAGACCCATGGTGGAGCATGTCATCGTTCCTTCCATTGTTAAGGATAGTGTAGAGGTGGACACACTGGAGTTGACTAACTCACTCACCTAGACCATTTTACAGTGTGTGAGGCCTCTAGTAGAGCCTAGTGTGGAGGAGATATGTAGGTTCCAAGCTTCACCCCACTATTTTGGCACTTGTGGTGCAGCTTGTATGTACGATTATTAGAGTGCTTGAGATGCAGCTACATAGCCTAAATCAGTTATAGAGGTGATGTCTTTCATAGATGATTTACTGAAAGATATATTTGGCATTGACACTCAGGTAAAATTCAACAAGTTCATTTAATTTTGTTTATTAAACTATAGTTTGAAATTTAAGAATAAGTAAATTAGTATAATTTTGATTTGATGAAATTTCAGGGTTGGAGTGTTCATGAGACGTGCCCCATTCCTACAGACACTTATTTGTTCTTGATGTTGAGTCCACAGGTATGCAACTACTATTAAAGATATTATTATTGCATTTGAATAGTTGAATTTTATATTTGAATTTTTGTCTCATAACATGCTTTGGATTTCAAACAGTTTCCTGGTGGACCTTCAACCTCCACACCTTGCAATTCATTTCCTCAAGCAACTTACACTCAGGTAGCCTTTATTCAATAATGGTGTTGTAAAACAATGTTAGCTAGTTTTCATAATTTTGCATAAACAAATCTAAAAAATTGATGAGAAACACAAACATTGCATTTGTATTCATTGATTGTGTCACATTATCTTCTCCTAATTCACTTTTTGTTCCTTTATTCGTTCATAATCCCATCCCATTAAGATTTAATAGTTCATCCTACCATTTACTCTTTCATTTACCATTTGCAGATGTTGACATCAGACAACCTTGGAGATGTTGGTGGCATGATGGACCATAGATTTGTTGCAACAATAACCAATTATGATCCATTGAGAGAGGTATGCAACAAATTAGTTGATTTGATATTATATTTTCTCTTTTATGGTCTATTATAGAAAATTTTCATGATAATTTTTTGTAGCTTAATTTGTATCTTGATAGTTGCTACAGGTGGTTGTCACTCTAGATCGTGGATGTGGTAATGGGGTAAGTGCACCAAGATGGTTCCCAAAAAGGAGGCTTAAGTGGCCACTTTTTTTTCTGAAATTAGGAAATGTTGACCTTGGACATGAAATTGAGGATAGTTACACTCAAAATTTTGAGATGGAATAAAAACAAGGATCGAAGTGCTCTAAGTCTACTTTATAAACTACTAATTTATTTTGAAAATGGTTGAGATTAAGGGGTTCAAAAGGGGGATGTACAAAAATTTGTGTTGTTTTTGTCAGAAAAGTATAACATAGCAACTCTTGTACAACCTGAGCATGGTGAGATTTTTTGTAGCATTTCTAAAATCGCTACGGTCAAAAGTTAGCTAATAGCATCTAGTTGGTGCACAATTTTTTTGATAATTTTTTAATGAATATTTTATTTTTTACTAATTTTCTAAGTGGGAACTTCCTGAAAAGCAGAATTTTGGCCGTGATCCCCCTACACATTTTTGAAAATAATTGATTTTTTTTCTTTTTTTTTTAAATTTGTAGAATGGAGTCTAGTTTCTAAAAATGTAATTTATTTGAAATTTTGATGAACGGATAATTTATAACAAAAAAACACTAAACACTGCTTTTTGGAAAAAAACAGACATACAAACAAAAGAAATTATGGATGAAAGACTTAACATTGTCGAAAAGTGAAAAAAATTACATCGTTGGATAGCTAAGAGAGAACCTAACATTACCCATGTTTTTGATTTTGTGAATATTGAACTAGATGCAATCTTGATGGTGAGTATGGACTCGATTATGTGAAAAATTGTAGAATTTGCAAAACACGTCTCTGGCCTTGTTGGGAATGCCCTCCAAGCCTTTGGGTTGGTATTCCAAGGAAAATAATTTCACTTTTTTCTTTTTTTAAATGCGAAATAACGTGCTCGCGTTATAATGCAAGCACGTTTTTTAAAAATATTTCATAAGTGGCCAGAAAATTGGTACCCAACTTCATGCACCCGCCCAATGATGTAAACGTGAATGATGACTATCTGTATGTGGTAAGTGATTATATTTTGTTATGTCATTCCACGATTCAATTTTTGAGTATTAACATCTTTACATTTTATTGTATTAGTTGAAGGTCCAGAGTGAAGAGAGGAGGACTAGTGAGCATGTTCGAAAGACCAGAGAACCAACAATCACTCCATCCAACTGAATTTCGAAGGAAACACAGGATCTATTTCCTTCCCCTAGAGGGAAATTATTGTATTAGGGTCGTTTGTTGTATGCCTATGTGGCTTTTTGGAACATATGTTTTGTAATATCGATATATACGTGAAATTTTATGTCCATAAAATGGCTCCTTTGTACTAAGCTTGCATGGATTTTTTGGATATATTGTATATACTTTTATCAATATATATCATTGTATACCTTACAGCTTTTTGATTAAAAGAATATTATTTTTCTACTTCCATTCTTGAATGATTTTATCATGCGTATTGTGTAAATAGTATGTTTAAATGTTGTAGGCATGGATTTTATTTACATCTAATGCTTAATTAATTACTATCAATTGCTCAATAAGCTCCATCTAAAGCGTATTGTGTAAATAAGCTCCATTCCTAGTGGTTTGTATCCTTTGGAATGCTTCAATTACTTGTGCCTCACTTATTTGCATGTATGCTTCACTTATTCACATGTATACTTCATGTATAGTGCATGTATTCACATGTATTCTTCATGCTTCCAATGCATAGTAGTAAAAATATTTTGGGGAAAATTTTGACAAACCAAATGTATAAGAGTTTTTAAAAAAGTCAGGAAAAAATCATATTTAAAAAAAATGTAAAAAATTGTAGAACAAGAGATAAAATCTATTTATTTTGATATTGAAAGGTATTTCCATAGCATATAGACACATAGAGAGCAAATAAAATAAATATTTTAACTAATGAATTGTAAAAAATATTTCTTTGTAGTTTATATTCATATCATTGATTACATTTTATTGCACATCTTTCAAAGTCAAAGCATTACTTCACACTACATAACTAATAACTAGATGTTGATAGATGAAAAAATTTCAATTACAATATAGTTTTTACAAAGTCAACCTAAGCAGTTATGCAATTACTTCACATTGCATAACTAATAAGTAGGAGTAGCTACCAATTACATTTTCTTATCATGGCATTCTATGAGGCCATATTTCTTTGACGTATTTTATCAAATAGTTCACTGCCTTGTCTATGTTACCACATTTTTTATACATGTCTATCAAAGTATTTTGTCAAACAGTTCATTTCCTTGTTGCTATGGCTAAAATCATAAAACAAGTGCTTTCAAACAAGCTGTGGATTCTTGGAAAAAATCTATCAAAAGCATAATAGCAAGCAATACTATAAACAAGGCAATGAAGTGCTTGAAAAAGATGCCTAAAAGAAATTTGGTCTCATGGTGATGGAATTCCATGATATGCAAATTACTATGGATTTTCATGCCATTCCATCACCATGAGACCATGTTTCTTTGAGGCATTTTTTCATACAATTCATTGCCTTTTCTATGCTACCACATTTTTCGTGCATGTTTACCAAATAATTTTATCGAACAATTCACTACCTTGCTGCTATGGCTAAAAGCCTAAAATATGTGCTTGCAAACAAGCTATGGATGCTTGGAAAAAATATATCAAAGAATAATAAGAAGCAATAGCATAGATAAGTGATGAAGAGACAGGAGACCCAAACCCACTCAAAGTGTCAACTTTCCTTCAAGAGGCATCTAACAACATTAAAAGAATCTATTGGACCAATCCAAACAACTCCCAAATTTTGAAATCAATCAAAGGTTGGATTTCCCACTTTCACCCTTGCAAACTTAGTAGCAATGCAAACCCATTTTTAGGCACTTAACTCCAAAATTCTAAAAACACTTGAAAAAAAAGGATGACTCAGAAACCCATTACAAAGTTACAAAAATATCTTAGCCCCCCATATGACTCCTTTCGAACAAATTTGAGAAAATTTACTTTCTCACCATTTTAGGCGTCCATATAGGTCAATTTTACAAAGGACCCCCCTCTTAAAATTTTGCAAACAATCTAAGACTTTAGGGAAGCAATTAGTAGGTTATCAAACCCCAAAATTCCCCATTATATTTCATTTGTATGACCACCTCCACACCAAACCCAAAAACCCTTATTTTGTGCACTTTTGATGAGGGTTTATTGAAAAAGAAACTTCTAGGCCCTTTCCAAACTTTCCACCTTGCCAAAAACCCTTGAATTCACCCCCACAAGCTTAAAAGTTCATAATATAACTTTTCCTAACACCTCATCATCATATTTAGGTTTGTACCCATTAAATTCATGCATTTTCTAATGGAAACAACCCCAGGGACTCACCGAAATCAATAAATATGCCATCCCTACACAAAAAAAGATGCCTACATGTTTATTTCACCTATCTAATCCTATCCACTGAGTTACAAGACTATATAGTGGGTGGAAGGCTTAGAAACCCATTTTGTTCCCTTTCAAAACCTCCAAAACAGGGTAAATGAGCAGTCCCAAAAAAATAAAGATTTCTCCCTCAATTTTCATGATGAAGACCTCAAATCTGAAGCATTAGAGAGCCAACATACATACCTACAACATCTAAGAGTTTTTAGAGAAAATATAGGCTATACGAGTCCGTACCAAGCCTTCAAAGTTTAGAAAAATAGGAAAAAAATTGTTGAGAACATTGTATTTCATGAAAATAAAATGTGTACAATCTTCAAACTACCTTCAACAACCCTGCATGAGCCATTTTTGACGCTTTTATAAGCATTACATTCAAATTCAATTTCTGCCAATGTCTATAACTACCAAGTAACAACTTTTCAAAGGAGGTAGTTGTTGGTTTTCAAATTTGTTGTATTTATGCAACTTACAAATTTGAAATTTTCCTCCTTCTAACTCTTTATTATTTCTTAAACCCCTAGACCCTCTTAAATGACTTCCTATCTACTTACCTTGACAACAATTGACCATCTTGACAACTTTTAACATGATTACAAGTTATGGACAAATTATCAAATGAAAACTCTAAATCATGTTGGAAACATGAGAATGGTCTAAGTAGACCTTATTGAAACAAAAAAAAAAAAAAAAAAAAAACTCCTCTATCTTAACCACAATTCCATCCATGACCATTCAATATCATATTAGGAGGCTTGGTCCTCTTGCACCAACAAGGCAATGAACTGTTCAAAAAAATGCCTCAAAGAAATGTGGTCTCAATGTGCTTGTCATGGCATTCCATCACCAAGAGAACACATTTCTTTGAGGATCTTTTCTCAAATAGTTCACTACCTTGTCTATCCTACCAAATTTTTCATACATGTCTACCAAATCATTTTATCAATCAATTCACTTCCTTGCTGCTATGGCTAAAAGTCTAAAATGGGTGCTTTCAAACAAGCTATATGGATTCTTGGAAAAAATCCATCAAAGCATAATAGTAAGCAATATAGCATAGACAAGGTAGCGAAATATTTGGAAAAATGCCTCAAAGAAATGTGGTCTCATGGTGATGGAATGACATGACAAGAAAATTCTCGAGATTCTCATGGCATTACATCACCATGAGACCACATTTCTTTGAGGCATTTTTTCAAATAGTTTACTAGCTTGTCTATGCTACCACATTTTTCATACATGTCTACCAACACATTTTATCAAATAGTTCATTGTCTTGATACTATGGCTAAGAGCCTACAACAAGTGCTTTCGAACAATCGATGGATTCTTGGAAAAAATATATCAAAGCATAATAGTAAGTGAAAGCATAGACAAGGTAGTGAACTAGTAGTATGCGATGAATGCTCCCATGTTTTATAGATGAGGCGTGAGCTCAATTTATAGGTTCCTCGAATACAATTCAATGGCCAAGATTGATTTTGAATCAACGATCGAGATTACAAAATGAAACCCTAATTAGGGTTTTCCACAACTAACTACCTCTCAACCAATGAGAAAATTACATCTGGGGACACTTGTCCTTCTGCTAAATATAAACCAACAATAAAAAGTTGTTGCATTATGAAGTGTCAGGTTCATTGAACCTAGACATGCTAGCTTGGAAAAATTTGATGGGTTGGAAGATGACAAGGAACCATCTCAGCATGTTGGATGTCCCTTTTGATCTTGGCCTAAGGCAGACTTCAAGATATGTTTTCCATCTCTTATTTTCAGCTTGGGGTGGACTTTAAGTTGTCTTTGCCATGTATGCTTTGAGTTGGTCCGACTTTACATTGTCTTTCCATGTATGCTTTGAGTTAGGGGGACTTTACCTTTGTCTTGGAAAATAATTATTCAAGCCAAGGGTGGACTTGACAGTAGTTAGTACATAGTGTTTCTTTCCCAACCAGACTTCGCATCATCTTAGACATTTTCCTTGACCATGGGCATGGTAGACTTTGCTTGTGCCTTGCCAAGATTGGGCAGACTTGCTCTTGACTTAGACATGCTTATTTTCCTTCCAAGTGAAAACTGAGAGAGTTTATTGTAGAGGGGAAGAACACAATCCCATAGGTTGAGAAAATAAGTTTCTAAGTGTTATGGTGTTCGAGTAGCATCATGTTGAATTTTGCAGCCATTTTGCACTTCAGACTCTTAAGGGGTTCAGCCAATTGAACGTAGTTCGGAGTGATTCAACACATTTGGATGTGAAAGAGGACCATTCCTAGCGTAAACGTACCCACTCAGATGCATTGGAATAGTTTTTTTTGTCACATGAGTTGTAGAAATAAAGTTCCACCACTTTGCAACTTTGCATTACTTGCATTTTACAATTTTTTCCCCAAGCAAAATCCCGCCGCCACGGTAAAATGCCTTTTAGATAGCAAAAACTAAGAGATTTTATTATAGAGGGCCATAATATGATCCTGTTGGATGCTATGGATGTGTTTTTGATATGTGGATATCATTGAATTCAACACTATTATAATTTGGTATAGTAGTGGTTGTATATGTCGAGGATATTGAGAAAATTGTAAAAGAAAGTGTTCTAGGTTCCTAATAGAACTGTGCAGATCTTGAAGATGTCTTGTTCTATACATTGAATATTTATTGGTGCAGATTAAAGGGTTTATTTTTTAGTATATCTAGATCATCTACCAGAAGTTTCAGAGGTTTGTGTGAAGTTTTGAGTTTGTTGTGGTCTAACAGTGTTTCCGTGGTCTCTGTCAATGTTCCTGAATGAAGATTGTGTGATTCTGTTGATCTTAGTTGTTGTGGATGTTTCTCTATTTTTTCTTGGTGCTCTACGATGTCTCTATATTATTCTCTATATTTTTGGTATGTCAACATTGACCAATGAGCTCGCGATTGAAGATCTTTTCTTGTGCATGTTTGGTTTTTCATGTTCTTGGCCGACATGTTGGTGATAGCATGTTGTGGATCTTCATGGTGAAAGTAACTAAATTCTTTTTGTGTTGGAGATTTTAATTTGGGTCTCCACAATGTTTTGGCTGACCTTGGAGGATTCACATTAAAATTTTATTTGTAAATTTGGGCTGACATTGCAAATATGTTCTATTTTCTTGGCCAACTAAGTTGTGATGAAATCTCATGTAGCAGATATATAAGAGTGATTGTTTCATCGGCGAAGAGTTTGCTTTGTGTGCTCTTGAGTGTGTATGTGAGAGTATCATTCATTTGCAGAGCAGAGTGTGAAGAATATTTTGTGAAGTTTGAAGAAGTGTTGAGCTTAATTGGAACTTTAATCAAGCTTGTGCAAAAGTTATTTTCTTAGTTCATACCCTCCATATTTTTAATCCTATTCTATTGGGAAATGAGCCCCTTTTGTATTTGTGTAGTGAGCTCTAGGTAGTGTGCCTAAATGCATGTGCATTCCCCTTATTGTTTCTCATTATACCTTTAACAGAGTATAATATTGTGGACTAACATCCATCGTGGTTTCTCCCCTAACAAGGTTTCCACGAAAAAAAAGTCTTGGTGTTCTTTGTCTCTTTGATGTGTTAATTGCTTGTGGTTAATTGCTTATTCATCAGATTTGAGATTAAAAGTTAAGATAAGTTGGAAAGTTTTAAATTTCTATAACAACTAATTCACCCCCCCTCTTAGTTGTTTTTCCTTTTTTTCCAACAATTGGTATCAAAGTATGTTCCTCTGAAGAAGTCTAAAAGCTTGAGGTGATTCGAGATGACAACATTGAAGAAGAATTGTCTGAGTTTTGATGGAACAAACTATTCAATGTGGAAAGTTAGAATGAAATGTCACTTAAGTTGTATTGGTAAATATTTCTAGAATATTACAAGAGATCCATATACTATTCCTCAAAATGGTTCCTCAACTCCTGATGAGATCAAAGATGTTGAAATTAACATTAGGGATATTCAAGATTTGGTGAGTGCTCTAACAGATTCAAAGATGGTTAATGTGATGGGTCTATAGATAGCTCATGAGATTTGGATGAAACTAGAAACTTTGTATGAAGGAGATGCACAGGTGAAGATGGGTAAGATACAGAGCTTGAAAGGAAAGTATGAGAATTTGAAGATGGGTGAAGATGAAAATATCACTTCCTTTATGCAAAGTAAATGAAATTATAATGATGGGTATTGAATGTGCCAGTGGTTCTATGGATGAGGATGAAATTGTGGCTAAATTACTCAGATCCTTGTCTCCCTCTTACAAAATGAAGGTCCATTCTACTGAAGAGTTCATATCGGTAAACAAGATGACAAGAGACACATTGATCGGGAAGCTTGCTGCTTTTGAAATAAGTGAATTTGGTGAATCTACACTGAAGACTAAATCTACATTCAAGGCTACTATATTTGGAAGTAACAGACAAATATATAGTCTGGGAGAGAGTTCTAGAAATATATCGAAGTATGATGAAGAACTAAAACAACTTGAAGATAAAGAAAGAGAAGTAGAAGAATTGGAAGCATTGATTGCAAAGCAAGAAGGGAGAGGAAAAGGTAAGTATGAAGATGCATTACCTATTAAATGTTTTTCATGCAGTAAAATAGGTCAATTCACATCAAGATGTCCTAAAAGAGTTCCTATATCTAAGCGTAAAAATTCTATATTCCAAAAGAGATGCTAGTTTTCTAAAGAAGAAGTGACTGATGATGAGTCTGATAAAGATAATGGAAATGAAGTTGAATGGGCTTTCATTGCTACCATTGAAGATGATCTTGTGGCTAGTGAATCTACTAAATATGAAAAAGCTCTTTTAGCCCAAGTTGAAGAAAAAGATGAGTGGGTCATTGATAGTGGATGTTCACATCATATGACTAGTGATAAAAGAAAATTTGTGAGTCTAGAGAAGTATGACGGTGGGGTTGTAAGATTTGGAGATAACAATGTTGGTATGATTCGTGGCAGAGGATCTATTTGCCTTGGTGGTAAGGATAGCATTGATGATGTCATCTATGTTGAAAGCCTGAAGCACAACTTGTTGAGTGTTGGATAGATGATTCACAAGGGATATGATCTTCAGTTCAAAGATGGAAGATGCAAGATATGTGGAAGTTCTGGGAATATGATTGCAATAGGCAAACAAAAAAAAGGTAATATTTTTCATTTGAATACTACTATTGGAAGTTGTTTAATTTCTCAAGTAGATGAAAGATGGTTGTGGCATATGAGGTTGTGTCATGTAAACTTTGAAAACATTATCAAGATAAGTTCTACTCAAGCAGTAAGAGATTTTCCTAGGTTAGTGAAGCCTGCTAATATAATCTACAAGGAATGTCAGATGGGTAAACAAACTAGAGTCTCTTTCTGGAGAAAATAGTTTCATTCAAATAATTTGTTGGAGCTGCTACATACTAAACTTTTTGGTCCCTCCAGAGTTAAAAGTACTCATGGAGAAATGTATTTTATGTTGGTTATTGATGATTACTCTAGAATGATCTGGGTTTCCTTTTTAAGAGAAAAAGGTGAAGCATTGGAGAAGTTCAAAAGTTTCAGGGCTATAGAAAAAAATGAGAAAAGTCTAAAAATCAAGTGCTTGAGATCTGATAGAGGTGGTGAGTTTATTTCCAACGAGTTCAACTCTTATTGTGAATAGCATGGAATCAAAATAATTTTATTTGCTCCCCGAACCCCTCAACAAAATCGAGTTGCAAAGAGAAAGAATAGAACAATTTTGGATGTTGCCAAAACAATGATGATGGAAGGAAATGTGTCTTAGATGTATTGGAGTGAAGTGGTAAGCACTATTGTGCATACTTTGAACTAGGTAAATGTTAATGGTAATTCTGGTAAGACTCCTTATGAGTTATGGTTTGGTCACAAGGCTACTATTAAGTATTTTAAGATATTTGGAAGCAAGTGTTATATCAGGAGAGATGACGATATAAGAAAATTTAATGCAAGAAGTGGTGAAGGAATTTTCCTAGGTTACTCCACTAAAAGCAAGGCCTACCAGTGCTATAACAAAAGATTGAGAAAGATGGTTGAGAGTGAAAATTTCAGAGTTGATGAGGACTTTGTCAAATCATCCAGACATTGTAGTTATGATTCAAACGAAGACATTACAAGCCAAGGGAAGAATACTCAGACACAAAATCTACTTCAAATTATTCCATATGTTCCAGTGAATTAACCTTAATTTGTTCCAGTAAATCAAGTCAGTTAGGAGGCACAAACACGTGCAAATGGAGAATAAAGATCAAAAGATTCAGAAGCTCAAGAATGTCCCAAAACTCCAAGCTATGTAAAGCCGAATCATTCTGAAAATAAAATCATAGGAGATAAGAGTAAAGGAGTGCAAACTAGAAGAAAAATTATAGAAGAATATTTTCTGATCTCCAAGATTGAACCTAAAAATGTCACTAAAGCCTATAAATATGAACATTGGTTGGAAGTTGTGAAGGAAGAGCTGACACAGATTGAAAAGAATGACACATGGCTACTAGTTCTGAGGCCTAAAGAAAAAAATGTGATTGGTACTAAATGGGTATTTAGAAATAAGTTGAATGAAGAAGGTGAAGTGGTCTGGAATAAAGCAAGACTGGTATGTAAAGGGTATTCTCAAATGGAAGGTATTTATTTTGAAGAAACCTTTTCCCTTGTCGCTAGGATTGAAGCTATTAGACTATTTCTTGCTTATGTTGTACACAAGAACTATAAAGTCTATCAAATGGATGTAAATTTTGCATTTCTGAATGGAGAACTAGAAGAAGTGTACATTGAATAGCCAGATGGAACAAACAAGGGAGATATGGTTTGCAGATTGAAGAAAGCTTTGTATGGACTTAAGCAAGCCCCCAAAGCCTGGTATGCGAGATTGGACAAATACCTACTAAAGTTTGGATTCACTAAAGGTATTGTTGATAACAACTTATACTTCAAATTAGATAATTATAAGGAGTTAATTATAGAAGTTTTTGTTGATGACATCATTTTTGGAGGAGATGATAATCTATGTATGAATTTTGCTGATGAAATGAAGAGTGAATTTGAGATGAGTATGATTGGAGAAATGAAGTTTCTTCTGGGACTGCAAGTTACATAGTTGGACAAGGGGATCTTCATATCTCAGTCCAAATATGTGAAAGAACTATTGAAGAATTTTGGAATGGATGACTCCAAAGCCGTTGGTACCCCCATGGTGACCGGATGTAAGTTGACACAAAATGATTACTCTCCTAAGGAAAATAAAACTAGATATAGGTTAATGATCAATGGATTGCTCTACTTGACTCAGAATAGACCAGACATTATGAATGTTGTATGTATGGTTGCTAGATTTCAGGTTGATCCAAAAGAATCACATGTAATTTTTGTCAAGATCATTTTTAGATATCTAAAAGGAACAATTGACTTTGGACTTTGGTATCCAAAGGATGATGATCTCACTTTGTGTGCATATACTGATGCAGATTGGGCTGGTGATGTCGATGACAAGAAAATTACTAGTGGTGATGCTTTCTTCCTAGGGAAGAAGCTGGTATACTGGTTAAGTGGGTATGTGCAGGATCATCATGGAAACAACAGGCCCTTAAGTGGCAAAAAATTTAGATAAATCAGAGTTAGGAAACTTGATGTAAAAATTTGAATAAGTTATATAGACTATTTAAAAAATATGTAAGAATAGAATCTATATCAAATTGAATTTAGTTTTTAAACTACTAGGTTTGTTTAAAAAAAAAAATTATTTGGTGAAAATTTAAAATTTTAATGCAGTGGTACTTAAATTTCAGGGAAAAAAATAAGTAGTTGTCTATCTGACCACCCTAACCACAATAAAATGATAATATTTTTTTATAATATTTTATATGTAAGTAGAGGACTCATGTCCTGATGTGATGTATATTTTTTTGTATTTTTTTCCAAGTAAATAATTAATTATGAATTTTTTGTTACAACTTTTTAAAAAATATAAAAACTTGTATGTCTGACCACCTTAACTTGGTCAAAACTTCATGAAATTCATTTTTTATTTTTTTAATCCTATACTATGGGAAACATAGAATGCGAAGCATGTTTTGGATTCAAAAAATATGATATTGTTTGAAAGCTATAGATATTTTTCAATCAGCCTATCAATGAGGACTTGTGTCATAATTTGAATAGAAAATGAATAATAATTACTTATTAAATTCAAAGTAAAGCATAATTTATATTGGTGGAAAGCTAAGAATATCCTTTAAAAACCCTTTTCATTTCATTAATTTTGGGTAAAAATATAGTCATCACCCACATACCCATCATATTGCCACTTTTTGGCCCATCATGATCCTACACACACCCAAGTAAAAAGAAAAACTCAATTTCTCTATCTACTGCTAAAGCATAATATATTACTGCTACCAATAATTGTACTCAAGTGTTATGGATGAAACAAATGTTGAGAGATATTAGGGTGATATATGAAGATCCTATTGCCATATACTGTGACAACTCAAGTGCAATAAATATCTCAAGGAATCTAGTGCTACACTCTAAGACTAAACATATATCAATCAAGTTTCATTTCTTGAGGGAGAAAGTGTATGAGAAAGAAGTCAAACTTGAGTATGTGCCTACCAAAGAACAGATTGCAAATATATTTACTCAGAAATTGCCGAAAGATACTTTTGAGTATCTCAGAGGAATGCTAGGGGTAATTACCCCTCCTGATAATAACTAAAAGATGCATTTGCTTGCATTAATCCATGAATTTCATTGCTATGTTCTGATCTATATTGATGTTTTTGTGGCTACTACTTAGGGGGAGTAGTCATATGTGCAGATATGTGGTTTAGAGTGTGTATATGGAAAGGTCATTGTTACCTTTGCCATTGATGTCAAAGGGGGAGAAGTCTAATGTGAAAAATCCTTTCAAGAGGAGAAGTGCAAAAGAAGTCAGTGTGTTGGGTTGATGGTATTTTTCAAATCATGTGTTGCCATCAATACAAAAGGGGGAGATTGTTGGATGTTGTGGATGTGTTTCTGATATGTGGTTGTCATTGATGTCAACACTATTAGCATTCGGTATATCATTGGTTGTATATGTTGAGGATATTGAGAAATTTGTAAAAGAAAGTGTTCTAGGTTCCCAGTGAAACTGTGCAGGTCTTGAAGGTCTCTTGTTCTATTCGTTGAATATTTTTTGGTGTGGATTGAAGGGTTTATTTTTTAGTATATCTAGATCATCTACCAGAAGTTTCAGAGGTTCGCGTGAAGTTTTGAGTGTTTTTTTGTTTGATAGTGTTTATGTGGTCTTTATAAGTGTTCCTAAATGAAGATTATGTGATTTTGTTGATCTGAGTTGTTGCAAATGTTTCTTTGTTGTTTCTTGGTGCTCTCTGATGTCTCTAGATTATTCTCTATCTTTTTGGTATGTCCACATTGACCAATGAGCTCGTGATTGAAGATATTTTCTTGTGCATGTTCATTTTTTCATGTTCTTGGCCGACATGTTGGTGATAGCATGTTGTGGATTGTCATAGTCAAAGTAACTAAAGTCTTTTTGTGTACGAGATGTTAATTTGGGTCTCCACTATGTTGTGGCCGACCTTGGTGGATTCGCATTAAAATTTTATTTATAAATTTGGGTTGACATTGCAAATATGTTCTATTTTCTTGGCCGAGTAAGTTGTGATGAAATCTCATGTAGCGGATATATAAGTGTGATTGTTTCATCAGTGAAGAGTGTGCTTCGTTTGCTCTTGTGTGTATGTGAGAATATCATTTGTTTGCAGAGAAAAGTGCGAAGAAGATTATGTGAATTGTGAAGAAGTATTGAGCTTAATTGGAACTATAATTAGACTTGTGTAGAAGCCATTTTCTCAGTTCATACCCTTTGAATTTTTAATCCTATTTTGTTGGGTAGTGAGCCCCTTTTGTATTTGAGCAGTGAGCTCTAGGAAATGTGCCTGAATGCATGTGCATTCCCCTTATTATTTCTCATTATAATTTTAAAGAAGTATAATATTGTGGACTAACATCCACCATGGTTTTTCCCCTAACAGGGTTTCCACAAAAAAAAATCTTGGTTTTCTTTGTCTCTCTGATGTGTTAATTGCTTGTAGTTAATTACTTATTCATTAGATTTGAGATTAAAAGTTAAGATAAGTTGGAAAAGTTTAAATTTATGTAACAAATGATTCACGCCCCCCTCTCAGTTAATTGTCCTTGTTTTTCCAATATATCCTATAGGCTGAGATGAGAAGTTTCTAAGCGTCACGATGTCTGAGTAACATTATGCTGAAGTTTGCAGTCATTTTGCACTTCAGACTCTTAAGGGATTCAACCGGTTGAATGTAGCTCAAACCAATTCAAAATGTTTGGGTGTGAAATAGGACCATTTCTAGCATAAATTTACCCACTCGGATGCATTGGAATAGTTATTTTGGTCACACGAGTTGCAGAATGAAAGTTGCACCACTTTGCACTACTTGCATTTGACAACTTTTTCCCCAAGTGAAATTTCACCACCACAGGAGAATGCTTTTGAGATAGGAAAAACTAAGAGAGGTTATTGTAGAGGGCCACAACATGATCCCATAGCCTCAGATGAGAAGTCTCTAAACATCATAGTGTTTGAGTAATGTCATGCTGAAGTTTGCAGCTATTTTGTTCTTTAGACTCTTAAGGGATTCAATGAGTTGAACGTAGCTCAAAGTGATTTAGCACGTTTGGGTGTGAAAGAGGACCATTCCTTGCATAAATTTATCCACTCAAATACATTGGAACATTTAGTTTGGTAACACGAGTTGCAGAATGAAATTTGTACCATTTTGCAACTTTGCAGTACTTATATTTGGCAACTTTTTCCCCAAGCGAAACCCCGCCGCCATAGGAAAATTCCTTTGAGATAGCAAAAACCAAGATAGTTTATTGTAGAGGGCCACAACACAATCCCATAGTCTCAAACAATAATTTTTTAAGTGTCACTATGTCCGAGTAATGTCATGATGAAGTTTGCAGCAATTTTGCACTTTGGACTCTTAAGGGATTCAGTCGGTTGAATGTAGCTCAGAGTGATTCGGCACATTTGGGTATGAAAGAGGACTATGCATAGTGTAAACATACCCACTCAAACATGTTGGAATAGTTAGTTTCGTTACATGAGTTGCAGAACAAAAGTTGTACCACTTTGCAACTTTGTACTACTTGCATTTGACAATTTTTTCCCCAAGCGAAATCTTGCTGCCACAAGAGAACGCCTTCGAGATAGAGAAAACTGAGAAATATTATTGTAAAGGATCATAACATGATCCCATAGGCTGAGACAATAATTTTCTAAGTGTCACAGTGTCTGAGTAATATCATGCTCAAGTTTGTAGCCATTTTGCACTTTGGACTCTTGAGGGATTCAACTGGTTGAATGTAGCTCGGAGCGATTCACCTTGTTTAGCTATGAAAAAGGACCATGCCTAGCGTAAACGTACCCAATTGAATGCGTTGGAATAGTTATTTTTGTCACATGAGTTATAGAATGAAAGTTGCACCACTTTGCAACTTTGCACTACTTGCATTTGACAACTTTTTCCCCAAGCGAAATCTCTCTGGCATAGGAATTTTCCTGCGAGATAGAAGAAACTAACAGAGGTTATTGTAGAGAACCACAACATGATTGTATAGGCTCAAACAAAAGGTTTCTAAGAATCATGGTGTTTGAATAACGTCGTTCTAAATTTTACAACCATTTTGCAGTTCAGACTCTTAAGGGATTCAACCAGTTGAACATAGCTCAAAGTGATTAAGAGCATTTGGGTGTGAAAGAGGACCATGCATAGCATAAACATACCCAATTGGATGCATTTGAATAGTTAATTTTGTCACACGAGTTTCAAAATGAAAGTTGTACCAATTTGCTTCTTTGCACTACTTGCATTTGACAACATTTTCCCCAAGCAAAATCTCACCGCCACAAGAGAAAGCCTCTGAGATAGTGAAATTCAAAAGAGGTTATTGTAGAGTGCCACAAAATGATTCCATAGGCTCAGATGAGAATTTTATAAGCATAATGGTGTCCAAGTAATGTCATGTTTAATTTTTCAACCATTTTGTACTTCAAACTCTCAAGGGATCCAGCCGGTTGAACATAGCTCAAAGTGATTCAGTGCTTTTTGGGTGAAAAAAGGACCATGCCTAAAGTAAACATACCCACTTGGATGCGTTGGAATAGTTAGTTTGGTCACACAAATTCTATAACAAAATTTTTACCACTTTGCAACTTTTCACTAATTGCATTTGACAACTTTTTCCCCAAGCGAAACCTCGTTGCCACAGGAAAATGCCTCTGAGATAGAAAAAACCAAGAGATTTTATTGTAGATCTATACAACATGATTTTATAGGCTCAAACGAGAATTTTCTAAGTGTCACGATGTTCGAGTAATGTCATGTTGAAGTTTGCAACCATTTTGCATTTTGGACTCTTAAGGGATTATGTCAGTTGAACATGGTTCAGAGTGATTCAAGGAGTTTGGGTGTGAAAGAGGACCATTCCTAGTGTAGACGTACCCAATTGGATGCATTGGAATAGTTAGTTTGGTCACACGAGTTTTAGAAAAAAAGTTGCACCACTTTGCACTATTTGCATTTGACAACTTTTTCCCCAAACGAAATCTCGTTGCCATAGGAGAATGCCTCGGAGATAGAAAAAACTAAGAGAGGTTATTATAAAGGGACACAACACAATCCCATAGGTAAAGAAAATAATTTTCTAAGTGTCATGGTGTTCAATTAACTTTATGCTGAAGTTTGCAGCCATTTTGCACTTCAGACTCTTAAGGGATTCAACTGGTTGAACGTAGCTTAGAGCGATTTAGCACATTTGGGTGCAAAAGAGGACCATGCCTAGTGTAAAATTATCCACTCTAATGCATTGGAATAGCTATTTTGGTCACATGAGTTGCAAAATGAAAGTTGTACCACTTTGGAACTTTGCACTACTTGCATTTGACAACATTTTCCTCAAGCCAAATCTCGCTGCCACAGGTAAGCAGCTCTGAGATAGCAAAAAATAAGAGAGGTTATTGTAGAGGGCCACAACACAATCTCATAGGCTCATACAATAAATTTCTAAGCATCATAGTGTCTGAGTAACATCATGTTGAAGTTTGTAACCATTTTGCACTTCAGACTCTTAAGGGATTCAACTAGTTGAACATAGCTCAGAGTGATTCGACACATTTGGGTGCGAAAGAGGACCATTCCTAGTATAAACATACCCACATGGATTTTTTTGAACAGTTAGTTTGGTCACATGAGTTGTAGAACAAAAGTTGCACCACTTTGCAACTTTGCACTATTTGCATTTGACAACTTTTTCCCCAAGTGAAATCTAGTCGCCATAGGAAAATACCTCTAAGCAAGCAAAAAATGAGAGGTTATTTTAGAGGCCCACAACATGATCCCATTGGCTTAGACAAGAATTTTCTAAGTGTCACGGTGTCTGAGTAATGTCAATCTGAAGTTTCAATCTATTTTGCACTTCAAACTCTTAAGTGATTCAGTTGGTTGAATGTAGCTTAGAGCGATTTGGCATGTTTGGGTGCAAAAGAGGACCATGCCTAAATATGAATAAAAACATTCTAATTGCTTTCACCATGAACTACAACAAGATGGCTCTTGAACTTCCACCATTTGTCAATAAGTTGCAATTTTAATAACTGTTACACAATTTTGCAATTTTTGCAATATTTTGCAACTTAGACCTTCCAACCACCCAAAGACCTATAAAAAAACTCTTTACATCATAAAATGGTATAATGACCTTATTGTTTGAACAAAAAGACTCAAATTCCCCTAAACAACCAAAAGACTTCAAGTGTCAATATTTGCATAAAATGCTCTTGGTGCCCCTACACCAGTTAGTGCTTAGGGCTTCTTAATGTTTTTAGTCATGAATAAGGTCCTTTCTGATGCAATGAAAGGTAGGTCCACAACTATCCAAATTCAATCACATGTACTTAAATTGGAACGATACCATCAAACTGACCTTGAATGCTCAAAATGGGGCTCCAATTAGCCCTTTTTAACAAAGGAACTCTCCTTCAATCTTGCTTCCCCCTCAAAATACCATTGGATAGTCCTCAAACTACCTCCAAAACCAAAAATTCTTCAACCACTAAGTCAAAACTCACTTGCTAAGACCCTCTTTCATGAAACCCTCATTTTTCTCCAAATAAGTAGGTGTTTATTGAAAAACCCATCTCTAGACCTCATTCAACTTTAAAATATTTTCAAACACTCTTATTTCACCCTGCACAAACTTAATTCCCATCAAATTATTCTGCACCCAAATTTCTCACACATTTCCTTCTTAAAACCTCTTAATTTCACCCATTTTCACTCTTTGTTCAACTATGGCTTTAAGCCCAAACACCCAAATGACCTACCATGCCTTTGTAGACCTTCTATCACATCAAAATCCACCTGATAACATTGAAACAACTAGGTTCTAACTTTCTTCCAAACTATTGCTTTAATCTGCTACTTCAAGCTATGCCTCCTAGGCCTAAATTCATGCTTTTTCCACCAGGGTAGCATGGACATTTCCACCAAATTCCTTTTCCACCCATTTTATTCTATTGTAACTCAGTGGAATGGAATAATTAGGTGTAGGGGGCATGTGTGCATGATTTTAGGAGTAGGGGTGGCCATTTGGGGGTTTGGGCATGATGCCTAGTTGTCAAGAATGTGTATTTTGAGTGAAATTTGGAGGTTAAGAGTAGGTAGTGATGGAAAACACTTAGGACAGCACTTTTTAAGATTTAATTAAGCAAGGTAAGACATATTTGAACGTGTTGGAGGCATTCAAATAGTGAGGAGAGGTCTGGAGGTGAGGTTTTCAATAAACCCCCTTTGAAACTTGTCAAAAGTGAGGATTTTGAGTTTTGGAGTGTTGGTGAGTGTTTCATTGGAAGATGATTGTTGATTTAGTGCTTATGTACCCTATTCATGACTGTCCAATGGTGTTTTGTGTGTGGAAGGAATATTAAAGGGTAGTTGGTTTGTTAATATTTTCTCACCCTGCTCTGCATCACTTTGGCATGTTTATTAGGGTATGTGTAGGATCATGATGGGCCAAAAAGTGGCGATATGATGGGTATGTGTAGGGTATGTGGTTGATGATTTTTTTTTACCCAAAATTGATGAAATGAAAAGGGTTTTTAAAGGATATTTTCATCTTTCCACCAATATAAATTATGCTTTTATTTGAATTTAATAAATAATTATTATTCATTTTCTATTTGAATTACGACTAAAGTCTTGATTGAAAGGCTGATTGAAAAACATCTAAATCTTTCAAATGGTATCACATTTTTTAAATTAGAAACATGTGTCACATTCTATTCTTCACATACTATATGATTAAAAAAATAAAAATTGAATTTCACGAAGTTTTGACCAAGTTAAGGTGGTCAGACATACAACTTTTTATATTTTTTAAAAGTTGTAATAAAAAATTCATAATTAATTATTTACTTGGAAAAAAATTATAAAAAGTTATGCATCACAATGGGACATGAGTTCTCTACTTATATCTAAAATATTATAAACAAATATTATTATTTTCTTGTGGTTAAGGTGGTCAAACAGACACCTACTTATTTTTTCCCTGAAATTTAAGTGCTATTGCATTGAAATTTCAAATTTTCACCAAATATATTATTTTTTTGTTTAAATAAACCTAGTATTTTACAAAATACATTAAATTTTCTACAAATTTTATTCTTACATATTTTTGAAATAATATCGATAACTTGTTCAAATTTTTATGTCAAATTGCCTAACTCTGATTTTTTTGAATTCTATCGCCACTTAAGGGCCTATTTTTTCCATGATGATCCTGCACATACCCATCAGCATAAAACTATGATAGTTTTTGAATTTCAATATTTAATGATAATGCAATATGAAATATGTAGTGTGAGACAATGGAATTTGTGTATTTAAAATTTAAAGTTAAAATGTTAAACTTTACCATTGTTCTTGTCTTCAAAGTTGTTTAAACTATATAATTTAACCATTATTCATTATTTTTTATTGTCAACTATATAATATAACCATTATTTTTTATGCTATTGTACATTGATATTTAACCATTGCTCAAGATTAAATTTTTGAATAGTTTAAACATGCACATGACGAACAAATTATTTATATTCTCAACTTCTACATATCAAATTATCCAATAATCAAGTGTATGTCCATATACAAAAATGGCATCAACACCAAATCAAACAAATTTTTACAAAGTGTGGCATATTCCATCTCGATATCTATTCATAATATACATTCCAAAATGTCTATCTCATCCTAAACTACTGGTGGATCATTAAAATGGAGTCTCTTTGAAGCATTCTTTGGCTCTGAAGGTAACTGCACAAGAAAAATTCAAACCATAATTGAGATTAGTTATATTATATAATTTAAAATCGAATAATTAGCATCAAAATCAATATACATTAAATTATAATTGAACTCTAAAATTGAAATCTTGATTACCTCATATATATACGTCTCTTCAAACTATCATGAGACCTTGAATATGCCCCTCTCAAAGAACCAATCATACAAACTTTTGCAATTTCAATCTATATAGGTAAACACAAAAAAATAAATTGATACAGGTTAGCATACAATTGTCAGTAATAGGAACATATTTACCAAACACAAAATAAAATAAACAAATACATCTTTAGGCATCTCTTTTTCTTTATTTCCTTCAAGTGTTTCGACACCTCCTCCTAAGGTGTTTCGACACTTACTCCTTCAATTGTTCCAACACCTACTCCTACAAGAGGGAAACAAGATAAAAATATAAGTTAATATATAATTTCATAAATGACAATTCAAATGACAATCAAGTATAAAATGCATGAATTGAAAGGCTAAAAGGCATGGGTTGAAGTAGCAGATTGAAATTTTTTTTTTGAAGAAGGATAGAACTAGTTGGTTTTAGTGAGATCTAGTGGATTTTTATGTGTTTGAAGGTTTTCAAGGATTGGGGAGGTCATGTGTATTTTTGGGCATGAAGCCCTAGTTGAGAGAAGCACGCTTTTTAATGGAAAATTGAGGTTTTAGAGACTAAAAGTGGGTGAAGTTTGGGGGAAGAATACTATTAAGGATTTTTAAGCATGTGCGGGCTTAAAAAAGGGTGTTTGAAGTGGTCATAAGGTCACAGGAGGCTTGGAGATGGGTTTTTCAATGTATTCTCCAAAATCTCACTGTACTATAGGGGCAACTAGGCCAATTAGGCCTCTTTTCCAAAGAGACACCTTCCCAAACACCTGTAATCAAGTCAAACACCATGAAAAATCATTAAATAGGTTTCCAACCTTAATATTTCACAATTTTTAGAGCTCCAACTACTCACCAAGCTACCAATCCACTAAACCCTCACTCTCAAGCCACCAAACCTAGGTTTTCCAAGGAGCCTTATTGAAAATCAATCTTCCCACAATTAACTCTCAAATCCAACACCTCAAAAATACAATATGATGTCTATACATGCTCAAAATACTCTCACAAATGACTGCCCCAAAGGATTTCATCCATTCACACTCTTAAACCACTCAAATTCACTCAAATCACACATTTTCACACCCAAGGCTACATGACATCACTCCAAAACGATCTCCCTTGCTCCAAGAATCATATTCTAACCTATTCCCCACCTAATGGACTCATTCTGGTGAGCTACATTATATACATTAGGTGGAATGAGCCATTAAATCACTTGATGACCTCAAAACTTGAAATTTAGACTTGTAGACCTGCCTATAGTAAAATCCACCCTAAGAGCTTTAAACAAGATGGATTTCAATTCCAAGAAAACCAGAACATGGCTAACACATCCTTCTACCCAAATAAAAACACTCTTATTCAATTCCCTTCAGTATGGGCTCATGCAATTGACTACTACAACACTAAAAAAGAGAAAAACAAACTAAGATTTACAAAGAAAATAGAGTTTTATTGATCAATGCTTGTACAAAATCTTCCACTCTTCTCCACACACTCCTTCATTCAAGATTCACATACATATATTCAACTCCCTTAATCAATAATTGATTGAAAACCAATGCCACAAGTTACCTTTGGCCTTCCCTGACCGTTTAGCTTCCCCACTATGCATATCTTGCACTTCAAATTTTGAAAAAATGACACTTTGCACTAATTTAGAAATTTTGAAACTAAAACCTTATAACTCACTAATAACCACTAAAATAGACTTATTACATAAATAAATGGTCTACATGACCTTATCCAAGCCAAAAAAATACTTCATCACCCTAATGACAACCACCGAAGCTTGGTGCCCCTGCACCAAATAGTGGTGCAGGAGCACCTACACCTTACTCACAAGAAATTTGATTCTTTGTAGGTTGATGGGTGATCAGTAGGTTGGGAGGGTTGTATTTAGTTTATTTTCTCCTAATAAGGTCTAAGAAGACCATAATTTATGTAAATGGTAACTTTGGTGTCTCATTGTTCCATATTGTAAATGATGTCAAACATGTTAAGAAAATGTCAATGATGACAAATGGGGTCTAGGTAGGTTAATGTTTATTTTCATGCATAAGGTCATGTTTTGGGTCCAATAAATTCTTAATAGTCCATCACAAATTTTTTAGATTTCTAGGAGGGTCAAATAGTAAAATAATGTAAAAGGAGTCAAAGTGTTGTTAACAAGAATATGTAAACAAGTGTAATTTTGCACTCCAATGGCCATAAAGGGATTCAAAATTCAATTAGAGGCTATTATGTTGGTTTTATTGGGTAAGGAAACCTTTAAAAAGGTGGGAATAATCATTATAAAGGTTGGATTGGATATTTTTGGAAGAAAATCCAATTGAATTCTTACTGGTTTTTAGGAATTTTCTGAGTTTTCCATCTTTTTTAGATCTGTATGGTAATGTATAGTCATTAGATTGTAAAAATTATTTATGGATGTTGTAGTGGCATGAATTAGTAGTGCTTTGCATCTGGTTTCAAGGTTTATAAGAGAATTTGAAGCATCTTATAGTTGTTTTCCTAAGGATTGTCGGGTATACCCTATTTTGGGGTTTTGTACCTTTTATCATGTTTTGAAGGCCCATACATCGACTATGCTCACTATGATTGGTGTATTGGGTATCATGGATAATGCTTAGGTGTTTGGGAGAGTGTTTTATGTTGAGATAAATAAATAAAGTAGATTGGGTTGCTATCCTTGTTGAGTTTATGTGGGAAAATGCATGAAAGTGGAGGTTTTAGTCTAGGGTTTGGTAAAATCTGAGTGGGAAGTCATTTATTTTGAATTATTAAGCATGTGTAGGGTTTATTAAGAGTATTTTAGTTGTTTTTGAGATCTAAGGAGGCGTGGAATGTAGGTTTTTAGTAAACCCTCTTGGCTTGGCTAAAAATCAAAGGCTTCATAGTTTTCTATGTTAGAAGAGTCAACATTGGAAACTAATTGTGGATTTAGTGGTTTGAGGGCATGGGAAATGCTGCCCAAAATTTTCAATTGTTTGTGATAAGTCTAAAGGTGGGTTGCTTTATAATTTAGGCCTAATTAGCCTAATTAGGACAGCGTAGGAGTGGGAGTTTCAAGAGTTTGGTCCAAAGGAGTTGTGTCTAATCCTAAGATATGTTTTGTAACTCTATAATGGGTGTCTAAATCATCCATTGGATTGTCAAGTGTTTTGGAAAGTGTTGGAGTTAAGGGCCTAAAACCAGGTTTGCACTGCTACTAGGGTTGCAAGGGTGAAAGTGGGAAATTCTACTTTTGGTTGTTGTTGATAATCTGGGAGTTGTTTGGATTGGTCTAATAGGCCCTTTTAATCTTGTTAGATGCCTCTTGAATTTAGGTTGACACTTTGAGTGAGTTTGGGCCTCCTAGGTCTCCATCAAATAGAGAGTAAAATATAACCATCATTTTGCATATCTACATTAATGGAATTTTTCAAACCCTTATACAATCAAACTTAAACACTTGAAATAAAGCAATAATTAATAACATGACTTTACAAATTCAATGTGAATACTTTCCAAACAATCCAAGGAACCATCCAGGTTTGCTCTACTCTTTATTGTCTCAAGTATTGCCTCGTGGTCAAACTTGTGCACTTTCCACAAGTTCTTGTTTGTAGGTCTTCCCTTATATTTGATCAAATTAATTTTGGTGGTGATGAAAAGGTTCAAGTATTGAAGAATCTTCCGACGTGTATTGAAGTCCTCAAACAACCAAACTACAACATTCTTAACTAGGTACCTTCTAAGTTATGTTCCAGTAACAACCACCAAACCTGTAGGATATTCTATTATTTCTCCATCTATAACTGGGACCTCCAATTTATTTTTGGCCTCGATACAACAAAATAGGTAATATTTTGTACCCTCTTCATTGTCTTCATCTAAAATCACCACATATACGTTCCCTACATTGATATGTTCATCTTGTTAGATGTATTTAATGAACATCAAAATAAAACTTGAAAGTAAGATATATTACCTAGTTCTACAAGGTTCGATACATGATCAAATTCAATGGATGATTGCATCTCTATGATTTGTAGAGCTATCAGGAGCTAATAAGTTTCAAGTGGGGTTAGACTTCTTACAGACCATTCATCAACCCACTCTATTGACTCATAATCATTCCATTCTTCAAGTGTACATGCAAAACAAAAGCATGCCATCTTTCATGGATGGATAGTCCATGTACTTGCATTGGAGCTTCTAAAAGAGTGTAGCTCGCTTGATCCTATTAGTGTACAAAAATCCTCATATTTTTCAATGTTAGTATCATCTACTAAATGAAAAAAACTATGAACTAAAGAATTACCTTGACTACCTAGACCCATTGCATGATTGCACCATTGACAATTGATCTTGCATCTGTTAACTTTACATTGTGTTTGTACTTTAACTCTTCTTGTGCAAGGGATATTTTGATACATTCACCTGCTCCATCATGCTCCCCCTTTCCATGCTCGACCTTTGAGAAGTTCCACATATGTTGAACACCACTAATCCTATGCATCCTGCTCAACCAGTAAAACATTTTGGTGTTCTTGAATTGCGATGTATAGTTATCTGACCATATGATATGTTGACTGAATGATATGCTCCTGTTAGCTAGATTAGCATAGAACATTTGAAAGCAACCTTTCACAAACTCGACAGAATGTGTGTGATCATCACTAATGTAAAAGTGATACTCCCTCAATACTTTCCTATTATCCTATGTACTATCATTTGCATGAATGAATGGTATATGCACAAATATAGCAACTTGTGTGGAGTTGTAGTACTATGATTGCACCTCATTTTGTGGATGTAGTGTGTAGTTCTCCACAAAGTTGACAACTGAAATGATGCTATGAAGTAGAAACATTTCCTTGCATAACTTGAATTGTGAGTCCAACCATTAAGCTCTATGTGTATGCCTTGCATACTCATAGAGCACCTTACCACAGAAAATTCCCATAAAATGATATACTGGAATCTTATCACTAACCAATTCACACTTCTTTGCTTATTTCCCATCTTTTAGATTGTAGGCCACTGTCTTGTATTTGCCAAATTCAACAATTTTGTCTCCAATTGTGTGTGTACTAGCCATGTGTTGGAAAATTGGAAAATGTTGCATGCCACCACAATGATGACATGTGCCATCAAAACATGACTTGTAAAATTTTTTACCATCCTCTCTTTCACATAAAATGGAAGATAAGAATTTCCTTGAGGATTTGGGTGGAGGCCTTATGTTACATTCCTGCAAAACATTGTCAGTATGCATATCTACACATATACATCGATAAACATCATAATGGTTAGAAAAATCAATATGTACTCTACAACAAGTAGTGCATGTGTGATTTATTTTGACATAAAAAGGATTTAGCATTTCAAAATACCTTTGAAATATTTTAATTTCAAGAAACTTTTGTACAAAATCAACAAAAAATTGGGTTTTAGTGGTATCCAAATAATGCTTTGGTTGTGGCTTACATATTTTACTACCAATTCTCCTTCTTACAACATCTATTTGATTAGGAGAGGTCCTTGTGCTATCCTTCCAATAATCTACTATTAAAGATCTCAAGGCTTGAGCAATTCTTTTATCTTTCTATGGCACTCTACCCAAAAATGCCCATAAGTCATTTCTATTTGGTTCCTCCAATTTTTCACACCTTCCTTTGGCTCTCATTAGAGATGATCTAATTATTTTCAAAGAATTACTTACCTTTGTAAGGTTCACCTTGTTCCTTGTTTGACTGCTTAATAGTGTTGTTGTCATCACACGTCTTGTGGAACAACTATCCTTTGTGCGTGAGGTGGAACCCACGCTCTCATATTCACTCATCAAATTCTTTACAATAGAATTTTCATTTGAGTCATTCAAAACTCTCAGCCAAAGAGCCTTCATGGTGGGCCTAAATTTGAGTTGCCTCATCATTTCAACAAATAGTTGGCATCTTCCACCCTCATTTAGCTTCTAAAAAAAAAATCCATATCCTCTATGCAGCTCTTTGACATGTACATTTTGACATCTTATCAGGCATCTATTTCAAAACATTGGAATCAATATCAATAAAAAATCTAGGTTTTCTATGCAAAAATCTAGCAGGAGCTCTCAAATGTAATTTTTTGTCAAAATTAGGAATGTCAACAACATCGTGGATAGATCACGTACGTTCAATCAGAGGTGCAATTGATGACATACCTTGAGACTAACATGTAAACGATGTTGTACATCCAACTTGAGATGTTGTTTGTGGAGTGACTTCAAATAGAGGCATGTTCTTTGATGTACTTTCAAAACACAATGTTGTTGATGGTGTGTCTTCAACTGTAGATGTGATTTCTAATCTACTTGGAAGACCACATGTTATTGCTAGTGTGTCTTCAACTGGAGATGTGCATTGAACTTCACCTATGGTTGATGATGTGCCTCCAACATGGGGATCCATTTGTATCCTTCCACGAACTTTTTCCATTCATGTACTTTGTTTTTCCAATTGTACATCTCTCTTAGATTTCATGGGAATTTCTGGTTGTATGGGCTACAATTTGTTTGCTTCACAAGCTGCAATTTTTTATTCTCTTCTCCTTGCTTTTTTTACTGCATGTTCTTCTGCTATTAGAGGCTTTGGTCATTTCCTCGGCATGAAATTGAATGTTGAATATTCACAATCACACATAGAACAAAAGTAAGTAATGCATTTTATGAAACATATTGATAACGTTGATTACATTACATTTTATTGAACACACCAAAGCATTTTATGAAAGAAGGTAGTGAGTTGTTTGGAATTATCAAACATGTCTATATGCTACAATATTTTTCATACATAAATCTACCTCCATACCACAAGAAAAGAACTTGTATTTCATTTTTTCAAACATATCCATACCACTGATTACATTGTATTTTGTGGTTATTTGAGTCATTTTGGGTAACAAATGTAAAATTTGCAAATCATGTAAAAAAGTTGTCAATTTAGACAAAAAATTTCAAGGAGGGTAAAATGGTACTTAGAAAAAAGTTGTCAAGGAGAGGTTGGCATGTAATTTTGAGAAGAGAAGTAATTGAAACATCCCTTATTTTTGTGTATTTTCTAGAAAATTTGAAGTTTCTTTGATTTGTACAATTACGTACCAAATTTTTTTGATCTTTCATGGAGTGAATCTTGTGGGAAGTAGGCATAAACCATTTTAGACTTGGTTTGGATTTATTTCAAATTTTTTTGTGCATTTTAGAGATAAATTGTAGAAGACCAGTCTGTATACCCTATTTTAAGGGTTTTGAGTGTACGAAAATGACATTTTAAGCCATTCCATGCACTATTTTTTTCTATAACTTGGAGGAATGGCTCAGTAGGGCATGATTTAGGTGTGTACATGGTTTGTTGGTGTAGGGAAGATGTTTGAAGGATTTTTTTGTTGCTGTCCCAAAGGTTTTTGTGCAAATTTTGCTTGAAAATGGATGTTTTGAACTAGGGTTTGGTGAAATATTGATGATATAGGCTAGTGAATGAACTTATAAGAATATGCAAACATAATTAAGGTTATTTTAAGTGGTGGCTAGGCTAGACAAGGTCTGGGATATAGTTTTTCAATAAACTCCTATGTAAATTGCCTAAAATGAGGGTTTCTTGTTTAGATGTCTTCGAAAGTGTGTCACTACAAATAAATGTTGAAATTGGAGCATTTTTTGACTGGTCATTGCTACCCCATTTATTTTCGGGATTGAGGAGGAGTTTCCAATAGGGACCCTTTACAAAAGTGACCTAATTTGTAGTCTACGACATCGTAGGTGCTTTGTTTTGGCAAAGTTGTTCCAAAGAAACCTAATGGTGTTTTGAGGTCAAAAAATGTCTATTGAAAACCTACAAGGAAAAATAGGTGAGTTTTTGGAAGATAGGAAAGGAAATGTTGTAAAAATGACATTAATAAAATTACAAAGGACTGGTCTATATACCCTATTTTAAGGGTTTTGAGTGTATGAAAATGACATTTTAAGCCATTCCACCCACTGTATTATTTTTTAAGTTGGTGGAATGGCTCAGTAAGGCATGATTTAGGTGTGTACATTGTTCATTTGAGTAGGGAATATTTTTGAACACTATTTTTTGTTGTTGTCCCAAAGTTTTTTGTGGAAATTTTGCTTGAAAATGGAGGTTTTGAACTAGGGTTTCATGAAATATGAATGATAGAGGTTGGTGAATGAACTTATAAGCATATGTAGACATAATTAAGGGTGTTTGAAGTGGTGGCTAGGCTAGACAAGTTTTGGGATATTGTTTTTCAATAAACCCCCATGTAAATTGCCTAAAATGAGGGTTTCTTGTTTAGATGTCTTCGAAAGTGTCACTACAAATAAATGGTGAAATTGGAGGTTTTGTTGACTAGTTGTTGCTTCCCCATTGATTTTTGGGATTGAGGAGGAGTTTCCGATAGGGTCCCTTTGTAAAGATCTTAGGTTTTCCAAATTAAACTTCCACATTAACCTTGATGAAAGATCTTAGGTTTTCCAAATTAGATGAAAATAAAAAGTTTTCCCAAAACCATCAGTAATAATGAATTTAATGTTCAATTTTAAGTGTAACAGTGAATATTAATAAAATCATCAAATGAATGGTCTATAAAATGTCAAAAAAAAAACAAAAAAACTTTTGTTAAGTTGAATTTTTTTATGTAAGCATCCTGGAAATTGACTATTATAAACAATCCAAATAGAATTCATAAGAAAAATTTTGTTAATTTGATGTCGTTTATATAAGTTTAAACATGAATTCATCTAAATTATGTCATGGTTTTCATTTTTTTCTTCAAAGTCATAAAAATTAAACTTTTTTATGCAACTCCCATCTAATTCAATGTTGAATTCTATGTCCAATTGTTATGATTAATAAAATCATTAAATGATTTTACATTATTGTCAAAAATAAACAAACATACTAAATGTAAACATTTCAATATTACCAAAATGAATATATTACCTAAGATAATGTAAAATGATGTAGAATCTTCAAAATGTCTTCATCTATGTTGTCTAGCATGCAAATTGGTGGCAAAAAGGTGATGGATGAAGCATAGATTGGTACAACAAGGAGTCAACTACATAAAAAAGGTGTTTATTTGTTGGAAAAAGTGTTGAACCAGACAAAATCAGAAGCACGTGGATCTGATTCACGGGGTCAACCCCTATTTTATCATTTCAAGGTAAAAAACATATTTGGTGCTCGTGAAATTTTGAGAGCACCAATTTTGGTGCTGTGAAATGCTTTCACAATATCAATAGGAAGGGAGTGAGACTTGAGACAGAGAGAGAGGGGATATGAGTGAGAGATTAGTCCTAGTAGCATGGTAGGGACTGAGACCTGAGAGTGATAGAGACTTGAGAGGGATAGAGAGTTATCCAATTAGGCTGGGGGAAAGACCTCACAATGGGAGAGGGGTTGGAGTGAAATAGATTTTTCTACCCTACACCCTTAAACTGTAAATCGTAAACCCTTAAACCATTAACCCTAAAAACATCAACCATATCTCTCTCTCTCTCAACCCTCTACCCTCTACCCTAAGAACCTTAAACCCTAAGCCTTAAACCCTCTATCCTCAACCCTTAAACCGTAAACCCTAAAAACCTAAAACCATCAACCCCCAAATCTCTCACTCTCAACCTATACCCTCTACCATTAAATGGTAAACCCTAAAGCCTTAAACCGTAAACCCTAGACCCTAAAACCCTCAACCCCCCTCTCTCTCTCAACCCTAAACCCTCTACCTTCTACCCTCAACCCTCAACCCTCTACCCTATACCATCTACCCTAAACCCTCTACCCTCCACCCTCCACCCTTA
>VDFB02271358.1:879175879-879196425 GCA_007258455.2 Sequoia sempervirens
TGTGAGAGAGAGAGAGAGAGAGAGGAGGGATGTAGATACATGAGAGAGAGTGAGAGAGAGATAGGGAGATAGATAGAGTGAGAGAGAGAGGGAATGAGAGAGAGAGAGAGAAGGAGTGAGTGACAGACCTAAGAGAGGGAGAGGGGGTAGGAGGGAGATACTTGATGGAGAGAGAGGGGATAGAGAGAGAGAAAGATAATGACCTAATAGAGGGAGATGGAGTGAGAGAGACAAAAATACCAAAGGGCGAGAGAGAGAGGGAGAGTGAGGAAGGGGGTTGGAGTGAGATAGATTTATTTAGGTACCTAGGTGGGAGGGAAAGAGACCTGAGAGAGGGGATTGGACTGAGAGAGAGTAGTCTAGGTCATGTGGGAGGGGGTGAGACCTGAGAGAGATAGAATTTAGAGGGATAAAGAGTTATCTAGTTAGGGTAACAAGTTAGAGAGTGTATGGAAGGTAAAATATCAAATATCCATCTACGATCATAAATTGTGCACTCTAAGCATGATCAAAGTTGTCAACCAAAGAGAGGGGAAATTCAAGTTTTCTTCAGAGTAGGTCATTTGGCAAGTGCCACATTTGGCTCTCACCAAATGTTTTTTTCCAGTTGGTGAGTGCCAAATTTGGTGCTCGCCAAATGACCTGCTTTGGATGTGTTAATTGATAGGATTTTCCAAATGTCCTCATATTTTCATTTGTGCTACCTATCTCATTTGCACATCTTTCAATGAAAGTCTTAAAAAAACCATGATAGCATTAACCTCTCTCTTAGCTATCTAAATATATACTTCTTTTTTCATTTCTATTTAGTTAAGGTTTTGATCCATGGCTTCTATTGTAAATGCCTTTGTTTTTGGTCAGAAACCAACATGTGCAAGTTCTAGGATAGATTTCTACTCATTCATTGAAATGCGAAACAAATTACATTTTTTGAAACTAGACTCCATTCTACACATGATGAAAAAAATTAATCAATTTTCAATTAGTTTTCAAAAAAATTAGGGTGAAGCATGCTCAAATTTCAGCTTTTCAGGATGTGTCTACTTTGAAAATTCATAAAATATTATATATTCATTAAAAAAATTATTCAAAAGAACGAGGATAAACTACATGGTGTTAGCTAATTTCTCACTGCTAGGATTTTTGAAATTCTAAAAAAAAGTTAATGGAAAAGTGGGGAGCCCTCAGGTGCTATGCTATTTTTTTTATAAGAAAGGACCTATTTCCCTCCCCCCTCTTTTTGAGATCCTTAATCTTCCTTAATTTCAAAAAGAATTAGTAGCTTAGAAACTAGACTCGGACCACTTCAACTTTTGTTCTTGCTGTATCTTGAAATTTTGAGCGTAACTATCTTCATTTTCTCATGCAAATTAGATTTTGTTGATTTAAAAAAAAAGTGGCATCTTAAGAGCCAAAATTGTGTCATAGATCCATGCACTTACCCACCCTACAAACTTGTAATTATTGTAGATTCAAGGTCATCTTAACTTTACATGCACAAGAATTTTTTATTTTCACCAATTCTTAAAAATTTCCAAATCAATGCTTGAAATCATGGGGTTTATTCCCATTTCAAAGAGAGACTACCTATGCCCTAACCTGTATGATTATGAGTTTTTATCGCTTACGTCTTCTTGATTATAAGTTTCATACAAGGTTAGGAAAATTTTGTTGACCATTAATGAACCTTAGCACTTTGATATCGTTCAATCAGTAAAAAAGTATGACCAAGTAGTGAAGGGATTTTTCCAATGTTGCAATGAGTTATATGATCTTCTCTTTGAAATCACAGAGTTTTTCCTTGAACAAACATAAAATTGATTAGCACTTTCCCATCCTCATTCATGTAACGTAGGAAATTTTTACCACTTTTACATCTAATCCATGACCATGTTTCATTTTCCATGTAACATTTTTTCCCGAGTTAGCATATGCAAGCAATTCATGTAAAACACTCTACTGTCAAATTTCTCCACTCATACATAATTTAAACTTCCAAGTCAAAATTGTATAATCGTGGTTTTTCTTGAATTATGCATAAAGTGCAAATAAATGATGTAGAGTCAATAAAAAGCCTCATACCTACATCAAACTTTGGACAATCTTCTACCCAATTTTGTAGAGTTAGACTTTTTAATGAATTTACATGAACAAAGTATCCTTCTCGAGTTGCAAGTTCAAAAAATTTCTCCAACTTTGCGACAAACAAAATAAACTTATACTTGCATAGTCACTAAATTTTAATGAATTAGCAATTTTGTTTGCAAACATCCATTTCCACCTGTAGTATCATTATTTTTCAATTCCCAAACATCAAAGCTTTTATTTTCACTTGCATAGGCACTAATTTTCAATGACATCGTACATTTTTGCTAAAACAATATCTAACACTAGGGAAATATTTCCTTTTTTCCAATTTGATTACTCATGCTCCATTTTTCACATTCATCTCTCTCAAGCCCTTAATTTTACACAATCACTTGGAATTTTGTCACCTTTGTAGTTTCCAATATGTAGATTTTCCTAACACCACAAATATGTTAAAATTTGTTATGCAATTTCTTGTGCACATACATCAAGATCTTCACATCTATATTTCTTCAAAGACACATTTTTATTTAGATGTTAGATCCATCTCCTAGAAAAGGAAAAGCCATGAAATACAAGTATCAAGGAGTGTTTCGAGCCACTGTGGTCACATCTAACATTTATGAGATTAGCGATACAAAAATCAACCATGTCGACATGTTAGAATTTCTTGAGAGGACAAAGAAGCAGCCCTTCGACAATGGTATGAGTTCTATTAGTCAAATCAATATTCAATTTGTATCCTCATTTCCTATTGCAACACAGAAACCATAGTTTGTCTTACAATTATCTTCTCAATATGACAAGGATACGAAAAGCATCAAGGATGCAAATGGTAATGTGATTATAAGTTTTGATACTGAATTCTATGAGAAGGAATTCATTTGTCCAAGCATTGATAGATATGTGGAAATCTCTAAAGATTATGCACAAGAGGAATATGATCAAGAACCAGTCACTAATAAGTGAGTAATTTGGAACAAATGGTTGAATTCACCTCGACTAGGAATCTATAGGTGCCCCAAGAGTTTCCCTCATAGTGATTTCATTGAAGAGGTAAACAATCTCATCACTCTTCTTAGTAGAGTGCAAGGGTTGTCGGTCTCATCTAATTTTGAAAACTAGATATATCTTTACATCAATATTATTTTGAAAAGGATATCTTCTTGGATGAAGAAATCAACAATTCTATTCATGAGTAAGGGTATGTGTAGGATCATCATGGAAAAAAAAGGCCCTTAAGTGGCAAAAAATTTAGAAAAATCAATGTTAGGCAACTTGACGTAAAAAAATGAATAAGTTATCTATATTATTTCAAAAATATGTAAGAATATAATCTATAGAAAATTGAATGTAGTTTCTAAACTACTAGGTTTATTTTTATTTTTTTAAACTATTTGGTGAAAATTTGAAATTTCAATATAGTAGTACTTAAACTTCGGGGAAAAAATAAGTAGGTGTCTATTTGACCACCCTAACCACAATAAAATGATAATATTTTTTTATAAGATTTTAGATATAAGTAGAGGACTCATGTCTCAATGTGATGCATATTTTTTTGTAAATTTTTCCAAGTAAATAATTAATTATGAATTTTTTATTATAACTTTTAAAAAATATAAAAACTTGTATGTCTAACCACCTTAACTTGGTCAAAATTTCATGAAATTCAATTTTTTTTAATCCTATAGTATGCGAGGCATAGAATGTGATTCACGTTTCAGATTCAAAAAATGTGATATCGTTTGAAAGCTATAGTTGTTTTTCAATTAGCCTATGAATCAGGACTTTAGTTGTAATTCAAATAGAAAATGAATAATAATTATTTATTAAATTCAAAGTAAAGAATAATTTATATTGGTGGAAAGTTGGGAATCTTCTTTAAAAACAATTTTCGTTTCATCAATTTTGGGTTAAAAAAAGTTGTCAACCACATACCCTACACATACCCATCATATCGCTACCTTTTGGCCCATTATGATCCTATACATAGCCATAATTAACCAAAGTGCTTATGAAACAAAAGTTCTATATGACTTCGTACTTGGTATATGCCACTATAGCCACAAGGAATCTTTTGGGTTTGGTCATAGGGGAACAAAAGGGTGATCCAAGTGTACAACTACTTCTCACAAATAAAATTGAGTGAAAGAATTCACCATTTTGAAGGGTGAATGATTCCTTTTGTATGCATTCATGTGTGCATTGGATCCAGAGTTAGAAAGGAAAATGGTATCTGATGAGACATGGAAAGTTGTGGATAACTATGGTTGTTTGTATCTTCAATTTCCTACCTTTACATATATGAGGTTGGGTTACTTTACTAGGTATCCTTACATGGTTCCTCACTACCCTAGCGACAAGATTTTCTTGATGGATTTGTACAAAAAAATCATTGCAGTACATAGAAAGAAAATGGAATCCCATAAGTCAGGTTTCAAGTTCCCATTGACAATCGGTAGATATTCTATTCAAAATTTTCCCAAAGCTAAATTTGTTGAGTGAGAAATGCAGTGGGTAACACTGAAAATGTACAAGAGGAGGCTTGATTTCAATTACTAAGGTATGAAGGATCAATCAATAAAGCCTATTCACATGTGCACCAAATTGAGGACATATGGGTTGATATGAGAACAAATGAGGAAATTAGAAAAATGGACTATTGCAAACTCACTTTGAACCAAATTAAGGAGCTGGACTTGGTAGACATTACTAAGGGAATGCATGGTGATGGTAACATCTTAGATCTAGCCTATGAATAGAAAACATTGCAATATCTCCTCTTCCTCTTATTAAATGGTCTCAGAAAGAGGTAACATCAATCTGAGAAAGATTTGAGCTTGTTCTTTATGTGTCGCCAAAAAATGTATAGTTGACATTTTTATGCTCACTTGAGTCTCTCTTATGGACTTTGGCTTGATTTTTCCTATATGTAATGTTGTAATGTGGTAAACACATTCGCATTAGGTCTTAGATCCTTGTGAATCATTAAGACTTCTAGGATTTCTTGTAAAGGTATTGTGAAGTGTTATAACCCACTTTCACACTTTTCTAGGACCCTGTCATCATAATTCACTTAAATGTTCCCTTTTTATCACTTACCAAGTCTTATTTCAAGGTGTTGTAAAGAGTTGTAACAAACTCTAATGCTTTTCTAGACTTGTCATCACTAATTCAACTCTTTCTCATGTTTAAATGTCCCCTTAATTCACTTTCCAATCATTCTTAAGTGTATTTTTGAGGATATTCCTATTAGAAATCATTTAATTCCCTTTAATTCCTAACACCCAGTTAATTTGCTTAAGTGGGACTAAGTTTCCAATAGGGGAAACTTAGTCCTATTTGGCACAAAAATCAAAATTATTTCAATTTTCTAGCGGGGTTTTATTCTCTAACCCTTGAGGTCAGCCTATGATGTGCTATTTTTGGGAAATATTGTAAAATAAAGTATATATAAGGGTTTTTCTCCTAATTTTTCATCTCCTATCTCCTAATCTCTTGCAATCTCATAAATCATTAAGCATTCAATCTCTCAATCATTCAAGCAATCTAAGCATAATCAAGTTATCCATTGTAGCTCTTCATTACATATCTTCAGATTTTCAACATCAAGGGTTTGGTAAGTTTATGACATTGCATGTTATCTATTTATCATTCTCTTCATATTTCACTTCATTATCTAGGGTTTCATTACCAAAATGGGGTTTGACCAAGGAAAACCCCTATACTCTAACCCTTAACCCCTTTTCCCCTCTTTGCATGTGTGTTTTTAAACTTTGTATGCAGATTTGTCAAAGAGTTTGGTGTCAAAAAGTGGTCAATGATCCATCAAAGTCAACATAACCCTAGTTGAAACTTGGAGACTCTTTTTATCCCATTTTCTATGGAATCAAGATCGAAAACCTATTAAAGAAGAAAGTGTAGACTTGAAGCTATAGGATCCTGTCCTAAAATTCCTAAAATTAACAGGTGGACTAAGTCACCATCTATGGAAAATTAGTCCCACTACTAGGTCTGAAAAGTGGTTTCTATATTTTTGGATACTCATTTGGGAGATTCCTGTTTTGACAGATTTTCCCCAAAACTTGACTAAGCTGCCCAGCTTGGCATAAGTGTCCTAGCCAATATTTCTAGTTAACTATGTAGGATTCTAGAGCTTTTCTACATTAGATTTCAGATTCCAAGTGAACTTCTCTATTTTTGTTGATTTATTTCATCATTTACTTGCATTTTTAGGTGTTTTTGCATATCATAGTTTGTTTTCAAACAATTTATATTTCTTAGGTTTAACATCATTAAATCATTTATTTTTTAGTTTTTCGCATTTAGAAATCATATTTAGATACATTACATTCATTTTACATTAATTTCTTGAGTGTAGACATTTGCATTTTGGCCCCATTTCCTCTCCTTTCAGGTGAAAAACCAAAACAGTTAGAAGAAACCTTTGGGAAAACCAAAATCATTGTCCACACTTTCTAACACCAATGTATAGTTACTAAAAAGAGGAATTCAATTGAAACAATTTCTTACTGGTTCATAAGAAGAACTATAAGATCCTTCTGGTAGGAAGTCATAGCCGGGGACAAAGAACAAGAGAAATGCTCCAATTTCAAGTAGGTCATCAAAACCCAAGATCAAGTTTGTGCTCAAGGGTGGTAGAAAGAAAGGAAAAACAACCATGGAAGTGACTTCTATTGAAGAACATGAGGATTCTTTGCAAGAAGATAAGCAAGAAGAAGAATAACACCATAAGGAATAAAAAATGTCTCCTCATGAGGATATTCTAGAACCACTCATCTCCTCTTCTCCCATTTTCACTGTTGTTTATACTCCTTCTATGGGTATTCCTGCTACAACAACTAGTCAATCTTTTCCTTCTATCATAGTCACTCATGTAGTTACTTATAATATCCCCTCCCTCAAGTTCAGTTCAATATATTCATTCATCCCCCTCAGGGGCTACTTTTGAAAGTCCCAAACATGGTTTAGATAATGTGATATGTTCTCCAATGTCTTTACCAAGCTTCTCTTCTCCATATTTTGACATTGCATCTCATTTTGACTTAGATAAATTCATGACTAACTTTGTTCAAGTGTCGAGTGTTGAAATTCCTAGTGTCATTTTAATCGACACTCCTCTAACTATAACCACTACTTTTGTGAGTGTAGCAACTACATCTCAAATAATGGCTGTAAATCTAGAAGAGAGCTCACCACTCCCACATTGGCTCTCATCATAGACACCAAAGAGGAGAAAGGAATCCATCTCCCCAGATGATTTTTACTTTGCACAAATTGCATTGGCATAAACCAAAACCAAGAAAAAGGTGAAGACTCTCTCTCAAGATTGTTGTTCAACAAAGAGGGTAATAGATATGTAGAAGTGGCACAACCTCCTCCAAATAAAACATAGGAAGAGGTGGACATCTCATATTATTTTGTAACAAGATTTAAATTTGGAAAGATCACACATGAGACGGAAAAAGAAGATGCCCAATCTACATTGAATACTCTTTTTTAGAAGTTTGATACAGTCAAGAATGCAAAGGATTAATATAAGGAAAATAATGATCAAATGATAGTTGTATTGTAAAATATTACCCATCTTCAATAATGAAATGGATCTTGACTTCTACAATAATCTTCAATAATCTTCCCTTGAATGCCTTAAAATGATCTTGAATTCTCTTGCTTGAATACTTTTAACTTGCATGAAATATTCTAGGTGAAACATAGTGAAATGACATCTTATTTATACATATCTTATCATTAGATACCGAAATTCAAATATCATAAGTTGAAATTAGATATAGGATTTTAAATCATTAAAATACCACAAAAAGCATATCCCAAGGGGGGCCTAGGTCTAAGTGGGGACCTATTTTCCATGTGGAAAATGGTTCCTAGCTCACTTAACTAGGACACACTTCAAAAAATGTGAAAGATCATGTAAAAATAGGGTTCTAGGACCTAGTGAGGACCCAGTCACCAGGTGGTGAATGGGTTCTAGGTCACTAACCTAGGACACACACCTTCTAATTAAGTGTTGTGTAATATAATTTTTGAATGTTGGGCTTTATCCCTCAAAATTTGTAATTAATTAGGATTGGAATTGAATTAAAGGCACCAATTAAGGCATAATTAACCTCAATTAATTAATAATTCCATAGATTAGTGTGAAAATGTAAAGACACACTTTAAAACACACTAAATAAGGAACAATTAAGTCTATTTTATTAAGAAGGGTCCTAAACTTAGTGTGAATGTGTAAAACACATTAAAACACTAAATTGAGGCAACATTAGGTTTATTTTAATTTATTAATTATTCCCAAACTAAGGAAAAAGGGATAGTTTTTTCATTACTACATTTTTCCCCCACTTTAGTGAGAGTATGACCCCATGTCAACTCACACTAAAGTAGACATTCAAGATGCTTATGTATGCAACAATGAAAAAGATTCACAATCATAGAACATAAAAGACCAAGAAGAATCAAGCCTAGATTGTCCAACATGATGTGGGACACATCTAAGCTATTAGTTTTTTGCTCACTCTAGGGTAGTGGAACCTCAAGCCATCCACTGGGTGAGTATCCCCCAGGAAGGTGGATTAGTGATAAATTCATGCCTTTGATTCGGCTCTCACTATACTTACCACAAAAAATCCATCCCTTTGATAAATTTGATAGGGTTCCACTCACATTCTTGTTTTGTGCTTAACAAGCTACATTATGCTAACCACCCATGCACATGGCAAGGCTCCATAGGCAAGCAAGGTGTGTTATGCTAGGTGGCCTTGAATTAGGATTTTGAGCTTCACAAGGTTAGAAAGTTGTGTTATTCCAAACACTTATGAACATTATGTATAGGTTTTTATTCAAATGGATCTTGCATTGTTTCCATAAGCTCTTCTTCTTAGGGATCATCGTGCCTAATGTCTCCAAAAGAGGAAAAAACAAGAGTAAAAGGTTCGCAACTTAGGGAATGCAATGTATCACATCACCACTAAGAGGAAAGTTATACAATAAGAAATATCACACCCTTAGAAGAAATCAAACCCAATGACACCACCAAAAAAAGGATGCATCACAAGAAAAAAGAAAATTACACCATAAAACATGCAGAAATTTTGAAAGATATCATCGATATATTTCCCCACTTTAAATTGTTTTCTAACACCGTTATTGTGAGAAATTGCTTGAAAGTAGCTAATGTTTACTCCTAAGACATGAGAGATTCCTCGAAAAGCCCTATGCCATGAAGAAGGAAGGAGTGGTTGGCCCCAAAGATACATGAGGTATTTATGGATTTAGGGTTATTATATCTACACTACAATGTTGTTATAGGGCTCAAAAATGTCATCATTCCCCAAATACTCATAGAACTAGAAGAATGACACAAAAAGAGAAAAAACAAAGAAAAATACTTTAGGCCAACATGGAAGAGACCTAAAAATCTCAATACCTTCATCATTCACAAAAAGAAAACATAAGACAAATGAAAAATATAAAATGTTTATGACATATAGAAGAATGTAGGTACAAATAGAGGAATGCACAAAAAAAGAGAGAAACATCAAGCAAGAGAGCATAGGGGATCACATTACACACATGTAATCACATAAAGAAACATGGAAAATAAAACAAAGCAAAAGACTAGTAAGAAACATGTGAGTCAACTGATAGTAGGTCATATGTATCCCAATCTTGATCAGTATGTGTGGAAGATGGACAACTAGCCAAAGCGACAACATCAAATGCAAAAACTAGGACAAGGCTAACTAACCCCTTTCCCCCATTAAGTACAGGATAAGGATGAGCCAAGATAGGTGATGAGAGTGAGCTCCTTGCGATAAAAAAGAATGATTTGCAATGGATGTAAAACATGTAATAGTAAGCATACTAATATGCTACAACTATTACATGGCAAGGAGAAAAATGCATTCTTTAAGGGATTATTTTTATGATATCAAACTTCTTAAATATTCTTTTTAAAGCATGAAACTCATCAGTACTATGTCCAAGAACTCTATGATATCGAGAATGAGACATGTTTGTGTTCTTAGGATTTGGATTTTATTTAATGGGTAGTAATTTTATTATTGAACAATCTAGATAACTGAGAGGGGGGGTGAATCAATTATCCTAAAACAATTTTCTTTTAATTAATCTAGAGCAAGCTTAAATCACTCAGATAATAATCAAATAGATATGGAAGCACATAACAACACCATGCACAATGAACACCAAAAATTATGCGAAAACCCAAGAAGGGAAAAACCACAAAGAATGTTAATTATCAATTATAAAACATCGGTTAAGGCGATTTTTACAAGGGATTACTGCCAAAATGCTCACTGCAAGTAAGGTCATTGTCGGTGGGCTCAACGCCTAATTAAAACATCTAATTACAAAATACTCTCACTAAAAAAATTAAATTGATGAAGTTGCATCTACATATGCATGAAGTCGGTTTCGATTTAGAGCACAATAACAATTTGCAACAAATTTGGTCAAGAATCTTCTGCACACCTTCCTTGTACAACCTCTACACTACTAATTACTTCTTCCTAGCACTTTCCTTCTACTTCCTTTTCTGTTTCTTGTCGTATAATCCTTCACACCCATTTTTTTCTTCGCACACACCACTACTTCTTCTTCTTGTTTAGAACTGAAGATATGTTTAATATGTGTGTGTGTGTACCCATAGAACAAAATAAGTGTGCCTAGAAAAACATGTCAGCTTGAAGAACAACCTTGAAATATTCATTTAGGCTTGGAACACTAGCACCAGACCCAAAAGATAGGTCGCACATAAAGATCTTCTTACCATGTTACCAAGGGACCCATAAATAGGTCATACATAAGATAGGTTCATCACATAATTATCAAAAGATAGAAAACTTTGAATTACATGAAATATATTTTAGAGTTGATGGGAATGCCACAACCAAGACCAAATCTTGATTATCATCAATTTTAGTACCAACTGGAGAAACACAATTAGACATTCCAAAACTTGTAACATGCTACATGAATTTTTGGATAGCAAGGATACCTAGAATAAGCTTTGAGCACAATATCCAAATTCAAAAGGTTATACTTCATTATTCTGCATCAACTGACTTCCACGGTTGTCCCAAAAAAGAAGTATTTCCATATCCAGATCAAGAATAATATACACACTACCCAACATCAAAGCACATGATAGGATAGATCATTTTTGGTATATCATCTAGAGCACAACCTTCTGGATCCTAGGTTTTGACATCAATGACAAAAATTCTAAGTCAATTAAACAACTTCTCAACAATCTCCCCCTTTGACATTGATGGAAAAATAGCAAAAACTCAAAAACACAAAACTCCAAAACTCCAAGCGCTCCCCCTTTGTCAAGAAAATCAATTCCTCTTTTTGATTTTTTTTTCTCTTCATTTTTTTCTCCCCCTTTTTTCCATCAAAGGAAAAGGAACAAATCAGACCATTCAAGATATCAAGTAAAAATAACACTTTTCACATGAAATTTTTTATTTTTCCTTTCTCTCATAGTTGGAAGAATCCTTTTCCAAGCTTGCACTACAAAAACCATTATGGAACACATACTATCCAGTAGAGCCAACAACATAAATGAAGATGACCAATCTAGAGATAAGCACTGTCATTCACAATCCTCTACATCAGAAAGTATCTCGAAGAGATGATCCAACCAGACCTCAACAATTTCTTTGACCAACAATAAATTTTTAACCAAATTTTCCCTCTATCTTTGAGTATACAATAACTCATATTGCAATTCACAAACTCTTATTATTTTTTTTTCCATCTTTATATTTGAAGAAGTTAAAACACTTTCTAGTATTTTTCAAGTACTTTGTTCAACAACCTTTCTTCAACAACTTCTACTAGATTATTTGGTAACGATTCAGAAATAACTAAAACAGTAATACCCTTTCTAAGAAGATAATCAACAAAAGCATCTTCAAATCTAATCCTATTGTCCAAAGAGAAATCTTGCCACATTTCACCAATCTTTTTCATATCACCTTCATTCAACACCAAATGAACTTCATCTAGATCAAAAGATTCAAATTTAGGTAGAGAATTTTCTTCCTTCTCATTCTCTTTTGAGATAGTGATGACATATTTTGTGTTAATTTTTATCCTTTTAGGTTCTAGAGGGGAACCACAAATGACAACCTCTAACTCCTTACCAGAGGATGAACCCTCCTCAAACTAACTGATAGACATAGTACTAGAAACTGTCACACTGGAGCACAGATTCATCTACAAGGATGAGAAATAAACTTTACATGCAATTTATTTATCTTCCATACATTCTAGATATTTGCAAACTTGCTTTCCGATAAGGATGTTGGACTTCCACTTAAAATTATCCTTTTTTGGTAGCGAACTCATAAAGTAAAATACTAAACATATGAGCTAAGACCCAAATCGAAAGGGATAAATATCAACTAGAGACATTTTGACATTCTCAATTAGGTTTTCCATTATTAGGCTACATACGTCAAACTATTTATTTTCCTTCACCATCTTATGTGTAAGATACACAGTAATAGCCGAAGTAGAACCTTCACACTTTTGGAAATATATTTTGTAAGTTATACCGTAAGCAACATACCTTACTATAGGATCAACAATGGCATTTATCAGTAGAGCTCGGGGGTCTTTGTCTATACTAGTAAGTTCTTCCACATCTTTTTATTTCACTGTCTTCTTCCCAAGGAGGTCACCAACATTGCATAATCTGGTAATAGCTTCAATGGATTCCTTAGTGATCAGATAGGGTTTTTCCAAAATAATATTCTCATCCTTGAATTGAGTCAATAGGAACAAGATAGACTCTTTGTCAAAAATCAAGGGAAATTCTCCCCATAGATCCATACCCAGGGCACTTACATTTTGCAATTCATCAGTCTTCAACCCTAGTTCCATTTCCTTCATCTTTTGATGATCAACTTTGTCCAACTCTACTCCCTTTAACCTCAACAAGATACCACCATTAAATTCACTGTTGACCAACATAGATTCCATTTTTCGTGCTTAGCTTCTTCAATATTTTTATTACTCAGTGAAACCTCTTCTCATTCTTTGCAAACTGTGAGAAATGATTTGAAACTCCAACTTTTATCCTTAATTTCTCATGATGATTTCACTGCCAAAGACACACATTAATGATGCCAACAATAGTACTTCACTTTTCACTCCACTAGATTGAGCTTCATCATACGTCACCAAATGAATCAAACTTAGTCATGTTAAAAAAACATCAATATTACTTCGAAGAGGGGGAATATGTCAAGATATGTATTGTAAAACTCCCCCTCAGCCAAGGCAGTTGGCTCAAATTCTAGAAGAGCTTTTACTGAGACCTGGTACCACAAAAGAGCTCCCCATACTTGTTTCCTTTTCTTCCAAACCATGATGGTCTTCTTCTTAGATTTATCTGATTCTGCAACCTTCTTTTTGTTTTTAGGCTTTTCCAGAGCAACATATCTACATGTATTAGCATATGTCTGGGTTGACTGCACTTGTAGCATCTTTGTCCTAACTTAACTAAGTGAACCATAAATCTAAACTAATTAGCTTTTTGACCATAACCATGGCATAAATAGTAATTAACATGAAATATATTATTCACTCCATTCCTTCTAATTGGATTAGATAATTGACTTCTACAATGACTTTCTTTGTGACCAAACTTGTGATAGTTAAAGCATTGAGTATTGGGTTCCTTCTTTTTTCTACACTCTATAGCCTTATGTCCAAATTTTTTTCATAGAAAAGAATAGCATTAAATGATAAGTACCTATGGGCATTTCGTTGCCTAACCAGAGGTCTTTTTGTAGGTGTTCTAGACTTCTAGACCTTACTTGTTACAGCATATCTCTCTTCATCTTTAGCTACTTTTTCTTTGCGCTTAGTTTTCTGATTTGAGATTCCATCGGAGAATCCAAGTCCTCCCTTATCCTTGTGACATTTCAGTAGGGACAAGACTTGATGTAGAATTATGCTACTTTCACATACTCTTGCTTGTAATTTCAGCCTTCTCAACTCTTGATTTAACTTCTCATTTTCTTCTAATTTTTGTTTGAGATTTTCTTCAGTATTCTTGCATTCATCCATTTTCTTTTTGATGGTATATTTGAGATTTTATTCAGTCTTCTTGCATTCATCCAGTCACTACTTTAAATCCACAATACTTTCCTTTGACTCCTTTAATTCTTGGCTGGCCTCTCTGTGTCTTTCTTTGAATTTCTAAATTTTCTCTCATAGCTTTAAGATATAGGCATTTGTCTCCTTGATATTTTCTTTTAATTCATCATTTTTAGATTTTGTGCTTTCCATATCATCTAACATTATCTTCAGTTCTTCCTCAAAGTAATAATCTCCTACCATCTTCTTCAAGCTACCAAGATCTCCCTCAAGCAGTTAAGCTCTATTTGTAAGGGACCAGGCTCTAATACCAATTGTTGAATAGTCCAAATAACTAAGAGGGGGGCTGAATCAATTATCCTAAAACAAATTTCTTTTAATTAATCCAGAGAAAGCTTAAATCAATCAGATAATAATCAAATGGATATGAAAGCACATAACAAAACCATGCACAATGAACACCAAAAATTAAGTGGAATCCCAAGAAGGGGAAAACAACAGAGAATGCTAGTACTCAATTATAAAACATAGGTTAAGGTGATTTATACAAGTGCTCACTACCAAAATGCTCACTGCAAGTAAGGCTCACTGTTGTTGGGATCACAACCCAATTAAAAAATTTGATTACAAATAGTCTCACTAGCAAAACTGAACTGATGAAATTGCATCTACATATGTATGAAGTCAATTCTGGTTTAGAGCACAATATCAGTCTACAACAGATCTGATCAAGAATATTCTACACACCTTCCTTGCACAACCTATGCACTAGTGATTACTTCTTCTTGGAACTTTCCTTTTTCTTCCTTTTTTGTTTCTTGTCACATAATACTTTGCACACCTTCTTTTTTTTTGCACACACCACTACTTCTTCTTGTTCAAAACCAAGGATATGTTCAATATATATATATATGTACCTGTGTAAACAAAATAATTCAGCCTAGAAAAACATGTTGGCTTGAAGAACAACCTTGAAATATTCAATAAGGCTTGGCATGCTAGCACATGACCCAAAAGATAAGTTGCACATAAATATATTATTACCACCTTACCAAGGGACCCATAAATAGGTCATACATAAGATAGGTTCATCACATAATTATCAAAACATAGAAAACTTTGAATTACATGAAATATTTTCTAAAGTTGATGGGAATTCCACAACCAAGACCAAATCATGATTATTATCAATTTCAATACCAACTAGAGAAACACAATTAGAAATTCCAAAACTTGTAACATGCTACATGAATGTACAGATAGCAAGGATACTTGAAATAAGCTTTGAGCACAATAGACAACATCAAAAGGTTAGACTTCATTATTCTGCATCAACTAACATACGTGATTGTCCCAAAAAGAAGTACTACCATATATGGATCAAGAATAATATCCACACTACACAACATCAAAGCACATGATAGGATAGATCATTTATGTATATCATCTGGAGCACAACCTTATGGATCCTAGGTTTTGACATCAATGACAACAATGCTAAGTCATTTCAACAACTTCTCAACAATTATAAGTCCTTGATTTAGAAGAAAGTGTAAGATTCTTTCATTTTTAGACATAAGACATGGAAATTTGAGTTTCCTGAGTTTATAAGGCTTTTGTGTCTTGCTTGATTCACCAACTTGTTGAGGTGAAGTACCTAAGATTATCATATCATTCTTATGAGATATTGGTTGTTCTTTAGGAAGGAGAACACTTATATCAAGAGAAGGATCTCAATATCCTATTCCTTTGGTTTGTTCAATAGGGATTTTCTATAAAAAAATTATGAATTTCATGCTCATTAGTTATGTCACATCCTTGGTTGGTTAATGTCTCAAAGCCTTGGCCATTAGTCTCTTATAGATTGATGGGAATGTTGGTCACTTTGTTAGGTTCACTCTTTTTTAGAAGTTTAGGCTTAGTTTGTGACTCAATTTCAGGATTTAAAAGACCACACATCTCAAGTTGTGTTGGTTGTTTCATGGAAGGATAAAATGATGCATTATTCTCAAGATTGTTAAGGCAATCATTTATAAACTCATGCATGCTAGCATCATCTTCTCCAATGATTTTAACTTCTCGAGGAAACTCATTAGGAGTTGGGTGAGGATGAGTAGGCTCAATTGCATTAGGATCATTTCCAAGAACATCAACCAAGGGGTAAGTGCATGGATATGTGACACAATTGTGTCTCTTAAGATGCCAATTTTTTTCCTAAAATCAGAAAAATCTAATTTTCTCAAGAAAATGAAGATAGTTATGCTCAAAATTTCAAGATGTGGTAAGAACAAAAGTTGAAGTTCTCTGAGTCTAGTTTCTAAGCTAATAATTCTTTTTGAAAATAATGAATATTAAGAGTCTCAAAAAGGTGGGGGGGAAACAAGTCTTGCTTTTATAAAAAAAATAGCATACCATTTGAGGGCTCCCCCCTTTCTGATTAATTTTTTTTTAGAATTTCAAAAATCCGAATAGTGAGAAATTAGCTAATACCATGTATTTTATCCTCATTCTTTCAGATATTTTTTTAATGAATATATAATATTTTATGAATTTTCAAAGTGGATGCATCCTGAAAAGCTAAAAATTGAGCATTCCCCCCCCCCCCAAAATTGTTTTTAAAATAATCAAAATTTGATTTTTTTCATCACATGTAGAATGGAGCCTAGTTTTAAAAAATGTAATTTATTTCACATTTCTATGAACGAGTAAAAATATATCATAAAACTATCACATGTTGGTTTTTGACAAAAAAAGGAGGCATTTACAAGAGAAGTTATGGATTAAAACCTTAACTGAATCAAAATGAAAAAAAAAATATTTAGATGGCTAAGAGAGAGGTTAATGCCATCACATTTTTTTAATAAACTTGAATTGAAAGACGTACAAACGTGATGGTAAGCACGACCAAAAATGTGTGAAATTTTGTTACCCTTTCAAAAAATCACATCTTTTGGATGAAATGGTTGTCCAAACCATTGGGTTGGATTCCCAATGCAAAATCCAACCCATTGGGTTGGTATTTCCTAATGTAACCCATTTGGTGAGTGCCAAATTTAGCGAGCACCAAATTTGGCACTCACCAAATGGGTTGCTTCATTTGGATAGTGCCAAATTTAGTGCTCGCAAAATTTTATTCATGACTTTTGGACTGCATTTTTCTAAACTCTTTCATTTTCTCTTTCTTTGCCAAGGAAACTATATCCATCCTATAATTTAATTTATATTTCATGTATATAGTTTCAGGATGTTTGAGAGTGGTTTCAAATCTCTAAGAGTTATAATGCAAATTCTATTTTTTTGAATATTTTAAAAAACTTCAGACTTAGTCAAATTTTAGTAATTAGCATGTTAAATTTCAGTAATTAGGAGGTCAAATTTCAGTAATCAGGAGGTCAAATTTCATCATTCTCTCTCTATTTCACTCATTTTCATCTCTTATTCTCTATACCTCTCTCTCTCACTCTCTCTTTCTCTCTCTCTCCTATCACCTCTTTCCTTCCATATCCTCTCTCCTTCCCTCTCTCCTTCCCTCCTCCTCCTTCCTCCTCTACCTCTTCCTTTTCTTTTCTCTCCTTTCCTCCACTCCTACCTTCCTCTCTCCATCTCCTTCTCCTCTTCCCCTCTTTCTCTCCTCCATCTCCACCTCTCCCATCCTTCTCCTCTCCTCTCCTCCTTCCTCCTGTGTCTTTGTCCTCCGTCTCTCCATTCCTTTCCTCTTTTCCTCTTTTCCTCATTCCTCTTTCTGTCCTCCTGTCTTTTCCTCCTTGTCTCTTTGTGTCTTCCTCTCCTTGTTGGTCTCCTTGTTTTTTTGTGGCCACTGGGTCGGCCACTCGGTCCTCCTTGTGTTGTCCTCCTGTCTGTGTCCTCCTTGGCCATGTGAGCCACTCCACTCCTCTCAGCCCTCTCCTCCTGCCCTCTCCTCACTGTCACTCCTGTCCTCTGCCCGGCCGGCCCTGGGCCGGCCGTTGTGGTCATTCTGGGTATGGCCATAGCCATTACATCGCTGTCTGTATAAAGCCACACTGTGTATATCCCGTTATATTTCATCCTGCCCTCTCCCTCTCTTTGGGTCTCTCTCTCTCACTTACTCACTCCCTAGATCTCTCTCCCCTCTACCCTTAACCCTCTATGCTCTACCCTCTGCCCTTAACCCTTAAACCCTTAACCATCTCCCCTTAACCCTCTACCCTCTACCCTTAACCCTCTACCCTTAAAACCTCTACCCTCTACCCTCTACCCAATACCCTCTACCCTTAACCTTCTACCCTTAGAACCTATACCCTCTACCCTCTACCCTCAACCCCAATCCCTCAGCCCTATACCCTCAACCCTCTACCCTTGACCTTAAACTCTTAACCCTCTACCCTCAACCTAATACCCTCTACCCTCTACCCTATACCCTCTAACCTATTTATTGGAACCTCAACCATAATCCCTCAAACCTATACCCTCAACCCTCTACCCTCAACCCTTAACCCTAAACCCTAAACCCTAAACCCTAAACCCTAAACCATTAAACCCTTAAATATTAAACCTTCTACCATCTACCCTTAGCCCAATATCTTCTACCCTCAACCCTAATCCCCCAACCCTATACCATCAATCCTATAGGTCCTCAACCCTGTATCATCAATTATCAACCCTCTACCATATACATTGGATCCTCAACCCACATATATCTTTTTCCCTCCCTCCTCTTCTCTCCTCTCTATGTCACTTCTCCCTCCATCCCTCCCTCTCTACCCTAATCTATCAACTCTATACCCTCAACCCTAAACTCTAAACCCTCAATCCTTAAATCCTTAACCCTTTACCCTCTACCCTCAACCCTAATCCCTCAACCCTCAATCCTTTATCCCCCAACCCTCTACCTTAAACCCTAAACCATCAAACCCTATACCCTCTACCCTCAACCTTAAAGTCTTGAACCTCAACCCTTAAAACCTAAACCCTCAATCTCTCTACCCACTACCCTATACATTAAACCCTCAACCATCAATTCTCAACCCTTAACCCTTAAACCCTAAACCCTCAATGCTTATACCCCCTACCCTATACATTGGACCCTCAACCATAATACTTCAACCATATACCCTCAAACCTATACCCTAAACCCTCAACCCTCAACCCTAAACCCTTAAACCCTAAACCCTTAAACCTTCAACCTTCTACCCTCAACCATAATCCCTCAATATTATACCCTCAACCCAATACCCTAAACCATCAACCCTGTATATCCTCAACAATATAACCTCAATTCTCAACTCTCTACCCTATACATTAGATCATGAACCCTCATATATCTTTGTCCCTCCCTTCTCTTCTCTTCTCTCTATCTCAGTTCTCCCTCCATCTCTCCCTCCATCCTTCCCTCCCTCTCTACCCTAATCCATCAACCCTATACCCTCAACCCTTAAACCCTTAAACACTTAAACCTAAACCATAAACCCAAAACCATTAAACCCTCTACCCTCTATCATCAACCCAATACCCTCTACCCTCAACCCTCAACCCTCAATCCCTCATCCCTTAAACCCTCAACCCTCAACCATCAACACTCAACCCTCAACCCTCAACCCTCAACCCTCAACCCTCTACCCTAATCCCTCAATCCATATACCCTATACGCTATACATTGGACCCTCAACCCTAGTCCCTCAACCCTCTACTCTCAACCTTAAACCCTCAACTCTCAACCCTAAACCCTTAAACCCTCTACCCTCTACCCTATACATTAAACCCTCAACCCTCAATCCTCAACGGTCAACCCTATGTAGGTAGGGAAATATAGGTGAGATACAAAGTGATGAAGGGAGAGGTAGATAAATATAGGGAGAGGAGAGATAAATATAGGTAGAGAGGGAAAGAGATGTAGGGAGAGAAGAGATAGAGAGAAGTAGAGAGGGGATGGAGGGAAAAGTAGGGATGAGATAGAGGTGATTGTGTGTGTGATAGAGAGAGAGAGGGGAATGGGGAGAGAGAATGAGAGTAGAGAGGGAAGGGGTAGAGAGAGAGGGGTAGAGGGAGGGAGATGAGAGATAGAGAGTAGAGAGGGAAAGTGGTAGGGATAAGACATAGTTAAGATATAGAGTGATAGAGGGAGAGGCGGGTAAAGAGAGGGAGAAGGGAGATAAAGATAAATATAGAGGAAAGGAGATGTAGAGAGAGATGATATACATAGATAATTAGAGAGTGGAGGGATGGAGGGAGAGGAAAGGAGAAGATATAGGTGAGTGTGTGTGAGAGGAGAGAAAATGAGAGAAGAGAGGACATGGGAGAGA
>VDFB02271358.1:879196445-879399561 GCA_007258455.2 Sequoia sempervirens
AAAGATGATACAACTTGCTGACTACTAAAATTTGATCTCTTGATTACTAAAATTTGATATGTTGATTATTGAAAGTTGACTAAGTTTGAAATTTTTAATATCTTCCAAAAACTAGAATTTGCATTATAACTCCTAAATATCCAAAAAAAATCTCAAACATCCTGAAACTATATACATGAAATATAACTTAAAGTATGAGAAAGTAAATGTCCATATGTAAATGTTTATTTCATGTATAAAGTCTCCTTGGTAGAGAAAAAGAAGAAATAGTTAACAAACATTCATTGTAAAATCCAAGCCATTTGGCGAGTGCCAAATTTGACAAGTGCAATATGGCTTTTAATGGTTTCTTTTTGCAATTTGGCACCAAAATTGTGTCATAGATTCATGCACTTACCCGAAGGAGAACAAAGACTTCCACACATTGGTAAATTTTTCTTCCATTTTTAGGTTTTCAAACTTAATCAAGTTAATTTGCTGATTACACTATGCAAAAATCTAAAACTAAAATATTTTAAATGCAAATTTTGAAATCACACAATGCACTAAATGTACCAAATTAAGATAGATATGATGAAATTAATGAAATAGAAACTCATCAAACTATAACAAATATCTAAAAGTAGAAAATAGAAGAACATAAATGAAGATTTTAATTCCCAGAAATGTAGGTTAGGACCCAATCAGGGAATCATTCACCCTATGGAGAATGAGTCCTAGATAGGTTTATGAAACTGATTTTTATAGATTTTCAACTGTTTTCCAAATTCAGGTTTGCTACAACAAGTTTTAGTTTTATTTTCTATAGAATGCAATGTGAAATGCAACTACAAATTATGACAAAATGATGACCTAAAAGACCTAGTTTGAGATGCAATTTTGTTTCAATTCTCAAATGCAAGTTTATATGATGTAAATGATACGCAAGATGACTGATTTTTTTGTTATTATTTTTGGATTTAAAGAATGAAAAAATTGCAATCCTAAACCCTTTAATGAGATGCAAAATTGAATGAAAAAAATGTAATGTCACAACTCACCACATGTTAATTGAAACCTTGGAGTACAAATCAACAATCTTGCATGAAGTGGCCTTAATGAATGTAGATCTTGATAACAAAATTTGATTAGAAACAATACCTTTAAATATGCATGAATGATCTTGAATGCTACATCAACACATTATCTTAACAACATGCATGATGTATTATGGATTTGACATGATGAAATGGATCTTGATTGCTGCAATAATCTTCAATAATATGCACTTGAATTCCTTAGAAATGCTCTTGAATGATCTTGTTTGAATACTCTTAACTTGCATGAAATATTCTAGGTGAAACATAGTGAAATGACCTCTTATTTATACATATCTTATCATTAAATCCCAAAATTCAAATATCACCTAGATCTAGGATTTTAAATCATTAAAATAGCACCAAAAACATATCCCAGGGGGGATCCTAGGTCTATGTGAGGAACCATTATCCATGTGGTGAATGGGTCCTAGCTCACTCAATTAGGACACACTTCAGACAATGTGAAAGATCATGTAAAAATATGGTCCTAGGACCTAGTGAGGACCCATTTTCCAAGTGACAAAGGGATCCTAGGTCACTAACTTAGGACACACACCTTCAAAAATTAAGTGCTGTGTAATATCATTGATGAATGTCAAGCTTTGTCCCTCAAAATCCATAATTAATTAGGCTTGGATTTGAATTAATGGGGCCAATTGAGGCATAATTAACCTTAATTAATTAATAAATCCCTAGATTAGTGTGAAATTGTAAAGATACACTTTACAACACCCTAAATAAGGTACAATTAAGTCCATTTTATTAATAATGGTCCTAATCTTAGTGTGAATGTGTAAAACATATTACAACACTAAATCAAGGCAACATTAGGTTCATTTTAATTTATTAAATATTCCCAAACTAAGGAAAAAGGGATACATTTTCCATTACTAAAAAAGCATTGCAATATATTACCATGGAACATTGTAAACATATTTTTTGAAAGTTGAGAAAATGGTGAATGTAACACACCCCATATGATTAAAGCTAGTGTAAATACTTTTAGCTTAGCATATTTTACTGTTTGTTCCAATAAGTAGTAAGGGAGCCTCCCCTTTCAGAGAGGAGAGAACATTCCAATCATAGTTGTGGCTAAAATCCCTATTTTGTACTCTATAAAGGGATTAGAAAATATTCACCCAACACAACCTCATTAAACTTGTTTCTAAATACCCACTTTGTACCAATTATGTTCTTGTATTTAGTTATAGGAACAAGTTCCCAAGTCTGATTCTTCTACATCTACATAAGTTCTTCCATTGTTTTCATCCAATATTCATATTTGCATGCCTCACTCACTATTTTAGGTTCAAATTTAGAAATTAAACAAAAATTTACCTTTGCTTTAGTAGCTCTTCTTGTTAACACACCTTTTCTTTTGTCTTCAATAATTTTTTCTTCGAAATGATTTCTCTACACATACTTAGGGGTCTTACGGGTCTTTTTTGGAACTTCTTTCTCTTCATTTTGTACTTCCTTTTCCTTTGGTTTTTCTTCTTCTTCTTTGCAAGTAAGTTCATCTAATTCATATCCATCTATCACCACTGAATTCCTCATTTCTTCATCAACCTTGACACTTGCACTTTCAACAATCCTTCTTATCCTTTTGTTGTAACATCTATAAGCTTTTCTTTTAGTATAATATCCAAGGAATATACCTTCATTAGACCTTGCAACAAACTTTCCTAAGTTTTCATCATCTCTTCTAATATAGTATTTTCTTCCAAACACTCTAAAGTACTTGATAGTAGGCATCCTTCCATACCACAACTCATAGAGATTCTTTGTGTTGTTGGATTTTTCTTGAACTCTGTTAAGCATGTAATCAATAGTATGAATTGATTCTCTCTAGTAGACATTCATTAGGTTATCTTGTTTCATCATAGTCCTTGTACCTTCTTGAACAAACCTATTTTTCCTTTCAACCACTCCATTTTGTTGAGGAGTCCTTGGGGTAGACAAGTGCCTTTTTTATGCCGTGCGATTCACACAAAACATGTTAAATTAATTGGAGGTGAAATATCCACCTCTGTTAAACCTTGAAATTTTTATCTTCAAATCCATTTCATTCTCAACCATAACTTTAAGGGTATGTGTAGGATCATCATGGAAAAAATAGGCCCTTAAGTGGCAAAAAATTCAAAAAAATTAGAGTTAGGCAACTTGACATAAAAATTTGAATAAGTTATCTATATTATTTCAAAAATATATAACAATAAAATCTATAGAAAATTGAATGTAGTCTCTAAACTACTAGGTTTATTTTAAAAAAAAAAAAAATCTATTTGGTAAAAATTTGAAATTTCAATCGAGCAGTACTTAAATTTTAAGGAAAAAATAAGAAGTATGTGTCTATTTGACCACCCTAGAACCATAATAAAATGATAATATTTTTATATAATATTTTAGATATAATTAGAGGACTCATGTCCCGATGTGATGCATATTTTTTTTGTAATTATTTTCCAAGTAAATAATTAATTATGAATTTTTTATTACAACTTTTAAAAAAATAAAAACGCGTATGCCTGACCACCTTAACTTGGTCAAAACTTCATGAAATTCATTTTTTTTTAATCCTATAGTATGTGAAGCATAGAATGTGATGCATGTTTCAAATTCAAAAAATGTGATATTGTTTGAAAGCTATTGATGTTTTTCAATCAACCTATCAATCAGGACTCTAGTCATAATTCAAATAGAAAATGAATAATAATTATTTATTCAATTCAAATTAAAGCATAATTTATATTTAGGTAAAGTTAAGAATCTTCTTTAAAAACCCTTTTCATTTCATCAATTTAGGGAAAAAATTCATCAGCCACATACCCTACACATACCCATCATATCGCCACTTTTTGGCCCATCATGATCCTACACATACCCTTAAATGCTTTACATCTATCTAGGGATTCAAAATTTTCTCTAAGAAAAGTAACCCATGTCATTCTAGAATAATCATCAATCAAAATCATGAAATACCTGTCACCTTGAATAATTCTCACCCTTCTAGGACCACAAAGGTTTGTATGCACCAATTCCAATAATTTGGTAGAAGATCATTCTTTTCCCTTAAGACTACTTGTTTTATTTCCAAATTGACAATCTCTACAAATAGCATTGATAGGATTTGTAATCCTTAGAAGATCTCTCACTTGAACTAAAATAATTGTAACCAAGTTATCAAAATTGATGTTACACATCCTCCTATGTCATATCCTTATATAATTAATCTAGGTCATAAAACAGTGACCATTAGCACCCTTGAGCTAGTAGATATTTTCACATGTCTTCTTTCGAGTACAAATCAAGTTTTGAACCCTTTTCTGATCTCAAATCCATCATATTGAAACATAATCTTGTACCCTTTTCTACACATGTGTCTAACACTCAGGAGGTTATACCTTAAACCATTATCATAGTAGACATATTTAGTATTATGCTTGCCATCAAAACTGATTGAACCTATTCCACAAAACCTAACACCTAAATCATCTCCAAATTTAAGAAGTCCTCCATCATATTTTTCAAGTTTAACAAACTTACATCTCAGGTCATATAATTTGAGCAACCACTATCAATAACCCAATAATTCTAATCTTGTCTAGCATGAAAAATAGATACCAAAGTACCTTCAGTATTATCCTTTTTTCTCCAAAGCACTTTCCTTCACACAACTTTCAAAGTTACCAGAAATAGATTCATTTTTATAGCCAAGAACAAAAATTCATTATCATCAACATCTCCATAATTAGATTCATGACCAGAAATACCAACATCTTCTCTAACATAATATCTTTCCTTGATCATCTTTCCTTTGATTATTGTTCACAACTCTGTTTGGACATCTTGAAGCATAGTGACCTATTTTTCCACAACTGAAACATTTGAAAGGTAATTTACCTTTGTACTTACTAGTTCCCTTCTTCATCCTTCTCACAAAGCTAGCTTCTACATCATCAAGAATACCTCCATCTCAATCTTCAACTTTTTCTGATTTTCCAGCCTTGAAGGAAGTCTCCACTTTTGTACCTTTATTCAGACAAATTTTTCTTATTTAAAATGTAATTAGTGTGTCATACAACTAATCTCTAGTTTAAGTATTAAATATTTGAAATTTCCTCAATAGAAAAAACCTTTTCACCATAAGAATCAAGAAGAATTATAAAAAAATTCTTTACCACTTTAGGTTCTTTGACTTTTGTACCAAGACCTCCCATTGCACTAACAAGTTCATCAACCCTCTGCATGTAACTTATAATTGTTTCATCTTCATACATTCACAAGTTCTCAAATTGTGTCTTTATATTCTACATCTTAGCTTGTTTAACCTTATCATCTATTTCATAAATACTTTCTATCTTATCCCAAATTTCCTTAGTAGTTTCCAAATCCATAACTTTTACTAATTCAATATTTTCAAGACTACTCAAAAGAACAAACCTTGCTTTACCATATGTTTCATAGGCCTTTATTTCATCACTTGTGCTCAGTTTATTTTTAGGTATGGTATATGCATTCTTCACTTTCTTTGTGACATCAAATACAAGGTAAATCATATAGCCTTTTATCTTAATCTTCCAAAATGCATAGTTTGTGCCATCAAACATAGGGATATATTTCTTGCTCACCATCCCAAATCTACCTCAAGTAGTCAATATTTTTTGTAAGGAGCCTCACTCTGATACCAATTGTTGAATGAACAAAACAATAGAGAGAGGGGTGAATTATTTGTATCCAATTAAAACATAAAACCCTCAACAATAATCATATCCACATGCATTCATTAAACCCTTAAGCTATTAAAATTTTTAAACATGAAATGTAGATAAAAAAACCTAAAACAATAACACCATATACAAGAGAAAACCAAATTTACATGGAAAACCCTAGGAGGGAAAAACCATAGTGAGGATTAGCTCACAATATAAGTAATTGCAAAACTGGTAAAAAGTCTCACTACCACAATAGGACACACTATCTAGAAAGGCTCATAGCCTAGGCTCACTACTAGAATAGAAAGAATAAAGAATATAGAATGTTACACAGATAACATGACCTTAATGCAAAAAATAATCCACCACTATAGCTTCAACAACACTTGTTGCCTTCAAGAGATCAAGATACCTTTAGCTCACTACATTTAGCAATCTTGCATTATAGCTCACACTGCATTTCACATCTATGCTCTTAATTTTGCATCACAACACTCAACTCTCTTCTACACTCCATCTCGTATGAACTGGCCTTACATTTATACCATTCTAAACTTGAAAAACATCTTCAAGTCAGCTTATATACACTTTACATTTTACAAATTTAAAATAGGTTAGAACTTAGAATTTTTGTGGTGGATAGAAACAAAAGTGGACCAATACAAAACATAATTGGGACCCAAATCAACTCTCACATGTCACACTACACCTTCATCAATACTTAAACATCTTTGAATTTAGTGTAAAGACCAAGTTGCTCGTTAGCCATGCAAACACCATTAAACTTTGAAGTACATGTTTCCTCAAATCCAAGGATGAAACACACCACGCTTCTAGATAATCTATAGAAATCCAAAAACCACTTGAGATACAAGAAATTCTTTGCACCAACTTGCACCTTTAGAATGTACACAACTTGTACACTCAAACTACACCACCAAACACTATAACTCTAAAAACCATCTTCTGGAGGACCAAACCATGAATCCTCTTGACATGGGCAAGAGACCAATACTATCAACATACCTTTATAATCATAATACATGAAACACAACTACGGATAAACGTGGGGCAAAAAAATTTCTCCTACACACCTTTGTAAGCAACACTACAAATCTAGTTCACACACTAGTGAACATAAATTCTTTTGCACGTAGATCTAGAAGCACAAATTATAGATATAGAAACTTTGAACACCTCTAACCAACATATCTGAACTACACAAGAAAATATTCAACCTATAAGAAATGTGGTGCTTTACTAGAAAACCTCTACAACACCATTTTTCCTCTTTTTATAAATTTTCTCAATGTCATTGACATATTTATCACCACCATGACCATAAAAATAATCTTATTAAAGAAAAACTAGAGGTTAACACCAATAACTTAACTAATGACAACATAATTCAACTAATCAAAAAATAAATCTCACTCAACCACTACATAATTAACACCAATGACAACACAAGCTTGTTGAAATCAATGACAACACCTTCATACTTGAAACATTTAAAGGATAAAACATAAATGATAAAGGCATTAGATCATTATAAGTATACTCATCATGTGTGATAAGAAAAATATCTAATAAAATCTCACTCAAGTTAGTAGAAAAAGTACTCCTAAGTTTAGTTTAAGTGCATGAAATGAATTATCCTAATAATAAATTAAAGTTTAATTAATTATTAGCTAGTGAATGATTACTCTAGAATCTCCCTTAGGATGACTTAGAGAGTAGTTAAAAACCCCAAAAAATCAAGAATGTATGATGGTTCTCAGAAAAAAAAGACTGATGAGGCACCGATACACAAACAATCTGATCTCTCACAACTGGAGAAAAAAGAGAAAACCTCATGGGAAAAATCCCTCTCCAAAAAAGAGAAAGGTGAATGAAGGACTAAAAAATCCTCCAAACCAATGTCCAAAAATAATAGGAACATGAAGAACATCCATGAAGCATGAAGAAGTTGTAGAAAACTATCAAATGATGACTTCTATAGTAGTGAAATGAAGAACCTGCTCTGAAACAAATGATGATCAGGATCAAGAAGACAAGAATCTACATGAGTGTCCTAGAAAAAACTACTTGAATAAGATTGAAAAGGAAAACATCTAAATTGTGTGTGACTAAGAAGTACGTGAAGAAGAGCCAAGAACATCTAAATATGCACATGAAATTACCTACAAATAGAAAAAGTTGTGCAAACCAAGACACTCATACATGAGGAATGAGTCACTATAATTCAACATTGTAGTGGAAGGAATATTCATTTGAAAAAAAGTGTGATGAAAAAATAAAGGTACTATAAAACCATTTCATTGATCTAAAAAATCTCACTCTAGTTAACAAAAAATAACTCATAAGTTTAGCCTAAGTTCATGAGAATAAAATGATTACTCTAAAACCCCCTTAAATGTAACTTAGGGAGTAGATAAAATCTCTAAAAATTGAATGCATAAAAAAATAATGCATGAGGGATCTTGGAAAAAAAGGCATGATGAGGTACCCATGTACAAAAATCTAATCTCTCAGAATTAGAGAAAAAGGGAGAAAACTTCATAGGAAAAAATCCTCTCCAAAAGAGAGAAAGGAAAATGAAGGACTAAAAACCTCCAAAATAATGTCCCAAAAATATTGGGAACATGAAGAACATCACACAAGCATGAAGAAGCTATAAACATGGTGTTAAATGATGATTGCTATAGTACTAAAATGAAGAACCTCCTCTAAAATAGATGATCAAGATCAAGAAGATAAGAATTTTCATGACTTCCCTCAATGACACTACTCAAATAAAATGATATATATATATATATATATATATCTAGAAATTAAAGATACAAATGACATAGATACCAATTTTCTAAAGAACACTAATCAAGTGAAAATGGAAGGCTCCCTTCAAAAATAGGATTGGAAGAATGTCTATTTGGTAGATTCTCTATCTCACTAAAATACATGGGTAACTGACCGCTACATCTATCTAGTATATAATACCAGGAAATAGATACACACATCACTCCAAAATTGAACCAAGGAAGCATTATAACCAATAGTAAAAGACCCCCATAATGTGGAAAGAGAGAACTAAGATAGATCAACTAAAACTTTATCGCCAGTAAGTGCATGTAGGAGAACAAAAAACATTTTAACATTCCCAAAAGAGTGTCTAGAAATAAAAGGGTGTACAAATAAGAAACACACACATGAGGAAAAAATCACTGAGATTTAATATTGTTGTGGAAGGAACACTCAGTTGAAAAATGTATGATGGCATAAAAAGACATACACAGCCCACCCATGGCACTTTATATCATAGTGCAAGTACAAAAGACATATAGAATGTGCAAAAATCCCTAAAAAATATATGCCAAAATTACACTTTATCTCAATACATCTATAAAATAGAAATTGCATGCAAAAGATGCTCAAAAATATCCAAATAAGATATAATTATTGAAATACATGTAGAACAAGGTATAAAAAATGTCATCCCATAGAAACAAAAAGTTTCCAACAGCAAAAACATCTAGGTAATTCACCAAAATATGAAAACACAAAAGATTGAATAAAATTTACCTAGATAAAAATATAGAAAAAGTGCATGGATAGCTATGAAAAGCTTTGAAATACCATCCCAACACCATTGGAATTGTGAAAAATAGAGAAAAAATTCAAAAAATGTGAGCTTGAGAGTAAAAATAACCTCTAACTTTGATAGAAATTAAAATGTAAAAGCAACAAAAAATGGTGATGAGATCCATGCCACTAGACATTACATAGAACTAGCTTTCCAATAGTATCATGTTCACCCAATTTCAATACCATATGCCCAAGTTATGGCTAAAAGGAAAAGCCGCTCTTTTAGGGAAAATGGGGGATTAAAGGGGACCCTACTCTATAGCCATGTTGTTGACATCAACATGATGCCATACTAATATTAGCAACATATTATCTAGAATATTCTCTTCATTGAAAAAAAACTGGCCACTAGAATATGAATTTTTTTTTGGAATATTCTTGCAAGTTCCTAGTATATATGAAAGAATATTCCACTAGCTTATAGATAAAATATTCATTAGAATATTAAGAATATTCCATTAGGGGTTTTACATAGTTGTATCAAAATAGTTGATGGTGCAAAAAAAAGAGGTGTCATTTCTTACCTCACTAATCGCTCCAAGTGGCACAAAGGTGGGTTGCTCCTAGTCACATTGTTAGGTGCTAACCTAAGGAAATTTTCCAAAAGCATTGAGTGTTAAGTTTAGTGTTGGTGCTAAATTGATGGTGCTAATTTTAATGTTTTTCCCTTTTTTTTTCTTTTTTTTTTCATATGGTATGACATCTAGGGGGTGTACAACATGCCTATATTGGAAGTTTAAGGAGTTTGTCATATTTTTACTTGTTGGCAACATGAGCATGAAATATATAGTGTGCATATATAGTGTTTCATTGATTTGAACATTATGGTTTGAGGTTTACATGATGATCAGTTGATCTGGTGGGCATATTTTTTTGAAATGATGGAAATCCCACATAGAGTTGTAGATGCTTTGCTCTAGTGCAAACAACTAAGTTGATTATTTGGCTAAGTGTTAGAATATAGTTTTTTGTGTATAATGCATTTGACTTTTAGTTCGGTTGGTTCACATTGAAGTATTTTGGTTTATGGTTCTAATGAAATTTTGTTGGATGTTAGAAGAGTATAAATCCTAAGTTTCATGTTGACTTGACCTTTAGTGTAGAAGTTATGAGTAATAGTGTATCAAGTCTACTAGTGATAGTGTTTCTCATGTAGAGCACTTGTTTCTAATGGTCTGCACTTCACCATGGAAGAATATATAGTCTTATAGATTTGTAGAAGTGTTTACAGGTGTTAGTTTCATCTAATTTCCAATCAACATAATGTATTGACGTCAATGTGTTTGTTTGAGGATGATCAATTGGTAAATTTTGATGTTAGGTGACCAGTGGTGCCAAATTAATATGTTTTGAATTATGTGAAGTTTAGATAAGTGTTGATCAATTATTTAGGAGCTATTACAGGTCCACCCTGACCTATTTGATGTGCTATAATTTTTGAGTTTTGGCATGAAGCATGTCTTGAGCTGAAAAGTTATTATTTTGTATGATACGTTTCATTAGGATGACCTAATTGATATTGCAGGTTATTGTGAATGTAATGGGTATAAGTATATATAAGATCATTTTTTGGTGTTGAAGAGTGATGATTAAGATGAATATAAAAATTCCTAAGAAAATCATGAGAATGTGATGTGAATGCAAAGAAGAGCAGAGTGTTAGAGAAAATTAATATGAAGTGTGTTGATTCAGTATTTTGAGCTTTAGTGGAGCTATATTTCCTACATATTGTAGATTCATTTGTAGTAGTTCAAATCTTGGCAATGAGCCACCCCTCTCTTCTATTTCTTTTATTCTTTGGATAGTGAGTCTACCAGATAGCAAGTCTTCCTAGAAATGATCCTTTCTATATTATCGTATAAACAAATATAATAGATTGTGAGCTTATCCTCACTGTGGTTTTTCCTTTTTTGGGTTTTCCACATGAAAAATATGGTGTTCATGTGTTATATTCTTTGATGGTTCCTTAGATGGTTTCTTTTCTTGTTGAAAATTGAATATGATGCTTGAAGTGAATATTTAAATGTTTAAGAAATTTCAAAGAATATTGATTCACCCCCACCCTCAATATTTGGTGTGTGCAAAAATTTGTATTAGAGCTTGGTTCCTTCATTTTTCTTGATCTCTAAGGTAGATCTTGCAATTGAACACATGGCTATAAGGAGATATCCTAATCCTCTAGAATAAATTTTTATGGTAGGATTTATTGAGGAAGATTGAATTGTTGATATGGAAGGAGAACTCAAATCTACCCTAGATGATTTGAATAAATAAAAATCTGAATAAAGGTATCTAAAAAAGGATCTTAGTGATGCATATGAATGTATTAAGATATTGAGAGAGAAACTAAAGAAAGCTATAGACATGATCAAAGAGATCAAGAAAAAAAATGAGATCATTCCCAACCTAAAATTGCATATAGAAGAAAGTAAAAGAGTTGAAGAATTTTTTAATGCTAAGTTGCAAGAAAACTATGAAGATTGTTCAAATCTTGAACAAGAAGTTTTAACCTTAAGATCATATTTGGAGAAAAAATAGAATCAAGAAGATAAATTCAAGATGATCTTTGAAATGCTTGATGAAATGATTGTAAATCAAAATAATTTTGAAGAAAAAGGTGTGTTAGGGTTTGAAATAGGAGAAAGTTCAAAGGAAGATCAAACACCAAGTGTCAAAAAGAAGAACAATTAACAAAAGAAGATTGAGGACAAGATAAATTGCAAGTAGGTCCAAAATAAAAGGAAAGACTTCAAAAGATCACCTATAAAAAAATAAATGTGCAAAGGTACTCATATTTTAATGGGTACTACTATTCCTAAAATACATTTAGACATAAGGCTATAGAATGTAGAAGCATAATGAATCCAAATATTCAATCATATCCTGGTCAATGTTTTACATGCAAAAAAATTGGTCATAAGGCTAGTGAATGCAAAAATCAAATGATGAATGGCTATAACAATGGTATTATGTTTCAATCTTTCAATGGCTATTATTATACATGCAATGGATCCATGCAAAAAGCTAATCAATATAGATCTAGAATGGGTAGAAGTAAGATTGTTCAAAATATCAAATGCCACAAATGCAATAAGTTGGGACATACTACTAAGTTTTGCAGAAACAAGAATGCAAAATTTGATTAGGTAAAGAAGAATGATCTAGTGAAAAAGGTTGATCTAGTAGAGATGAAGAAAGAGATAGATAAGATGTGGAGAAAGAAGGAAGAGAGAAAAGTCAAGATTGAGTCTGTGCTAGCTTCTAGTGTCGATGTTTCCTCCAGAAACTAAGTTAAGAGCTTTGTCTTAGGGGGAGTTCTTAAAGATAATTATTAAGTTCCTGCAAAAGATATGGTTTTGATGCCTTCAACATGTGGGTATAAGATGTAGGTTAATAAGCTTAACCCATTGGTGAAAACACTAGTCGAAAATATCAAAATGTAAAAGTTTGTGGATGATTTGATAGTGATTGTGCATTACAGTTAGGGTTATTAAATTTTTGTGCCTAACTCCAAATCATTGCATTTAATGTGAATTAGGTTATAAATTATTTAATAGTTATATAAGCCATTTAAAAATGAGAATTTGAGAAGAGAAGAGAAGTGAAAGAGTGAGGTGAAGCATTTCAAAAAAAATTGTGTGTGAAACCCTAAATGATGGTGATTAAAAGGTATTTATAGTTTCCATTTTCCCTATGTTTTGAAAGAACTTTCACATTGTTTTAAAATGTATACCCCATAATTTTTTGAGGTTATAGACTAGCCCCATCCAAAATTCAAGTGACACCCTGATAAATGTATAGTAACGGATCTAGACAAAGAATTTTCACACATTTCATATGTTGTGCTTCATACAGAAGATATAAGGATATATACATGCTAAGATGGAAGAATACAATCATGCAAATTTTGGTGATATGTGGTTCAATGAGTTCACTAGAGATGAATTTGAGTTAAAACCTAAATTTGAGATCTTAGTAGAGAAAAACCTAGATATATGTGTGGAATAATTTAGTAAAATGTTGTTATGTTGATGAGTGGATTCGATACACCCTAAGAAATATTCATGAAAATTTCATATGGTTAGATATTCCTCATTTAACTAACAAGGAGGCGATTAAGGTTTTTAGTGGATTATGCTCAACCAGACTAGTTCTGACACTCAAATTAGTAAGGAATTAAATGGCGATGGATTTGACTAGTGCAAAGTATGATAGAAGAGCTTTGATAGTTAAGGAAATCAAAGATCAGGTAGTTAAGCATGCCTCAATATTGATCAGGTATAAAATATATTTCACAAATAGAGAAAACTCTATTTTTTCCACTGCCATAAACGTTGCCAATGAGATGGTAAAGAAAGGTGCTAATAATGATTTGTGTCAATTTTTTAGAGCATAATTGAAAGAAAACCTAAAAAATGCTAAGGACTCCAAGTACCCTTTCAAATTTGGCACTTTGATCATTTGCTTATTATTTCACTTTTTAAATAAGGTTCCCAATACAAGAAACATAGTGTGGTTGAAGGAAAAACCTGTGGAACATTAGATGAGATACCACCTAATTATTGAATGTGCAAGACAACTAAGAGGGGGATAAATAAGTTGTACTTTAAAACATCAAAACCCTCATTAACATTCAAATCCACATTAACCTCACCAACATTTAATTTGTTAGAGTGATTTAACATGAAAGTAAATAATAAAAATTGAAAAAAAAACAACACTATACACAAAAAACAACAAATTTGCATGGAAAACCCAAGAAGGGAAAAAACATAGTGAGGATTAGCTCACAATATAAAGTAATTGCAACATCGAATACAATAGGCTCTCTACTGAAGGGATCATTGCCAATGGCTCATTTCCAAAATAGAAAGAAGAAGAAAGAGGAATGTTACAATGGGAAACATATCTCAAAGAAACATGGAATATCCACCACTACACCTTTTACACGATCAGTAACCTCCAGATCACTACTATTAGAAACTTCAGGTACTCTATAAATGTAAACCCTTCTGCTCACTACATTGGAGTCATAGGTATTAAGCTTGTACTTCAGATATTTGCATCTAATCAAATTTTCATCTCAACACATCCTCACATCTACTCCCCCATCCTTCATCAATTCATCACACATATATACCATCCTCAACCTTGAAAACAATCTACAAGGTCATCTATGCACCTTAAACATGTTAATTCAAATTAGGTCAACACCAAAAGATTCTCATGTTGGAGGAATGAAGGTGGACCACATCACACCTTAACTAGGACCTAAATCTGCATATACATGGCATGCCACACTTCCACAAACATTGAATCATATATGTAATTAGTGTAAACACCCAAGGTCATTCGGACCTGTGTTAACACTATTAAACATTTAAGTACATGCTTCCTTTGATTCAAAGATGACTCACAAACCACACACAACACTCAAACATAGTATGCAATATTCCATCATCTTTAAATATAAAAAATTCCTTTACAATAACTTTCACTTGAAGAACACATTCATCCTATACACCCAATTAACCTTCCACCTACTGTAACACATGAATCCAGCCTTATGGAGAACCAAAACTCAAACAACTTAGACTAAAGATAAATATGATCAATATAAGCACACTCCCAGATCTACAAGATCAAAAATCACACCACAGAGAAATGTAGAGTGTTGGCTAACAGATTGGGTACCTTGAGAAATAATAGTTTACTTTACTCGAAAGGTATGATTGTTCCCAATAGCTTTGGAAAGTTAACAGTTTCATTTGTGAATTTCCTCTAAATTTTGGAGGTACAACTCCCTTGTATGATATGTAATGAATTTGACTAAACTAAATCAACATGCGTATGTTTTTAACTTGAAAGCAGGAAAGGAAAAAAAAAATCAATACAAGGAAAATTCCTAATATCAAGTGCAAAGAAAAGTAATAAAGGTACTAGCTCAAAGACCAGTTTGCATATAATAGATCATGAAAATACTAGCACAAAGACCATTAGGCATGAAATAGATTATGACATTATAGGCACAAAGACTAGTTTATTTAAGATGAAGTAATAGAAACATAAACCCAATATTACTTGTAAACTAAAATCAACTACAAAGATTGATGCATACACCAATGCATAGGAATAGCATAAACACCAAGATACACCTAAACACACAAATTTAAGAATATCAGATATATTTGTAAGCTATATGTGCACAAACAACTAGATATTTCATTTCACAACAAAATTGTATTCAAAATAGCATAATATCAAGTTTTTTCAGTTATTCCTAGAGAGAGATAGTTAAAATTAAATACATATATATAAAGTGGGTGAGTAATCGCTTCTTTATTTTCCCATAACTAATTTTTAAAATTTTTTTTTTTCAAGAAATAAAAGAAACTGGAAACTAAGAAGGTGGTGTTTCACTTTTGGCTTCTATAGACATGACAAATCATTTCTATAAGGCTTGGAAAGCCTTCATGACATGTGGAAGTTTCTTATGGTGTGGAATGGTTATGTTTCCCATTCACAATCTCCATGCATGTTTGCTATCTTGAAGGGCTTTGATTCTCTAATCATGAGTCTTCATGAGTCCCATTTCCTGAGATAGGGTAAGATCTAGTTTGTTAACTTTCCTCAAATTCTTGGCATCAAAATATTGAGAGTTGAAAATTCCATCAACTATTTTCTGAAAATCACTCTCTAAGGCTTTAGCATTTTAATTACTCCCATCTCCTCCCTTTTCAAGTTACAATTTAATGGTGACAAGGTTTTTATGAATCTCCTTTAAGATTACATTACATTCAGTTTGGACCTCCTAAAGCTTTTGTAGGCCCTGCTTTGTGGCCTATAATTTCCATTCCACACTTTTTATTCCAGATCATGCAACAAGCATCAACACCACTGGCTATGACTTGCTTAGTGGCTAACTTTTCCATTCCAAATCCTATCATTGCTTTGATTTCATTTGCATATTGATTCCATACCCTTTCCTCTTTATGAGCAGTGACAATCTCTTAAAAAAAATTTCTTGAGCTATTTTCCATTTGTAAGCATTTAAGAGATTCATAAATTGTCTGGTTACCTCTTTTGATTTTTCCACAACTCCATTCCTCAATAGACTCAATTCCAAATTTTTTGCAGCTCTTCATTTTTCTTACTGCCTCTTTTCCTATTAAGGCCAAGGGATTAGAGGATGACTCAACTTGAGATATTGGTTGAGGTGGAAGATTGAAAACTAATTTCAAGCATTCAATTAAGACTTGGATTTTCCTTTTTAACTCATCTTTTCTTTCTTTATGTTTCTTGGACCTCTCAACCATTCTCACTGCTAACACTTGGAAGTTGTGCACATCTCCATCCATTGTATGGGGTCCTAGTTTGATTTTTTCAATTTTAAAGTCACTAGCTATTGCTTGAGTGACTTATTTTTGTGTATTTGGATGTGCAACTTCCAAGCATAAATTTCTTGATACGACATCATCAATTATCCGAGTAGTAGTTTTCAACTTCTTTGTCCTTGGAGTCCTTTGGAGTAATTTTCCTACCATTTCTTGCTTCAGGAGATCCAGCTATACTACTTTCCTCTTCCTTGATTGAGTACCTTCCAACCAAATAGGAGTATCAAGAACATTGGTTGCTTTGGAACAAGAGGAGTGGAATAGTGTTCTATTCATGGGAGGAGTATCTATCTAGACATCCTATGAAGAGTGTGAAGAAGATCTCTATTTTGGAGGTTCATTAACCTCCTTGATAGGGGATGATTGATGTGATGAAGAGGAAGAACTAATAACAATATTACCTAAATCATATTCCTCTCCTTCATCTCCTTTATCTTGATCCAAATTGGGTAAATTTGAGATATCTTCTCCACAAGTTGGTTGAGGCACATTCCTATTAGGAGGTTCTTTATCATCATCACCCAGAGTCCTAGATGGCACAAAATGTGAGGCAACCCCAAAGGGTTACGTAGTTATAGAAGGTTAGCTATCACCTCTTGATAGTTGGGTGTTATGTGATCTCATATTAGAATGAGATTGCTTTTTATTCTTTTTAGCAACCCACTTTTGAGTCCTTTCCAAAAAATTATCAGTCCTTTCTTTAATCATTTCTTTCTCTTTAGTACTCCAATCCATAGTAGGAATAGGTTAATTTTCTATTAAGTCTATGAAAATTGGGTCCACTAGTTATGATTCATCATCTTCAATTCCTTGTACATCAAAACTCAAAATTATAGATGATTATTTGTCTCAAGGATAATCTCATCCAACTTCTCCTTAATTCAAATTCATCAAAACAATCTACCCAATAATCCTCTAAAGTGGGAAGATAGAGAAAACTAGGGCCTAATTTCTAATTTTCCTTCACGTAATCCTTAAGATCAAAAGGAAAACATTCATCATAGGTTTATAGATTATACTTGGTTATTTATTTTCTATGTTGAGGGCATCTAACATGGACCCACAAGTGTAGGGGTTGAAACCAACTGGAAATTACACTGTTACTCTTCTCTACTCTTGACATCTCTTGTTGACATCCACCAACTATCTACAAACCTCAATCATCATTAGCTTGTCCTTTGAGTGCCTTTGGAGTTTGATGGGAAACCCAATGAAACCACCAAACCTAAAATAGGGGAACCTCTAAAATTGGATGAAATGGATACCATAAAAATTGATGAACCGTATAGCCTTAGGTTAAAGTGGCATTTCCATTTTTCCTTGCAATTCTTTAGTCATTGTCATAGTGAAGGTGTCTGATATCCTCTGGTGATGAGAAAAGATCTTATTTAGCTACATTTTATTAAGGTACTTAGAAATTGGAACCTAATCATGAGGGAGATCACTTGGAAAGCTTGGCCATGGTCAAGTTGGTATAAATCAAATAAGAGGACATGAAAAATGACCTATCAATAGGAAAGTAAATCTGTAGGCTATGTAACCTATCACTGATATGTGTCACCCAATGTAGAAATTAGTTTCCTCTGAGTATAATCTGGAAAAAGAGGTACATCCATTCTTGAAAACTAAAGGAATCTTCATTTCCCCAGACTCAGTGCAACAACATAAACATGTTGGATATCTCTCTCACAAAATGGTTCTTGTGTAAATTCTAAGGTAGCTGAGACTTGCCTCCCTTGGGTCTTGCCAACTAGTTCTTGGCCTTATGTTCTAATAGTACCCCTTCTTTAGTGAAAACTCAATTTGAGCACTGGTGAAATCCATGGGAGAGTGGGTTCTTTTCCAGGGATTCTCAAGCATGAGGTAAAGGTAGCTCTTTGAATTTTAACCACCAGTCGTTTGTCCTTAGTTCTTATTTCTTGGGTCTAAGCATTATAATGCCTTATACATTCAAGAATTAATTTAAGGCATTGGATGACTATGAGGAAGGTGGCTACCTCTGCTAATCAACTTTCAATTACTCTCTGTGTGATAGGTGGTGGATTGGGAGCATTGAAGTTTTATTTAAGTTGGGTATGTGGAGGATCATGATGGGCCAAAAAGTGGCGATATGATGGGTTTTTCTAGGGTATGTGGCTGGAGACTCTTTTTACCCAAAATTGATGAAACGAAAACCATTTTTAAAGGAGATTCTCAGATTTCCACAAATATAAATTATGCTTTACTTTGAATTAAATAAATAATTATTATTTATTTTCTATTTGGATTACAACTAAAGTCCTGATTGAAAGGCTAATTCAAAAAAAATTATAGCTTTCAAACAGTATCACATTTTTTGAATCCGAAACATGCATATTATTCTATGCTTCACATACTATAGGATTAAAAAAAAAGAAATGAATTTCATGAAGTTTTGACCAAGTTAAGGTGGTTAGACATACAAGTTTTTTTATTTTTTAAAAGTTGTAATAAAATATTCATAATTAATTATTTAATTGGAAACAAAATACAAAAAAATATGCATCACATCAGGACATGAGTCCTCTACTTATATCTAAAATCTTATAAAAAAATATTATCATTTTATTGTGGTTAGGGTGGTCAAACAAACACCTACTTCTTATTTTTTCCCTGAAATTTAAGTACTACTGCATTGAAATTTCAAATTTTCACCAAATATATTTGAAAAATAAATAAATAAACGTAGTAGTTTAGAAACTACATTCAATTTTCTACAAATTCTATTCTTACATATTTTTTAAATAATATAGATAACTTATTCAAATTTTTACTTCAAGCTTCCTAACTCTGATTTTTTTGAATTTTTTGCCACTTAAGGGCTTGATTTTTCCATGATGCTCCTACACATACCCAGGCTCTATTTCATATTTGTTGGCCCTAGCTTGGTATCTCCTATATCAGGCATGTTGCATGTTAACCCTGTTATGTACTCATAACCTTGACATTTAATTCTTGCCATTTATGAACTGCTAGGATTTGGATGGATTTTGACCACGTAATCTAAAATGTAGGGAAAGATAACCTAAAAATTGTATGCTCACAAGGGAAAGATAAGGTCAAAAATACCTCAAAACAACCCTAGATTCTGAGGTTGGAATTATGCATTGGCATACTCCATTTCTTTGCATCTCCTAGAGTGAATGTCATAACTAAAGAATGTTTTCTTTTGGCATAAATTTCCTTCAGATTCCCCATGAGAAATATGTAGCAGATAAGAATTAAATGACATCTCCCATTATGTAGGCATGTGTCAGCTTTCACATTACTACTCTATTACAACCACTTTTCAAAATTTTGAAAAGGAATGTTGATACCAGTGGAGAAGTGTGTGGTTCACATAACCTTGTAAACCATCACCCAAGTTCATCCTTAGATGAAAAACATCACCTACTTCTTAATGAAGTTAATTGTTTCTGGGTGGGTGGTGAATGGGAGAGTTTGAAAAACTTAATAACACACCGCCCATGCTGCATGAGCTCAAAAATAGACCAAAGTGGAAATTTAAGAAGTTCATATAACTAGGAAAAACATCATTTTTTCTCAAAAACAAGCAAGGCGAGTTATAGGTGGGAAAGAGGAAGGTTAGAGTAACTTCATAAAACACTGCCTAAGTTGCATTGCACACTCAAAACATTGCTAGCACATAACTTAGCCAAAATTTCAAAGTAAGTATACTTTAAGGGGGGGACCAAAAACTAGGTAAAACTAGCTTTGACTAGGGATGAAGACTAACAAGGATGAAGCAAGCAACCTAGAAACAAGCTTTTGTATTCAATTCTTTATCCAATGGGAAATAGAGTCAAGAAATCATTCAAACCGAAACTCTCAAACACAAAGAAGGCACAATCAAAATTGAAACAAATCCCTAAACTAACTATTTATAAATAGAAACCCCAAAAGGGTACTTAGATTTGGTAGGGCTTGAGATCCTACCCATTATAGGGAATAGGCAGGGGAGTGTTATCAGGATAAGCTAGATGAAAGGTATTAGGCCCACATTCTTGAGTGATTTTGAATGGACTGGTCTACAGAGCATGGAATTTCTTATGGGCACCCTTTGGCTCCCTGCATTTGTCCCATAATAACACTAAGTCTCCAATCATAAACTTCCTCATTCTAGCTCTTTTATCAAAGATCTTTTACATCTTACCCTAATGCATAGTTATCCTATCTACCATCTCATCACATTGCTCTTTAATATTGGCTAAGTATAAGATCCTCTTTTCCAAAGCATCACTAAACTCCTGATCTTTAATTGCAATATGTAGGAAGATAGCTCTAGAGGAAGATGCAACACACTTCCAACTCCATAAACTAGCTCAAAAGGGGTCATCCTAATTACCTTCTTTGGACTGGTTTTGTCTGCCCATAAATCGTCATAGAGCTTCTTGCGCCAATCTTTTTTATTCTCATTCACCAGTTTATTTATGATACTTACTAGATTTTTATTACTAGACTCAGACTAGTCATTCCCCTAAGGATAATAATCCATTGAATGTGATAAGGAGACTCCATAGTCATAGCAAAAGAGTGATATTTTATTAGAGTAGAAATTTGTTGCATTGTCAATAACTAGCTTGTAAGGAACTTTAAATCTAACTGATGTTTTTTGTGATGAAGTCATAGACCACCTCTGAAGTGGTTTTCTTCATAGGGATCACCTCCACCCACTTGGTAAAATAGTCTATTGCTGTAAGAATGTGAGTGTGACCTTTACTTGATTGGGGACTAATAGGTCCTATGAAATGTAGGCCCCATTGTTAGAAATGTCCATCAATTAAGATATGCCTAAGTGGAAGCACTACTAATTGAGGTTTTCCTGCAAACAACTTGCATTTTTCGCATCTTGCCACCTAGTAATAGGAATCTTTGAACATTCCTAGCCAATAGTAGTTGTGCCTCATGATTTACTAGTGGTCAAAATCAAAGAAAAATGTCCTACACACTTCATTATGAAATGTTATCAGTAACCTCTCTTGCTGACCTTTATATACACGCTTCATAATGTGCTATCTAGTCCTATCTTGTACAAAGTGTCTTCCCATATGACATATTTAGCTATCTGCATCTTTATATTTATATTTTGTTTCTTTGAGAGATGATTTGGACTCTCTCTGTAAGATAGGAAATAGGTGATATCTGAGAACCACTCATACTAGAGGCTAATAGTTAGAACTATAGGAAGGTCTTCCCCATCCCTTTGCTCATTATAATCCTCTACCATAAGTTTACAGAGCCCTCTTCCTCAGACTAACTTCATAGACTTAAGACTAAATCATATTCTTCTACTTTAGTGATCTATCCTCCTCTTCTATTCCAACCGACATCCTATTGAGTAAGGATTCTTTTAATAGTAGGGTCTAGCATGTATAAAACTGAATGCGAATATAGTATATAGAAATTAAACTGCTTAACTGCTTTTACTATTGCAAAAGCATGCTTTTACTATTGCAAAAGCATGCTTTTCTACCTAAAGGTAATTGAGATCATGCTTCTTCAAAGGAACTCTCATGAACGCTATGGGCTCTTGCACATTCTTCTCATCAGCTTGGAGTAGGATAGCAAATATAGTGTGATATGAGACATAACAATAAATAATGAAATCCTTTCTAAAATTAGGTCGTACCAAAATAGGGGCTAGGAAATTGGCTTCTTTGATGTTATTAAAAGCCTATTTTCTAGCTTCATTCCACTTGAAGACCTGTTATTCCTTCATCATTTCCACTATATGTTTGGTAATCTCAAAGAAATCTAGAAAAAACTTTCTCAAAAAGTTAACTTGTCCAAAAAAATATTTCACACCAGTTTTACTAGAGGGAAGACTTAGCTAGAGGATAGCTTTAACTTATTCAGGATCTATTCCAACCCCTTCTTTGGGCACTATATGGCCAAAAAAATTACCTTAAGTTACTTTGAATATTGAATTCTTAAGATTGAGGGAGATGTTGTGCTCCTTAAACCTTTACAACACTTGCTCCAAGTTCCTTAGGTGATTTTATCTCTTCCTAGACAATATTGTCAAGTCATCTAGATAAATAACTATAATATTATTCTTGAGGTCTCTAAAGGATAGGTCCATTGCTCTTTGTAATGTTTCTCTAGCGTTAATAATCCCAAAATGAATCCTATTGTAAGTGAAATTTCCCTAAGGCATATTGAACGTCATCTTATGTTGATCCTCTCCCACCATGCTAATTTGATTACAACCAAAGAAACCATCTACCATGGACATCATCTGTGAGCTAGCAACTGTCTGTTGGCTATGATCAATGTTTGGGAGTAGGTAGTTATCCTTTAGGGATGCTTGGTTGAGGTTCCTAAATTCCATGCATATCCTTATCTCACCATTCATTTTACGGACTAGAAAAATTTTGGTTGCCCAGGTTGAATTATGAATCGCGTATATTATTATAGCTTTCATCATCTTTTCAATTTCCCTAAAAATCACATCAGTTACCTTAGGGTTGTAATTTCTTTTTTTTTTATCTAAAAGCAAATATCCCGCCCTTTAGTGGAATGTGATGCTAAATTTCTTATCCATGAAATTCTTAATATTATCATAGCACAGGTGAAAAATTCCTTGTACTTGATGAGTAAAGCTATCAAATTTTCCCTTTCCTCTCGAGAATTTTTTTTTCTAATATAGACTAGCCTAGGAGAGTTAGGACTCCTGATGTTCACTACTTCAAAATCTCCAGAACTATTGATATATTTGTTCATTTTATGTTTAATGTATTAATCATCCGATCAAACAAATCTTACAAAGAAACTAATCCTTTAGGGATTCTATTACATTTCAACTGTATGACCCCATTTTTCAACTCACTCATTTTGTTAGGGCATAATTGTTTACACTCGCTAGAGCTTCCTTCAAAGATGGTTTGGGAAAAAATTTCAACATTATCTAGGAAGACCTGAATCTACTTATCATTCTCAAATACTTGTCTATAATTAACATTGTCAAGAACACAAGGGCAATAAATTAATTCAATCCTATAATATTTTTCATTGAAATCAGGATGAGGTAGCAATAGGGAAGTAGAAACAACTAAAGAATCAACCCTAGAATTTCATTCCCTATGAACAACCTCTATTGAAAATTCCTCAAACCATTCAATAACATCTCATACCTTGTTTTTGTGATGTCTTAACCTTTCATTTTTTATAGTGAAAATCTTCCACACTTGATTGACGATCAATTTTGCATCTCCCAAAAATTTGAGCATCTTAATTCCCATACTCCTCACTTCAAATAAACCCAATAAGAGAGCCTCATATTCTATGGTATTGTTGGTGTTTTCAAATTACAACTTATAAGAGAAAGGGACTTGTTCACTAGAAGGGAAAATGAGAACCACACATGCTTCTAATCCAAAGTTTGAGCAACTTCCATTGAACTCCATTTTCCAAAGTTCTAAATTTGAATCTAAACCAACGACATTGATTTCTTAATCTCTATCTGAAAACATCATATAATTTCTAAATTCAGCTTCTTTGAAAAATATATAAGCTTTAGGGTCTTCCGATTTCAATATTGTTATGTTGGCTTTAGGCTTAGGCTCCAAGCACACTTTATTTTTCCAATGGGTATAGTAGCATAAGACCACTCCAACTAAATTTGACTACCTAGGTCTTTACAAAAAATTCTACTTAATAGCATGCAATGGCTAGCTAGTATATTGGCTACCAAAATGGTGAGCTTGAGTTGTTTGTTTGGATGAGCTTCAAGTGCAACTTGGGCATATTTTATTTTCCTAATTAAGGGAACTTGTTTGGAATCCATTAAATAGCATTTCCCAAATGTTTTGGTTAGGTTCAATCCCAAAGCTTGAGCATTTTGTTCAAGCAAAACATTATTAGAGGAACCAAAGTATATAATATAGTTATTCAACCTAAACCCATTTACAAATAGTGACACATAGAAAGGATTTAGTTTATCATAAAAAGTGTATGATGAAGACACTTTACTAATGGATGCCACATTAGTAGCTGAGTCCTCAGAACTAATCATATGTTCATCTAAGAAAACATGAGGCTTAGTTTTTCCTAGTCTAACAAACTCAATTAATCTATCCAATTCTTTATGATTCATGCATAAATATTCTGCTTGTGAAATTTTCACTTTTGAGTTCTTGCAAAATTCAGCAATATCAAAGGTTCCAAGAGACTTTTTGGTAGATGAAACATTGGAAGATTTATGGAAATATTATGTGGTTATCTGTGATACATTTTCTCCCTTCGAAGTGGCACTAGCTCTAGTAAGTAAAACTCTAGGAGAATTTTGAGTGCCTTTATTATTAGCGTTTTATTGACCTTGTGTGACAACAACACAAGTAGGCTCATACAAAGTGATGTAGAAATCTCCACCTCTATCATCATTAGGTTCAAACTTGAGGTACCCATTTGTAGAGTTTCCATACTAATTGGAAGGGTTTCCTTCTTCAGTAACATCTTCAATGACCTCCTTCATAGTGGCCATCTACATGAATCTATTCATCTCAAGAAATTCTGATCCATTATGGTCTGAAGTAAGGTGAAATGTGTGCAAATTATTCTTGTTATCTTATGGAGGAGCTTCTATTGCTAGAATCTATTGAGTTGGAGGAATGGAAAGGTTCTTATTTCCTAGTTGATAATTTTCCTTTCTTAAGAAATCTTGATAAGGATGATTGCTTTTAGGTAATTTCCTTTTAAGGGAAATAATGTCATTTTCCAGTCTCTATATCATAGGATCTGATGAGGTAGTTTGTTGAGACTTGTTTGTATTCATCTCTCTTTTCCACTTCCCCACTATGATAAAGTCATCTTCTAATTTGATAGCAAGCATTTTTGTGGCCTCCAACGTATTCACAAGTTATCTTTTTAGGACCGAACCAATATCTAGGTGTTGTGCATTAATAAAGAAACACTTCCACATATCCTCAAAGGTTTTTTTATTAGCATTGATCTGAGATACCAATCTATTGAACTTTGCAACAAGTTCTCTCATAGGCTCACTTGCCTCTTCCTTCATTTGTGTTACTTGCACTATCAATGAAATATCATCATCTACACTTTCGAACCTAGCTTCAAACTTAATTAACATAGTTTCCCAATTGTTGATTAAGCCATGAAATAGTTGATAGAAACACTATGTTGTAGCATCCACTAAAGATTTTGTGAAAATCCTAACCACCACATCTTCTTCCTGTACTCCAAGCACACCATAAGCTGCAAAGAATGCATCAATATGCTTCTTAGGTGAGATGTTTCCATCATCCCTAAACTTGAGTTGATTTTTCCTAAGCCTTTAGGTAAGTCATGCAAATTTTTTCCCAGGCTGAAAGGACCTTTAGTAGACCCCCATGGGATAGGGGTTTGATTAGTCATAATGTGAGGGAAGTTTACAATTATCGAAAGGACAATTTTTTGTTACACTAAAGCTTGAGAAGTTGAACAGTCTGAGGGTGCCCTAGTTGGAGAAGTAGGTCTAATTCTAGCCTCAACCCTTCTTCGAGAAGGAATAATTTAGGAAAAGTTATTTCTTTATAAAGACTCAAAAATTGGGTCTGAGATACCCCTACTTCTTTCTCCCCAAGTAAACCTTTTGGAATCCAAGGTGAGCTTAAGATGTTCAATATGTATAACCCAAATAAGCCAACTCAATTTATTTTATTCACTTTATTCCCTAGCGGAGTCACCAAAAATATTTTAGCTAATAGATTGGGCACATAGATAAATAATGGTTTACTTTTCTTGAAAGGTGTGATTGTTCCCAACAACTCTAGATTTAACAATTTCATTTTTTACTTTCCTTTAAATTTTTGAGGTACAACTCCCTCATATGATATGCAATGAATTTGACTAAACGAAATAAAAATATGTATGATTTTAACCCAAAAGCAGGAAAGGAAAAACTTAATACAAGGAAAATTCCTAATATCAAGTGCAGAGAAAAGTAATAAAGGTACTGGCTCAAGACCAGTTTGCATAAAATATATTGTGAAAATACTAGCACAAAGACCAGTAGGAATGAAACAAATTATGAACTTACTAGTAGAAAGACCAATTTTCTTAAGATGAAGTAAGAAAAATATAAACCCAATATTACTTGTAAACTGAAATCAACTACAAAGATCGATGCATATACCAATGTAGAGGAATAGCATAAACACCAAGATACACCTAAACACACAAATTTAAGAATGTCAAATAACTTTGTAAGCTAGATGTGCACAAACAATTAGAAATTTCATTTCACATTAAAATTGTATTCAGAATAACATAATATTAGGTCTTTTTAGTTATGTCTAGAAAGAGACAATTAAAATTGAATACATATAGATAAAGTGGGTGAGTAACTGCTTCTTTCTTTGCCCATAATTGATTTTTAATTAAAATTCTTTTCAATAAATAAAAGCAACTGAAAGCTAATATGGTGGCACTTTGCTTCTGACTTCTGTAGATGTGACAAGTCATTTCTGAAAGGCTCAAAATTCCTTGATGACATGGTGGAAGTTCCTTATGGTGTGGAATTGTTATGTTTCCCATTTGCAATCTCGATGCCAACTGGCTATCCTGAAAAGATTTTATTTTCTGATCATAATTCTTCATGAGTCTAGTCACCTAAGATAGGATAAGATATAGTTTATTGAATTTCCTCAAATGCTCAGATCAAAAGATTGAGAGTTGAAAATTCCATCAACTATTTTCTAAAAATCACTCTCTAAGGCTTTAACATTTTCATTACTCCCATCTCCTCCCCTATTAGGTTGCAATTTGAGGGTGACAAGGTTTTAATGAATATCCTCTGAGATTACATTACATTCAATTCAAACCTCCTAAATATTTTGTAGGCCCTACTTTGTGACCTACAATTTCCATTCCACACTTTTATTCTAGATCATGCAGTGAGCATTGAAAGTGCTAGGTATGACTTACTCAATGGATAACATTTCCATTCCAAATCCTATCATTGCTTTGATTTCATTTTCATATTGATTACATACGCTTCCCTCTTTCTCAACCATGATAATCTCTTCTTGAAATTTTTTCTTGAAGCATTTTCCCTTCATAGGCATTTAAGAGATTTAGAAATAATCTGATTACCTCTTCTGATTAACCCACCACTCCATTCCTCAACATCCTTGCTGATTTTTTTGCAACTCTTCATTTTTCTCACTGCATCTTTTCTTATTAAGGCCAAGGGATCAAATTTCAATGACTCATCTTTAGATATCATTTGAGGTGGAATATCGAAAACTGATTTCAAAAATTTAGTTAAGACATGGATTTTTCCTTTTTAACACATCTTTACTTTCTTTATCTTTCTTGGACCTCTCAACCATTCTTGCTACAGGCACCTAGAAGTTGTACACATCTCCATCCCTTGTAGGGGGTTCCATGTTGATTACATCAACTTCAAAGTCACTAGTTGTTGCTTGAGTGACTTCTTTTTGTGTTGTGGGACATGCAACTTCAAGGCATAAATTTCTTGATTTGACATCTTCAATTAGCTGAGCAGTAGTTTTTAACTTCTTTGGCTTTGGAGCCCTTTGGAGAAATTTTCCTACCATGCCTTTCTTCTAGAGATCCATATATATTGATTTCCTCTTTATTGACAAAGTATCTCCCAACCAAATAGGAGCATTAGGAACATTGGTTGCTTTGGAAATAGAGGTGTAGAATAGTGTTCTATTCATGGGAGGAGTATCTATCTAGATATCCTATGAAGAGAGTGGAGAAGATCTATGTTTTGGAGCTTCATTAACCTCCCTAACAAGGGATGACTGATGTGATGAAGAGGAAGAACTAATATCAATATTACTTAAATTATCTTCTTCTCCTTCATCTCCTTTATCCTAATCCAAATTAGGTAAATTTAAGAGATCTACTCTAAAATTTGGTTCAAGCACATTACTGTTAGAATTTTCTTTGTCACTGTCACCCTAAGTCCTATATGGCATTGAATATTAGGTAACCCCAAAGGTTCCTATAGTTACAGAAGGTTGGCTACCACCTCCTGTTGCTTGGGTGTTCTATGATCTAGTATTAGGATGGGATTGCTCTCTTTTTTAGTAACCCACTCTTTAGTCCTTTCCAAAACATCAGCAGTCCTTGATTTAATCATTTATTTCTCTTTAATGCTCCAATCCATAATAGGAATAGGTCAATTTTCTATTAATTCTATGAAAATTGGGTCCACTAGTTCTGGCTCATCATCTTCAATTCCTTGTACATCAAAATTCAAATTATAGATGATTATTTGTCTCAAGGATAATCTCATCCAAATCCTCCTTCTTACTTCAAATTCATCAAAACAATCTATCTAATCACCGTTAAAGTTAGTAGATGGAGAAAACCAGAGCCTAATTTAAAATTATCCTTCATGTAATCCTTAAGATTGAAAGGATAACGATCATCATAGGTCTGCAGATTGTACCTCATTATTTATTTTTCTATGTTGAGGGAACCTAACATCGACTCACAAGTGTATGGGACAAAACCAACTGTAAATTTCATCATTACTCTTCTTCACTCTTGGCATCTCTTGTTGACATCCGCCAACTGTCTGCAAACCTCAATCATCACAAACTTGTCCTTTGGGTGCCTTGGGAGTTTGATGGGAAACCTAGTGAAACCACCAACCCTAATATAGGAGAACCTTTGAAATTGGATGAAATTGCTACCATAAAAATTTATGAACTACATAGCCTCAGGTGAAAGCCACGTTTCCATTTTTCCTTGCAATTCTCTATTCACTCTCATAGTGAAATTGTCTGATATCCTTCGGTGATGAGAAAATCTCTTATTTAACTATAGTTTATCAAGGTGCTCAAAATTTGGCACTTGATCATGAGGGAGATCACTTGGCCTCGAGCCTAAAAATAATCTAGTATTTCCAAATGTACAAATCAAATAAGAGGACATGAAAAATGACCTATCAATAGGAAAGTAAATTAGTAGGCTATGTAACCTATAACTGATAATTGTCACCCAATCTAGAAATTGGGTTCCTCGTAGTATAATATTGATAAAGAAGTACGTCCATTCTTGAAAACTGAAAGCATCTTCATTTCCCTAAACTTTATGCATCAACATAATAATGCTAGATATCTCTCCCAAAAATGGTCCCTGTGTAAATTTTGAGGTAACTGAGACTTTCCTCCCCTGGGTCTTTCCAACTAGTTCTTGGCCATTATGTTCCAATAGTACCCCTTCTTGAGCAAAAAATTAATTTGAGTGTTGGTGAAATCCATGAGTGAGTAGGTTATTTTTCAGGGATTCTCAAACATGATGCATAGTTAGCTCTTTCAATTTTAATGACTAGCCAATTGTCCTCAGTTCTTATTTCCTAGTTCTCAGCATTATAATTCCTTATACATTTAAGAATTAATTTAGGGAATTGGAAAACTATAGGGAAGGTGGCTACCTCTACCAATCCATTTTCAATTACTCTATCTGTGATAGGTGGTGGATTGGGAGCATTAAGTTTTTCTTTAATCTCATTCATATTTAGTAGCCCTAGCTAGGCATCTCCTATCTCAGGCATGTCACATGTTAACCCTGCGATGTACTCATAACCTTGACATTTGATTCTTTCCATTTTTGGACTACTAAGGTTTGGATGGATTTTCACTAGGTAATCTAAAATGTAGGGAAAAACAAGCCTAAAAATTGTATGCTCACAAGGGAAAGATAAGAATGAAAATACCTCATAATGACCCTAGATTTTGAGGGTGGAATTTTGAATTGGCATGCTCCCTTTCCTTGTGTCTCCTAAAGTGAATGTAATAACTAAAGAATGTTTTCTTATGGCATAAATTTCCTTTAAATTCCCCACAAGAAATGTGTAAGTAGATAACCATTAAATGGCATTTCCCATTATGTAGGAACATGTTAGCTTTCACATCACTACTCTATTACAACCACTTTTCAAAATTTTGAAAAGGAACGACTATACAGGCAGAGAAGTGGGTGGTTCACATAACCTTGTAAATCACCGCCCATGTTCATCCTTAGATGCAAAACACCGCCTACTTCTTAATGAAGTTACTTGTTTATGACTAGGTGGTGAATGGGAGATTTCAACAAACTCAAAAATAGACCACCCATACTACTTGAGCTCAAAAGTAGACCAAAGTGGAAATTTAAATTTTTTATATAACTGGGAAAAACATTGTTGGTGCTAAAAACAAGCAAGGTGAGTTACAAGACATGAAAGAGGAAAGTTAGAGTAACTTCATAAAACACCACCTGAGTTACACTGCACACTCTAAACACCAATAGCACATGACAACCAAAATTTGAAAAATAAGCATACTTTAAGGGGGGACCAAAAACTAGGTAACATAGAGAAAATATATTTCTCCCATATAGCATTGCAACACAATTCACACACTAGTGAACATAACTTTCTCTGCATAATGATTGAAGACCTAAAACTCTAGAGATAGAACCTATCAACACCTCTTATCAACATATCTAAACCATAGAAGTAGATATTCAACCATGAACAAATATGGAGCAAGACACTAAACACTACTCTACCATACCAAACACTTTACTACATTGTTTCCTCTCTTATTTAAATTTTATCAAAAGAACTTGGAAACCAAGCACTACAAACACTATCTCAACATTTGCAACACCTTCTCAACCACACAATAGGTTGAACATCTACAAAAATATGCTCATCAAAGAAACACTAGAGGTTGACATTAGTAATACTACTAATGACAACATAATGAAACTAATTAGAGCATCTTCATAGGTTGACATCAATGTAACAACAAAGATCTATTGACATCAATTAACACACATATTTCCAATAATCTCCCCCTTTTTCATTGACAACAACATGATATATGAAAAAACATGATAGGAAAAACCATCAACAACAAAACAATAGGACACATACAACACATTGGTCCCCCTTAAACAAGCATCAACTCTTTACAATAGTTTCTCTTTTCCAGGACTTCTCTCCCCCTTAACGTCCACAAGGTTTTTTAGTTAACTCTCTCCCCCTTTGACATCAATGTCAAAGGTCACCACATATCTCAGCTATGCCACCTAATGAAAATACTATATATATCCTTTGACACATATGAAAAAGTAAGAAACCTCTATGCCACCTAATGAAAACACTTACTCCCCCTGAGAGGTAGCCACCAACATCAATGCAATAAAAAGAATGAATATCTAAATATAATGGACTGATGCATAAACTTATGCATCTAATTGAAATGAGGGGAAATAACCCATAACTTCTCTCGAAGATAGTCAAAATTTCCTTAGGAAGAGCCTTTGTGAAGATATCTAAAACTTCATCCTTTATAGGAACATACTCCAACCTCAACTCATTCTTTACAACCTTTTCTCTCAAAAATTGATACCAAATTAAATAATGCTTTGTGCTTGAATGTATTGCCAGATTATTTGAAATATTAATAACACTTGTATTTTCACAAAAGATAGAAATTGGTTTGTCATTTACCAATCCAATATCCTTTGAGATTTATTTCATCTCCAACACCTATGTACAACATGATACTAAAACAATGTATTTTTCCTCTGTAGTTGATAATGAAACTAAGTCATATTTCTTTCTTAGCCAAGACACCAATCTACTTTCTAGAAATAATTCACCATCACTTGTAATTTTTTTGTCATCCACACAACCTGCCCAATCTGCATCTATATAAGCACTCAAAGAGAAATTAGTATCATTTGGATACCAAAAGCCATGTTCTTGAGTGCCCTTCAAGTATGTGAATACTCTTTTTACTGCTAACACATGTGATTCTATGGGATCTTTAAATCTAGCCACAAAACAAACTTCATGCATGATATCTAGTCTAGTAGTAGTTAGATACAACAACCCTCCAATCATTAATATGTACTTTCTCTAATCAACCTTAGGATATTATTCATTCTTATTCAACTTGTAACTAGTGACCATTGGAGTACATACAGGTTTAGAGTCTTCCATTCCAAAATTATTTCGTATTTCCTTGACATATTTTGATTGTGAAATGAAAATACCATTTTCTATCTAATTGATTTGTATTCCAAGGAAGAAATTCATCTCCCCAAACATGGACATTTCAAAATATTTTTTCATCTTCTTTCACATAATTTATATTCCTTTAAAAATTATATCATCAACATACACAACCACAATAAATATTTGATATTTTTCAACTTTAAAATAAAGTTTTTTTATTTTTGGTACCTTTATTGAATCATTGTTGCAATAATTAAATAGATCCAATCTAACATACCAAGCTCTAGGAGCTTTCATAAGTCCATATAATGACTTCTTCAATCTATAGACCATATTAGGGTTTTCTAACAACTGAAAGCCTTTTAGTTGTTCAATATAAACTTCTTCCAACTCACCATTCAAGAATACATAATTCACATCTATCTAATAAAATCTGAAATATTTGTGTTGTAAAAACCAAAAGCATATTAATAGCTTCCATCCTTTCCATTGGAGAAAATGTATCCTCAAAGTGTATTCCCTCCACTTGTGATTAGCCTTTACACACAAGTCTTCCATTGTTCCTAACAACTTCTCCACTCGCATTCAGTTTGTTCTAGAATATCCACTTAGTTCCAATTACATTCTTGTTCACTGGTCTTAGGACAAGTTCCCAAGTTTGATTCTTCTCAATCTACATCAATTCTTCTTCCATAGCGTTGATCCAAAATTCATCTTTGCATGCCCCAATCACTATTTTAGGTTCAACTTCACAAAGTAAACACAAATTTACTTGTTCTTCTATCATAGTAGCCTTTCTTCTTGTTAATACCCCTTTTTTTTGTCACCAATGATCTAATCTTTAGAATGATTATTTTGCACATTCTTAGGGGTCTTAGGGATCCTTTCCAAAGATTTTTCCTCTTCAACATGGACTTCACTTTCCTTACCATTATCTTTTTCTTCTTCTCTGCAAGAGGACTCATCTAATTCATATCCATCTATCATCACTGAACTTTTATTTAGATCTTCATCCACCTTGACACTTGCACTCTCAACAATTCTTTTTGTCCTCTTGTTTTAGCAATGGTAATATTTTCTTTTTGTAGAGTATCAAAGGAAGATACCTTCATTATATCTTGCATTAAATTTACCAAAGTTTTCTTCATCTCTTTTGATATAACACTTGCTTCCAAACACTATGAAATACTTGACAATAGGAGTTCTTCCATACCACAACTCACAAGGAGTCCTCGAACTATTTTTCCTTGCTTGTGCTCTATTAAGTATGTAGACTATAATATAAATTACTTATCTCTAGTAGAAATCTAGTAGATTTTGTTCTTTCATTGTCCTTGATACTTCATGAATAGTCATATTCTTCCTTTCCACCACTCCATTATGTCGAGGAGTCCTAGGAGCTAACAAATGTCTCTTTATTCCTTGATCTTCAAAAAAATTGTTAAAATCATTGGAGGTGAACTCTCCACCTTAGTCATATCTTAAGCATTTGATTTTCATATCCATTTCATTCTCAACCATGGCTTTAGATGCCTTAAACTTGTCTAGAGCTTCTTCTTTTTTTTGAGAAAAGTTACCCAAGTAATTGTAGAGTAATCATCAATTAATAGCATGAAATACCTATCACCTTGAAAACTTCTTTTTTTTGTAGGTCCAAAAAGGTCTGTATGCACCAACTCCAAAGATCCTATAGTAGAATATTCTTTGACATGGAAGAATTTTTTATTTTCTTCCCAAATTGACATTCCTTACAAACATCATTGATAGACTTTGTAATCTTTAGCAGATCTCTCACAACTTGGATTGAACTGATCCTCACTAGGCTATGAAAATTGATGTGACACATTCCTTTATGTCATAACCAAATTTAATTAATTTGAGTCATAAAACACATACCATTAGAACCTTTAAGCTAATAAGCATTTTTTTCTGTCCTTCTTCTAGAAGCAACCACAGTTATAGATCCTTTTATGATCTCACAGCCACCATCCTGAAATACAAGATTATATCCTTTGCTACACATTTGTCCTACACTTAGAAGATTATGCTAGAGCCCTTTAACATAAAGATCATCATATATATTGTGCTTGCCATAAAAACTAATTGAGGCTTTTCCACATATCTTATTAGATGTATCATCATCAAACTTAACAATACCTCCTTCAAACTTTTCTAGTCTAAAAAACTTAAAATTATCACCTATCATATTATTTGAGCATCCATTGTCAACAATCTAGTAGTTCTTGTCCTCTCTAGCATTCAAATCAGTCACCATAGTTCCATTATGACCTTCTTCTAGAGAAACTTTATTCATACATCTATCAAAGTTAGTAGAATTAGTTCAAAACTTTAGAGCCATGAACAAGAATTCATTATCCTCATCATCAAGGTAATTAGATTCATCATCAGATATACTAGAACCTTTAACATAAGAATTTATTTTAATTAATTTACCTTTGTTGTCCTTAAATCTATCATTTGAAGCTTTGATTGGACATCTTGAAGCATAATGACCTATCTTTCCACAATTGAAACATTTGAAAGGTAACTTACCTTTGTATTTTTCTAGTCCCCTTTTTCAATTTCTTCACAAAGTTTACCTCTAGCTCACCAAACTCATTTGATTTAGATTCCTCATTCTTCTTTTCTTTTCCAACTTTAAAAAAGTCTCTTTTCTTGAATCACTTGGACCAAAATCTCTCAATTCAAAAGTAGTTAAAGCACCAAACATTTGATCTCTAGAATAATGATCTAAATTCTAAGTGTCTTCAATAGCATAAACCTTTTGACTATAGGCTTTAGGAAGATTCATTAATACCTTCTTTACCTTATGCATGTAGTCTATAATATCTTCATCTTATATCATCCTTAGGGTTTCAAACATAGTATTCATATTTTACATCTTTTCTTACTTGACCTTATCATCTCCTTCATAGATACTTTCCAGCTTTTTCTAAATCTCACCAATAGTTTTAAGACTCATAACTTTCACAAGTTTTGAATTAGAAAGATCACTCAAAGTACCATACCGTTCTTTTCCATTCTTCTCATATGCCTTGATCTCATCATCAGTACTCAAACCATTTGCAAATATTGTATATCCAATTTTAACATACCTCCAAACTCCAAACCCTAGAGAAAAAGGAAACCTTCCATTCTGGTCTTATAAAATGCATAATCAAATCCATCAAATAGTTGAGCCTCCTTGTGCACCATCCTAGATCTACCTCAAGTGGTAAATATTTCTTCCAAGAAAACTTTCTCTAATACCAAATTTTATTGAATGCACAAGACAACTAAGAGGGGGAAAGTGAATTAGTTGTACATTAAAAAATCAAAACCCTCATTAACATTTAGATCCAATTTAACATCATTATCCTTTAATCTTTTAGAGTGATTTAACATGAAATAAAATAATAGAAACTAAAAACACAACACCATACATAGAAGAAAACTAGATTTATGTGGAAAACTCAAGAAGGGAAAAACCATGGTGAATATTAGCTCACAATATAAAGTAATTAAAACACTGAATACAATAGGATCATTGCCAGAGGGATCACTATCTAAAAGAGATAAGGGCTCACTGCTAGAATAGAAAGGAGAATAAAGAAGAATGTTACAATGAGAAACCTATCTCAAAGCAACAGGTAATATCCACCACTAGATCTTTTGTACCATCAGTAACCTCCAACTCACTTCTATCAAAAACTTATGTACTCTACCAATGTAGACCCTTTTTCTCACTAAATTCGAGTCATGTAGGCATTAAGCTCACACTTCAAATCTCTACATCTGATCAAATTCATATTTCAACACATCCTCACATCTACTCCCTCATATTTCATAAATTCATCACACATACATGCCATCCTCAACCTTCAAAACAATCTACAAGGTTAGCTATGCACCTCAAACATACAAATTCAAATTAGATCAGCACCAAAACATTCCTCTGGTGGAGAGGAATGAAGGTGTACCACATCACACCTTAACTCGGACCTAAATCCACATATGCATTCCAGTCCACACTTCCACAAACACCAAAGCATATTTGAAATTAGTGTAAACTCCCAAGGTTGGTTGAACCTATGCTAAGACCATTAAAAATTTAATTACACACTTCCTTTGATTCGAAGATGACTTATAGACCACACACAACAATAAAAACACAATTGGAGTCATGTACTCTACCAATGTAGACCCTCTTGCTCACTAAATTGGATTCATGTAGGCATTAAGCTCACACTCCAAATCTCTGCATCTGATCAAATTCATATTTCAACACATCCTCACTTCTACTCTCTCATATTTCATAAATTCATCACACATACATTCCATCCTCAACCTTCAAAACAATCTACAAGGTCATCTATGCACCTCAAACATGCAAATTCAAATTATATCACCACCAAAACATTCATATGGTGGAGTGGAATGAAGGTGTACCACATCACACCTTAACTCAGACTTAAATTAACATATGCATTCCATTCCACACTTCCACAAACACCAAAGCATATCCAAAATTAGTGTAAACTCCCAAGGTTGGTTGAACCTGTGTTAAGACCATTAAAAATTTAATTACACACTTCCTTTGATTCAAAAATGACTTATAGACCACACACAACAATCAAAACACAAAATGGAATATTCCATCAACATCCTGAAATCCAAAAAATTCCTTCACAATAACTTTCACCTAAAGAACACATTCATCCTGTACACCCAACTAACCTTCCACATACCGTAACACATGAATCCAACCATGTGGAGAATCAAAACTCAAAAAACTTGGAATAAAGGTAGATATTATCAATATAAGCACACTCCAAGATCCACAAGACCATAAACCACACTACGAAGAAATGTGAAGCAAAACCATTTCTCCCAAACAATACTACAACACAATTCACACATTGCTGAACATAAATTTCTATGCACAATGATCCAGGACCTAAAACTTTGGATATATCACTTCTGAAAACCTCTAATCAATATATCCAAACCACACAAGCATATTTTCAATCATGAAGAAATATGGAGCAAGACATTGAACACTACTCTGCCATACTTAACACACTTTACCACAATATTTCCTCTTTTATTCAATTTTTCTCAAAAGCACTTGGAAACCAAGCACTACAAACAATATCTCAACATTTTCAACACCTTCTCAACCATAGAAGAGGTTTAACACCTAAAATAATATTCTCATCAAAGTAACACTAGAGGTTGACATCAATGATACTACTAATGACAACATAATGCAACTAACCAAAGCATCTACATAGGTGGACATCAATGCAACAACAAAGATTTGTTGAGATCAATGACAACACAAACTTCCAATATTGATTAGGTTGGGTGATTCAAACACACATGATATTTCCTTATGGTGCTTCTTCAAAACCTTTCAACATAGCATGCAAGACAAAGAAAGGATTCACTAGAGCATGGTTGAGAAGTATAAGAATGATATCACTTTCTTGGTGATAAAGGATTGTTGCATCATACAAGCTATTGAGGCTAGGATTGTTTATATACCAGAGATTTGATATAAGATAATAGAGGATGAAATCATTGGCTTAGTATACTTTGAGTTGAGCAAGCCTAAAGACACCTCTAAGGAAATATATGAAACATATGAGGAGAATCCTATAGAGGTGCACATGTAGCAAAGAGAAAAAAAGATAAAGAAATCTATTGAGAAGATGAACACACAATTTTTGGAGGAAATGGGCCTCACAAAGGAGTATGTGGAGAGAAAAAAATATTATCTGGCTCTCCAGGAGGTACATCTACCCCCTCTTTGATTTCCCCCAAGTATTTTGGGAATCTACCCTCTATTAGTGGAGTAAAGAGAAAGGAGTCAACCAGTACTTTGATAAAACAACAAAGTGCACTAGTAAAGGAAAAGGCTCCTCTGAAAAAGAAGCAAGGTGTCACAAAACAAAGGAGAATAAAGGCTAAGGGAACAAGGGAAAATAATTTGATTGTGGATGAAGAAGATGAAAAGGTAGAAGTACAACCTCTAATCTGAAAAAGGAAAACTAGTGTCTCCCAAGAAAAGAAAAATGCAAATAAGTTCAAGTTTGACATTGTGGATATAGACAATGAGGTAGAAGTAGAAAAGGAAAAAAAATCCTTTATGGCTCATTTGAGAGAATAAATCTAATTTTGGTAAATGAAAGAAAATTTTTGAAGAAAAGAAGAAAAAGAAAGACAAGTATTCCCCACTGGTAAGGAAACATAGTTCCATGAAATTAGATGTTTTGTTTAATGGTCTTGTAGAACATGAAATTTTAGAGAAAAATGTTACCTTGTATACTACTGCGGATGATATTGATAAGGCTACCATAGAGGAAGAAAAATTCAAATATATTGTTACTTTTCTGGTGAACATGAAAAACATTGAAGGCTAATTACCTAAGGAGCTAAGAAGTCCATTATATACATGAAGAGAAGAGTTGATAAATGAAGAAGCTAATTTGAGATCATATGCTTTGGAAAAAATTAGTGCTCCTCTCTTGGATGAAGACAAAGCTATATTAGCTCAATTATATAGCAAGGATTTTTGAACCAAAAAAGGGTTAAATACCCTTATGAGCAGAGATAATAATGAACTTGAGAAGCTCTAGAATGAAACTGAGGAGAATATTTCCAATTTGTCAAAGGAATTAGGGATGTGTCCAGATAGAGAAGATCAATTACATGGTGATATGCCTATTCTATAAGTCAATATACCAAAAACTGCACAACATGATGATGCTCAATATTAGCATGGATCAGAAGAAGATATTGTGCAAAATGATACCCTTCCAAATGTGGAAGAGAATATTATAGAAGAATTTGTCACTGATAACACTCCTTCAGTAGGAGAAAATATTGTTGAAGAATCGCAAATGGAGGATGCACTTATATGACATAACTCCCCTCCTTTGGAATTAGAAAAGTCTATTGGAAAGAATGTAGAGGTTGTACAAGAAAACCTATAGATACATAAGGAAAAAACAAAGGACATGTGCCTCCTCCAAATATCAATGCCAAATTCATTGATGATGGCAAGAAGACTGAAGATATATCTAGTGTTGCTGACACATGGAGAATAAGGATGAAAATGTAGAAGCTTGCATTGGTGACAAGGAAACTTCAGAGATTCCTCTAGACCTCCAAAGATTCTTTAAAGATTCTATTGATCATGTTGTTGTAGTTACAATCAGTTGTCTCCCCAAAGTTATTGTAGATACCAATGCAGTAGGGGTCAGGGGAAATGGACAAGATGTTCACTCTTCACAAGTTATAGTTGGGTGATGCATTCCACACCTCTGCCAAGAAACAAATATTGTAAACACATTAGAAGAGTGTAGAGTTAATAGATGAAGTAGTAAAGGTGATATAGGAGAGTGCAATTAATGCAAGCATTGAAAATTCTTTATCATGTATGAAAAATGTAAAGCTTTTACTTGATTCTTTTAAAAAGTATTCTAGTGGATTGGAAGAGAAATTGGAGAAGATCAACAAGAAGGTGGATGATAAAAGGTTGATGGATATAATAGAGGTGTACCACTACACATAATAAATTTTAGAATAATCTCAAGGATGTGTAGCAGTGTGTTGAATACGCCAAGGATTTATTTCAATTCTGTTTGGAGTGGCTTAGCTCTACAAAAAGTATTAATGACCAAATGAACTCCATTGAATCCCAAATTGACATGGAATATAGTGCATACAATCTAGAAAATGATGCAAATGGATCCAAAAGAAAAGCTATTGAAAATATACATGAACAATTCTTCTAGGTGCAAGAGCAAAGAGAAAAGATAATTGTGCAGTTTAGACAACTTTGAGATCTGTTAAATGCAAACTACACACCTATAACTAGTAATCTAATAAATGTGGAGAAGGAAACAAATATGAATCTAGTACCTAACTCTTTATATTATGTAGAGTAACTCTTTATGGTTGTAACTTAGAGCCACATGCTTGGAATAGCCAAGAAAGAATGGGAAGATGGTTAAAAGGTCTAGTAGGCACACCTTGCAAAATTGCAAGAATTATACACAAATGTTCCTTCTTCTAGTTGATTTGTGTACATTTATTTTTATGAATTTTAGACTTCATTGTATATATGCAGATGTTAGAGGATAATGTATTAGTGCCAATTTTGATCTAGTTTAATGTATGACACTATTAGGGGGAGTATATGAGTAAGTCTAGTAAAGAGTTTCTTGAGAATGTTAAAGTATGGATATATGAAAGGGGAAGAAGCAAGTAGTATATATGACTAATTAGAACATATGTGCACACCCTTTTCTATTGATGTCAAAGGGGGAGAACATTTGAGAAGATTTGTGCAAGCTTCCATCAATGAAAAAGTGGGAGATTTTTGGAAGTTTAAGGAGTTTTCCATTTTTTTGCTTGTTGGCAACATGAGCATGAGATATACAATGTGCAAATACAGTGTTTTCATTGATGTCAACATTTTCGTTTGAGGTTTACTTGATAATTAGTTGATTTGGTGGGAATATGTGTTTGAAATAATGGTAATCCAACATAGAGTTGTAGATGCTTTGCTCTAGTGTAGATAGCTGAGTTGATTATTTGGCTAAGTGTCAAAACATAGTTTTATGTGTACACTACATTCGACTTTTGGTCCATGTTGGTCTACATTAAAGAATTTTGGTCTATGGTTCTAAGGAAATTTATTTGGATTTTAGAAGATTCTAAATCTAAAATTTCATGTTGTTTTGACCTCTAGTGCACAAGTTATGAGTAACAGTGTATCAGGTTTTCCAGTGATAATGTTTCTAGTGTAGAGTACCCATTTTAAATGCTCCACACATCACTATGGAAGAATACATGGTCTTGTGGATTTGTAGAAGTTTTTATATGGTGAGTTGCATCTATTTTCTAAGAGGCCTAATGTTTGGAGGTCTACATGCTAGTTTGAGGATGATCATTTGGTAAATTTTGATGTTAGGTCACTAGTGGTGTCGACCTAATGTGTTTTGAATTATACAAAGTTTAGATAAGTGTTGATCAATTATGTAGGAGCTATTATAGGTCCACCCTAACTTATTTCATATGTTATAAATTTTGAGTTGTGTGAATCATGGCTTGAGTTGAGAAGTTATTAGTTTGTATGATACATCTAATTAAGATGATCTAATTGATATTGTAGGTTATTTTGAATGTAATGGGTATAAGTATAAGATATTTTTTTTGGTGTTGAAGTGTGATGGTTAAGTTGAATATAAAAATTCCTAAGAAGACCATGTGAATGTGATGCAAATGCAAAGTAGAACAAAGTGTTCGAGTAGAGTAATATGAAGTGTGTTTATTCAGTATTTTGAGCTTCAATGGAACTATATTTCTTGCATGTTGTAGATTCATTTGTAGCAGTTCAAATATTGAGAGTGAGGCACCCCTCTCTTATGTTTTTCTTATTCTCTAGATAGTGATTCCACCTAGAATTGAGCCTTTCTATAATATCTTATAACCAATTACAATATATTGTGAGCTAATCCTCACTGTGGTTTTTCCCTTATTGGGTTTTCCATTTAAAAAATATGGTATTCATGTGTTATATGCTTCAATGGTTGCTTTCATGGTTTCTTTTCTTGCTAAAAATTGGATGTGATGCTTAAAGTGAATATTTAAATGTTTAAGAAGTTTTAGAGAATACTTATTCACCCCCTTCTTAGTATTTTGGGTGTTCAACAATCCAAAATAAAAAATTACCTCAAAAGCTCTTTATGCCAAAATAGGGAAAATTTATAGTCAAAATACATTGAATCAGTATCTTGAACACAAGGGTAAGGCCATCATCATTGTAAAGTGCACTGAAAATCACCCAACTCCAAAAATTGTTTTTTTTTTTTAAGTTTCTAGATTTGAATCCCTATAACCCTAGTTGAAGAAAAAACCCATACGTCAAAAAAGGGTTTTCTAAATCTACACTCTGATACCATGTTATAATTATGAATAAACATAAGATGGGAGATTGAGCAATGAAAAAAAAGAAATTTCCATGCAAAGAGAGTTGTAAATAGTGATTTTCTATATCCTCAACAAGAAAAAAAATACAATATTAACCTCAAGAATCTTCAAGGAGATCAAGAGATAATACAATGAGTGTGAGTGCTTTATAGGAGTAACCCTAAATGATAAAGGGATTATATCTTGACAAATGTCATCATCCTATGTGATGAGACAAAATAATCTAATTAAAAATCACTTTAGTTGATAAAAATACAATCCTAAGTTTAGCTTAAGTGAATGAAATGAATTAGCCTAATAATCAAATAAATATTAATTAATTATTAGTTAATGTAGGATTACTCTAACAATTTTTTTTACCCATTGTATTTAATTTCCTAAATCAACCATTATTTTTAAATTATCCACCCCCACAATTTAATCGAGCCATTATTTTTAAATTATCTACCCCCAAAATTTAATTGAGTTTTATTTATGTTAATTTTCATACATTTCACTTAAAATTAAGCTTCAATAAGCTCTAAGAAATTGTTCATGGTAAAATATTGTAGCATTGTAAATTATCACCCTTGACAATTTCACACTAGGTTTAGCTCCTCTCTATGTGCTTGGACCTAATTGTGCATTTAATTTGTCCATTTTATTATCATTTTTGAGAAATGAAACTTAAATTGGAAATTAATATTTATTATTTATTTAACGGTATAAAAAGGCCCTGAAATAATAGGTCTAGACTAGGGTAGCCAATGCCCTTGACTTGCCTATTTTGGCTCATTTTAAAATATGTCATTGTCAGTATTTAAATATTTAAAAATTCATTCATTTGTCATCTTTTGATAGTTAAATTAGCAAGAAATAAAGAAATGCATATAAATACAAGTGTTTTTCATTATTTGAAATGCTAAAAAATCTATTGAGCAAATTAAAGATCCTAAAATAAGTCTAGAATATTCAAGGGAACACTTAACAACATTATTATTATGCTTTCATAAACCAAGATCATGCTTGTAAAATATTAGGAAGAAAAAATCATTTATGTGCAAGGAGCTATTATGATCAATCATGTCAAATTATGAAGAAGTATTGAGTTATCCTCTACATGCTAGCTAGAAAAATCTATTATTTTTGTGAATGAAACTTTTGTAGGTCTATAAAGCAATCAAGATATCCATTAATCAATATTTCTGGAAACTTGTGGTGTGACATCACTTTATCAAGGATTTAGTGTCAAGATAACATTATCATTTATCATTTCTTATTTCAATCAATTTTTTTTTTTTGACTATTGCCTAACCTAGGATTTTCTCTCTTGATCATCACCAATTATTGTATGTGGAGTTGGAAATACCACAATGAGGTTTGACCTAGGCAAGCCCCCCTCTTTTCATGTGTGCAAGTTAGATATGAAATTTTTGTCAGTGGAAAGTCATAGAAAACACAAAGCAAACTACAACATACATCTCAAAGTTTTCAAATCTGAAAATGAAGAATCTCAATCTAGGGCACCCAACACCCCTATCCTTGTAAGTTAGCCTCAAATTTCAATCGTTGATTCCTCTTTGTATCTCATTCTCAAATATGAAGGTGTTTTGTGGTTTTTCATTTTCATTTGTGTAATAAATTATATTTTTAGATCTAGGGTTATATCTCAAATAGGCTTATATTAAAACACACATCAAATTTATTTCCTTTACAAATCAAAAGAACATATAAACCCTAAGAGATTGGCTCTCCCTTTTGGCAACAAGACAATCATAAAACCTTAGGTTTTTTATATTTAAACATGGATTCAAATGAAAATAAGCTAATCCTAGTTGGATCTAGTACTACTTTCCTACTACACATTTTTGGTGAACCCAACATATCCTATAGTTGCAATTTTCTGATATTTGGTAGTATAAATTTTGAAAATTAATTCAAAATACAGGTTATTTAAATGTCTTGTTATTGAAATTTCATATTTTTCATTTTTTAAAAATTAAGCATTATAATTCTTTGTTCATTAAGCATTAAAAACCTTGGTGAAATCAATTGAAATAAAAATTGAAAAATATTTGACTTTGATTGCATCATTTTAGATATGATTTTCCTTTTTTTGAGCTTAGGTCTGAGTTATTTAATTTTAATTTTCTAATTTTATATATTTTTCTTTGAGAAAATAGAGCATTTATAGCATTTCATTCATTGTCAAAACATAAATTTAAACACACTTTTTCAACATTTTCAATAGCATATTAGTTTTATTAGAGCTTCATACCTCTTTGGGGCACTCATTTTACCAACTAATTTCATCCATTAGCTCCTTTGAATGATTAAAATCCCTCATTCATTCTTGCATGTGTCATTCAATTAGGACATATTGATTTTTTGAACTTTGTCAATTCTCAAACCTTCATTTTCATAAAAAAATGACCTTCATACTATTACAGATATGTACAAGTTTTGACATTTAAAAAATCTTGATTTTTAGTCTAGGGCATACAAATCCCCTAACTAGTTGGTTGAGCATCATTTTTGTATTTGAAACCCTTTCTATGGTCTCTATTCAGTTTCAAACCCTTTTTTTGATAGTATGTCTTGAAACTTCCAGATTTTGCTCTGTATTGGTAGATTTACCTAATTTACCTAATTTAGTGCATTACCCCTAAAATAAAGGGGCAATAACAATATGTTTTTTCAATAGTATGGTTTTAATATAGAAAGTATGGATTATCTATAAAAAATTGAGGCATTTCTCTAAACCCCATTCCATGTCATCAAAAGGGATATATATCAGCCTTCAATTGACCAAGATTTTACTTACTAATAAGAACATTGTGGTGTAAGAGAATAAATCATTGATATATTTATTAATAGAGCTTTACTGAGTATTCATTCTTCAAGCAATCATGATAGTCATGCTTTCCCCTCTCTTAGTATCTCCCTTATGTGTGAGGATATCTTGGTGGAAGAGGATGAAACCATTGATACTTTACCTAATCATGAAACTCATTTTTATACCTTTCCCAATATCTCTCCTACTTGGGATGATATCTTGGCACAGAAAGATGTTATCAATGATAGTAAGGTGGTTTTCATAGATGAAGATTGAAAATAGACATTAGACTCCCCTTCAATAAAAGACCATCAACAAGTAGTTAACTTAGTTGAAATTATAAACCCACAATTGATTATTGGACCTCTTCTCATTATAAGACCTTTTACAAACCAATCTAAGCCTCCTCTCATTATAGGACCTCCTACAAACCAATCTAAACTACTTGGCCATATCTTGAAATTTACAAAAAAAACCTCACTCAAAACAATAATATACACCAAAATGTGTCACAACAACCAAGTTATCATGCAGTTACTCACACCTATAACACTCAAAGTAATAAGAAACCAAAAAAAATGAAAACTTCAATTCTATTTTCTCAACCATATCTTCCCCCTACACCTCATATTCTTTAACATAGTGGCAAAGAGTATGATCTTGTTGAGAAAATTTGTAATACTCCATCTGATATCTCTTTTTAGGACTTAGTTCAAAATTCACCTACATACAATAGGATTCTCCAAGAGGCTTTCCAAAAGATTGAAATTTCACCTTAAGTTAAACCAAATGGTGAAGCATCCTTGTTGGATGGTATGAATGCAACAAACCTGGATATTTTTTTCCATCTAATTTACCCCCTCTTGAGATTCAAAAATAACATGAGGCTCTAATGATATTGGTTGTCATTAATAAAATAGGATTAGAAATACTCTTATTGACAATGGATCAAGTCTTAATGTTTATAACATTGATCTTATTTATAAGCTTGTTGTGGATAAGAATCTTATAGAGCCTAATAATATTTATATTTTTGGATTTGATAATGTTGGTAGGCAACCATTGAGAACAATAAAACTACCTATTAAGGTAGTCCCATGTTTTCACATACTCTTATCCATGTCATTTTGAATACTCTCATACAATCTTATTCTTGGTAGACTATGGATTCATGCCATGAAGGGAGTCCTATATACTCTTCATCAGGAGATGAAGTATGAATATAATAACAAGATATATGTGGTTAAAGCAGATGAAAAATTTTATACTTTATGAATTGAAGTCAAACATAACACTTCCAAATCTTTTAATACTTTGACTAAATCTTCAAAATTTGAACCATTACCTTCCAATGACAATGATACCATGAATGAACTCTTAGGTGGTGATTGGGGTGATTAGATTTTATAGATCATTTCATTAGGGATTCTAAAATCTCACCATCAAATCCTAAATATTTGAATACTATTTTGTAGCATCAAAACAATATAGATAAAATAATGATTAAAATAATGTGTCATCTTCAAGTACATGCCTTGGTGATGATTGAGGTTCATTAGATTTTACACCCTCCTTTGTGGGAGATTACAAGATCTCGCAATCTCAACCTAAGGAGTCTTGTATTTCATTTTCTTAATATTTTTTAGACATCAACAAATCCAAAATCATTATCCCTGGATTCACTAAAAATGTATGCATTTTCCCTTGCTTGATTACAAAATTATTAATGATAAATTAGACCTAATTTTTCCTTGATCTAGTGTTGTGAGGTGTTTTACACATCCACATTAGGTCTTGGGCCCTTTTTAAGATAAATTAACCTAACTTTGTCCTAATTTAATGTTGTAAAATGTATTTATTTACATATTCACATTAAATTTGGGAGTCTTGTAAATAAAGTCGACCTAATCTAGCATTGTAATGTTTTTTACACATTCACATGGGATTTAGGGCCCTTCTAAGCTAAATAGACCCAATTTTTCCTTAATTTAGTGTTGTAAAGTGTATTTATTTACACTTTCACATTGGATTTTGGGCCCTATTGCATTTATGACCTTCATATCATCATTAATAGGCCCCTATCACTTGATATTGTGCATCCCATGGAAAATTTTAATCAAAAACTTGACAAAATCAACATATAAACTTAGTTTCTTCACTCCTCGACATCCTAGTTAGCAAAATATCCCATGTGGGACCCATTCACTACTTTTGGAAAATGTGTCCCATCCATGTGGGAATCATTCACCTAGGATGGAAAATGAGAACCATTTGGCCTATTTTTAGGGCTTTGAGCGAGAAAAGTGGGTTTTTAATTCAAATTTCTTCAATTTCGGCCTTGGGGATCAAATTAATGATCACGTGAGTGCATTTCCTAAATAAGAAAGCCTTAAAATCCTCATTTCATAATAATAATAAGAAACATCAAGCCTACATGTTATCAAGTCAAGCACTTAAGAGTTAAGCATTTCAAGTCTTCACAAGGTCATCAAGATAGCTTCCAAGATCATTTCTAAGGCATTCAAGAGCAATATTCTTCATCAATTATTGTAGCAATTCAAGATCCATCTTCATATAAAGAATATCAAGTATCAAGCATGTTAGTGATCTAGTGTTGTGATGTAGCATTGAAGATCCAAGACCAAGCATTGTTCCATTCCTATTGTCAAAGATCAAGATCTACATCCTTCATGGCCATTTCATGTTGAGTTGTAAGACATCATTCAGAAGAAATCATTCAAGGTATCATTGTTCATGTTTCATGTCCTTGTTTCATTGTTTCATCATTTGGTTTAATTACCTAAATGAGGTTTGACCAAGGCAAGCCCCCATTCCCTAATAATCAACATTTTCTCTCTCTTTCTTTGTGTGATTGTAGATCTAGGTGCTTTGAAGAATTGGAGATTATTGAAGATTTGGTTACAAGGTTGTTGGAGTTCCCTCCCCAATTGATAGGTCATCATATTCACAAAAAATCATCCATAGCCCCATAATTGGAGTTTTAGATCCAGAAACTTGGAGGTACAAATTGAGCATATCGAGAAGAGAAGATCATAACTTTGAATTTCCAATAAAGCCAAATTGGACTCATTCACTACAAGTGGTGAATGAGCCCCATTTTTGGTTAATTTTTAGATTTTGGAATTTTTGGATACCCTTTTTCAAGAAACCTGTTCCTGTACAAAAACCTTGATCTAGGACTGATTCACCTAGATTGGCGAATGAGTCCCACTGTAGGTTTTTTCTAAGATTTTTGTAGATTTCAACACCCATTTGCTCAAAAACCACTTTTGCACAAATATCCAGAACTAGGATCGATTCACCTAGAATGGTGAATGAGTCCCACCAGGCTTAAAAAGTAGCAATTCTAGGATTTTAGAGCTCCATTCCATCTCTCTCTACTTTCCAGGTGCACACTTTTAGTTTTATAGTTTTTTGTTTTGTTTCATTTACTTTCCTAGGTCATTTATAGTTAGTTTGCATATCACATAATGTTTTCTAATTCAATATCTTTTCCAAGTTTACACTTGGTGGTGAACCCATCATTTAGCCTTAATTAATCTTTAAACATATCCTAGGATACCTTATTGTTAGATCTCTCTCTACATTCTTTATTGGATTGAGATCTCTAAGGTGTCCTTGAGTGTAGCAAGTGTGAAATAGGATCCCTATCCTTGTGTTTATGCCTCAAAGGTGGGGAGAATTTATTTTTATTGGTTACAATCCCATGTGATGGTGATGAGGTATATTAGCAAGAATATTACAACACTTTCATCAATCAATATCATCTTTTCAAGACATTAGGAAGAATTAATCAATTATGTCCAAGGAGATATTATGATCAATCATGTCAAATTATGAAGATGTATTAAGTTATCCTTTACATGCTAGCTACAATAATCTATTATATTTTGTGAACTTACCTTTTACAAGTCTGTCAATAAATCAAGGCATCCATCAATCAATATTTGTTGTAACTTGTGTTGTGACACCACTTCATCAAGGATTTCACATAAAGGTAACATTGTCATTTATTATTTATCATTTCAATCAAGTATTATTTTTTTGTCCTCTGTTTGACCTAGGGTATTCCCTCTTGATCATCATCAATCATTGTACATGCAAGTAGAATAATAAATGGAGTTTGAATTAGGAAATTCCAATACAACACAACCTTTCTCCCTCTTTTCATGTATGTAGGTTTGATCTAGAATTTTTTTAGTGGATAGCCATAGAAAATACAGAGCAAACTATAACATAAATGTCATACTTTTTAGATAAAAAAAATAACCATCTCATTCTAGGGTGCCCAACGCTTCTATCCCTATAATTCAACTTCATATTTTAATCACACATTCCTTTCTATATCTTATTATTAGATCTAAAATTGTTTTATGGTTTTTTATTTTCATTTGTGTGATAAATTAAAATTTTAGATCTAGGGTTATCTTTCCAATAGGCTTATTAGAACAAACATCAAATTTATCTCCTTTACAACTCAAGAGAACAAAAAATTAGGAGATTGGATCTCCCTTACATGGCAGCAAGACAATCATCAAACCTTGGTTGGTTTATGTTCAAATCTAGAGTCAAATGAAAATAATTTGATCCTACTTCAATCTAAGATCACTTTTCCTACTTCACAAATATGGCTCCCAAATATCCCTTGCAAAAATAAAATGTCCCAATCCTTGAAATTCCCTTTGCAATGTGTAAACTCATACATTATAGAATTCCAACAAAAGCCTTTTACCTCCTTTTGAAGCACCTAACTTTGAGAAGATAACAGTCACCTATATGAAATACCAAATTTCATTTTTTCCTCATGTCCATGCACCCAACTTGTGGAGATAATTTATTATGCCACAATTAATTTAATATTGTTAGATATGGACATTTTTGTCTCTCATGAATGTATTTATAAACTATAGGTGGAATATATTTAAAAATTATTCTTGCATTAATATGCTAAGCACCTAGAGACACATTCAAAGGATGTTGTAGTAAAATTAATTATATGATTTACAAGGTTTTTGACACCTTAATCCTAGAAAATATATTTAGAGTGAGGCATGTTATTCATATACACCATTCTCCCTAGATACTAAATCCTTAAAAAAATTCCATCAAATAATCGTCTTGTCCCCTATCTAATTAATAACCCCACCATATCATCCTTGTCCCTAGACTTGGTTTTCCTTTATCATCAACTCCAAGCCTCTGATCTAAATCTTCCCACAATAGTTCAACCTAATTCTTTTTACAATGAGTAATTGTTTTAGAGTCGGTCAAAAATTCATAAAATTTGAAATTTCAAACCCATGCATTTGAATTTTTTTTAGGAATGGAAACCAATCATTTAGCCTCAGACCTGGAAGTACAATGTCATGAAACAATAAGAAAAAAAATAGACATTAGAAATATTGCTAATGAATCTTTCTAGAATTTTTTGACAAAATTAAAATCCATTATAGATTATTTCTAGTTTTCAAATATGCATTTTTTTTTTGTAATTGGACTTATTTTTCAATTTAGTAATAAATTTATGAGGAAATTAGTCTATAAACTTAAAATGTAAGGTTTAAGTTTTTTTTAAAAATAAATTCTAATTTTTTAAGTTTCTTTAAAAAAGGTATATCATCAATCTACACAATTTTTTTCTATTAAAGATAGGTTATAAATATCAAAAAACTTTAAACATAATTATATTAGATCTAGGCTTGTTTTCAATCATGACAATTCACAAAATATACATATTGCATTAGTAATTTTCTTCATCTAGAAATTGTAAATTTCACTGTATTTGTCCATATCATACTAGCCTAAGGGGGATCTATTTGGAAAAGATCAAAGTTCAATTTGAATATCTCAAAGTTGTGTCTTTATTATCAAGGTTCTCATGCAATTTCCTCCCCCCCCACAAGACCAAGTCCTTCTTTAGTGTTTCCCATCTATTATTCATTTTCTAATTCTTTTGAAAGTACATCTAGTTCTTCCTAAACATTATGATGTCCTTTGTGTTGAAGGGCTAGTGTGTTGCATATTTGATTTCATCTTTGGAAACTTCCACTTTTTCTCCTTTGGTCATCATTACAAACTTTTATTTGGAAACCTCCAATTTAATTGTTACCTACATAAAGACATTATCTAGGATGAGTCTTCTATTAGACTTAGTAAGTATCCTCAACCTGCCTTGAAATTTTTCCTCATTCCTTGCTTTCCATATCATCCAAAGAATTTCAGTAGATAAAATAAGCCAAATTAAATTAAAACCAATATTCATTCCTTCAATTTTACATGTAAGAATATCATTTTTATCAATTTGTTTTATATTTCCCCATTCACATAAATCATCACAAAATATATTCCATATTTATATAGAAAAAACATTTAAAAACATGTAATCTATACTTTTAGGCTTTCTACATATTCCACATAGGTTAGCATTAACCTCATAAGATACCCAAGAGAGTTTTTTTAAAGAGAAGCATCCATCTAAAACATAGTTTTTGGGTTGTAAGATCGCATTCTAGATCTATTTAAAAAATTTATTCCAATTTAGATTACTAATGGTTCTCCAACACCTATTTGATACTCTATAATAGAGTTTGAATTGCATAGTAGGTCATAGCATTTTCTAAGGTTCATTTTGAAAAAAATTGTGCCAGCCTTCCAACTACAATTGGACTCAATTATGCAACAGTAACTAGTGCATCACTGTGCATTATTGTCCTCCAACAACATACCTTTAAAGAAATATCTTAATAGTATATCCTCCATTGAGTGTAGGGGAGATCATACTCATTAATTAGAGATGCCCAAGATTTAAGAGAACCTTGAAAAATAATATCCTTACAAGACACAATACCTTTTTTAGACCATATTTTGGTTGAGAAACCTTGTAACAAGGCCATAGGTTTGTTTCTATGTATTAAATTCCACGATATAGATTTATTTAGACAAAATTTATTTGATTCTTGGATCTCTAATAGGCTCCTTACTTGCTCCCATTCCTTCCAAATGGTTTTGAACACATTTGAACCATTTGGCAGGACTGGGAACATACCTATTAAACTATCACTAAGTGGAATGTTTCTCCATTTTTTTTTCCTTTTTAGGGATATATTTTTGGATGTTATTCTTGAATAATACTTTCCAAGTTTCCTCACCTTCCATTGCATTGATTATCCATTTAATTGTAACTTCAATTCCTATTTTTTTAAGATCTTTTAATCCCAAACAACCTAACTCTTAATTCTTACAACACTAGTCCCAATTGATTGCATGCTTATTTTTTATACCTTTAACATATGGCCATAGAGAATTCCTTATTTTCTTCTATATCTAATCTATTTGATAGGTACTAAATAACCAAATTTTGGAGTAATAAATTGTATAAGTGGATAATATTTTTGGTAGATTTGCAATCTCCCAACTATGGTTAAGTAAAGTCTATTATAGCCCATGTAAACACCATTAAACTTTGAATAACACAGTTCCTTAAATAAAGGATGACTTGTGAACCACACACCATACTTCATCACCATCTAGAATATTCATCTATGAACTTGAAATCCATCAAATTGCTTCGCAACAATTCACACCTTCAAAATGTGCATAGCTTGTACATTCAAACTACAATGCCAAAAATTGCAACACTAAAATCTAACTTTCATAGCATCAAATCAATAATCCTCTTGATGAAAGAAAGAGATCAACACCATCCACATACCTTCAAAATCATAAGACCTAAAGAATAATTATGGAGAAAAGTGAACAAAAGACATTTCTCCCAGACACCTTCTATAAGAAACACTACAAACTAGTTCACGCACTAGTGAATAATTACGGAGAAAAGTGAACAAAAGAAATTTCTTCCAGACACCTTCTATAAGAAACACTACAAACTATTTCATGCACTGGTGAACATAACCCTTTTTTACCATCGATCCAAAAATCCAAAATTCTAGATAAAGAAACTCTGAACACCTCTATCCAACATATCCAAACTATAAAAGAAAATCTTCAACAGAGAAGAAATGTGAAGAAAAACTAGAACACCTCTCCAAACTAGAATACCTCTGCAACACCCTATTTCCTTATTTTATCAATTTTCTCAATATCCTCAACATATAAACCATAAATAGAATCGTATCAAAGCAACACTAGAGGTTAACACTAGTAACTTAACTGATAACAACATAATGCAATTAATCAAAGCAACAATCTCTCTCACCCATTGCACAACTATTACCAATGACAACACCTTCATACTGGCAAGAATCTCCCCTTTGTCATTGATGGCAACACATGATGTGAAAAAACCATCAAAGACATAACAGTTCTAAACATACCTATTTTCTTTGCTCTTTTTTTCTCATTATACACTCTCCCACTTTGATAATTGTCTTTTTACAATCTCCCCCTTTAATACTTTCTATTTTTACATGTCTCATTCTCCACCTTTAAAATCAATGGCAAAGGATAAGATATTTTGCATTGTTCTCTCCTTTGACATAGAACGAAGATACTTGCAACTGATTTGAATACTACCCCTTAGGAGTATACACCAATCAACTCAGCAACTTCTATATAAGGACAACACATATATTCCATACTACAACAATGTTACTACCTACTCCCCTTGAGAGGTAGCCACCAAAATCAATCCAAAAAAGGAATGAATCCATATATCTAATGGATTGATGCATCTCCATATGCATCTAGTTCATGGAAGGAGGGGCAATAACCCCCAACTTCTCTTGAAGATGCTCAAAAGTATCCTTAGGAAGAGCCTTGGTAAATATGTCAGCCATTCAATCCTTTATAGGTACATATTCAAGTGTTAATTCATATCCACAACCTTCTCTCTCAAAAAGTGATACCTAATTGATATATTCTTTTTTCTTGAATGCATCACAATATTATTTAAAATTTGTATTGCACTTGTCTTATCACAAAAGATAGAAATAGGATCATCATACCCTACTCTAATATCCTTCAATTTTTATCTCATCCACAGTACTTGTGTGCAACAAGATGCTACTACAATTTACTTAGCCTTTGTAGTAGATAAAGAAATAGAATCTTATTTTTTACTTATCCATGATACCAATCTACATCCAAGAAAGAATCCACCACCACTTGTACTTTTCATGTGATCAATACAACCAGTCCAATTAGCATCTATGTAAGCACTCAATGTGAAATCAATATCCTTAGGATACCATAGGCCATAGTTTGGAGTGCCCTTGAAGTATTTGAATATCATGTTCACTATTGCAACATGTGTCTCTTTAGTTTCTTCTTGAAATCTAGCCACAATATAAACTGCATGCATGATATCTAGTCTAGTAACAGTTAGATATAGCATTCCAGCAATCATAGATTTATACATGCTCTGATCAGCCTTAGGGGATTCATCATCCTTACTCAGTTTGCAACTAGTAACCATAGCAGTACATACTACTTTGGAGTCTTCCATTCCAAACTTCTTCAACATCTCTTTATCATACTTTGATTTGAAGCCCAAGGAAGAAATTCATCTCCCCAAACATAGACATCTCAAACTCTTTCTACATCTCTTCTACAAACTTCTTGCACATCTACCTTCATTTCCTCCAAAATTATGTCATCAACATATGCAACCACTATCAAGATTTTATCTTCCTCAACCTTAAAGTAGATATTACTATCTATAGTACCCTTAGTGAATCCTTGTTGTATCAATGATTTTTACAACATTGGATACCAAGCTCTGGGAGCTTGCTTCAATCCATGCAATTCCTTCTTCAATTTACAGGCCATACTAGGTTTATCTGACAACTGAAATCCTCCCGGTTGTTCAATGTAAACTTCTTCTTCCAATTCTCCACTCAAGAAAAAATAATTCACATCTATTTGATACACTTTAAAGTCCTTACGTGCTGCAAATGCCAAAAACATTCTAATTTCTTCCATTCTAGCCATCAAGGAAAATGTCTCCTCAAAATCCATTCCTTCAACTTTTACATAGCCTTTACACGCAAGCCATGCCTTGTTTCTTACAACTTCTCGATTCTCATTCATTTTGTTTCTAAATACCCACTTAGTTCAAATTTTTTTTTTTTGGTCTAGGAACCAACTCCCAAGTTTGATTCTTCTCAATCTGCATAAGTTCTTCCATTTCCTTCATCCAATGTTCTTCTTTACATGATTCACTCACTATTTTAGGTTCAATTTGAGAGAGTAAGCATAGATTTACTTATGCTTCAGTAGCTCTTCTACTTGTGAAAACACATTTTCTTTTGTCTCCAATGATATTTTCTTTGAAATGATTTCTTTATAAATACTTAGGGATCTTAGGGGTCTTTTCTGAAGCTTCCTCCTCTTCATTTTGTACTTATTTTTCCTTAAATTTTTCTTCTTCTTCGCAAGCAGATTCATCTAATACATATCCATTTATTACTACTGAATTCCTCAAACCTTCATCAACTTTGACACATGCACTTTCAATAATCCATCTTAGCCTTTTGTTGTAACATCTGTAAGCTTTGCTTTTAGTAGAATATCCAAGGAAGATAACTTCATCATACCTTGCATCAAACTTTCCTAAGTTTTCATCATCTCTTTTGATATAGCTTTTTCTTCCAAATACTCTAAAGTACTTGACAGTAGGAATCCTTCCATACCAAAAATCACAGGGAGTCTTTGTGTTGTTAGCTCTTTCTTGAACTCTGTTAAGTATGTAAATAGAAATATGAATCTCTTCTCTCTAGTAGACTTCCGGTAGGTCAGCTTCTTTCATCATAGTCCTTGTAGCTTCTTGAATAGTCTTGTTTTTCCTTTCAACCACTCCATTTTTCTAGGGATTCTTATTGGTAGATAAGTTACTTTCTATGCCATGATTCTCACAAAATATCTTAAATTCATTGGAGGTGAATTCTCCACCTCTATCGGACCTCAAACATTTGATCTTCAAATCCATCTCATTTTCAACCATAACTTTGAATTCTTTAAATCTACCTAGAGCTTTAGATTTTTCTCTAAAAAATTTAACCCATGTCATTCTAGAGTAATCATCAATCAAAAGCATGAAATACCTATCACCTTGAAGGCTTCTCACTCTTGTAGGACCACAAAGGTCTATGTGTACTAATTGTAGCAATCTAGTAGAAGATTTTTCCTTTCCCTTGAAACTACTTCTAGTTTATTTTCCAAATTTACAATCTTTGCAAATAGTATTGATAGGCTTTGTAATCCTTGGTAGATCTCACACTTTTTGAATTGGACTGATTCTAACCAAGATATCAAAATTGATGTGATACATTCTCTTGTGTCATAACTAGCTATCATTAATTTGAGTCATAAAATAGTGACCATTAGCACCCTTGAGTTGATATATATTTCCATCTATCCTCTTTCCAGTAGCAATCATAATTTCAGACCCTTTTCTAATCTCACATACATCATCCTGAAACATAATATTGTATGATTTTCTACACATTTATGCAACACTCAAGAGGTTATGCCTTAAAAATTTAACATAGTAAACATCTTCAATATTATGTTTGCCATCAAAACTGATTGAACCTATTACACAAATCTTAGCACCTAAATCATCTACAAATTTAATGATTCTTGGGTATGTACATGATCATGATGGGCCAAAAAGTGGCGATATGATAGGTATGTGTAGGGTATGTGGTTGATGACTTTTTTTTACCCAAAATTGATGAAATGAAAAGGGTTTTTAGAGGAGATTCTTAGCTTTCTACAAATATAAATTATGCTTTACTTTGAATTTAATAAATAATTATTATTCATTTTCTATTTGAATTATGACTAAAGTCCTAATTGATAGGCTAATTAAAAAGCATCTATAGCTTTCAAACGGTACCACATTTTGTTGAATCCAATACATGCATCACATTCTATGCTTCACATACTATAGGATTCAAAAAAAAATAAAAAAAATTCGTGAAGTTTTGGCCAAGTTAAGGTAGTCAGACATATGAATTTTTATATTTTTTAAAAGTTGTAATAAAAAAATCATAATTAATTCTTTACTTGGAAACAAAATACAAAGAAAAATGCATCACATCGGGACATGATTCCTCTAATTATATCTTAAATCTTATAAAAAATATTATCATTTTATTGTGGTTAGGGTGGTTAGACAGACACATACTTCTTATTTTTTTCCTTGAAATTTAAGTACTATTGCATTGAAATTTCAAATTTTTATCAAATAGATTTTTAAAAAAAAAAAAAACCTAGTAGTTTAGAAACTACATTCACTTTTCTACAAATTTTATTCTTACATATTTTTGAAATAATATAGATAACTTATTCAAATTTTTACGTTAAGTTGAATAACTCTAATTTTTCTAAATTTTTCGCCACTTAAGGGCCTGTTTTTTCCATGATGATCCTACACATACCCTTCTCCATCATATTTTTCAAGTTTAACAAACTTAATTTCATCTCTGGTCATGTGATTTGAGCAACCATTATCAATAACCCAATAGTTCTTATCCTATCTAACATGAAAAGAAAATAGAAAATTACCTCCAGCTTTATCCTTTTTCTTCAAAACACTTTCCTTTACACAACTTTTAGAGTTAGTAGAACTAGATTAATATTGTAAAGACAAGAACAAAAATTCATCATCGACATCTCCATAATCAAATTCATATCCAAAAATACCAACATCTTCTATAATATAGTAGCTTTTCTTAATCATTTTTCCTTTTTTTTCCTATTTCTTATTGTTCATAGTTCTATTTGGACATTTCCAAGTATAGTGACCTATATTTCCACAACTAAAACATTTGAAAGGTAACTTACCTTTATACTTACTAGTTCCCTTTATCATTGTTCTTACAAAGTTAACTTTCACATCATCAAGATCATCTCCATCTAAATCTTCAACTTTTTTTATCTTCAATTTTTGAAAGAATTCTCCACTTTTGCACCATTCTTTAGACCATTTTTTCTCATTTCAAATGAAGTTAGTGTGCCAAACAACTGATCTCTAGTGTATGTATTAAAATTTGCAACTTCCTCAATAGCAAAAACCTTTTCACTATAAAAATTGAGAAGATTTATGAGAGTTTCTTTACCACTTTAGGTTCTTTGACTTGTGCACCAAGACCTCTCATAATAATTACCAATTCATCAACTCCACATATAGCTTGTAATTGTTTCATCTTCAGCTATTCACAAAGTCTCAAATTATGTCTTCAAATTTTGAAACTTAGCTTGTTTAACGTTATCATATCCTTCATAAATACTTTCTAGCTTATCCCAAACCCTTTTAGCAATTTTTAGATCCATAACTTTCACTAATTCAAAATGTGCAAGACTTCTCAAAAGAACAAACATTGCCTTACCATCTATTTCACAGGCCTTGATTTCATCACTTGTGCTTGGTCCATTTAGACGTATGTTATATAAAGTCTTCACTACCTTAGCGACATCAAATCCAAGGTAAATCAGATAGCCTTCCATCTTCACTTTCTAGAAGACATAGTCTATGCCATCAAACATATGTATCTCCTTCTTGCTCATCATCCTAGATCTACCTCAAGCAGTTAATATTTTATCCAAGGAAATCTTCTCTAATACCAATTGTTGAATGAGAAAGAAAAATGAGAGGGGGGTGAATAAGTAGTATCAAATTAAAACATTAAAACCCTCAACAGTAATCAGATCCACATGCATTCATTACACTCTTATTCTATTATAATGTTTGAACATGAAAAATAGATAATAGAAACTTCAAACAACCAACACCATACACAAGAGAACACAATATTTACGTAGAAAACCATTGAAGGGAAAAACCATGGTGGGGATTAGCTCATAATATAAGTATTGCAAAACCAGTACAAAGAGGCTCACTTCCAGAATAGGACAAACTATCTAGAAAGGCCCACATCCTAGGCTCGCTGTCAAAATAGAAAGAAGAAATAAGATAACATGTTACACAAAGAACATGATCTCAATGCAACAAAAAATCCACCACAACAGCTTCAACAATACTTGTAGTCATCAAGAGATTAGTATACCTCAATTCATTGCAATCAAAAATCTTGCATTATAGCTTGCACTACATTTCACACTTCTACAATTAATTTTGCATCAACATATTCAACTCTATTCCATACCCACTTCCTCTCGCATCAATTCACCTTGCATTTATACCATTTGCAACTTGAAAAACATCTTAAAGTCAGCTACACTCACCTTACTCTTTACGTAAATTCAAAATAGGTTGGCACTAAGCATTCTCATGATGAATATGAATGAAAGTGAACCAATACAAAACGTAACCAAGACCGAAATTAACTCTCACATGCCACACTATACTTTCATTAATGCTTGAACATCTTTGAATGTAGTGTGAACACCAGGTTGGTTGTTACCCATGTAAAAACCATTAAAATTTGAATTACACACTTCCTTAAATCAAGGATGACTTGCAAACAACACATCGCGCTTCATCACCATCTAGAATATTCCTCTACCAACCTAAAAGCCATCAAACTCCTTCATGACAATTCACACCTTTAGAATGTGCACATCTTGCACATTCAGACTACACTACCAAACACTACAACACTAAAATCCAACTTTCTAAGCACCAAATAACAAATCCTCTTGACACAAGAAAGAGATCAACATCATATACATACCTTCAAAATCACAAGACTTGAAGAACAACTATAGAGAAACATGAAGAAAATACATTTCTCCCAAACTCCTTCTGTAAGAAACACTACAAACTAGTTCATGCACTAGTGAATATAACTTTTTATGACCATTGATCCAAAAGCTAAAATTCTAGATAAAGAAACTCTGAACACCTCTATCCAACATATCCAAACCATACAAGGAAATATTCAACCCAAAAGAAATGTGAAGCAAAACCAAAACACCTCTCCAAACTAGAATATCTCTACAACACCATGTTTCCTTATTTTATCAATTTTCTCAATATCCTCGACATATAAACCATAAACAAAATTTTATCAAAGAAACAATAGAGGCTATGCAAACATAATGCAACTAATCAAAGAAACAATCTCTCTCACCCACTACACAATTGTCACCAATGAAAACACAAGCTTGTTGACATCAATGATAACACCTTCATACTTGCAAGAATTGTATCCTCTAGGAAGCACTAATTTCCAATTCTATGGATAATTTACAAACACATCACACAATTATCCTTTGAATTTTTAGAATTATGTATCCTACATTAGCATTGTAACATTAAAATTTTCAATGAATCTTTGGTCTTCTAGCCCTTACGGGCTTCTCCAGCAATACTTTTCCAAAAAATTCCCATGTCACTATCTTATCCTTTAGAAGAATCGTAGTTGGATTCTACTGATCATGCTTTTCCACATTGCACATAAAATAATTTTCTATCTTAACTCTGAAACTCTTAATTACATATACATTGGGTTCTGCATCGATGTATATCACTTCATTTTTTCTGGTTGTAATTAGTAATCATGTGTCTCATACATGGTTCTCTCTCTATTCTAATCTGATTAGGAATTTCTTTCTAGGGTAACCACATATGTGAGAAATCAGTGGCCATGTATCCATTCAAAGTCTTTGACCAATATCTACTCAATACCATCCCATAAGTATCTAGTATCTTGGTCACTTAGATATCAATGTAATACTTAATCCTAGGATCTGATGCTAACTACATATGGATGTTAGTTAACTCTCTAATTACATTCACCTTAGTTTTATCTAGTTGAGTAACTTTATTTAGGGAAATAGCCAAGGTTAAACCTAGTGTTTGACATATAGACAAATGCATCACATTGGTGGATGCTCCTGAATCTACCAGGCAGTTATGGATATTTTTACCAAAAATTCTTAGTGTTAACGGAAATGGCGATGACTCTATCTTCCCTTTATAAAAAGCTATATGTGCATCCACCATGGAAACCGTGTTCTTGTATTTCTTTTTAAATATGTTTTCTTTCACCTACGTATCCTTACTAATGGAGATTTATTTAGGAAGTTATTCTAACATTTTTAAGAAATCTTTCCTAATTATAGATGTTTTAAGAAATTCTGATAAAGAAAAATTGATCTTTACCTTTTTTATTTCTTCTGCCAAATAGTTAGTCAAATTACTTTGCTCTGTGAATTATATTTTACCACTACATGGAGGATTTTGGGAATTATTATATTGTATACTTACCTTCAGTAACCCTGGATTATTACTAGATTTATCATCTAGTGGAGTATCAAATTTATTAGGTGTGATTGATGTAGTCAAGGGTCCATTGAACCTACTCCCACCATTGGTGTTTCTCCTTAGGTTGTAACTATGTCCCTTCGAGTACTGATCAAAAGCATGAATTCCATCACCTTCATCCTCAGGTTCATTTTCATCTTGGTAAGGAAACGTGAGAGTTTCCAAGGTCATGGATAAACTATCTCCCCACTCATAGGCACTACTCAGCAACAACAGGTGGCTCTAAATACACGTAACTGTCTAGTACTAATGTTGAATCAAATCCTACTAGAACTAGTTCATTTCCCGGGGTTGGGTGAGAATCACATTTCTTGTTATGATATATTGCAGCTAGGAAAATATCCGATGTAGCTTTGAATTGCAAACAATCAACCTATGTATGAGCATTAGTGTTGTGAATCCTACACCAATTACTCATAGCAAGTTTAGTTAAATTCACTTTATGTGTGGACCTATCTTTAGAGGAATTGGCATTAATTGGAGGTGTAGATACCCTCTCATTGTTAGGGCATGTATTCCAAGGTCTAGGTGGTCTAGGAGCATTATATGCTTGACCTTGCAAATTTTGGTTGTTGTTTTGAGGAGAGAAATTTTGGTTTCTCAGGTGTGTAATGTCAATCATTAATCTCTTAATTTTAGTCATTATTTATTTAATTTCTTCCTTATCTTCTTGAATCTTTAATCTCTAACTCTCTTGAGTCTACATAAAGAAATAATTTCCATTAGGATGTATTTTGGTGATAGTTGGGCAAGGTGTGGGACCAACAATTGACTACTTCTGGGTTCAAAGAAGCTATTATGTGGAAAGGTTCCACTCTAGACCGCTAAATGTTAAGGATTAGGAATCACTGTGTTATTTAACGAGACTCCACTCATGGATGGGATGGGGTAGTTATTCACACTATTCCTACCATTCACAAATGATCCACTCCCAAGGTGTTTCATTTTTAGATTCACACTTATGGCTTCTGCATAGGCTTCAATTAGGGTAGTAGGAGGATTTCCTTTTCTTTCAAAAACATCATTTTCAATGGATTGATTGTAGTGTAATAAACAACAACAGTAGACAAATTATATATGACATAAGGTTCTTGTAATTGGGAATAAGCCTTTTAGAATCTATTATTAAAAGTTGTTATAGGTTCACCATCAAATATTTTGATTTGAGAAAACTGATGATATAGCAAGGTAGGGTCTACTGACATCCTGAACCTAGCTAAGAACTAATTTTCTATATCTTTCCATGTCCTAATAGACTTATGAGGAAAATTGATATACTATTGATAGACTTCATCACTAAATGTGTAGGGAAAAAAACTATACACATATTTTTTTATTCTGGATCTAAATCATGTATCCTTAAATATACTTATGCATTCTTCGCCATCTTGAAATATCCACCGAGATAACCTAAATCTAAGGTGATCTCAACTCGAACCCAAGGCTCAGGAATGTCAAGTCTTGATGCACCAGGTTCACTCAGGGTTCGTTGTGTAAATTTTTGTTAAACACAAGGGGCTTATGGTTTTCACAAATTGGTTGGTATCAAAAGGATTGTAACATAGTCTCAATTTAATCATTCACATGTCATTTAATAACTTCATGAAATTAAAATATTTGTAATAATATTTCATAAAATTCAAATCACTTACATATATTCAAGTAGATTCAATAGTAAGCACTTTATAACTTCATGGAATCAAAATATTTATAATAAAACTCCATGCATTTATTAATTTTGGAACATTTTCTGAAAATATAAAGCATCTAATCTAAATTAAAGCATAAAAAACTAAAATATAAAGATTTCTCCTAGGTATTATCCACACATGCCTCAAGAAATAAAATAAATCAAATAAAACTAATCTATACTTCACCATATTGCTTTATAGCTAGGCATAGAATGATGCATGGGTTTAAAGAAATGTGGATTATTTTCCACTAGATAGTGCCCGTATGAACCCAAATCTAGCACAACACATCATCTTTTTTGACATGAACAAAAAATTAGTTACGTAGGATTTCATATCAAGAAATAACTTTGAATTGGCCTTGATATTAGTTAATCTCAAATGAAACATACAAGTTTTTAGTATAGAATAGAACAAAAAATAGGAAAAAGAATAAAACTTGAAATTTTTTTATTTCTCTAATATCAAAAAAAATTGAACTTAATGAAAATAAAACAACTAACATCCTTTTATAAGAACAAGGCCCCAAAGAGTTCAAATGGAACTTATGAAAGAGAATCAGAGGAACAAACCAAATAGTAGCACATGGAAGATGAAAGTTGGCATACAAACTTTCTAGATTAAGTCAAAAATACTTTGACTTTTCTTCAGCAATAAGCTTCCAAACTTCGGGCTCCAAGTCATAGGTAATTTCACACAGAATGCAAAACTATTAACACTTTTCTTCAAAATCTCCAAGATGAACTATCTTTGTCAGGCCTAGGAATAACCATACAAAATTCACTTCAAAAATCTACCTGTGCATAATGCCCCCGATATTCTGCTACCCGACCATATTCTCTTCTTCACTAGACTCTCAGTTTGAAGACTCATCATCACCCTTCTTCTACTTATATTCTCAAAAAATAATCAACACTCTATGTATGCGTTCCTTTGGAACACCTTGAATTTCCTTCCAACTATACTTATGCCTTGAATATTCTTTTGTTATCTTATTAAGGGTTTCATTCCTCCACATTACTTACATTCTATATTTGTTCATGGTGTTCATGCCCTTTATGATTTCATCAATGACCTCTCAACTCAAAGACTAGATAGGATCCTTATTTATCTTTTCGATCCATCCCTTGAAAGCTTTCACTTCTATATCATCTTGTCCTAAAGTTTGAGGATCACAATTTTGTTGATCTAACATCTTAATGAAGCTTTCATCTTTATCCACTAACTTTCACATACCTCAATGACCTTTTTTAATCCATTTATGCATTGTAATAAAGTATCACTCTCCCAACTTAATTGTACCCTCCATTTCTTGAGCACCAAAACTTCATGTTTCACAATTACCTTTTCACTTATCAATTTCTGAACATCCTTCTAAAGAAGTATCTTTAATCTCCACCCTTCTATATCATTTTGTTCTTGGTAGTCTCAACATTCACTCTCAAGTCTTTAGGACTTGTCAAGCCAATGATATGCTTCATTACATTTCTCGATTGCCTCTTTTATCAATTCTTCACATTATTTCACCAAATTTCCAACGGTATGCTCTTGGATTTTTCGTAGAAGAAAATGCCACCTTTGGTGTTTCCATTACATTGGTCAAAGTGGCCACAATTTCTTTGTGCAAGCCAGCTGGTCATGATTCCATTGAAATTCCTTGTCTTGAGGTATTAGGGACTTCTTCCCTACCTTTTTTTAGTTTCCCTTGTTTCAACAACTTTTCTTTTCTTTCTAGAACCCCCACTATACCCCAAGTCACTTACCAAATTTTGCTTTCTCTTAACATTGTATGGGTATATGGGTGTTATCCCAACCTCCTTATTGTTCTGAGGTAACCATTTACCTAAGACTGAGTATCAATTATTACTTGCTTAGAAATATCCTCAATGGTTATGACCTCCTTATTCCATTCAAGGTCTAGGATAGGTTCATCATCAACTTTTTCTAATTCATAAGCTAGGTTTCTTATATCTCCATTGTCAACATCCATCTATTCTAGAATATCATGAGTTCCAAGAACCTTTATTTCATCCAAAAATAGTCTCTGATATGACCACTTTCTCGTAGCATGGTCATCATCACAATCATACCAATAATCCTCCAAGTGAGGAACATGAGAATATTTATTGCTTATATTCTTGGTAAGACTCTCCACTGAGTCATAATTTTCCCTCCAGAGAATGAATAAATCTATCCCATAGGTTTTCAACTCATCCTCACATAGCTTGGAATTTTTAACTAACATGAATTTATAATTCCCAATAGTAATAGGGAATTTCAAAGATCCTTTTTTTGTATTTATGAAAAATATGATGAGACGACAACACCTGTTTCACAAATTCAAGTAACAATATCTTACATGTTGGATATTTGGGTAGCATGAAGGGATAATCTATAAACTCTTCCACTCTAATGTAGGTGAATGTAGGAAACTAAATAAACTAGCATCTAAAAACTAGTATAACATCCTGCACTTCAAGAGACAGTATCTTGGATTTTTCCCCTTCCATCAACCTTACTAGCTTCATAGAAAACACGCCATTTACCATTTGGTAATGCTCTTAGTACTGGTGAGTAGTAATTTGGGGCAAGTTAAGATAAACCAAATGGTTTCCTAGCTCTCTCCCCAGGGTAACTACTTATTTAAACCTTGTATATTTTCCCTTAGGGCACAAGAATAGACAACATATGAAGACATTGTAAACCATAAGGTATTTGAGAATGTTTACATCTGTTCATGCAACCTATCATTAATAAATCTTCCCCAATGAATCTATACAAGACTTTCCCTCATTTTCCTCATATTTTTGAACATCTAGGGTTCAAATTGGTTGGCATCTCTGCATCCAACCATTCTACTTAAAAGGGTTATCATATCCTATATTTCTTGAATGAACAACAACCTCAAGATATATTTTGGCATATTTGTCATCTTCTCTTGGAACCATGTCAATAACATGATCTTCCTATTTTTCTCTTTTGAGCTCATATATGCTGAGGCATCAACTTTCATATCAAATGTATTCATCTTGTTGAATAATGGGAGTCCAAGCATATACACAATACCATCTGTCGAGAGGTCTACATAGACTCTCCCTTCTTTCACAACAACCCTTATGTCTGGGTTGTACCATTTCATTCATTCTAGTGCCAATTTAGGGGCATCCATTACTAATGGGAACCCTCCTACCAAATGTATTCCACCAGCGAGCATATTCTTAGTGCACTAAGTGGCATCTTCTTGATGAATCCTCTTGGAGAACTCATACTCATTTAAGCTTCCTCAATGGGTGTTTGTAATCATTCCATACAAAGGTATGATATGTGAGATGAGAAATTTGAATTCCTTATTAGGCTTGTTCTTCCTGAAAGTACTCATGTCTTCTTTAATTTCTTGCATTATTAGCAGATATGTGCTCTGAGTACGAGTTAGGGATAATTCTAATCACACATTCTCAATAATTCATGAAAATTCCTTACCCATGATCATTTACTGATTGGAATTAGGTTAAATTCTTTAAGAATAACAATGTTTTCTTCATGAATAAACTAGAGGTAATGATGTTTAACTAGATCCATGCATACATAAAGATTAATAGAGTTTAGTTATAAGAAAAGTACCTGGTTTCATCAATAGTGTGATTGAACAAACACAGGTTCAAACCCTAATGAATGTGTTGTGCATTTTGAAACTTACTTTTCTTTGTGTTCCACAACTACTATTTTAATTCATTAATGTTCTTGCAAATGGATGGTCTTGCATGAGGTAGTGTGTTATGGAAGCAACTGCATGCTCGAGGTGGTGCCAAGTATGTATGTTGTTCGCCACCTTTATTAATTATGTTTACTATGCATTAATTACTCTAAGTGAAGGTGCAATCATGGCAGATTTGGGTTCACATCACATAATCCTTGATTTCTGTGTTTGGTTCCCACCTTTGAAAGGAAAGCGACATAGGTGGTAGATGTGGCACACCTGCATGTCACATTGATCTTGATGGGGAAACAACATTAGGGGAAGCATCTAGCTTAAATGCTGAATGAGTAACTAGTAATAAGATTTGAAACATCTGACACTCAGTCTCAAAGAGCTGCCAAGGTTGGAACTTTTACTTACTGAGTTTACAGAAATTGGGTTCAATGAATACCTAGGTGTGGGTAAAAAGGTAAGACCGGTTCGGTTAAAAAAAACTCAACTCCTAGAACATCTAGTTTTTGGTTTCGAAGAAAAGAAAGTCGTGACTGGGCTAAACCAAAGAAGTGTTGACACATGAACACTTAGAAAATATTCTCTTCGATGAATACTCATTGGGTGCAATGACCAGTCAGGAAAAATGTGAATTTTTCCAAAGATGCATTACACTTAGAGAAACAACACTTGACACCTGAAAACCCAAGAATTTGAATAATCAATAAAATTATATGGAAAAAGATTTGCAAACACCCCAAGCCTCTAAATGCATTAATTTAATGTGGAGGCCAAGCATTTTGGAGCTGCAAGAATTTAATTTTACCAAATTTCCTCCCAAGAAACACACCAATGCAAGGAAAAAAGTGAGAAAAAAAGAGGGGTCCACATTTTGCTAAAGGGAAAAATGGGGCGTGTTGTGAGACCACACAACACAACATATACACCTTTTTTTTTAGTATAAGAAATATTTGAGTTATCACAAAGTATCTAACAATATGCAATATCGATATTATATTAATATTATATTTTTTTATTGAAAGGAATGGTAGCGTATATCTTTGCTACATGAGAATATAATCACGTGGATAGAGGATATGCCTAATATAGAAAAAAATTATGGAAAAAATCTAAATGAACTTGTTAAAATAGAAGAATTCTAAGACAAATTCATAAGCACATGTAATCCATGTGAAGGAGTTGTGACAAAAGAATTTATACACTACAATTTATAAAAAAGATCCATGTTTTATAAAAACATGTACTATTTTGAGAATGGAACCACTTGAAGATTACATAAATTTATTAAATTGTGTTAAATGTCATACCAAATGTAGTATTAGATACTTTCTTGAGAAAAAAATAGCACATTATTTTTTATCATTACAATGCTTCTTGGAAGTTACAAATTGAGTCCAAATTATTCACTTATGAAGATTGGCATAACAAGTATTTACCATTATGGAAGGGTTATAGAGTAAATATTCACAACCTAGATATGATTTCAATATGGAGAGGAAAATGGATTGTCAACTCATACTATCCCATCATGTAATTCTAAAATATATTAGAAATTATCTCTAAAATAGAAAAACATGGAGTTATTATAACATGCTAACTAGGGTTTTCTATTCAAAGTAGAGAAGATGATCTTGTATTATGTGTATATAGGAAGTTACACACTAATATAGCTGTCAAAGATGACATAGGTACATAGAAATTAATTTATTTTTCTTCAAATCCTTCTTGTATAATGATTTATTTTATTCCTTTTCCTCATTGTTGTATATAAGGTATTTCGCTGCAAATAATTAGACCGTAATAATATTTCATTTGATACAAACTTTGTTCATGCATTTATTAAGCACCCCATGAACTTAGATTATTTTTCATGATAAAAGGTATAATGAGTTTTCATTTTATTTGTGGCATATACATGAATAGTGGTAGTATGTAATGTGTCAAAAATTATCACAGTTTCATCCAAATATTATTCAACTATAAATAATAATTCACCTTAGTATGATGATTTATACTAGATTGATTTATTATTGCATAAAATATTTTGTGATATCAAAATTCACATTAGAATTAAATGTCAATATCTTTATTTAAATTGGGAGAGCATAAAAATACATATCATCAATGGCATTTAGATAATACAACTTATCCTTCAAAGACTAATGATTTTGATGATGAAAAGACTAAAGATAATGTTAACCCTAAGAATAATGCATAAATAGATGAGTGGAAAGATCTGTCTAGGTCAATTTCAAGACATAATATATAGTTATCTAATATACAATGACTTGGTTGGTGTAAATTTTACATGGAGTATAAGGGTGAAGCTAGAATAGTGGTTTACAATTCAAGTGAGGAAGGAAAACTCACAAAAAATGACCACAAAGCAAAAAAAGTTATTTTGGGTGTTCGTACGAACCCACTGGTTTGAGCGAACCCCTTTGAATTTTTCCAAAAAAACCCAAATGCATAGCAAAGGGGTTCATCTGAACCCCCTTGAAGGGGTTTGCTCGAACTAGGGTTTGGCCAAACCATGGTTCAAGCAAACCCCTTTAGGTTTGGCCGAAATCCTAGGGGTTCGTTCGAAACTCCCTTGCCCCTCATCCCCCTGCCAAGACACAGAAAAAGTCAATTTTTTTACGCTTCAGAGCTCGGGTTGAGGATGAAAATGGAGGAGTCTTCAGAAACTCATTTGGAATCAAGTAGGTCTTGGAATGAGCTATCCAACGAATATAATATTAATATCTTTTGATTTTATTATGTATTTGTTTTTTTAGTTTTATTAAACATTGGTTCTTCACCAAAAATGAAGGTCTTTGTTCTGCACATGTGGAAAAATAGCATATTATCAAAAAAAAATTTGAAAAATATGAGTGCACCAGATATTGAAGTCCTTGATCCAACAAAAAAAATAAAATTGAATTTCGATATATACAAAAAAAGTTATGCGTTATACAGTCGTACTATGTCTAAATTGTAATTGGTTTGACTTTGAAACTTGATTAAAGAAAAAATATTCAATAAACAACTATCTAACTAAGTGGAAGCACTAGATATCGGAGTTACAAATCTAAATTTGAAAGAATTATAATTTTATCCTTCATGGAAAAAAAATTATGCAGTATACGGTGTGCATCACTTTTTGAAAATGTTGTTTTCTGGAAAAAACCAGTTTTCGTGGGAGATGGAAAAAGAAATGCAATCTGATTCCAAAAAAATTGAAAAAAATATTTTTAGAATCTACAGAGAAAATGTGACGAGACTCTAGTTTACATCATCTTCAAATTCCTCACAGTTTAGCCGCTATAGGTGCCCGAATGTGAAGATTTAGTTAAAAATAATAATTTCAATGCCCAGTTTGACCAAAAATTGTAAACCACTATTGTGGGATCACCCATAATTGAAACCAAATTGAATTACTAGATTATTTATACCAAACAATGATGTGTTTCATAGAATCAAGTTAATTAGAAATGCTAATTCAAATTGAATTCCACAATCTGCACATTACTACTACAAGTAATTTATGTAAAAAATTAAATTGCACTTAACATAATCATGGAACACTCTTGAATGGTATTCATGAACTGCTTAAGATGATCATCTAAAGAACCACTAGAATGCATAATATATTAAATTATTAATTATATTAAGTGTGGCATGTATAACAAGTCTATTAATGGTAAAATACCCTTTTTTTATCCTTGCACCAATAGGAAACACTTCTTTTAACATAGATGCAACTGTCTATCACATATCCTTGAAGATGTCTCTTCAAATATGTAACCTTATAGTGGATAATTTTGAGCTATATTACATTAAGAGTTAAAGCGTTTTCAATATATTCTCCATGATTGTTTTTATATCTATAAACACTTGAAACAAGTTTTTTCTTCACATGCATACGATTTTGGTGGATTGTTAATTATCTATGTTGATGATTTCAGACAATTACCTCATATGAAGTGCATACCATTTTACGCAAGTATAGTTCCCTTGTTCTACTTTATATGAAATTTATCTTACATGTCAAAGATTAAATATTGTTTGATGTAATCATACATCTTTTTGCATGTATAATTTATATTCTACTTTATCATAATGGGTGAAAGTTATGGTAAGACATCGTGGGCTACATTCCAAACAGATTTGACCTTGAAGACATTTTTTTGTCAATAGGGATATTAACTAGAACAAGTTAGATTCATACACATGTTAAAAAACATTGGAAATTATTCAACAACATATTCAATGACTTCTAAGTTCTCATGGGATGAATAATATTTTGTATCAATTTCAAGAAGCATGCAATGTTTGACACATATGTGCATTTATATGAAACAAATTTTATGGTCATGATCCATAATAGGAGGATATTTTAAATTCATTAAACATAAAAAATGTATGCAGTGCATCTATATATACAAGGTGTATAAAATCACATGAGGATGATAATGACCATCTAGAAAATGAGGCACTATTGTATGTTTCCCAACATATAATGCTAGAGTGCAAATTATGAGTAAGTGTTGACCTAGTTAATGAGACACTTGATATTATAAAAAATATAGTATATTATGAAGGTACTATATCATCTAACTTGCTAAGGTGTGTGATCATAAACTTTGATGATTGTGTGTGTGTGCTATAAGATGAAAGTTCAAATCTATGTCATACTTTTATAAAATTAATGGTCGACACTAATGTAACTCCTTAAAGTCAATCACTAGAAAGTGATATATATATATATATATAGAATCTTAAAATGATGAAAACTAATGAAATATATATTTTGTAGTGTATTTTGTGCTTGTATTTAAAAATATATATTTGAATGTAGTCTTTTGTAAAATACTATAATTTAATTGTTGATAAAATGTAAAAAAATGAGTTTAAATGATCTATGTTGCTATCTACATAATAATTTTTTTTTCCTTCAATTCCTTTTATATATTTATGACTTGAAAATTTAGTGAATGAATACTATTTTTCCATTTTAATATATTTTTAAATAAATCTTAAAATTTATGTGTACAAAAGAAAAACATCAATTTTAATGGATTTTTTTATTAACTATTTATCTAAAATAGCAAAAATGCATTATCTTGACACAAATCTCTTCTCTAGTTCATCGTATTTTAATTTTTTAAATAAAATTTAATATTTTATTGATAGGGAAACCAATCTTATATTTTGAAGCTAGTAACCTAATTTTAGTAAAAAGAAAAATATTAAAAATAATTACAATATTAAAAGATGTTTTTGAAAACTATACTTGTAGATCTACCAAAGGGTATAATTAGATTTTAAAAAAATATTATTTACATAAGTAAGATTTGTGAAAACATCATGTTTTCAAATATTTTTTTTTAGTAATTGGCCCCAAATTGAACTACATATATATTTAGTGGGCACTTCTAGTTAGAAGAGTTGTGACATATATATAAGTTACCTAGAATAAATCTAATTAAACCAAAATTTTGACCAAATTTTATTTCCAATCATAATTCTTAAATGTATTTGTACTAATAAGTTGGCTTAAAGTGTCGCACGAATTTGAAATTTCACCCTATGGGACATGAATAATCTAAATTTTATCCCTATTTTTCTTGTTACAAGAGGCACTCATATATATATTTTTCCAATTAAAATGGATAACACTAGAAAGGGCCACAATAGATATTGGTAATTGAAACAAAAAAAAGAGAACCTTAGATCTTAATGTATAAACCTAGGATTCAAATTTGTGTGTGTGTGTATGTGTTGTGGTATTTTCTAATGTTTAATTAAGATGGAGATCAACAAGGTGTTTAGATTGACTTTCAACCATGAAGGTGAGTCAATCAAACCTAGATCTACATCTTTTTGAGTCTTGTAATGGATTTGAATTGATTTTCCTTGATTAACCTAAATAGACTATATCTGCCTAATAGACTAAAACAGAGATTTGCATGCAAATCTAAGAGGGGCAAAGTGTTGTGTACCTATCTTGAAAGTTTGGTGTTGGTCAGAGTATGTGGAAGAGTCGCCCAAGGGTGTATGAGTCCTTGTATTCCTCTTCTATTATGTTTTTATAGTCTTCTAATGTCAGATATGAGATCCTTGTTTCATCTTGCAGACTTGTCAAATCACTATCAAATAAGTTTTAGATGAGTTTTCATGAGTTGACAAGGCGTAGGGATTTGAAAAAAGCAATGAATAAATGATCTTCAAACTTCCTTCAATCTTCTTGGGTATTTGCAAGATCATGATGGGCCAAAAAGTGGCGATATGTAATTGAAATGATGGCCCATGTGGCTAACAACTTTTTTTTACCCAAAATTGATGAAATGAAAAGGGTTTCTAAAGGAGATTCTCAGCTTTCCACCAATATAAATTATGTTTTACTTTGAATTTAATAAATAATTATTATTCATTTTCTATTTGAATTATGACTAAAGTCCTAATTGATACGCTAATTGAAAAATATCTATAGCTTTCAAACGGTATCACATTTTTGAATCCAAACATGTGTCACATTCTATGCTTTGCATACTATAAGATTAAAAGAATTTTATGAAGTTTTGACTAGGTTAAGGTGGTCGACATACGAAGTTTTTATATTTTTAAAAATTTGTAATAAAAAATCATAATTAATTATTTACATGAAAAAAATTACAAAAATGTGCATCACATCACATGAGTCCTCTACTTGTATCTAAAATATTGTAAAATAATATTATCATTTTATTATGGTTAGGGTGGTCAACACCCATTTCTTATTTTTTCTCCTAAATTTAAAGTTTAGAAACTACATTCAATTTTCTATAGATTCTATTCTTACATATTTTTGAAATAATATAGATAACTTATTCAAATTTTTAGATCAAGTTGTCTAACTCTGATTTTTCTAAATTTTTTTCCACTTAAGGGCTTGTTTTTTCCATGATGATCCTGCACATACCCTCTTCAAACTTGAAATCTACACATTCAAAAAGAGAAGAGATGTTGTGTCATTCAGGGGCTTTCCTTAGTCAAACCCCATGTTAGTGTTTCCACTTCTGAAATGGTAGTGTCAATGATAGGAAAGAATGATGAATCAACAAAGTGTTGCAACTCACCACCCTTCAATGGATTCTTTGAAGGATTGAAGTCATTCACATCACCTAAAGGTCTTGGATCTTGTTTGATTGATTGTTTGAATTGCTTGGAGACCTACAACAAGGGTTAGCCTTCACAAACATTGATAACATAAACATGCATAAACTCACATAGGATATGACATGATGTTAGGATCCTGAATTGCTACAATAAAGCTCTAAAATGGTGCTCTTGACTTACTATTGACAATAATTTTTTCTCATAAATTCTCCTTGATGCTTGTTAGCTTCACTTATATTTGAAATGGTGAAATGACTAGGTATTTATAGGAATTTCTCTAATTTCCTGCAAATTAAATCCTGATAGCCAACATTTGCAAATTGAATTTCAAATGTTAAAATTCCAACACTGACATATTCAAATCTGGATCCCAAAAAAATAGGGGAACTTAATTAGGTTCAATAATTTAGGGGGGGAAAACATAGTGTGAAATTTTCAAGGGTGTCAATTTATGATGCTACGATAATATAGAGAGAATGGGCCTGAGATTAGTTGTTATCTCGAGTGTTGAGTCTCTCAATTCATTACAAAAAATATTTCCATTCTTATTTAAATGGTGCTCAAAAATAGAAAGTGCATGATATAAACAATAGAAAAAATGAAGAGAAACTTAAATTCAATCTTTGTCTTGAAGCTAACAATTCAAGGAAACATTCAATGAATGTTTATTTTTTATAAAATTGTTAAGATTTCTAAGATGGATTGGTCTTTATACTTACAATAATAGTACTCATTTGTTTTTATTTAAAATTATAACTATCAAAAGTAATCTATTTATATGATGCTAGATCACATTAACTATAATATAACTTTACTAATGATAATTTTAAGATGTTTTTATATAACATATTAAATGGTAAATTCATTGGAATCATTTTTTCAAGACATTAAAATTATATCTTATACAAGTCTTTTGAAAATGTTAACCTAACTTTTCATATTCATTATTCATATCATCTAACTACAAAAAAGACAAATTTATATATGATAAACCAAATAAAACATACAAAATACTTCTTATATTATATTCATAAAATTTATAGTTATCAACCAATCCATAATACCTCTAAATATTTTTTCAATAACATAATTACACTAAACCATTCTTTTAAGCTAGGGAACATTATAGATATATTTTTAATAAAAAATAAAGAGTTCAAAGCCATTTTTCCATAATATGAATTTTCATGATGATTTTGGTTACTCGTGGAGTGTCCATCATGGATATACATAGTTAGACTTAAATAGCAGATTTTAAATTATCATAGTCTAATGAAAAGGAAGTAGGTGTCCATGGTAACAAACTAAAGACAAATGAATATAAATACCAACCAAAAAAGGCATGCTATGAAAAATATGCACATCTGAATATACTTTTTACTGACAGTGAACACACTATGTGGCAAGGAAATGGGTGGTTACAAAAGGATGGCAAACGGAAAATGATTGGGATAGGAGCATAAAGACAAGGAACACAAAATTAATTGCATATTGGTGATAAGTAACATCATTGATAAGTAACTACACGGTTGAATCCTGATAGCAATATCATAAGTAACATCATGCTAATTTACTTTAATGTGGGTCACTTCTCTATTCCTTTGTACAAGTTTTCTTGCATAATCCATTGCCACGTCACTTGATTGTTATGAGTACAATAAGAATCATATCTTTTTTAATATGGAAAACTGATTGAAAGAGCCACTTACTAAACCTTCTTCGCGTATTGTTCCAAGGTCACATCGTCTTTAATTTCAAGAGAACAAAAGCAGCTGACCTAAAATCTCACTTCCGGGCATATTAAAAAGTGTTAAAAGTTCTTGAATAAGAATGGTTATTAATCGATATTTAGATGTAATATTTTTTTAAACATAATTAAAGTAGTTAAACTAAAATATCGATACTAATTCATTATTGTAAAAAAATCAATTAAAAAGATGTTTATTTTTTTACTTTTAAGTGTAAATAAGGTTTTTGTTTAACCTTTGAATCATAGATATTTAAGTAGAGTGATAAAATTGTATTTGATTTTTAATATTATTTTAATTAATTATTTCTTATTATTTTGATTTTAAAAATATTGTATGGGCTTTAAGACAATAAGGTGTCTAAGTCAAAAAAAAAAACCTTTGGCGAAGGAAGAAGACATTTTAAAATAAAGTTATTTTTTTATACTGAAGATTATTGAGAATGGTGTGGGATATGTCTTATATTAGACTTTGATACATGGGTAAATTGAGAAAAAACAATAGTTCTTTCTTATCTATAAATTAATAGATTTAAAAAAGTGGTATTTTTGCAATTGTTGAGACAATTTCATCTAGAAAAAGAAGTTTTCACTAATGATTTTGTAATCATTGAGGTGGTTTAGTAACACAAAGTAACAATTCATAATTGACCCCTAATAGAAATTAGTTAATTCTTTACACAATAGAGAATGACTTGTGGCATTCCAAATTCTTCAATCTTTTGCCTTCTTTCATCCTTTAAGCTTTAATTATTGATTAAAAAGCATAAATGTTCTATTACATATACATAAGATTAGTATAATAGAGGCATGTAATTAGGATTATAAGTGAATTCTAGTGATTTTAGGTTGGTTTTGTGCAAGTGGCCCAAGATTTATATTTCCATTAGAGATAGTGATTAATCGAGTGAGTGTTTTGGCTCACATTTTCATAGTTTTTTCTCTCAAAATTTAGGTTCTCCATAGTATCCAATTTTTCTTCAACTGTGTGATTGTTTACTCCCATTTTCTTGCATTTGTTGATGTTCATACATTTTTAGCAAATTTAGTTGTTTAAAGGTTCTTCATTAAATTTATTGTTGATGAGCTATGACATGGATTTTTCATCATAGTTGTTAGGTCAAATCTAGTTGAGAAGCCTTTTTTCATGTTATATGTAGTGTTGATGGGCCTTTCAAGCCTACCAAGATATGAAAGAGTCATTTAGTGCTATTTTGAGAGGGATTTTACTCCCCCAAGGATTAGAATCCTCTAAAAGAGAATATAGTGTTGGTTTGTTCGAATCCTTCATTTAGCTAAATTTATGGAGCAATATTAAAATCTATGCCATATTGTTTTAAAATATTTATGGAGCAATATTGAAATCTATGCCCCTATTATGAGGAATTCCAAGAAAATTCTTTGGTAGTGATTTGTGTGGTTGGATTATGGGAAATAAAGAGGCATGGTGTATTCTTGCAGGAGACTTCAACTCCCCCCTCTACCCTTCTAAGAAGTGTAAAGGACTGATTAATTATAGTGATAATATGGATGAAATGGTAGTACTAGGCTTTTAGATATGGACCTTCAAGGGAAACCTTTCACCTAGACTAACATAAGGCTTGGTAAAAATATGATAGAGGTTAGATTGGATCGGTTCCTAATTTCCCCTAATTGGGTTGCCCTTTATAACTCCAACTTTCTTGCTCTATCAAGGATGATGTCATACCATAACCCTCTACTGCTAAGTTGGGAAGATAACATTGTTGCAAGTCCTTTCCCTTTCAAATATGAGATAATGTGGAGCTCTCACCTAGACTTCAAAGACAAAATATTCACTTGGAATATTCCCATTCATGGATTTGCTATATATCATGTCTATCAAAAGTTCAAAAATATCAAAAATATGGTTAAAGGTTGGAACAAGTGGGTCTTTGGTGATGTATTTCACCAAAAAAGGGACTTGACAACTAAACTCAAATATATCTAGGTCATAATGGCTGAAGGTGATGTTAAATTGATTATACTTTCCAACTTGAGAAGGATTACCACCTTGATTGGTCTAATGTTCTCAAAAAATAAAAATTATTCATGAAACAAAAATCTAGAATACAACAGTTAAAAGAAGGGGATCGTAATTTCACTTTCTTCTGTTGGAATCAAGGAACACTGAGAGGGGGGGGTGAATTAGTGTTCTACAAAATTTTAACTTTATTAACTTGATCTTTAAACCACTTGTAGCATTGAAGCAAAAGAAAGATGCAAGAACACAAAGCAATCAACCACAACACCATAACACAAGGATTTTTATGTGGAAACCCTAGTAGGGGAAAAACCACGGTGGAGGTCAATCCAAAATATGAGTATACTCAAAATAAGTGTTTACAAATGGGGAATGCACATGCATTCAGGCACACTTCCTAAAGCTCACTGCTCAAATACAAAAAGGCTTACTGCCCAAAAGAAGAATCATAGATAGACAATCTAGAGTGGATGAACTATGAAATAGCATCTGCTAATTCCTGAGTATATTTTCAGTTAAGCACATTAGTTGCATTCTTCACCTTCTATCTGATTCTGCTCTTGAAGCTCTATTTGCTTTAAGTCAGATCACTAATCTCTATTCTGTGCAAGTGAAACTACACACAATCGATCTATATTCCTTCTGACTTTCACATCTCATCGCAATTACATCAACTACATGTCAACTTTTACAAAATATAAAACATGTACAAACTATTGGCTCAATCCATAAATAATTATCAATGCACACCAACCAAAGTTGGCCACAACATAGCGAAGACCCAAAATAGCATCCTCAAACACAAAACACCTTAAAAATTACCCCTGGAATATCCATAACACGCTACATTCACTTAGTGGGCCTACTTGCATTGTTAAGTAGAAAATCAACAAAATGGATCTTCTAACTTGCACACCAATCAATACGAGGCTTGAAGAATGAAAGATAAGGTATATTATACATTGAAAAACCTTCCCTAAGATCCATAACACAAAATAACAATAGAGAATTGCATATGAATTGATATACACAACTCTATTGGATGCCTTGTTCTAGCTTTGATAGTTAAACCCAAAACTTCAATCTGACTTCTGGTACGAGAAAATACTGAAGTGCGAATAGGATTACTGACTATGGTTTCCATCAATGACAACACCAAATGACTTGTACAATGTCTCTTTCCAACAATCTCCCCCTTTGACATTGATGGCAACACTTAGTGAAAAATGACTAAGTGTCGAAACTAGTACCAACATGAATGCACTGCAATCTTCAAAACTTCAAAACACAACTCTCCCTAAGATGAATATGAAATTTTTCACTATCCCACTCTCCCCCTTTAACATCAATGACAAAGACAATAATCCACATACCAAAAATCATACAGAATTGCTATGAACAAACTACATATGTACAAACTTTCTTTTCAAACTTACATGAACTTGAATATATTTGCAAAATTGTTCTTCAATAGGCTTAAACTAGTGTCCCAACCCTTTTTGAGACTCTCCAAAATAGTCATGTGACCACAAAATAGATAGGATTGCATCTCTGTTGACTCAAGATTTGTCAAATCACTGACAACCATAGCATCCTATGCTTCCTTCAATGCACTAAGCATTGTCTCCATTTTAGGACCAATCAATCCTCTGAGCTCACATACCCTTTCAACAATTATGTCATTTTCATGCTTCAAACTATTAATTTTATCAAGCAGGGATATGACTTGACCTTCTTGCTTACTCACAGAAACAGTTAGAGGATGAAAGGTTTGAGAAATATCTACTAACTATTTCTCATATTCCTTCATTTTCTTCTCAGTGACCTCAGTGAATTTAGACAATGATAAGCATGACTTGTAAATATTTCCACCCTCATACAATGCACCTTGTATGTTCTTTACATAGGTGGCTAACAAGGATTTATCATTAGCAATCATAACTTTCAATCCACTAAACCTGTTTGCATTAAATTCTTTTTGAACCTTATCATCAGTTGACTTTTCAAGAGACTCTAAGTGAGTACTTACAGAGTTGATAAGATTCTTTAGTTGACCAGATGGAGAATTGGATGAGTCTTTGACATGTGTGGTCATGATCTTCTCCAAGATACCAAATGCAAGGCTAAGTAGCTCACTGTCCTTAATGTGAGATTTCAATATCTCCTCCCTTGCCTTAGCTTGAGTAAATGATGCTACCTTCAGCTTTTGAATAGGAAATAGAGTGGCCAAGTTGATAATACCTTCAACCAATTCAGGGTCAAACTCCTCTTGTTGTTCTTCTAAAAACTCCTTTACTTCCTTTGCAGTGTCTCTTGCTTCCACAACAACCTCCTTTTCCTCAACCTTCTTCTCTTCAACCATAGATTCTTTCTTGGCTTTAGGAATCTCTTTTTCTTCAACCAACACAACTTTAGGAGCTTTAGTATCCATAGGAATTTTAGTATCTTGCATATATAGAGGATTTAGAGTATCCTCAATTGTGTCTTCATTCCCTTCAATTTCTTGACCAAATGGAACATTTTCATTATGAGATTCTTTAGAAACAACATTATATTTGTTCCTCAACAAAACTGCCTTAAGAATTTTCTCAGTATATTTTTCCACTTCCCCAGTCTGCCTGATCATAAGCTTATTTACCCTTGTTTTTCTCTTAAAATCCCTTTTAACATCATTGAGGATTTTATTCATTTCATCTATTGACATTACCAAACATAGATCAACAAGTATGCATTCTCTCATTTGTTCTTCTTTAGTTCTTGCATTTACTCTCCTCATTTCCAAGACTTCATATAAACGTTTAGGAAACTCAGACATTATTTCTATTGGAGTCATATTGAAATTATTCAAATATTTTATTGTGGCTTCCTCAAGAATTCTCTAACTGACACTATCAAAAGTGTCATACCATTCAAAAAGTGGTTTGAGATTACCATCCTTAATCAAATATTTTTCCACTTCCTCTATAGACATACCCGATCTATCAATTTTCATCCTTTTCTTTTCTTTCTCTTCACTGGAGGGCTTGTCCTTAGAGAATTTTGATGCTTTTGTACCCTTTTGCTTGATTTATCTTACTTCTTCATTAGATTCAGTTTCTTCATCTTCTTCTACAGCAACATAAAATCTTGTGCTTTTATCCTTCTTCTTTCCTTCTCTCCCAGATGTCTTGACTTGAGCTTTTATTGGGCTTGACTTCTTTGCAGGACTGGATGAAAGTTCAAAGCTCCTTGTAGATCTAGATATGAGAGAGGATGCTGCCAGACTAGTAGACTCAGTCTAGTAGGATCTCCTTCTTTAGCTTGTTCTCTTTTCGTCCTAGCTTCCCTCACAGCTTCAACTGATATTCCCATGCTTTTTGCAAAAGCTTCAACTTCCTTTCTCGCCTTCTCCAAACTATCTTAGGCTTATTCAGTTGTTCATGCACTTGCATATCTTTCTCTTCAAAGGTACCAAACCTTTCTTCTATTGGATCTCAAGGTTTACTCAACAAGTGTTGAGCATACAACTCCAAAATGTGTTCTTCAAACTCATAACCCATAGGCATTATCCAAAATGTTGTAGGTTCTACTACTTTCATCAAACATTGATCAATTTCAACCATGAAGCAAATAGTGTCTTTGTATTTTTCCACGATAGATGTAGGAATCCTTTCAATTTCACTCTAAATTTTTTTGAAGTAACCCCAATAGCAGTTTTCCTTGCTTTGCTGTCACTAATTCCATACAAGATGTATCTGATTTAAACAACTACTAGTTTATCACTTTGCCATTGCACTTTTCCAACTCCCGGAACTTCATTCATGAAGTAGAAAAATAGACATAACAACATATTTCCATAATTGAAAGAATTCTTATTATCCTTCTTGATTTTTCCAAGATTTTCAATTAGCTAGCCTTGGAGTAACTCATATAGATCATATTTTGCATTTTCCTTGACCATATGATCAACTGCATAGATTGCAATACTAAATATAGATTTATCCCAACTGGAGTGATATATTTTATATCCAATAACCATAGAATAAAACCTTACATCTACTTCAATGATTTCATTAATTGTCATGGCTCTTTTGTCAAAAACAGAATCGGTTGCCTCAATAATTGTTTGGTTCTTCACATATTTCAATGTTGGCAACCCACCAGATGAATTCAGACTAGTAACAATCCTTATAGCTTCCTTTGTGATCTTGAAAGGCTAACTTAATGGTGTAGGAGCACCTAGAGAGCATGAGGTAGCACTAGGCAAATTTGGAAGCCTAGCATGAAATCTTGAGAATTTAATACTTTAAGGTCATGTTGACCATCTAGGTTTGTGTTAGAGGTGTTAGAATATGTTAGAAGGAAGGTTTTTCAGTAGTTCAAGGTAGATTGGATGAGTTTCACAACTTATTTTTACTAGGATTCACTAGGATTCACTAGGAAATAGAAATAAAGCCCAAAATGTTGCATTTGTGCAATTTTGGGCCTAATATGGTGGTTATTTCCGACCCAAGGGATTGGTAACTACCTTGGAGAGGAGTTAAAAGGTGTTGCTCGAGCTGAGAGCAAGGTTGGAAAACATTTTAGTTGTAACTAGTTTGAAAATTGAGAAAACAATGATATTTTTTTGTTGTGCATTTCCCTGTTTTGTTCATGTTTCTAATTTAGCAGATTAATGGATTGATCAAGGCATTTTGTGTAGTTTAGAATGTGGTGAAATTGTCTTTGAATCATTGTTTGGGCAAGTAGATAGCAAGTTACTCATTTCCAAGTTTTCTTGTAAATAGTTTGTTCTTTCTTCAATTGTTGTTTTGACTGGTAAACTGTAAAAAAATGGGGTTTTAGTCTGCATTTCCACTGTACTTGGAGTATGGGCTTGTGGAAAATGTAGCTAGGCCCCATGTCTGTATATAGATTAGGTTTAGGAGTCTGCAGGAGACAAGGTATCATGAGAAAGGTCTCTTCCTAGGCGAGCTTGGCTATGCCCGGTTAGGAAAGACAGTGAAAAGAAAACACTAACATTGTAGGGGTGTCCATTCCTTGGCAACCAAAGGTGTGTGGTGGTTGCAGGAGGCCTTACAAAGGCTTGGCAGGAAGCAAGAGCTCTCACCAATCTATTTAGTGAATGAAGCAAGCTGACTATTCACTGTATGGACAGAAAATGGCCTAGAAAGCCCTAAATATTGCAAAGTGTGGGTTTTTCCTATGTACGGATGGTGGAGGCTCCAAACCCCAAAAATATTCAAGGTGTGGGAAAGGGTACCATGAATCCCAAGAAAAGAACATAGGTCTTTTGGAGGGTTTTGGAGTGAATTCCATTTTTCTTAGGTTAGGAGGCCTAATAGGGGCTCAAGGTCTAGTAGCCTTTTTAAACCCTAGAATAGGGTTTGGTGGAAGTGATGGAGAATTGGAGTCTTGTGATTGATCAAGAACCCTAGAGGGATGGTTTTGAAGCTATAGAAGACACCAGACGCCCCTACAACAAGTTAGTGAGGTTTGGAGGGTTAGCTAGCCTTTAGGAAGATTAAGGGCTAAGGAGAGAATGGAGGAGAAAGCACCAAGATTGGCTTGGTTAGGGTAATGTAGATGATAGTAGGGTTGGCCAGGAGAACCAGGGGTGCCTAACAAGCAATAGGGCCTATAGGTTAAGAAGGTGGAGAGTGACACCAAAGGGGTTTGCCAAGGTGTGACCTAGAGCATGGGATAGTGAGTGTTCCATCCAACCCTACCCTATCACTTAACCACATGAACTCGACATGCAATCGACTCAGTATATATCAGACCCACTCATTTTCATCAAACACGGGAAATTTCATAATTTGTGTGAACTTCTTCTCCTCCAAAATCTTGAATTTAGGCCTTACACAGAGATCTTCTCCCATAATGTTATTTGTATATAGATTTAACAACTGGGAGCTTCCTAATTCTTCAACATTTGCATGATTATATTCCCTAATATCTTCAATATACAAAACACCATATGGAACGAAAGAAAATGCACCTAATGGTTCTGTCTCAATAGACTTGAATGGATGTCATTTGAATTTTGGGTAGGGTCTATCCTTAATATCAACAACCAACAAACTAGCCATTTCTAGAAATTTCAAGTTCACAAGTTCACAAATAAATATCTTTCGTTGGATCAGGGTTTGATCACTGAATCACCTTCAGACTTGTATCATGCCAGAATTTGCTTGCAGAGCTCTCCAAACTTCTTCTTCTTGAAATGCAATGTGAAAAAAGAAGAACAGAAAAAACCTTTTATCATTTGTACACCTATCCTTTTTATCGCAACAAATTATTTTGCACTAGGTCTTATGAATACCCTATTTTCATAGTCTGTGAAAGAAAATTCTTCTGCAAACCTTCAATTTTGCATAAGTTTCCTCCATAAGAGATCCCAAAACATCTATAGATCATAAATACAATGGTTACAATTTTCCACATTCTGGTACCAACTACCAACAAGGGGTAAAATATTTTCTTGAGAGCTCCCCCTAGGCTAGAGGCCTCAAACTAATTCCCGGAGGAATTTCCAATGCCATATTCCAGTGTGGAATCATTTCCTACATTAGAAGAACTCTTCTTCACCCATGTCTTCTTCATTTGCTTCTTGATATCATCCGTAGTAACTTTTCCTTTCCCCTTATCATCCTTCTGCATATTGTTCCCTTTGCTTATCTGACCCTTCCTACTTCTACAAAATCTTGCAATGTGACTGGATTTGTTGCAATTATATCACACAACATTTCTTTGTCTAGACCAGTTATTCCATTGATTTTCTCTTGATCTAGTTAGCAATATGGCCAAATCTATTGTAGGCATAACATCTGACATTTCTATTGAAAAAATTGTTTGAAATATTTCTGCATTCAATTGACGTATGACCATGCTTATTGCAATTAAAACACTAACCTGAGAATGATGGACCACTTGGATTCATTCTACTTCTACATTGAGTAGTCATATGACCAAATTTATTGCAAAAAAAATAGTATCCATTGAACTTTTGAGCATTGGGTTGTCTTTCCAGATACCTTCCAGCTTTTCTCATATGATTTCCTTGCCTAAATTTCCTTTGACTAGATCCAAAGCTTTCTCCTTTCTCATATCTAAGACCTCGCTTGGGCGGGTGCATGTAGTTGGGTACCAATTTTGTGGCCACTTTTCAAAAAAAAAAAAAAACGCACTCACGTTATTTCGCATTAAAAACAAAGAAAAAAGTGAAATTATTTTCCTTGGGATACCAACCCAAAGGCTTGGAGGGCATTCCCAACAAGGCTAGAGACGTGTTTTTGCAAATTCTACAATTTTTCACATAATCGAGTCCGTGCTCACCATCAAGATTACATCTAGTTCAATATCAACAAAATTGAACACATGGGTAATGTTAAGTTCTCTCTTAGCTATCCAACAATGTAAATTTTTTCACTTTTTGACAATTGATGTTAAGCCTTTCATCCATAATTTCTTTTGTTTGTATGTTTGTATTTTGCTAAAAAGAAATGTTCGGTGTTTTTTTTGTTATAAATTAACCATTCAATTTAAAATAAATTACATTTTTAGAAACTAGACTCCATTCTACAAATTTTAAAAAAAGAAAGAAAAAGAAAATCAATTATTTTCCAAAATTTGTAGGGGGAGCACAGCCAAAATTTTACTTTTCAAGAAGTGCCCACTTAGAAAATTAGTAAAAAATCAAATATTCATTAAAAAATTATCAAAAAAATTGTGCATCAACTAGATGCTATTAGCTAACTTTTTATTGTAGCGATTTTAAAAATACTACCAAAAATTTCACTGTGCTCAGGTCGTACAAGAGTTGCTATGTTATGTTTTTCTGACAAAAACAACACCAATTTGTATACATCCTCTTTTTAACCCCTTAATTTCAACCATTTTCAAAATAAATTAGTAGTTTAGAAAGTAGACTCGGAGCACTTCGATCCCATTTTTTATTCCATCTCAAAATTTTGAGTGTAACTATCTTCAATTTCACGTCCAAGGTCAGCATTTCCTGATTTTAGAAAAAAAAGTGGCCACGTAAGCCCCCTTTTTGGGAACCATCTTGGTGAACTTACTCGCTTGTCACTTCTAGTCCTCTGACTTTGAATCAGTTCATCAAGCTTAGTTGGGATAATCTTGAACTTCTCCTTGCATTCATTTGCAGTAGCAAGTTCATCCCTAAGAGTAACAATTTGTCTTTCAAACTCTTCATCATTGTTTCTGGATTGTTCAAATTCAAGCTCCAACTAATTGAATCCATCATTAATTCTACTGCATTCTTCATATTTTTCTTTCAAGGATTGAGTAAGATTCTCTTCATTCTTCTTTTTTTCTTCAATATACTTGGTCATACTCATCACAATATATTTCATCTCATGCTTTAGGACAACATTATCTTTGGTGATCTTTTTACAGTCTTTTGTCTTTTCCTTCAAGGCTTGACTTAGGTCTTCATCTTCCATGCTTTTACTTTCTTTTTGCTTGATCTGATCGCAAAGTTCCTTTCTCTTTTCCATGGACTTATTGATTTTATCTTTCAATGATTGAATGAATTTCTCAGCAATCATGAGGCTTGCTTGCAATTCCCAAACATTAGATTTGGATTGATCAAGATCATCTAGTGCCACCAAAAGTTGTTGTTGAAGACTGCTAGAATCCATTGAATTACCTTCTCGGATCTTCCCCAAGCTATTAAACTTCTTCTAAGGAACTAGGCTCTGATACGAATTGTTGGAATCAAGGAACACTTAGAGGGGGCGTGAATCAGTCTTCTACAAAATTTAAATTTATTAACTTGATCTTTAAACTACTCATAGCATTGAAGCAAAAGAAATATGCAAGAACACAAAGCAATCAACCACAACACCATAACACAAGGATTTTTACGTGGAAAACCTGTTAGGGGAAAAACCACGGTGGAGGTCAATCCACAATATGAGTATACTCAAAATAAGTGTTTACAAATGGGGAATGCACATGCATTCAAGCACATTGCCTAGAGCCCAGTACTCAAATCCAAAAAGGATTACTCCCCAAAAGAAGAATCACATATAGACAATTTGGAGTCGATGAACTATGAAATAACATCTGATAATTCTTGATTATAGTTCCAATTAAACACATTAGTCACATTCTTCACCTTCTGTCTGGTTTTTCTCTTGAAGCTCTGTCTAATTTAAGTTGGATCACTAATATTTGTTCTATGCAAGTGAAACTATGCATGATTGATCTATATTCCTTCTGAATTTTTCATCTCATTGCAACACACCTCAAAATGATATCAGTAATTGGTTATATATATCCGTGACTAGGAATTACATCAACTACATGTTGAATTTTACAAAATATAAAACATGTACAAACTATCGGCTCAATCCATAAATATTTATCAATGTGCACCAACCAAAGTTGGCCACAACATAGTGAAGACCCAAAACAACAGCCTCAAATGTGAAACACCTTAAAAATTTACCCCTTAAATATCTCCAACATGCTACATTCACTTAGTCGACCTACTTGCACTGTTAAGTAGAAAATCAACAAACTGGATCTTCTAACTTGCACACCAATCAATATGAGGCTCAAAGATTGAAAGAGAAGATAGATTATGCATCCAAAAACCTTCCCTAAGATCCATAACACAAAATGATAACAAAATTGCATATGAATCAATATACACAACTTTGTCAGATTCCCTTTTCTAGCTTTGATAGTTAAACACAAAACTTCAATTTGACTTTCACTATGATCAAATATTGAAGTGCAAATAGAATTACTAACTAGGGTTGCCATCAATGACAACACCAGATGACTTGTGCAGTGTCTCTTGCCAACATCTTCCATATATCTTCTCGAAAAAATAGGAAAAGAAATCAGATATGCATGCTCAAAGATAATCTTGGGACTGAAGGCACTACCTTAATTCAAATTGACAATATTGCCTCCAGCTACTTTCAACAATCTTTCTTGGCACTTGCTCTCAATCTCACTATTGTCTTGGATGATTAGCTATTGGACAACACCCCTTCCATCTTAGCTAATATAGATAATGTATATATTCTTAGGCCTATCACTCTTGAAGAAGTCAATTTTTTTGTTTTTAGCATGAGGGCATTCAAAGCCCTTGGGCTTGACAACTTCCCACTAGCTTTCTTCTAATAATTTTGTGATATTGTGGGAGAAGATGCGTTCCTTGCCTCAAAAGACTTTTTCAATTCTGGAAAACTGTTGGAACAATTGAACCATTCCTTTATTGCTCTAATCCCTAAAAAAATTTGACCCACAAACTATGGTTGATTTAAGACCCATTAGTTTATGCAATACCATCTGTAAAATTTTCTCCAAAATTCTTGTCAATAGACTAAAACCCCTTCTCGAGAAAATTATTAGCCCTTATCAAAAAGGATTTGTCCTTTTCTGCCAAATTCTGGATGTTGCCATATCCCCTCATAAACTCCTTCATTTTATGGACAAGTCTAACAATGTTGGTATGTCCTTTAAACTTGACATCTCTAAAGACTATGATAAGGTCTTTTGGAAGTTTCCTAAAAACTCCTTGCTATGTTTGGTTTTAATCAGTCAGTTTTAAACCTCATAAATGAATGCATTTCCACTATCAAGTACTTTTTTCATGTTAATAGTGTGCCCTATGGTTTCTTTAGTGCTGGTAAAGGGATCAAACAAGGTGACCCCCTATCTCCATATCTTTTCACCATGGTTGTTGATGTTTTAAGTTGCAATATTTCTAAACTTCTTAATGAAGGTACTATCAAGGATGTTAAACCTACTATCACATTGGACCCTTTGGATATAAATTTTTTTTAGATGACACCATCCTCTTTAGGAAAGCCTTGGTTGTTGAAGATAGGAAATGGAAATATTGCCTCAAAAACTATGCTTCAAGCTTTGGACAATGTATAAATTACAATAATATCATGATTTACTTCTTCAACACCTCCCAAACCATTCAAAATAAGGTCACTAATATTCTAGTCTATGAGAGTTCACCTCTACCTATGATGTATCTTAGTCTTCCTCTAAATATTAAGGAAGGTGCCCCCAACTTTTGGAATTCAGTGTTGGAAAGAATATAGAGAAAATTGGTTGGGTAGAAAGGTTCCATTTTGAGTCATGTAGGTAAGATGCAACTCCTAGTTGTTTCTCTTCAAGAGATCCTGGTGTACTACATATCCCTATTCAAAATCCCAAAGATACATAGCACAAAATCTGGAAAGAATATAAAGGAATTTTTTATGGTCTGGTATTGAGGAGAAGAAGTTGGCCTTGCTAAGCAGGGATACTATTTGTCTGCCCAAATCTAGTGGTGGGCTTGGTATCAGAAAAATTCAAGCTACTAATAAAGTGCTTCTTGCTAAAGTGTGATGGGATTTGTTGAGAAACAAGAAGGACCGGTGCATTATTTGGAATGCCAAACACCTCAATAATATTCCCATGATTAGGATCCTTTACACTAATGGTCACCCTCATGGTTCCTTAATTTTGAACAATGTCATTAATTTGAAATAGCTACTTTAGATTGGCTTGAGATGGAAACTAGGTAATGGTAGTAGAATCAAGTTTTGGGATGATTCTTGGTTATTCAGGCTTCCTCTCAACCAATTTGATTTTAAGGATTTGTTGAGCCCTACCATTGACTACTTTAGTAGGTATGTTGAGGACTACATCTCTAGTAGACAAGGCTCTCAAAGGTGGAAAATATTGTTAAATTATTGTCACAACTCTCAAGAGTTAAGTCAATTGGAAAGGTTACTTCAGGAAACTCTCTCCTTAACTAGAATCCCCATATCCATTCAAAAAGATGACTTTGTTTAGACTTGGGAAAGCAAAGGCAACCTAACTGCCAAATCAACTTACAAACTATTGTTGGTGTAGGGTGACTATGGTAGTATTGTAAATTTATCTCTAGAACAAACACCTAATTCCAAAAATAAATTTCTTCTAGTGGGAAATGATTGGCAACAAGATCCTCACCCAAGATAACCTTAAGAAAAGGGGATTCCAAATCCCTACTAGATGCATGTTATGCAAGTTGGATAAAGAGTATATTCCTCACCTATTACTCCATTTCCTCTTTGTTGTTGAGGTCTCAGCTTCTACCTTCCAAAAATTGGGGATCTCCTATACCATGAATGGGAATATTAAAAAATTTGTGGATAATTAGGTCATTCCTTTTTCTCACCTCTTATCTAAGGAAATCTAGCAACAAGTTCCCACCTTTATCTATCGGTGCATTTAGAAGGAAAGAAATAATATGATATTATGTAATGAGAAAAAGAGACCCAAGGAGGTTTTCAATGTTTTCTCTAGGCTTCTTACTATAAATCTATCCCTTTTTGGTTGGAAATCTCCAAGAAGACCCCCCACTACTATGAAGATCAATATAGCTTGTAATGGGAATATACTTCTAAATCTAAATTCCTATGACAACTCTAAAGTCTTTGATAGACAACACCAAATGGAGGCCTCCTTTGTAGGGTTGGTATAAACTCAACTTTGATAGGGATACAAAAGGAAACCATGGTCCTACTAGTATTGGAGGTATCATAAGACATCTTCAAGGAAAGCTTTTAACTAGTTATGCTGGAGGAATAGGTGTGCAATCTTCTATGACAGTTGAAGCAAGGGCATTGCTTGGTGGTATCAAATTTTCTCTTTCTATAAGCATCAAGTATCTTCATGTTGAGGATGACTCTAAATCTATGATTGATGCTATCAAAGACAAAAAAATTGTTGGTTGGGTTGTCAATGATGTTATTATGGATATTCATCACATCCTTACTAAATTTGAAGAGAGACATTTGTTCTCACATGTTTTTAGAGAAGGTAACAAGTTGGTCAATGCATCGGCAAATTTTGGGATACCTTGGACCTCTACAAGGTGTTGGAGAAACTTTTTTGATTTTCCTACTAATGTGAAAGGGTTGATCCTTGAAGAGAAAAAAGTTATATTCAAAATGGTGTGTTGAATTTCTTAACGTTGGATTTTCAATGTTTGTACTCTTACCATCATGATTGGTAAGATAAGGTGGAATAGGTTTACTAAGGTGGATATGAACATCTGGACCATTTTGGCTATGTCTAACCTAATCGTCTGCTCAAAAGATATGAAACACTTGTGTAAGGAAAAATGCGTGCTTTTCGACACCTAAATGGTACGAGGCTACTTATCCTAATATTAATGATAACTTTTAATAGTATGATTTGAATTTAGGGAGATTTGATTATTTATCTATCCAAACCAAAGATAAATTATTGCATCATAATTATGGTTTATAGGACCATAATTACTAAATATCCCTTCACAATGTCCTCTAACCATGTCAAGTTATTATCTACCAACTTCAGGCCTTCAGATTTGACTTTTTCATGTGGGAGGATATCATCACCCCTACTCAGAGCAATAAAAAGGCCACTTCTTATTTCTTTTATTGGGAAGGTTTATTGTCTTATTTTTCCTTTTTGCGTATTTTAAAAATCTCCACTCTAATCCTTATTGCAATTTGTGTCTAAGTTTTTCTCTGCAAAAGAAAATGAGTGGGGACAAGGTTAGGACTTAGTTGGGTTCTTGCGCGGAGTTTTGCAAAGATGTCCTATTGTGGCATATATGTGTTGACAGTGTTCTGACCCCTCTCATGGAAATTATTAGTGGCCACGATAAAAACCTATCAATCCAATTTACAAATGGTTGGTGCAATCGATAAGTTAAATTGAGGGGGTATCTCCTTTGATGTAAGTGAGGAGGTAATTGCTAAGGAAACTAAGCTCTCTTGTAGTGGGAAAAAATTGAAGAATCACACTAAGGTATAGGAAACATATAGCATGCAATAATTCTTCAAGAAAAATCAGCAACCCAACAAGTTGCATGCATTCTACAATAGAAGCAAACTTCTGATTCCATGAGACTAGGTTTGTCTAGTGCTTATGAAATAAAAATTATGCTTGAGGGTAGATATAAGTATTTTTATTACTACCATATGCCCATCCTAAACCACTTTAGGAACCATCTTCTCATAAGCTTTCCTTTTGTTCTCCTTTCATCCTTGGAACTCTCACTCAAGGAGGTTGTTGAGCTTGCCTCTAGAAATCAGGTGAAAAACCTTCGATCCCTCTACACCTAGGGATAATATTGAGGAAGTATCACTTAAACCTTGTGTTGTGTCCCTCGAAGCCCATTTGTGCCACTCTTGTCAATGAGGAGAATGAGTTAAATCCCCTTAAGGAAACCCCCCAAAAACCCTCTGTTGTTGCTAAATATGGGTCCAAGCACAAACTAGATCTTCCTACTAGTGAACCTCCCTTGACACCAACCTTAAACAGTAAAGTAAAATGAAAAAAAAAATATTGTGTAGACTTAGAGAAATGTTGTGGGACTAGGTTGTGTTAGTTAAAGAACATCACTATCAAAAAGGTTGGTAAACATGTGGTTAAGTCAAACTTGGATTTGAAGAAGAAAAACTCTATCTCCTTTTATGTTGAAGAACCTAATTCAAAGGATGAGGAGGGAGATCCTAATACAAATTTCATTGGTGATGAGGATGCCACCACTACCATCGAACCAAAAGATGGTGTGGAAATGACTAGTGCATGAGGAAATCTAATAGGATAGTTGGTAAACAAAAGCTTGAGGTTTTAATTGATGAGACCTCGAGAAACTCTAAACATGATAACAAGCAGGAGGAAAGTGATGAAGAGACTATGGAGGATATGGATGACAACATAGATGGCCTTAGTACTTCCCCAAACTCAACAAGATGATTATGGATGACTCCACCCTAGACTCCTCCACTCATAATCTAGGGAAGGAGGAGGCTAGAAAACTTGATCATGGTACTGCTAATGATTACAAGTTCCTACAGACCTGTGTTAGCACTCTAGAAAGAAAATTGAACCGTCTTACATGCTTCAGTATCAAGGTGATTCATCACTCTATTGTTACTCTCGCATCTGTGTTGTAGGAGGAGATTAAGAATCGAGACCCGAACACCAATCCCAACTCCAGTCAGGTAAAAAAAGATGTTTTCAAATTCCTCATGGAGGAATGGGAAAACATATCTACATAATTGTCTGGGGGTTTTTCTCGCTTCCTTTGGTGGTGTTTTGGTATCTACTATTAGTTTGTTATTTTTGTTTCTTTTGCTGTAAGTTTTTTGTTTATCATGTATAGTTGCCCTTGTGGCATTTTGTGTAAAGGGTACAACACCCTATAAATGTTGCACTATCAAAAACGAATGTGGAATTAGATTAAATTAAATTTGTAACTTAGCTCAAATGTTGAATGGTAGTAAATATTAGAAATAATATTAAAATTTGATTTACTAATGTTTTCAAAATTAATTCCTCAAAATCTACAAATTAACTATGTTTTGTCTTGGTTTAGATTTGATCCTACATAACTAGTCACCATGAGAATGTAATGATCTAGGGAATGTAATTAAACTTGAACTCGTAGAAGTGAATTAACTAAAATTCAATAACTATGTTTGACTTACCTTGTCTTGTAGTGCATGTGTCTAAATTGGGTGGTGTCTACATAAACATTACCTTGCTAAGAACCTTGATCATGTTTTACTCAATCAAAACCATAGGTGGATTAATTCAATTACTATTTATCAGGATCAAAGATATTTGGCAAGCATGCAAAGTCTCCAAAATGATGATGCAAGTTACTAAGGCAATTTGAATGCTATATGATACTATCACGAAAATGTTATACAATAATTTCTCTTTCTCGTGGGTCTTTTCAAAATAAATGATGAATATCCTTAAATAAAATAACATATAATAGACAAATCTACACAAACATGTGCTAAGTGAAATCATAATGACTAATAAAATTATTAACAAGGTTCAATTTGAATTTTGTATTTTAAATTTTAAAAGTTTGAAGTTTAGATTTATAATTGTACAAATTATCTTAGATTGATTCTACATGAAAATCTAATTTATAATAGTAAATAAGAAATATAAAGAATTAAATCAAATTTAAAAATAAATAATAATAAATTAAAATAAAATAGACTAAATTTTAAATAAGAATATACGACTTATAAAGTTATTATTACACAAAAATACTCTAATCAAGATGTCCCCAAACATAATGAATACAATTTTTATGGGATGAATATATTGCCTATTTTTCATAATACAAAATAGGCCTAGGTGAACTAAATTCTATAGAGTTAGCTTAAATAGGAAAAACATGTGTTTAACCATTTAAAATACATATTGATTCCTTAAATAAAAGGACATACGATACTACTAATCAATGCGGTACGTGTGTTGAATCAGACACGAACATAATGCCGGTGACGTACCTTATCTGCCACTTGTAATGTCATCCCTCAGAATTTCCATGCTAAACGAAGAACTAGCCTGCTGCGGTATTGAGTAAGCAGGCCTAATTCCATCGCTTCTTTCTTCATCAATTATCAGCCCCACCATTTCTTCCGGGTTGTCTGCTACATCATTATTCAGCCACGCATGCGGTCTTTCGCCGCCTGCAGCCCAAAGCAGTTCCTGAACCACCTCTTTCATTGAAGGCCTCTTCTCCCCTTCAACGCTAAGGCATTCCTTCGCTAGCATCGCCACTCTTCTCATCGACTCCATGTTTTTACCTTCACCCACATTAAGACGCGGATCTATGATTTCCCTAAGACCGGCCGCGTTTATCGTGGAGAGGAAAAATATAGCCAGGTTGCTGTGATTCTTCATCCTTTCATAGGAAACAGGTTGTAACCCCGTCAAAAGCTCCACCAGAACAACCCCAAAGCTGTAGACATCGCTTTTTTCTGTAAGCTGAACTGTTTGAAAGTATTCAGGATCCAAGTAACCCATTGTTCCCTGCACAACTGTAGAAATGTGCGTTTGCCCCATCGGCAGCAGACGAGACACTCCGAAGTCTGCAACTTTTGGATTATAATCATTATCCAGGAGAATGTTGGAAGATTTGACATCTCTGTGGATAATCGGTATTGACGCTGCAGAGTGCAAGTATGACAAAGCTTCTGCGATTTCAGTGGATATGCGCAGGCGCTGCTCCCAGGGAATTTGCTGCTTCTCTTGATTGTTATCGTGCAGATGATCGAACAATGTTCCATTTGAAATGTATTCATAAACCAAGAGAGGAACCGAAGTTTCCAGGCAGCAGCCCAGTAACCTCACCACGTTTCTGTGATTAATTTGGCTCAAAATAGAAACTTCATTGATAAACTGGTCGATTTCTTGGGAATCAACGTCCTTGGACCTTTTGACAGCCACAACACCACCATTAGTGAGAGTGCCTTTGTAAACGGTGCCGTACCCACCAGCTCCCAGGATCAAATTTTGAGAAAACTTATTTGTGGCTTTTTCGATCTCGTTCAAAGAGAAGAGCTTCATGCCTTCTACTCCTCCTCGTGATGAAATTAACCTTTGCAAATGCTCACCTCCGTTCCTCTGAAAGTTCCTTTCCTTGTCGCGCTTGGATTTTCTTTGCTTCAAAATCCAGAAGAAACTGCCACCGACGAATAGCGCAGCTATTAGAATCCCACATACACCTGCATTCCTCAAACATAAATCTATTAGCGCAGGAAACCTAAACAAGGTAGAATGATAACATACACCTGTCGAATGCCCAGAAATAGATACCTGCGATTATTGATGAAGTTTCAAAGCAACCGAAGCTTGTGCATATTTTTATTTCTGGAGCATACAAACATTAGAATAGAATCTTGAGTTAAGAGAAAAATTAAAAATAGTTCTGGAAACATACAAGACAAAATCGTACCTGTGCATCCCGTCCCGTTGATGTATCCATCTCCGTCATAGCCAGTCTTACACTTGCATACATACCCCCAGTCCTTATCTTCACAATCTGTGTTTTGAGCACACTGGTATGAAGTGTTCGCTTCAGCCGATGAGCATGTGTCATTTAATATGGCCCAGTCTAGCCGCATAGAATAAGGGTAATCTTGGAGTCGGGACTTTGATCGGGATATCGAATCCCAAATGTCTTCGTGAACTATAGCAGAAACCCCATAGTCACAATTTTTAGTTTCATTGAGATAGTAAGTTTTATTGAGAACGTAGTACTGTTCTGCAGTGAAGTTAATTTTGGTATAACCTCCAGGAACCGGAATCTGGCAACACCCATTCTCTTTGCAGGCCAGCTCTCTGTGAGGCCGTGACTGATTACTCGACGGGCACGAAGACACGCATGACCCCGTATAAGTCCCTTCGGAGTCAAAAGTCATTTCAAATTCGCCATATGTGTGGCAGCCAACTGCAAAAAAATTATTACCCTTGGAAATCCTGAAAGGACTTCGATCAGAAATATTGAATATTATAGGTCTAGACTCACAAATATTAGCATAAGTCTTACTGGAGTCAACCAGAATGTAGTCGTAAGAGATATTTCGGATTTGTAAACCTCCCGAAATGGCTTGCAGATAGGGGATTCCAGGGTTAGAAATCGATTTTCCTTCGCAAATAATTTCAAAACCAGGCAAACCACAAGGGTTTTGGTCCATTCGGAAGGGGTAAGGAAATGCCAGATCTCCACAAGCTTGAGGTACGCATTTATCTGCTTTGAGTGATAAAAAATGAATAGAAGAGTAGAGCAAAAACCATTGAATAATACATATAACTGTAGAGGTCGACATGAAGATCTAATTCAGTGAATCAGGCACGCCTAAAATGTAATGTTAAGCTATGATTTCCGGGGCTCTGCATATATTCAAATTGTGAATGGAAGCATGGTTGACATTTTCAACACGGAATACATAAATTGGGAAGTCGCCCGAGTCGTGTTTAAGTATATCATGATTGCTCTCTCTCCCTTGTTTTGGATTTGACCGTATCAGCATGGTTTGTTGGCTAAGTGTAAATAGCCGGGAAATGTCTGTAAAAGGATTTGACTCTGTAACCTGCTGTTTTAGACTTAGTTTTAAAATAAATGAGGTATAAAATTTGTTGTTGACATAATATATATTTGTTTGTAAGGGATATATTTTCTTGACATGAATATATTTAATTATTTGAATACATTTTTTCCATAAGTAACCGTGTTAGGTATGAATTTTTGGTATTTTTGTTGAATAAAGAAAAATATTGGCATAGGAAAATTTAAAAGGATGGAAGAAAAAAATCATGCTTATCTAATCAATATACGTTAATCAAGCTTATTTAATCAATGCATATTCATCAATATTATGTGTAAGTTTTGTCCACAAATAAAATTTTCACTTTCCATTTATAACATGTTTTTCATGGGAAGTTAACTAAAAATTAGCATCTTTTCATACCATTATGAGTTATATGGATTGTTATTAGTTGCATTTTTTTTTTATTGCAAATTTTAGAAGAAATGGGTAGCCATATTAATTAATACTTGTTAATTCATTTAATTACTCATTATCATTTACACTTTCACATATGTGTAGGGACTATTTGGTATGCAACACTAGTTTTTACTTACACTCTCATACACTTAGTTTTTATTGGATCCTCTAGACATTCATCCTCTACCTTGATCATGTTATTCCCTTCTCCTAGTTCAATATTGCTAGTACAAGATTGATCACATATTTGTGAATTTTATTCTTAAATTTTTTAAATTTAAATTCAATTTTGTTAAACTCCCATCCATTATATTCTTGCTATGAGCCCAATCGATTCATGTTTATATGATTATTCCAAGTTATGTAGTATCATTTAAAGATATTTATTTGGAAATTTACTAACATCCTAGAATCATTCAACTTCTAAGAGCATTCAAGGATCATTTATTAGAAGAAAAATTCAATTGGTATACACTAAAAGAAACAATGGTACTTCATAATAATTGTTTGGGACACTTATGCACTAGCTACCAACTAATTTTTAGCATAAATTTGTGGTTTTTATTCCTTGAGGATTCAATTGTATACCAATTCAAAAACATCCTTAAGGTATACCGTTGATCCTTAACAACCAATAAGATGCAATAATTCTAGGGAATTAATGAGTAGAAATGCACAACTGACATAACCAAATTTGTGGACCATAGAGTATGTTTTCTTCTATATAAGGTACCCATTTTTTGTCTATCTAGAGTAGATTTTTGTCTAAATAACCTATTTTTACTTAAACATCAAATTTTAAAATATACATTAAAAGCATCCTCAACATCATTTGTAGAGCTAAGTATTGTGATCCATTAAATCTAATTTCCCTTATCATCCTTTAATTTTGAACTATCCACTTCCATAATTTTTATCTATTAATCTAGGTTAATTTATGAGCTAACTTGTATACATTTCATTGAAAATTATCAGAGATTAATCTTATATAAATGTTATTTATCTATTAATCTAGGTTAATTTATGAGCTAATTTATTGATCGTAGATTGAACTCATCCTTTCTCACACTACCTTAGGATTTTGATTTAGGATTTTATAACTTAACTATGTTAGTGCCTAAAATATGCATTTTATAATTGTAATTTTACTTTTAAGATCTTACTAGATTTTGTGCACCTTTTTTACAAGTCATTTTATTAAAATAGGTTTTCTTTTTAGGGTTGATCTTCATTATATGCTATATTTTTCGTACCCTTCTCACTAGTGGCTATTGTAGTAGGATTTATTTTTTAGATCTTTTATATCATTAATATTTTATAGTTTTAAATTTGAAACTAATTTTTTAACCTTACCTTCCTATATTATCGTGTGTCAGAAGTTACTCATGATCTTAAAATTCCATTGAGGAGTTCTCATCTAAATGCAACATAGTCATTGAATATAATAATATTGAGATATTTTTTGATGCCCATGTTAAAAAACTTAGTGGATGCTCAATATTACAATCTTCATGCTCATGTGGCTAATCATGATTTTATAAATGAGCTTGTTACTTTAGTTAATGTTGAAAATCATATAGAACTATCTAATATGATTAATAATGCATTTATCAATTTAATCATTATGGATTCAATATCTTGCAAGGTATTATGCTAAAATTGATTCAATTGATTTGGTAAGTTCATCTACCTCCTGTCCTTCCACCATTCATCTATTTTCAACCATTGCTCCTTCCATTATAATTATTCATCCCTATAGTACCACCCCTACCTCTATTTGTGTCTCACTTCGTAACTTCTTTCCTTTCCCCATCTTCCACCCTAGCTTTTCTCTTAACTGTACACTATTTTGATTCTTGTATATAAAATTATGTATTACACTTGTATTTCTATTTTAACTACCACTACTCAACCTATCACTAACCCTCTTATCATGCCATTCCAGCTACATCAAAGAATCCCTCCTATATTACACAAATCCCTCTTTCTATTCATCCATTTATGCCTATGCATTTCCTTCATTTTCTTTCCCCATTCATGACTCTTTTATATCCTAACATCCTTTATATCTATTTGTAGTTACCTAAAATTTTCCTAGCCTACGAACTAGCATTTTAACACTAATATTCATCTTTCTAGGTAATGATTAAATAATGTTCAATTATTTAATTATTGTCTAAAATCATATTTCCACTATTAATTAAATGACTTTATGTTATTTAATTAATTAATTTCCATTAATCTTCTTGATTGAATAAATAAATCCTATTTATATAATTATATCTTTAATTAACATTCACTCACTCTTCCTAAACAAAGTAATTATTTTAATTATTTAATTATCCCATTTTCTCTCAACATTATCCATTCATCATGAATAAATAAAATATATTTTTTATTTATCTAATTCCCACTTGCACATTCCTCAATTAATTAATTAATTAAATTAATTATTATCCTCTCATACAAATCTAAATTTATCTTCTTACTAACACTTTCTTTCACTCCACTTCTCATGAAATTAGTTAACTCACACTCAGTGAGTTGTCTTACACATATTTATTTATTTAGTTATGTCACTAATTATTCTTTATTCTTCTAATTTTATTAAATAAATTATTAGTATTTATTTAATTATTTATCATTCACACTTCTTCTAAATTAAGTAATTACATTAATTATTTAATTCTCCTCTTTCATCTCAAACATCATCCATTAATAAATAACATTTTATTTATTAATTATAATAGGGAGAAGTTAAAAAAAATGGCGTTGGGCGGGAAGTGGGGATGGGGTTTCAAACTCTGTTGACGATGGAGGTGAATATTTTGAAGATTCTGAAGATGATGTCGATGAATCCTACTTTTCGTTTGTTTCTCCACCTCTTTTGGTGCGGGGTTTTCTCTCATTTGCGTCTGGGGAGGTTTTTGGGACTATTTCAAGCCTCTTGGTTTGGTGGCATCGGTTTGCAGGGGAGGGCATGCTTGCTTCGCTTGGTGTTGTGGCTTGGAGTTGGCCTACTGTGGTTGGTGCTTGTGCCTCGCGGGGTGTAGTGGAAGTTTTGAGTCTGTTTCTTCCTTTGGTGGTGTTTCCTTCTGATGATCCTGACTTTATTGCCTGTGGGTGTTTGTTTTGTGACTGTGTTTTGAGAGTGTCAGCTGACATTCTTTAGCAAAATCTTGGTTCTCCTTCCAGCCTACGGTGCTTGGTTGGGATGGGTACTGGTTACCCCACTTGTTTCTTTTGAGGGCCATGTCTCTACGGTGGGTTTGTTGTGGTGATTTCTTTGAAGAAGTGTGGTTGAAGTTCAGGTCTATCTTTTCTCCTACTCAACATAGTAGGAGAGCTTGGGATTTCTTCTTGTCGGTTTGTTGTTCTTCCCACTTCTTCTTGGTTGTTCCTAGCTCCTGCCTGTGGTGTGTTCAGTGCCTCTTTTTTGGGGTTTCTCTTTTTCAGTTTGTTCTAGTTCTTTCTTTTCCCCTCTTTGTGGTTTGGTGGTGTTTCCCATTGGTGGTGTGTGAGGAGTTTTGGCCCCTCTTTGGCTCTGACTGGCGTGTTAGGGTTGCTTGGCATGCTATCTTGTTGGGCCTTCTCTTTACTACTTTGTTGTGCGGGAACCCCAGTTCCTCCTAGGGTTTGTTTGTTCCTGAGCACTCTGAGATTGAGTTTTTGCACTTAGTGGTCGTTAGGCCTATGATTGAGTTTTTGCTTTTGGTGGTTGTTAGGCATATGCATTCTGAGATTGATTTTCTATTTAATAAAATCTTGAATCCTACTGTGTATCTTTGGGTTACTCTGGCCTTTCCTATGGAGGTGGTCCTATCTTCTATTGAGGGGGAGATGGATGTGGCTAGCAATGACCTTTCTCCTATTGAGGTGGAGTAGGATGCATTTGATTACGCCTGGAAGAACTATTGGGGGGATGATGATGCCCTATTTTGTGGTTGCATGAGAGTTGATGTTGGCCTACATGTTGTCTTCTTTTCTTTATCTTCTATAGACGGGGAGATCTTGAAAAGAGAGCTGATCTTTATGGTGTTCTCTCTCAAGGGTAAGCAGTGTTGTAGTCACCACGATATGGTTGAGCTTGGGTTTCTCTCTTATAGATGTGGAGAGATCAGAAGGCTTTCAAAAACCACTATTGTTACCTTACGCACTTATGATTACCTTTCCTATAGAGGTGGAAAGGGTGGTTTACTAGGCTTTGAAACTTTTGTTGTTGGAGCTTTGGTCTAGATCTATGCTATGCAAGTTATATTATTGGGTTCAAGGTCCCTATTAAAACCTAGATGTACAGGGTTGTGGATCCCTTCAAAATCTATAGGTGGGTTGTTGGTCCCATCAAAACTAATGAGTGTAAGATTCATGTAAAAGCTTGGTTCTTGTTTGGGCTGTCAGCTGGCTTTTGGCCGAGTGCTGGCTTGTTGTTTCCCTATGGTGTTGCTAGTTGTTTTTGTCCTATCTTTTAGGCAGCTTGATCTCCTTGGTGTGGGTTTTGGGTCCCCTTAAAACCTGAAGGTTTCGGGCCCTTTCAAAACCTGTTGTAAATGGTTTTGGGTCCATTAAAAACCTGTTTTTCCTCTTTTCAAAACATTTTATTTATTAATAAATCTTATCTTGCATCTTCCTCCAATGATTAATTAATTACATATGCATTATTCCCTCAAATCTTAATTCATATTCTCTTAGTCAACTAATATTGAATGATCACTTTTCTGATCAATTAGTTAACTTAACACTTTAATCAATATCCCATGCAACTAGTTAACTAGATGCTGGGATTAAGCTGTGTCAACCTTAGAGTCTTGTAACAATGAGCATAGGGTGCCCCACCTTTTAGGAGATGAAACACAAGGGGTGGGGTTTTTATTTCACACTTGTTACACTCAAGGAAACCTTAGAGATCTCAATCCGAAGATAGAAAGGGGGAAAGAGATCTTGCAATAAGGTATCCTAGGGTTTCGTTAAAGAAAATAAGAGGGTTCACCACCAAGCTAGGGCTTGGAAATACAAGAAATGTAAATGACATGCACAATACTATGCAAAACCTAACTAAATGACCTAGGAAATAAAATTGAAATACATAATGACAAATTAAGAAAGTACAAAGGGGCACCTAGAAGAACGACGAGGTCAAAAAAACTTCAAAACCCTAAAATCTTGGTGTTTAATGCCCACTAGGACTCATACGCCAATCTGGGTGATTTAGACCTAGAGTAGGGTTTCTGTGCCAAAACTAGAATCTCATAGTGTATGATCTAGATCTCTTAAAATTCAGAAAAATCCTTGTATTGGGACTCATATGCCACAAGTGGTGTATGTCCCACTCTACTTTTTTAGAGGGTTAAATTAGGTCCCCAATCTCTACTATTCCTTCCGCACTTTATTTCCAAATCTGAAACCCTAATTTGCAACCTGTAGATAATTTTTTGTGTAGATGACAACCTTGTGACAACTTGATGACTCTCTTCAACCTTGAAAACTAATCTTCAAAGGATCTTCAAGCCCCAAGACACCTAGATTTGCAATCACACATGTAGAGAGAGAAAAACTTGTTGATTGTTAGGGAATAGGGGTTTGCCTTGGTGAAACCTTGTTTAGGTAATTAAACCTTATGTTGAAACAATGAAATATAATGAAACATGAAATATGAAACATGAACATTGTGTTAGGTTTAGAAGGTAGATTCTAATAAGTTAAATATAGATTTTATCAATAAAATAGAGAAATAAAACACACAAAAATTTTAGATAGCAAAAGAAGAACACAAAGATTTAGCGTGGTTCACCCAAATCTAGGCTACATCCACCAACAAGAGTGTCTAAAATATACTAATCTCCTAGAAAATAACCTTAACAAGGACATGCAAAGACATGCAAAGAAATGCAACAACATTTTTTCCATGTTTTTCACTTGCTGGTTTTACACAGCCATGGCTACGAGTACCCATAGCTTCTCCTACGTTTTTCCAACCACTACTCTATGATTTTATGCTAACATTTTTCATGGCCTACTTCCCTCAAAACTCATCCCTGAGTGTCCTAATATGCTCCCACACATGTCCCATTAATTACCAATGAAGTGTGTCCACTGGTTAAATAAAATATTTTCTTTGGGTGTCTACATTTAATATTTCCTTGAGCTATCCATAGACTTTATATTAAAAATATTGTAACTAATCACTTCTAACATTTAACATTTTTTTGTAACCATCCTTTTATATACAAGTGTGCAACATAAATATTTAATAAGTGAATTGCATATTATTTAATCCAAAATTAATATGAATATTTTATCCAAGTTTAATTGGTCTCCATAACACAACAATCTCCCACTTGGAGACTGATCAGACTCTACTACATACCATCTTCCACTTGGAGACTAATCATAACACTGCTGCCCCTACAACTTCCACTAGAAATCAACACCTTGGACCTTATTGTTCTAATTTTCTTGAATTCAACCTTGAAGACCAATCAAAGCTGAAGGGGAGCTCAACTTCTCCCTTGTCACCACCTTTGTAATCATATCTACTGGATTATTATTTGTATGTATCTTTTCTAGCTTGACCTATCCATCCTCTGATATTGATTAAATGAAATGATATCTCAGCTATATGTGTTTGGTTTTAGAGTGCAAGGCAATTTTTTTTGCAAGATGTATAGCACTCTGGCTATCTGTAAACAAGTAACTTTTATCCTACTATTTTCCCAACTCTTCCATGAAAAGTTGCAGCCATATCATCTCTTTTGTTTCCTTTGTTGTAGCTACATGGTCTGTCTTCGTGGTGGATAAAGCAACCACCTTTTACAACCAAAAAAACTAACTCACTACTATCCCACCAACTATAAATATTTAACCTGTGGTACTCCGCCTGATATTTATATCCCTTGTCAAATCTAAGTCAAGATAGCTTTTTAAATTAGTATTAGAGCCCCCAAAATATAAACATTTATTGGATGTACCTCTCAAATACCTAAGAACCCATTTTACCGCATTTCAATGCTCAACCTAGGGATTACTCATATACCTACTAACAACTCTTATGACATGTGCAATATCCAGTCCTGTACACACCATGGCATGCATTAAACTTCCTACAGCTAAAGCATATGGTACCTTAGACATTTTTTCTTCCTCTTGTGTTGTAGGACACATATCTTTAGTCAATTTGACATGACTAGGCAAAGGTGAGTTGATAGCTTTTGTATTCTCCATATGAAATATCTACAACACCTTTTCAACATAATTAGTCTGAGGCAAAAAAAAATCTATTTTTCTATCTCTTGTAATCTGCATACCAAGGATTTGTATTGCTGCCCCCAAATCCTTCAGAGCAAATGAATTTTTAAGCTGTTGTTTTAAATCCTTTATGTGATCCATGTTAGACCCCACTACAAGCATATCATCAACATATAAACATAAAATAATGTAGCTATCATCATCTAACCTCTTAAAGTAAACACAATGGTTTGAATTACACTGGTTGTAGCCTTGCTCAACCATAAAATTGTCAAATTTAATATACCATTACCGAGGTGCTTGCTTCAAGCCATATAAACTTTTCTTCAATCTGCACACTAGTTTCTCCTTACCTTTGACCTCAAATCCTTGTGGCTATTCCATATATATTTCCTCTTCCAAATCACTATGGAGAAAGACCATTTTAACATCAAGCTATTCTAAATGCAAATCTTCAACAACCACAATACTTAAAACAGTATGAATAGAAGTCATTTTAACAACCAAAGAAAAGATTTCATCAAAATCAATACATTTTTTTGTGCAAATCCCTTTACAACTAACCTGACTTTAAATATTTTCTTACCTCCATCTTCCTCATTCAGCCTATAAACCCATTTATTTGGTAAATCCTTTTTACTTGCCGACAACTTGCATAAGTCCCAAGTTTGATTTTTCAGCAAGGAGTCCATTTCTTCTTCCATTCTATGTTCCCACTTAACCTTGGCATCCACCTGCATAGATTCATCATAGCATTTCATTTCACCAACATCAATTAATAAAATAGAATACAAAGAGGGAGAAACCTTTTTGAAGGTCTACTTATCCCTGAAGATCATCTAACATTCACTAGAGTTTGTGGTATTTGTTGTTGTTTTTGCGGAGCATGATGAACCATTAGAACATCATTTTTTGGAGTATCATCTAACACTACATAATCATTTTCTTTCCTCTCATGTTGCTACAACTAATCTTTATGCAACACTTTCTCATTGATTATAACATCCCTGCTTCTTACAATTTTATGATTTTTAAAATCCCAAAGCCTATAACCAAATTTATCAATGCCATATCCAACAAATATACATTTCTTTGATTTAGCTTCTAGCTTGGTTCTATTTTTAGAATCTACATGTGCAAATGCTTCACAACCAAAGGTTTTGAGTAAAGAATAATTCACCTTTTTACCTGTCCATTCTTCCTTTGGAATACCACAACCCAAAGGATTAGAGGGATCTATATTAATTAAATAAATAGTAGTGTTGGGTATGTGTAGGATCATTATGGAAAAAATAGGCCCTTAAGTGGCGATGAAATTCTAAAAAATCAGAGTTAGGCAACTTGACATAAAAATTTGAATAAGTTATCTATATTATTTCAAAAATATGTAAGAATATCTAATTTGTAGAAAATTGAATGTAGTTTCTAAACTACTAGGTTTTAAAAAAAAAAATCTATTTGGTGAACATTTAAAATTTCAATATAGTAGTACTTAAATTTTAGTGAAAAATAAAGAAGTAGTTGTCTGTCTGACCACCCTAACCACAATAAAATGATAATATTCTTTTATAAGATTTTAGATATAAGTAGAGGACTCATGTCTCGATGTGATGCATTTTTTTTAAAAAAAATTTCCAAGTAAATAATTAATTATGATTTTTTTATTACAACTTTTAAAAAATATAAAAACTCGTATGTCTAACCACCTTAACTTGGTCAAAACTTCATGAAATTCATTTTTTTTTAATCCTATAGTATGCAAAGCATAGAATGTGACACATATTTCATATTCAAAAAATGTGATAACGTTTGAAAGTTATAGATGTTTTTCAATCAGCCTATCACTCAGGACTTTAGTTGCAATTCAAATAGAAAATGAATAATAATTATTTATTAAATTCAAAGTAAAAAATAATTTATATTAGTGGAAAGTTGAGAATCTCCTTTAAAAACTCTTTTTATTTCATCAATTTTGGGTAAAAAAAAAGTCGTCAGCCACATACCCTGCACATACCCATTATATCGCCACTTTTTGTTCCATCATGATCCTGCACATACCTTGTTTACAACCTCTACCCACAAGTTTAAAGGCAGCACAACATGCAATATCATAGTCCATGCGCTCAACCACTCCATTTTCTTATGGAGTCCTTGGAACTATTTTCTACCTACGAATACCATTAGAAGAATAATAATATTCAAAATCTTTGTTGCAATACTCACCACCATTTTCAAATCTAAGACATTTTAACTTTTTACCCATCTCATTCTCAACCAAGCTTCTCCATTTTTTTAAAGTTTAAAGTACATCAGATTTCTACCTAAGGAAATAAATTCATACCTTCTTTGTTGCATCATCAATAAAAGTGACATAATACTAAGAGCCACTGAGAGAAGATACTTGAGATGGTCCCCATACATCCATATGCACAAGCTCCAATTTCTCATCTTTCTTTTGTTTCCCATCCTTGAGAAAACTAACTCTCTTTTTTTTTTCCATACACAACTTTCACAGAAATCCATATTAACACATTTTAGACCCGATAAAATATTCTTGAAATGAAGTACTTTCATACCTTTTTCCCTCATATGCCCAAGTCTATTATGCCATAGTGTTGATTCAGAACCCATAGCAATTATCTAATTTTCTACATGTTGAACTACAACAATTGTTCCTAAACATTGATTTTTATCTACAATAGCTAAAGTAGAAGGAATAGTATGACCTATACAATGATATAAGGTGCCTACTTTCACACCTTTTTCTACCACTAAGGCACCTTTTGTAACCTTTCAATTTGTATTACTAAATATAACAACACAACCTTCATCATCTAGTTGCCCTATTGAAATTCAATTTATACTTAACTTTAGAATGTGTCTTACCTCATGTAGTAACCAATGATTCTTATTCTGAAACTTAATCTTAATTCTTCTCTTTCTAACAATCTGATAGGTTTCGTTATCTCCCAAATAAACCAGCCCAAAATTCCCTCGGACATAATTAAGAAAATAGCTTTTATGGGGTGTAGCATGAAATGAAGCCCTTGAATCTAACACCCAAGAATCATCATCATTATCAAGGGAAAGAATCAAAACATCCTCATCAGATTTATTATATACCACATCTGCCTCTTTATTTCCTTCCTTTGTGTCTCTTTTATTTTTCTAAGACCAACAATCTTTCTTTAAATGACCCAGCTTGCCGTAGTACCAACAATCCTTCTTTTCTCTAGATTGGGACCTCTTGTCCATTTATTTTCCTTGTGACTTACCATGACCTCCAGAATTCTTTCCTATCTCCTTTGTTCTGTCCCTATTTTTTGCATTCAAAACACTACCGATGTGGATGAACCACCTGAGATTTTCCTACGCATTTCCTCACTCAAAATAACACCAACAACATCATCAAATTTTAGCGTATTCGAACCAAAAATAGAATTACTAACCACCATTACTAAGCTATTCTAAATTTTAGGAAAATAACATAGAAAAAGCCCTAACTTCTTCATAAAATTTTACATTAACAGAAGTTAATTGACTGGTAACTGTGTTAAACTCATTTAAATGATCAACAAATGACCCACCTTCTACAATTTTCATATTAAATAAATGATTCATAAGAAATACCTTATTCGAAGTAGAAGACTTTTCATATAACTTTTCCAGGGTCTTCATCAAATCTTCAGTTGTCTTTTCTTTTGAAATATTAAACATCACTGATTGTGTCAGGCATAAACGAATATTTCCAAGTGCCTTTCTATCTAGAATATCACAATCCTCATCAAACATAACCAAGGATTTCTTGGCTTTCCCTTCTAATAGCTACCATAAATCCTTCTACTAAAGATAGTCCTCCATCTGCATCTTCCATAACTGAAATTTCTGCCCATTGAAAAAATTTCTACCTTCAACTTACCCTCATCTTCCATAATTCACACTCAATCGTGAGACTCCCACTCAAGCATGAGACCTTGTAAAGGATAACTGAACACAACCCACTCTGATACCACTTGTTAGGGTTAGAAGGTAGATTACAATCAGTTAAATGCATATTTCATCAATAAAATAGAGAAATAAGACACAAAAAAATTTAGATGACAAAAGAACACAAAGATTTAACATGGTTCACCCAAATCTAGGCTACATCCACCAACAAGAGGGTCCAAAATATATTAATCTCCCAACAAATAACCTTTACAATGACATGCAAAGACATGCAACAATGTTTTTTTCCATCTTTTTCACTTGTTGGTTTTACATAGCCATGGCTATGGGTACCCATAGCTTCTTCTGTGTTTTTCCAACCACTACTCTAGGATTTTATGCTAACATTTTTCATGACCTACTGCCCTCAAAACCCATCACTAAGTGTCCTAATATGCTCCCACACATGTCCCATTAATTACCAATGAAGTGTGGCCATTGGTTGTGCCTCATCCACCCAATAAAACATTATCTTTGGGTGGCTACATTTAATATTTCCAGCTGTCCATAGACTTTATATTAAAAATATTGTAACTAAACACTTCCAACATTTAACATTTGTTTGTAACCATCCTTTTAGACACAAGTGCAATATAAATATTTAATAAGTGTAGCATATTATTTAATGAAAAATTAATATGAAGATTTTATCCAAGTCTAATTGGTCTCGATAACACAACACAATGATACCTTTGAATGATGTCTTGAGATGTAAATCAACAATCTAACATGAAGTGGCCATGTAGAATGTAGATCTTGATCTTGAACATTGATATGAAACAATACTTTCAAATGGATCTTCAATGCTATATCACAACACTAGCTCAACAATATGCTTGATTCCTAATGAGTTTGATATGATGTTGGATCTTGAATTGCTGCAAAAAATGATGAATAAATCTTCCCTTGAATGCCTTAGAAATGCTCTTGCAAACTCTCTTAACACTCTTGTGAAGTCTTAGAATGCTTAACTCTTGATATCTTAGGATGATATCATGAATGCTTATGTGAAATAATGATTTGAGGCCTTGTTTATATAGGTAATCCATCCAACTTACCATTTATTAGATCCCAGAAGCCGACATTCATGAAATTTGAACTTAAAACCTTGATTTACTACTCAAAACCCTAAAAAGGGGCTAAATGGGATTCATACACCCAAGGTGGCATGGGTCCCACCATGCCTTTTCAAGTGGAGGAAATGTCAAGGAGTTAAGCAATTAAGTATATTTGATGTCTAAATCGGGATTTTGGTTGAAATATGCCTCAGGATTCATAATATAGGGTCTTAGGGGCCTATTAATGATGATATGAAGGTCATAAATGTAAGAGGTCTCAAAAATTAATGTGAACTTGGTGCAAATAAATACATTTTACAACATTAAATTAAGGAAAAATTAAGTCTATTTAGATTTAAAAGGCCCTAAACCCAATGTGAATGTGGATTTAACACATTACAACACTAGATCAAGGCCATGTTAGGTCCATCTTAACGTTAATCATTCAAAAATCAAATGAGAAATTGTACCATCTCTAAGAAGGGAGTACAATTTCCATCATTACCTGTAGCCCCCACTTTAGTGAGAGGAGGAACTTGCTTCAAACTCACACTAAAGTAGACATTCAAGAGGGGTCCAAGTGTACCGTTGTAGATGGTCTAGGATGACAAAGATCAAGGGAGTGGTCAATCCTCCAAGATCCAAGATCCTACATCAAACTGACATAAGCACAAAAGGACATGCACAAGGTGTATGATATGTAGCAGCAAGACAAGATACATGAACATACAATGTCAAAGACATAAAGACGAAAGAAAAAGAAAGAAAAGATGGATCAAGCTTCGATCATTTGTTCCACACATTATGGATCAAATCTAAGTTGTTTGTCCAAAATTGCATGCTAACTCTAAGGCAACGGAACTTCAGGTTGTCCACTGAGTGAGTATCCAAAGGGTGTCTTAGTGAGAAAGTCATGCCTTTGTATTTGCTTCTCACCATATAATAGGAAATTCATGCCCACATTTAGGCTTCTCATCATATGTTAACCATACCAAAGCTATACCTCCTCATAACTTTGACAAGGCACCACAAAAAATGAAATTTGAGCTTCATGAGGCAAGCAAAGCTTCATATGCTTGAAACTCATGAACAAACAAGATGGCACCACAGGCAAGCAAAGTGTATTATGCAAGGTGGCCATATAACAATTATTGTAAATGAAAAATAGTGTAAAGTACATTCAAATGGATTTTTCTTAGTTCATGTAAGGTCTCTTCTTAGGGAAAATTGTGCCTAATGTCTCCAACTATCATTCTCTTGGAGGAAATCAAACCCAATGATACCACCAAGAAAACAACGCATCAAAAGAATAAAGAAAATCACACAGTGAAATATGAGTGTTGATGTATGCCCCCACTTTAAAATAGTTGCTAACACCATTATTGTGAGAAATTTCTTTAAACTAAAAGAATACATGAGAGCTTATTCAAAAACCCCTATGCCAAGTCATATGTTTCCAATAAGCTACATCATGTAAAGGGGAAAGGGTTGCCCCCAAAATGTATAACTTAGTACATCACATGTGAGCCAACTTAAGGCATGTCATCCACTTCCCAAGATTTCTCTTATATGTACATGAAAGATGGTCAACTAGCCAAAAGAGACAATGGCAAGTGACATACAAGGACAAGGCTACCTAACCCCTTGCCCCCACTTAGTGCAGGACGAGGATGAGCTGAAATGAAAATTGGTATCAATTAGAGGAACTAGGTGCTTCAACATAAGGAAGATCACCAAAATCCATAAGATGTTGGATTTTATCACTTGAAATCCTTACATTCATTAGTAGAATGACCATGAACTTGATGATATGCACAAAATGAATGTTTGTAGTAGAATTTATTTTGTGTTCTTGGAGGTAGGGATATCAAACAACCTTGGAGGAGTCTCGACAAGATACCCTCTTGATCAATAGTAGAGGATGTTCCTTTGTTTGCACAAGATGTCATACACACACTAAATGATAAGGTATTAGATGAAAATGGAGGTAAAATTGGTAATCCTAGATCTTTCTTGAAAGAGTATGGTATATCATTTTTCTTTGTGTGTTCATTGTGTCCATGTTTAGGAGGGAGTTTTTCATCAATACCATAACAATCTTTTAATTTAGATGAAGGGGGTTTATGCTTCTAAGAAGGATTGGCTTCTTCATGAGAACACAAATCCTTTTTAGGTTTCTTAAAGTTATGCATCATCTTCTCATGAGGTATGGGAGTTTAATAGCCCCCATCACCACCATTGGGTAATTTTGTTGACATAGAACCAAGTCAAGAAAATGATACACAAGGTTGTTTCGGTTTATATTGTGAGATTTTGCACTCTCCCATAAAAGAGGGTGTAAAATCCAATGAACCCCAGTTGCCACTAGAACTTGTTTCTGAAAATGAATCATTTGTATATGAATCTTTGGACTTTGAGGGTGAGAGTTTGGGTTCTTTATTGAAACAAGGCATAAAATCTAACTACCCCAAATTATCACTAAATAGTTTCATTATAGGTGAAAGACAATTAGGATTAGCATCAACTTTTATAGGTTCAACTTTTTATTTTGGAATGAAAGTACTAGGGGAGTTGGGAGTGTTGTGATCATATGATTTATAGCTTCTTTCATTTGCTTCAACTATGTATATCTTGTTTCTGTATTCAAATTTCATCACATGGTGAAGAGTAGATGGGACACATTTCATAGCATGAATCCATGGTCTCCCTAGGAGAAGATTGGATGAAAGATGTCTTTTCATGATATGGATAGGGGTAGGAAACACTACAGATCTGACCTCAATAGGTAATATGATCATTACTAATGGTTGCCTATTAACATTTTCAAAGCCATAAATATTAACATAATTAAGTTGAATGAGTCTCTTTTCCACACCAATTTTATCTAGGAGGTCAACACTACAAACATTAAGACCTATGAGCCATTGTATATGAGAGTGTGCCTAATTGTAGTTTCATTAATGATCACCTTTATCTTCAAGTCTTCATTTTTGTTTTGAATCTCAAGTGAGGGTAATTCATGTTTAGGGAATGTGATTTTTGACTGTGTGACTGGCATACAATCAAAGGATGGTGTTACATCATTCAATATCATATAAGATTGGACCTCCTCCTTTATTTGCAATATTTCTCAGAATATCCAATTGTATGTAGGTGATAGTTGGACAAGTTGGCATATGGATATACTAGCAAGAGTCTTTTTAAGGTCTTCAACTATATTATGTAAAGGTGAACGAGGAGCACTAGGTAAAATACGTTGAGGCAATGGTAATGAAGCGTGAGTTGTTTGTGGTTGCCTACATGTTTGAGAAACTATATTATAACTTGAAATTGTTGCAAAACATTGTTATTATCATGTTGCATTATAGATTTCAAGAAATCTCTCTTTTTTTGTGGTTCACTAATGGGAGGTGACTTAGGAGGTTCACTAGTTAAAGGAGATCCAATTTGTGTCATCATAACCTAAACAAACTTGTCCTCATTTGCATGATCTCTTAGTGAAGTGGAGTCTAATTTCACTTCATCATCTTCATCTAAGGAAGTCTCATTACTAGTGTTTGAAATACATGTGTCAATGTTCACATTTTCTTCTACCATGAAATCCTCCCTAGCAGGAGAGTTCTTAGGAGAACTAAAAACTAGATGTTCATGACATTCAAAGGTTGGTTCTTCTAAAATGACTTCATTGCAAGTGAGGCAGTTATCAATGGTTGGATTTCCTTGTTCAATAAGGTTTTCCATAGGGGAAGAGGGGCAACTAAGATTCTCACAACTCATAAATTGTATTTTATACCATCAAAGTATCTTCTTCACAACTAGGAGAGATGCTAGGAGAAGAATAAATGTGATTGTCATGATTGTCCATAATTTCCTTCCTTTGTCCCATAATGTCTTCCAAAATAGGATAGGTAGGGGAAGAAACATAAAGAGGGTTGTCATAGATCTTCAAGGTTCGATTATCTAACACCAACATATCCTCATCATTTATAACATTATCACAAGAGGGGAGATGTTGGGAGATGAATGTATATTAGTTGAAGTGTTATATGTAGGTAGGTTTCAAAGGTATTTGGTTGTGTTATGTTATCTTGATGACTACTTATGGTTGTGTCCTCTTGTTTAGTAATGTTTTTTTCTAATAGGATAGGTAGGAGGAAAGAAACAACTAAGGTTCTCACAACTCTCATCGATTAGTTCTTCTAACATCAAAATGTCTTCTTCAAAACTAGGACAAATATTAGGAGAATAAAAAATATGATTGTTATTATAAACCAAGGTTGTATTCTCTTTCACTAGACTAACCTCACTCATAGAAGGGATACTAGGAGAGGGATCAATGATGAACAAAAAGAGAGGGAAGATAACTTCATATTCATATGCACTTAACAAAAATTTCTTTCAACACTCAAAAAGATATGAAAATAGAACATGAAGTATGATAAATATAGATTTTTCCAATGAAAACATGATGTAATGATTGTCCTACAAATTTGAAATGCAACAATGATAGAGAAAACATGCAAAAGGATAATCCAATTTTCAGATTTTGAACATGATAATTGACTAATTATGCTATGTAATAATGTTGTAAATACCAATTTTAAATTAATTCATGCATGAAATGAGCTGAATTAAGCTAGATCTAATGATATAAATGTAATATAAACTTGACCAACTAAAACAAATAACTAATGACAACAAACAAAAGTGCAAAAACAAGGTTTTCAATGTTGTAAAAGTTAGTTTTAGGGCTGATCTAGGACTAATTCGCCCAGAGGGGTGTATGAGTCTTAGTCATGGTTTTTAGAGGGGTAAAATGATAGAAAATGCTCAATATACAAATCCCAAAAAATAGGAAAAACAACTTGTATTGGGACTAAATCTCCCAAAGGGGTGTATGAGTCCCATATTAGGGATTTTGAGCCAGTTTTGACAAATTCTGAGTTGATTCTAATGTTTCTAACTTGTATGATGTCTGTACTATTTGTAATTGCAAAATTTTAGTGAAATTTAATGACCTAAGATGCAAAAATGAAACCTATATGCACTTTCACTAATACAAGATTAAGAAACCCTAGATGCCAATTAACTAATACAAAACCCTAATGCAAAGTTAATGTAGGCTAGATATAGGAATTTGATGCACTCCAAATCAGAAAAGAGGTGTTCATGTCGGGTTCACCAAAATGTAACAACAGAAATAGGGTGCCCCACCTTTTACGAGATGAAGCACAAGGGGAAGGGTTCCTATTTCATAATTGTTACACTCAAGAAAACCTTAGAGATCTTAATATGAAGATAGAAAAGGGGAAAGAGATCTTGCAATAAGGTATCCTAGGGTGTGATTAAAGAAAATAAGAGAGTTCAATACCAAGATAGGACTTGGAAAGACATGAAATGTAAATGACATGCAAAGTACTATGCAAAACCTAACTAAATGACCTGGGAAATGAAACTGAAATACAAAATGAAAATTTGAGAAAGTACAAAGGGGCACCTAGAAGAATGATGAGGTCAGAACAAGCTTCAAAAAACTAAAATCTTGTTGTTCAATTCCCATTGGGACTCATACACCAATTTGGGTGATTTAGTCCCAAACTAGGATTTCAATGCCAAAACTAGAATTTCATAGTGTATGATCTGGATCTCTTGAAATCTGGAAAATCCTTGTACTGGGACTCATATGCCACAAGTTGCGTATCAATTCCATGAGTTGCTTTTTTAGAGGGTTAGGACCTGAATCAGGTCCCCGATCTCTACCTTTCCTTCCACACTATTGGTTATTTTTTAAGAACCAAATTGGTCTTCAGAAATACCTATGGACTTTGCCATTTCCAATACTTAGTATTCCAAAGGGATTGGCCAACAAACAAGTAAAAGTTACAAGACTTCTACTCCTACACTTTAGGCTCTGTTAAAACTAGGAGGGTGATTCCACAATGTATACTCATAAATTTATATGAATATTACTCAAGTACATGGTAAACAATAGATAATTCTCATAAATTTACTCAACAATGTAGCACATCAAATAAGTTGTAATCTCATTTATTGATATCCTACACTTGGAGCATGAGAAGATAAAACTCAATACAAAACAACTATAGTGGTATTCATTTGAAATTTTCTAAAATAAAAGTGATTAGTTGATGAATCAACCCATAAACTAAATTATGAATACTTTGCATGAACCAGTGTCTTATCCCAAACATGGAGTCAATATCACCTATGAAACTAGAAAACATATTAACAATAGCAACCTACAATCTCAAGAAACACTGCTTTACACCATTCCCCTATTACATTCATGATCATCACTACTTACAAATATCCTAGCACATAATTCTTATGAATTAATAATCTCATCCAAGCATTTACATTAATTCATTGAACTAATAAGCAAGAATGAAATTAAAAATCCATTGAGAAACAATAAAGACAAACAAAAGGAATCCTAGATTACTTTCATTCATAACTCATAAAACGAGTACAAGGAGAGACAATAGCCATGAAATTGGTATCACTCTGTATTGTATTTGCTATATTGTTATCAAAATTACATACATAATAACAAACTCTGAAATTAAGACAAAACTCTAAAATATGCTTGATATTCCTTTTACAATTCACAATGTTGAAAACAAAACAACGAACCCGTACTTTCTGGCCCTCAATTCCTTCTTATAGAAATGAAGGAGAAAAACAAGCCTTAGGCCAGAAAGTACACATGTCAATATCATATTGGACCGCTTATAATAAAGATTCCCCTATTCAGTTACATTGCATTCCCAAGAGGTGGGAAACATATGGGAAAATGAAAGTGGTCTTCATTCGTCATTGGAGATCCAGTCTAATTTTCAAAAAGGTATCTTCAAATAGTTACCTCAAAATTTGTGCCCACACACACAAAGTGAAAGAAAGAAAGCATGACAAAAACAAAAATGAAAAGATAAAAGATATGTCCACATCTACAACCTTGTCATCAATTCAACTTGAAGAAGATGCACTATAATTTCCATAATTTAACAAAAGCCTAATCTGTACTAAATCTAGGCTATGCAATACAACTCTCACTTATTTGTTATTCATCATGGTTGCAGACTTCAAATTTTAAAATCACCACCCTTCCATTTCATATCAATCTACCACTCCCTCCAAGTATCTGCCTTTCCATGCTAGGAATTCATCTTCAATGGGCCAATTGAAATCCATAACTTCATCAATCCTTTCTCTATAAGGTGCATACTTGGTGACAATTTGGCTAGCTTCCTTATCAAATTCCAGCAAGATAGTCTCATCATGAGCTAACATATCCATATTTATCTTTAATGTTTCCATATCAAATTTTTGACAAATTAAAATTGCCTAATCTGAAATAACTAAATAATGGTTTCATTTTTCCACTTTTGTAGGGTTTTTATGCTATCATCATCCCTTAGAATGGATGGAAGAAGGCCATGATGTGATTCATGGAAGGATTTTACCAGCTCTTTTATTTTGTTCTCCAATGGTTCAATATTTCCCCTATATCCTTCAATCTTACCTACAAGAGAAATAGTAGTTTAAACTTTTCAAGAAGATTTCCATCATGCTTAACTCTAATTGCAATCAATATCAATTCCTTCATCTTAGGGATCCAAATTTCCATGAGTGGAATAGCTCTTTCCCTTTCATTTCCAAAATTTCTAATAGCATCCACCATGGATGAATAACTATAGTGAATGCTATTCAATCTGTTATTCACTCTTCTGTTCAAATGTTCCAATATTGTAGTGACAATTTTCATGTTGCTCTTGAAAATATCCCCATCATGATTATCACATTTCTCTTTATATTCATTTAGCTTCCTAAGCAACTCTTCCCTCTTGATATATTCTTCAGCCTATGGCCCTTCTAATTTACTGGGTTCTACTATTGAAATGGGCACACTTCCCATGTTGTATGGCACAATTTCCCATGAGGAACATACTTCAAAAGTAAAATATGGGAGTATAGCTTCTTGTGAAGTGGTGGGGGATTCAACATCATTCCGCTTGGGCTTTTCAAGTTGTAAACTTTGAAACTTATCTTCCAATAATGCTACCTTTGTTTGCAACTGCACATTATGTTGTTCAAGCCTTCCATATTTAACTAGCAAATTATTGTACTTCATCCTGAGCTTATCCTTTTCTGTAGTCATAGATTCTATAGTGGCCTGTATAAATTGTGCAACATCAATTGACATATTTACTACCTCTATATCTAATGTTTCTGAAACTCTCTTTATTATTAGGCCTCCACTCTAGTTAGGTGCAGGCTCAACAATATCAGGCTTTCTTGTGCTTGGGGCTAGAGACCAGATAACCAAGGCATCCCATTGCTCACTGAAAAAAGACCCCTGTAATACAATTGTGGCTTCTTCTTCTATATCATAGACAAGCCTATCACATCTCTTTATTGTATCAAAAGCTATGGCAAAAGCTAAATACCACTATTTCTTACCAATTCTTGACCCTCTTTTGTAGTCATCTTTTGGAATTTAGCTCTAATTTCATTTAAAACCTTTTTTTGGATGATGGCATCTAGTAATTCTAGATGAAGGCTTATTTCTATAACCAAGTTGTTGACATATTCATCTCTTTTAGCTATGCATTCAAATTCCATAAAATCCTAAGACTTTACAAATGAGTCATCATCTATGAACTTTTCACATGCTTCAACCCGCATATCATCTTTTCCATTGATCCCAGTGAGATCAAATTTACTCAATCTCATACCCAATTGATGTGTCGCCCTCACTAGTGGTGCAGTGGGTGGGTATGTGCAAGATCATCATGGAAAAGAAGACCCTTAAGTGGCGAAAAATTTAGAAAAATCAAAGTTAGGCAACTTGATGTAAAATTTTGAATAAGTTATGTATATTACTTCAAAAATATGTAAGAATAGAATCTGTATCAAATTGAATGTAGTTTCTAAACTACTAGGTTTATTAAAAAAAAAACTATTTGGTAAAAATTTGAAATTTCAATGCAATAGTACTTCAATTTCAGGGAAAAAATAAGAAGTAGGTGTCTTTTTGACCACCCTAATGACAATAAAATGATAATATTTTTTTATAAGATTTTAGATATAAGTAGAGGACTCATGTATCGATGTGATGCATATTTTTTTGTAATATTTTTCCAAGTAAATAATCAATTATGATTTTTTTATTACAACTTTCATAAAATATAAAAACTCGTATGTCTAACCACCTTAACTTGGTCAAAACTTCATGATTTTTTTTTTAAAAATCTTATAGTATGTGAAGCATAGAATGTGACACATGTTTCAGATTCAAAAAATGTGTACCATTTGAAAGCTATAAAGGTTTTTCAATCAACCTATCAATCAGGACTTTAGTCATAATTTAAATGGAAAATAAATAATAATTATTTATTAAATTCAAAGTAAAGCATAATTTATATTGGTGGAAAGCTAAGAATCACCTTTAAAAATCCTTTTCATTTCATCAATTTTGGGTAAAAAAAGTCATCAACCACATACCCTACACATACCCATCATATCACCACTTTTTGGCTCATCATGATCCTCCACATACCCGAGCACTCCTTGCATTTCCTAATCTGATACCAAAATGTCATCATCAGAGCCTTCATCAGCATAGTCCACCAGACCAAACAATTCAACCCTTTTCTTTTTCAATGGTGGCTCCCTTGGTGGTAATACACTAGGAGGTGGAGAATCAATGTACACAATTTCAAGCTCTGCTGGCCTTGGAGGAGATGGTGGTGGTACTTGTGGCATAGGAGAAGGAGGATTATATTCCTCTTGTTGAGAAGGACCAAAAGCTGCATCAATTTTCTTTTCCTTACCCTTTATCCTTACAAAGAACTTTATTCTTGGTTCATCAGGGGCTTCACATGTAAATTTTTCTTCCATAGCATGGATTTATCCTTGACTTTGTTCTTCTACAATGGGGGATTTCCCCTTGTCTTTACTTATCACCCCTTTAGTTTCAAGGTGGCCCACTATTGAGTCAAAATTCCTGGATACATGTTCCACCTTTTGTATTATATTTTCAGTCTCTGGGAGAACCTTGAAGTCGGGTTCTTCTTTCTTTATCTTTCTTTGCATCTTATTGAAGGAAATCCACCTTGCTCTTATTTTTTCCTGCTCCAAAAGGTTAAACACATTTCTTATCACATCCTCTAGATATTGGAAAATGTGGAAAATTTTGTAGCTCTTGTTTCTTTCTTTCAACCAGGCCATAAAACCTTTGGGATCATACTTGACCATCTCAATTGATCTCTGCATGCGGTAGGTTTTGAGTATATCAAGAATCTTATTCCAACCTCCCTTGGTCATCACAAAATTAGAAAAGTAATTGTACAAAGGAAAGGATGTTCCTTTCCCTTGATTCAATAGTTGTTCATTTTCTACACTTCCCAATTGCCACATCACCTCAAGGAACCAAGTCTCACTAGCACAAACTTTGGCAGCAAGTGAGGTGCAACCATGGAACCATATAGTCTTAAGATAGTGTAATCAGGAAATGGGATAACATCTCCCCAATTCTGATCAACTCCTAGCTCGGTCCTTCTTTCCTTGGGTCTCAAGAAATCATGTAGGGCTATGGGAATTCTAGGTATATTCACAATTAAGACTCTCAGTTATGAAGCAAACAAGTTTTGAAATGTCACATAATCATATGTCCTATCATCCTTGTCTAAAACAATAGTCCAACATTGCATGGACAACTCCAAGTTACCCTCTCTCCTATCCAAAGTCATATTATTCCCAAAGAAAGTTGCACCCTTGAACAAAAAAATATTCATCAATAATGAATACTAGCTAAATCTCACTCCCAATTCACCTTTCTTCAATCCTATCAAACCTTCATGCATTCTTTTTGAAAGAAACCTTGCATAATAATACACTGTGCAATATTGGTGGTGCTGAATATGGGCAGCCATATACATCCATTCCCTTGGCATTCCCATGGCAGGATCATAAGCAATTACTTGGAAAATAGAATACAAAGTTTTTTGGAAGTATGGAACAAAATAGCTAATAGGGAAAGGCTCTTTCTCATGTGCCCCTATTATAATCCTTTGACTTGCAATTTCTGCCATATATCTTGGCAGGATGTGGACTCTAAATGTAATCTTAGTTTTATCATACTCCTACTTAAGAGTGTTCTAATTTATCTTATGCATTTCATCACTCCATCTAGTGAGTCTGAAGACACGAGCCAATTCCTCCTTGGTGATTTTGACCATTTCCTTCCCATCATATGTTCTTATAGTTCTTGTGACTGGGTCATAATTGGTGGCCACTACCTTAAGAAAGTCAACATCCATATAGAAATTTGGTACAATCAACTTTCCTAGGTGACAATTCCAAGGGTTACCTATTGGGATACACATGTTTATATTCTTGAACTAGCTATAAAATAACTCCCATCTAGTATAAGGAAATTTGACATCCTTAATAGAGTTGTTCTTGCCAATCAAACCCTCTACTACTCGTGGACCTCTGAGAAGTAGTTGGCCCTTAGGTTTATCACTGGTCGAGGGTGGTAACTAGTCAGTTTGGTCTTTATTCAAAGGTCTTTTGGCAGCAGAAGCTTCCCCTCTAGATGAAGACGCTTTTACTTTAGGAGCCATAACACAAGAGGTATTACAAGGTAGGGTTTTTGGTTTAGTGGAACAAGACTTACAACTTTTGTAATAGTTTGACACAAATTATGCAATGTAGAACTAACAAATTCTCTTTTATGAACATCAAACCTTAAAATGCTAAACCAAGAAAACCCTAAAAGACTCAATATTTTAAGAAACCACAACTTATCAATAATTTTGATGGGAGATCAATAATTCACTTACTAGTTCTCTTTACAGGTTGACAACCCTGGTTCTGACATTTGGAAATATTGAAAAACCACAACACGAGCTCCTTGAGTGTGTAGAGTATACTTCACAATGTTTAATTATGTCTTCAAGATAGGTATTAGTAATTATGTAACTCTTTACTTTTGTAGCTCAATGTCCTTTCAGCTATTAAGGATCACTCACGTGAACTAGAACAACTCACTTTCCCTCAAAATGAGTTTTGAATGCTAGCCATTGATCTCATGAGAGTGTTAATTGATGGATGACCCAGATTTGGCCAACTTGATTTGAAAGATCTGACTATACACAACTGTAATACTCAAAAAAAGATAGAAAGTCACATGGAACCACTTGCTAGTGGTATACAAGCTCCACCATTTCTTTGTTGTTGTAGCCAGGATCCACGTGTCTTCATTCCCTTGCCCTCGTGAGTCATAACCCATGTGCAACTTTCATCAACATGGAGATGGGGAAAGGCCGATATTAAATCTCTTGGCTTCTACATACACACTCTTAATTTAAAACCATATCCTATAGCTTTATCCTTCTTACATCATCCATGACCCAGATTAAAAGATCTTCAAACACATGCAATATATCTGCATTAGTAGCGCACATCTTATTCTCCTTACTTTGTATTGAAAAAATTAATTAATATTCACCCTGGCTCCAATGCTTCCACATCCTCTAGATCAATCCATGTGGAAAATTCCCTCTTCCTCATTGGGAATCTGGAAATAAAGGTGAGACCCATATGGGATAGCAGGGAGCAGTCAAGATTAATCCATGTCACCCGCTATTGATCACTGCTTCACTTGAAAACTATGTGATGCTAACCACTTGAAACCATTGGGCCCACTATTTAAACTAGAGATGTGGAAACTGCCTATCAGCCTGTGTGATTATTTTAATGGGAAAGAAAAAAAATGGGCATGCGGGGAACGGTCTAGATGCAGCCACATCATTCAATTCCCATCGTTGATTTCCTCTTAAAACCAGTTGCACACCTTATCAAATACATCGGGCATGCTGATGTACAAGACACATGGCCTTCGCCCGTGAGCCTATGAGAATAAAAAATAAGTAATGAAATGGAATGGGCATGTGTGGAATGGTAGCGATTTTTTTGCATCAATTGAATGGTAGTTAGGGGTCCTTATATTTGCACATGCCGAAACTGTTAAAAAAGAGGGACCCAACTAGGTCGACAAGATAACACCCATGGAAAAAATGACTCAAGACCCAAAATAAATTTAATGGGAAATATTTAGCCCAATTTAGGAAAAATTAAAGTAATGGCTCAACACATGACAACCAATAAAACAAGACCAAAGGGCTTGTTACATAATGGGTTTGGATGGCACAAGATGTGATTAAAAATATTGAGAACTGGTAGCAAGGTATCAACAAAGAACTAAAACCTTGGCAAGGATACAAACTCAAAGGGTTTTTCAAATAAGATTTTAAGTAAACTAAAACCCTTAAACATTGACAAGAGACAAAACGTTAAGCCCTCATATACAATTTCAACCCAAGTTTAAGCAAGACTGGAGATGGAACATGAAAATTTTAGGGGTTCCATCAGTGGCTCTAACTGGGGACGCATTTCTTTCATAGGCATGATGAGATCCAAGAATATATGGTTGAAGCAGACCATTCAAAACACAATGAACCAAAAACTAGGGAACTACCTGGACTAGGTAGTAAAACCAAACCAAACACAACCAAATCAAACACACCTATACACAAAATGTACAAAACCTACAATTTACATGGAATCATAATATACTTACGAGAAATATGGCTCTAAGAACTATCCATGTACTGGCAGTTCAAAAAGTTCACCACTCAAGCTTTGGAGGAAATGTGAATCCTCACCATGTGTATTGGCTATCAGATAAGGGCCTAACCATATTGCTTCAAACTTTCCATTTTTACCCTTATCTTGAGCCCTTGCATTCCAGGCTAACACCATACTATTCACCTCAAATTTTCTAGGAGAAGCTCTCTTGTCATGCAAGTGCTTGACTTGTAACTGTAGTTTTGTATTTTTAGCATGATCTTCTCTCCTATTTTCATCCAGTTGCATCAAATTATTGATTATGTGTTGCATATCCTCACATATATCCTCATCATACTCTTTCACAAACTTATACATCTTCAGCAGGTTATTATGTGGCAAGCTAGCATCCCAACCATATACCAATCCAAACAGTGAATAACTAGTAGCCTTCTTGACAACCACTCTATCTACCCAGAGTGTCAACTTTAGTTTTGAGTCCCAAGGTTTTTCATTCTTCTCCATCACCCTTTTGATGATTTTCATTAAGCTCTTATTGCTAGACTCAGCTTGACCATTTCCTTAAGGATAGTAAGGTGAAGAATAATAAACTTGTATGCCATGTTTATCACAAAATTTTATGAATTCCTCAGATCTAAAACACATAGCATTATCTGAGATTTTTTTTTTTGAGACTACAAACCTAATGAGAATATTATTTAATAGGAAATCCACCACCACCTTGCTTTTTTCCTTTTTTGTCGGTATTGCTTCTACCCATTTTGTGAAATTAGTGGCAACAAGGATCCATGAGTGCCCTCCACTAGAATTTTATGTTATCTCTCTAATGAAATCAATTTATCTCTCTAATGAAATCAATTCCCCATTGTTGGAAAGGGGCTTGCAAAGAAATAGGCCTAAGTGGTAGATTTCTTGAAAACCTCAATTTTCCTGCAAACCTTTGACAAGCATCACAAGTTTTAACAAACTTGTGAGCATATTTAAAGACAATAGGCCACTAGAATCCTGCTCTCAAGATCTTGTGAGCAGTGGTCTTTTCAATGTAATGACCACCACACACTTCATTATGCATTACATGTAAGAGTTCTAAGGCTTGCTTTCCATCCACACATTTAAGCAATATACCATCCAGGTTTCTCCACCATAGCTCATTTTCAATAATCACATACTTGATGGCATGTAATTTTAATGTACTTTTCTCATTCTCAGCCATATCTGTAGGACACTACAAAATTTTTAAATATTGGACAATTCTTCTATACCATCCGCATGTTTGCATATCACAGATAGGTGCCACATCAACCATTTCCACCTAATTAGCTTGATTAGCCTCCAAATTATATTTTACCATTAATTTAGCTAGGCCTTGCCCTCTTACTAATTTGGTAATCTGGACATCAATGTTGAATTCTTGGATCTTGTTGATCCATCTACACCTTCTTCCTGTAGTTTCTTGCTGAGTGAAAATATCTTTCACCGCAACACTTGGAACAAAAGCTATGACAGTAGCTCCCACTAGGTATGTCCTAAAATTCATCATAGCTTTAACCAGAGCATATGCTTTCTTTTCCATCATGTCATATTTGAGCTTTGCAGCCTATAAAGAATTGATAAAGAATGCAATGGGTTGTTCAAAGCCCTCCTCATTTTTCTGTAATAAAACAATAGCAATTGTATGAAAAGAAGCAAAAGAAAAAATATGCATTGGCTTAGAGAAATTAGGAGATTTCAATACTAGGGCCTCCTTAATAGCTTGTTTAATTTTTTTGAATGCCTAGCTAGGCTCCTCACTCCAAAGAAACTTCTTCTTCCTTCTTCAACATCTTGGAAATAGGTCTTATGATTTCTACAAAGTTAGTCACAAACCTTCTTAAAAAAATTATTTGTTTAAACAATGACTGAATACCTTTGACATTTTTTGGCTGAGGGATTCTATATATGGCTGCTACCCTTTTAGGGTCAATCCTTACTCCTTATTTGGACACAATTTTCCCCAGTAATTTACCCTCAGTGACCCCAAAAGCACATTTCTTTGGATTCAGAGATATCCCATGCTCTAGAGACCTGACAAATACCTTCTCTAAATGCATACAATGATCTTCCTCCTTCTCGGAATAAGTGGTCAAGTCATCTTAATATATAGCCATAAACAAATCAATAAAATCATAAAAAGCTACATACATAGCCCTTTAAAAAGTGGCACCTACATTTTTTAAACCAAAAGGAATTCTTACATAAACATAGGCACCCCATGGAGTAGTGAATGCAGTCTTATACTACTCAGATTCCTTTACCTTTACTTGGTTATAACTTGAAAAATCATCCATCATTGACAACACCTCACAACCAATCACCTTCTATAACATGGCTTCCATGTTTGGCAAAGGTTAGTTGGACCATTTAATGAGGATATATTCAAATTTCTGAAATCAACACTCAACCTTATATCACCATTCTTTTTCCTCACTGACACTAGATTGGATACCCATGAGGAATGTATAATGGGTTTTATAATTCCATCATCTCTTAACTTTACCAACTCCTCTTGCATCTTGGGAGCTATAGTAGGATTGATTGGTCTCAGCTTTTTCCTGAAAGGTTTAGCATTCTCCTTCAGAGGAATCTCATGCTGAAACAATTCCTCTCTATAAGCTTTCAAGCCATCATATGACCAAGCAAAGACATGTCTGTATTTTCTAAGAAAGGTAATCAACATTTCCTTCACCTTTGGATTCATTTTCTTTCCTACATACACTTTCTTAGGGGCATTTTTAGTCCCCGCATTTACTTCCTCTAGGTCCTCTAGGTGAGCAACAGTTGTCTTAATCTTTCTTTTATCTTGACTATCAAAGACCCTTTCAAGTGCTACAAGGCCTTTGGGGATTTTATTTGTCTTTAACTGGATAGCCTCCTTTCCAAATAATGTGTCCTTTCCATCAATATTTTCAACAAATCCACTAAAGTCAATCTCCTAACCTTCATATTCATCAACACAGTTCAAAAATTTGAGAATATCCTCATCATTGAATATTTTCTAGCTTTGAACATTGTCAGGAATGGAAGGTCTTGTCTTCACCTCAACCTCAGATATTCCTATAAAATTATATCATTTGGTGTCAATGTAATGTTAGCAGGTAGGCCAGCTACTTTGTGATGTCCTCTTTCCATCTAGTCAATTCCAAAAGCATCAAATTGCTTAATGGAATCCTAGACAACATTTCTATATTGCTTAATTTTTTTATTCTTGCAAGAATATTTAGCTCTTACTTGGGATATCACAAGATTAGAATTTCCAATTATTATTAACATTTTTATTCCATGCTTCTCAGCCAATCTCAATCCAAATAATAATGCTTCATATTTTGCCACATTATTCGTGCAGATAAAAGACAATGTAAAAGAGAATTTATACATACTTCCACTTGGTGATACCAATAATATCCATGCACCAGACCCTTCTTTGGAACTTGAACCATCAAAGTACATTTTCCAAATTCCATTCTTTCCATACAATCTTAAAACTACATTTTCTATAAGCGCGGGGAACCTATCAACTTCTCTTGGTACTTCTTCCATTTTGAAATCACTGATATCAATTTCTATGAAAAGAATTGTGTCATTTTCAAGAGCATGCTCCAACATATGTGGTACCCCTAGTTCTCACACCACTTGAACATCCTTACCATCAATGGGAAATGTGGCATAAGACATGTCACATTGCATACTACCTCCCATAGATGCACTCCATTTCTGAGATAGCAACATTCCATAACTAGGTGGGATATCCACTACCACCACATTCATTTTAAACTCTTTGTTTGGGTGGGTTGCTAATCTATAAGAAAGTTCATTTATCACACCAATAACAAGGACTTCTCTTGAATACATGGCATAACACTTACCATGAGTGCTATCAACTTTCAATCCTAGTGCCTCCATGATTTTAGTTGGCATGACGTTATTTGATGCTTCAAAGTCAATAATACATTTTTTTATAAAATTTTCCCCAACAATCAAAGTGAGGAAAAATGGATCTATCTTCCCAAGACAAGCAGTTACTGAACTCCCTAGGAAAATATGGGGAATCTTAGTGATGACTCCCTCAACTTCCTTGTCTTTCTTATCTTTTTCACTCAATTGGGGTGGAGTGGGCACCACTAAATCAGTACAGGCTATAGTGGAACCATTGATAAGGGCTACTTCCTTTTTCTTGTGTTCATCTATTCTCATCATTTCAAGAAAAGGCATAGATACTTTTACTTGGCTAAGTAATTGAAACATATCAACAAGAGTATACTTGGGTAATTCAATTGGGATCATACCTTGTTCATTTCTACCCTCCTTCTATTGATTTTTGGTCACCTCAACCCTATGCTTGGAATCCTTCTTTATAACTTCGGGATTTTGCTTCTATGTCTTTATCTTCATAGTAGGAGATTTGAATTCTTCAGTAGCTTTTGGTTTACCTACCCTTTTAGCCAAAATTTTATCTCCCCTACCTTCTTTATCTTTTCTTGCTTCCATTTTTCTGTCAGGATTGTGCTCTTTGCCTTTGGAATTCTTCTCCTTTATGAAAAGGCTAATAGGACTGCCTTGTTCACCACTAACTGTTCTATTCCTTAGATGATAGGAACTTCTGGCTTGGGCAGGCAAGGTTGTAGTATATTTTGTAATATCCTCATATAAGGGCCTTCTTAGTGACACACCATCTTCAATTGCTTCCAAATTATATACCTCAGTATCACTATAAACATCCTCATCAAAGAGGACTTGCTGATGATATGCACTAGCAATTTTCCTTTGATTATCTACATCCACATCATAGGAGTCCATATCAGAACATAACTCATTTTCAGCAACATCAGAATCACCCATAACCATAAGTACATCAATATCCTCCTCATTTTTCTGATCATAGTCTTCAGGAATATCCTCTTCCACCTAAACCATTTGTGCAACTACACATTGCTGAGGAGAGTGTGGCATTTGGAAAACCATGAACCAAGGGGTATCTTCAACAAAATTTCCTGAATTCTTCTGTGAAGGATTTGGAGGGACCTTATTCTAGGAATTTCTTTGATTATTAAGGACAGGCTTCCCCTTATACCAATTGGTATTATATGGGTGATCCTGCAACCTAGGAGATCTTTCATTCCTTTGATAATTTTTTGGTTGAACCTTTACTTGTTTTACAATTTTGTCATTTATAGTTTTCATTAAATTATCAATCTTATCCTCAAGAGTGCCCCCTTTAGCACCTAAACTCTTGTCCTCATTTTTTGAATTTCTAAGGAGCTTTGAATCATCTCTTTTGTCGACTTTACCATTTTCTCTGCCATCTTGTAGGCTTCCCTCAATGTCTGAGGATTCTTATCTAATAGGTGGTAGCTCATTTTTGTATCAAAAGCATTATAGTAATTTACCAAGCACACATTATCATTCAATTGTAAACGAGGAGGAACCCTTTTCCTAGCCTTTTAGAGTCTTGTATTGAACTCAACCATAGATTCATTAGGACCTTCAACAATATTATTAAATTGATTCAACAAAAAACTTGAATCAATCTTTTCACCGTATTGTTCTCTAAATATCCTTTTGAATTCCTCCCAAGAGCCAATTCTCTTGGCAGGAAAACTCATATACCACTCTCAAGCATCTTCAATGAGAGATTGCATAAACAACTTCGTCATGACATCCTCTACCTTTACCTCAAAATAATCCATAACATTAGAAAATGCTTCGAGATGGTCTTCACCAATCAATGCATTGTTACCAGAGAATTTGACAAGAGAAGGTATGAAATATTTAGGAAATGGGTTAGGGTAGCCAAGTATTCCAGTGAACACAACTATTGGTATCTATCTACTTGGAGTGGCCTCCTAGTATGTCGATCCCTATGAACATCCCTTTGCTCATCATCTCTTTTGTTGTCAGATTGACTTCTATCCTTACCCTTTCCACTTTCACCATTACCACCTCCTTTCTTATTTCCTTCATCATCTTCAAAATAAGAATTCTTACTTTTATTATTTCCTCCACCTCCACCACCCTAATCCCCACCACCACCTCCACTAGTAGTGTGTCTTTCAGATAGTGATGCTGACCACTTGAAACCATTGGGCTCACTGTTTAGACCAGACATGCAGCAACCACCCATCAACCCATGTGATTATTTTAATGGGCAAGAAAAATAAATGGGTGCATGGGGAACAGTCCAAATGTGGCCACATCATTCAATTCCCACCATTGATTTAGTCTTAAAACTAGTTGCATGCCTTATCAAAGACATCGGGCTCACTGATGTACAAGACACATGGCCTTTGCTTGTGAACCTGTGAGAATAAAATAATAAGCAATAAATGAAACGGACACATGGGGAATGGTGGTGATTTATTTTCATCAATCAAATGGTAGTAAAGGGTCCTTATATCTACACATGCCAGAACTATTAAAGAATAGGGACCCGACTAGGTCAACGAGATAACACCCATGGAAAAGATGACTTAAGACCCAAAAAAAAATTTAATGGGAAATATTTAGCCCGATTTAGGAAAAATTAAAGTAATGGACCAACACATGACAACTGGTAAAACAAGACCAAAGGGCTGGTTACTTAATGGGTTTTGATGGCACAAGATGTGACTTAAAAGATTGAGAACTGACAGCAAGGGGTCAACAGAGAATTAAAACCTTGGCGAGGATACAAACTCAGAGGGTTTTTCAAATAAGACTTTAAGTAAACTAAAACCCTTAAACATTGACAAGAGACAAAACCTTAAGCCTGCAGATACAATTTCAACCCAATTTTAAGCAAAACTAGAGATGGAACATGAAAATTTTAGGGGTTCCATCACACACTTTGTTTTTGGATCTCAAACCCTGATTTGCAACTTGTAGCTAACTTTTTGTGTAGATGACAACCTTGTGACAAATTGATGACTCTCTTCAACCTTACAACCTAATCTTCAAAGGATCTTCAAGCTCCAAAACACCTAGATTTGTAATCACAAATGTAGAGAGAGAAAAAATTGTTGATTGTTAGGGAATAGGGGTTTGCCTTGGTCAAACCCTGTTTAGGTAATTAAACCTTATGATGAAACAATGAAATATGGACATGAAGCATGAAATATGAAACATGAACAATGATACCATTGAATGATGTCTTGAGATATAAATCAACAATTTAACATGAAGTGGCCATGTAGAATGTAGATCTTGATCTTGAACTTTGATATGAAATAATTCTTGCAAATGTATCTTCAATGCTACATCACAACACTAGCTCAACAAAATACTTGATGCCTAATTAATATGATATGATGTTGGATCTTGAATTGCTGCAACAAATGATCAAGAAAACAACCCTTGAATGCCTTGGAAATGCTCTTGTAAACTCTCTTAACACTCTTATGAAGTCTTGGAATTCTTAAATCTTGATAGCTTAGGATGATATCATGAATGCTTCTATGAAATAATGATTTGAGGCCTTGTTTATATAGGCAATCCATCCAACTTACTATTTATTAGATCTCAGAAGTTAGCATTCATGAAATTTGAAATTAAAACCTTCATTTCTTGCTAAAAACCCTAAAAATGGTTTAAATGGGACTCATATGCCCAAGGTGGCATGTGGGTCCCACCAGTCCTTTTCAGGTGGAGGAAATGTCGAGGAGTTAAGAAATTAAGTTTATTTGATGTCTATGTCAAGATTTGAGTTGAAATATGCCTCAAGATGCATAATATAGGGTCTTAGGGGCCTATTAATGATGATATGAAGGTCATAAATGTAAGAGAGCCCACAACTTAATGTGAAGGTGCAAATATTACACTTTACAACCTTAAATTAAGGAAAAATTAGATCTATTTAGCTTAAAAGGGCCCTAAACCCAATGTGAATGTGGAAAAGACATTACAACACTAGATCAAGGCCATGTTAGGTCCATCTTAATGTTAATCATTCCCAAATTAAGTGATAAATTGTACCATCTCCAAGAAGGGAGTACAATTTCCGTTATTACAAATATTAATATTGATTTAATTAATGTATTATTATATTTATTTGTATTATTTAATTTCCTATGGTGTCATGTCATAAATTGGCACCCACCAAATGGGTGGCTTCCCCATTGGAAGTGACTAGATGACACATAATCATTCGAAGTGGACATAAGCATCCCACTTTGGAATCTTTGAACTATGACTTATTCTACGATGTGCATAAAACATCTTCATGCATGGAGGAAGTTGGCGCCCAAGATGGGCTATGACAATGTGTAAGAGAATCAAGTATTTTAGTTCATTTATGACAAATTCTCTTACAATTGTAAGTGTTGAAAATAAGAAAGACTATATGATAGTTGTAAGGCATTTTTCATAATCTATTTTTAGCATATTCTAGGCACCCAAGCATGGAGAAAGAATATTGCATGTAATGACACTTGTAAGGGGTGTAAGGGAATGTTGTACATTTTTCCAAGTACATGTTCATGGCATGGAATATTGTTTCATGTAGATTTGGATGCCCCTCTCCTTCTAGATGCTTCTTGAAGCTTGTATCTCTCTATATATTGAGTACCTTGTATTGTAGAATGTATAGTTTGTTTGCATGTAACAAAGTGTTTCTGATATATAACTCCAAAATAGGTGTTTGTCTCGAAGCACTTGTTGAAGAAATATTTGTACTTGGGGTTGTTTGCAGGTACTTGAGGGTGGGTTTTTTTACTCAAAATGGTTCTCCCTATGTATATTTGGTGTCACTGTTTTATGTGTTGTTGTTGTTCTATTCCATTATTCCTATGTGTTTCTCTATTATAACTATATAAGGTGTTAAAAAAGAAAAAACTTGTAACTCTCCCCTACTTAGATTAGTGTAGGAAGTTGTTTTCACTCACCCAACTTCCTTTCACTAGAATCTTGTAGCTAGTTGTGGTCAGTTAATTGGGCAATCAATTCCTCTAATTTATTCTCATCCTTTGATTTCAAATCCACACCTCTTAATCTAGATCATTGATCTAATTTCCTAAAATCTATAAAATAAGCCTTCATCCTTCTCATTCATCACCTATAATTTTGATAGCTAAGTCATTTCCATTTTATTCTTGATCAATTGAGAATTATTTATCATAGCATCTAGGTCATTACGTATTAAATATTTTTCACACTATCATGGAGGCTTTGGGGCTCATTTTTTGCATGCCTACATTCCTTTTAAAATTCCTATCTTTAATTGTGGGAGGATGGAAAGATGCCATGTGGCATGTTTTTGTGGGTTTGTGGGGATATTCTAGTCGGTACATCTTCTAACTGTGGAAGTCCAAAACGTTTCCATGTGGCATGTTTTGACTTTGACCGACAATTCCAAGTCTAATTAGGATCCCTAATCTCGATCATAATTCAATTCTCATATGGTTAAGACTTTGAGTGTCAATAGGATTTTAGGACCTATGGTCTGACAAGTCCAAATCCAATCAAGATCCTTGATCTCGATCAGTATTTTCTCTTAGGTCTTGTCAGGACTTTGGGTCCCAACAAAACATTCTGACCTAAGGACCAAAAGGTACAAGTCCAATCAGGATTCTTGATATCGATGGATCTTCCTCTACTTCTTTTCTGATCTAGTCAAGACTTTGAGTCTCGACAATACTTTTGGACCTAAGGTCTAAAAGGTCTGAGTCTGATTGAAACATCTTATCCCAATCCCTTTTTCTTCTTGCTATGTTCATGTTAGGCTTTCAGAACCTGATTGGACTTTTGACACTCTGTGAAGTTTTTGTGTTTACACCATTAATGTTGCAACTCTCTCAACTACCAAAATTGATTCCCGGGGCTACATGGATGATTTTAAATGCATTTCTTAGTAGATTTAAGTGGGATAAGATGGTGGAAATGTTTCTTTGTGATTCTCATACCTCTTTTCAATTAGAGATCCAATCATGGTCTTTATTTTTTATAGATTTTATGGGGGTTTTGTTCCTCATTTGTGTTGTCATTAATGTGGAGGTATGGCATGGATGTTGGGACTTGTGTTGATTTATTCTCATATTTGGATTTCCACATGTCTACATGTGATTTTCTAGGGTTTCAAGCATTGTCCTTGGCCCTTCCTCCTTCAAAACCTATAGGGGTATAAATTGGAATTTTTTTCCTCATTATAAAGGTTCAAGTTTTGTTCCAAAGAGAAGCAATTGCAGAGCCAACAAAATAAAGTATTCATACCAAACTATAGGTCTCAACTTCCAATTCTAGGTATAACTATTTTGTATTGTAATGATTTAGATTTGATCCCAAGCTTGTAATTTAACATTTGTAAAAATTGAAGATTGTGTGATTGAAGATAGAATCAACCTTAGTAGAGTATCTCCTTATGTATTGTATGCATTTCCATATGTACAATTTATTGGTTTTTCAGCCAAAAGTTTGTAAAATTAGTGCAAAGCTTTTGCATATTATCTTTTCAATATAATAAAGGAAATGTATGGGTATGCTTGAGGATTGATAAGTAGAATCTCTTAATATTCTACAATCATCTATTTTATTTCTAAATGAATGTGTAGAGCTTATATTATATGTGCATTTTGAAAGGCATGATCATTTGTGGTGACTTGATTAAGTCATTACCTTGTTTTAGTTATTATCTCTTTGGTTAAATCTAGAGAATTTGTTGCCTAATAGATAAAGGTACCATATTGTAATTGGTTTTATCTCATATCATCCCTAAACACACTCCAAACACATCAACTCAAAACCTTTAAAGTTTTATTTCCATGTCTAAATGAATACAACAACACAAGAGTGTATCACAAACTCATTCTCAAAAAATTATATAGTATATTATCTATTTGAAAGATGCTCAACCTTACTTGTGAAAACTAGCACATAGGTATATTGTGACACCAGTATTGGGATAAATTGTGTAGTGGGTATAGTTTGTTGTAAGGTATTATTTAGTGTTTCAAATCATCAATTTGGCATCTTAGGGAAAACCCTCTTGGTCTTTCAAAGCTAGAAGTGAAGAAGGCCTTACCCACCACAATAATTGGTCCTTAACTACCCAACCTAAATATAGGTTTGCGGTAATTTTCTTACTTTGACAACCTTGGCACCCAAAATATTATCAAACCTTAGGGAATTTAGGTCAATAGTTTCGATCACCAACACGTAGCACCATATTTTATGTAACCTCACATAAGAATGAATATTTTATGTAACCATTATGTGTATAGGAAACATCACACTATTCATATGCATAATAGGTGAAGGAACCCTTAGTGGTAACACATAATACATGCCTCAATTAAGCATAACTAGTGTTAGCACGTAGGTCATACAACTAAAAGGTGTTGGTATATTCATCCTTGTGGCCTTTATGGAAATAGGAACCATGCACAATCCACTCATTGGTTCATTAACATTATTTTACAAATTTATATTCATTCATTTGGAAAACATTATGGTTGGATGAAACAAGATAGTTTTGGAAATATCAGCTCCTCTCTACAATTATATCGTAGGACCTATAGTGTAGAAAAAAGCATCCCTTTTTCACACTTAATTTAGAAATAATTAATATTAAAATGAGCCTAATGTTGCCTTGATTTAGTGTTGTAATGTTTTTTACACATTCACAATAAGTTTAGGGCCCTTTTAAACTCAATAGACCTAATTTTTCCTTAATTTAGTGTTGTAAAGTGTATTTATTTAAATATTCACTCTCAGTTTTGGGCCCTCTTGCATTTATGACCTTAAAATCATAATTAATAGGCCCCTAAGACCCTTTATCATGCATCCTGAGGCTTATTTCAACTGAAAACCTAACAAAGTCAATAAATACACTTAATATTCTAGCCCCTTGATATTTCCTTAGCCTAGAAAGCTAGGGTGCGACCCATATTCCACCTTGAGTGTATGAGTCCCATTTGGACCCTTTTAATGGTTTTGAGTGGGAAATTAGGGTTTTCAATTCAATTTTTTTGAGTCAACATTTGGGATCTAATAAATGATAAATTAGATGGAATGCCTATATAATTAAGGTTTCAAATCATTATTTCACCTAAGTAACCTAAGCAACCTAAGAATCTTCAAGCAAGAGAGTCTCATTTAGATCTAGAGCCTTCAAGAGATATTTCCAAGTATTCAAGAATATTCAAGAGTCTACAAAAGCATTCAAGAGCTAAGTATCAAGCATTTTGAAGCATCAATTCAAGGTTCAAGCATCATGTCAAGGAATTCATGCATCATGTTTTTTTGTGAGCTAATATGTTGATGTAGCATTTGTGATCCAAGTTCAAGCATTCAAATCCATATCAAGTGTTGTGATCAAGATCTACATCCATTGAAGCCAAATCATGCAAGTTGCAGATCTACACTTCAAGGATTCAATAAGGTTTGGTGAGTTGTTACATTCATTTGTTATTTCATCATTCCTTCATGTTATTTCATTTCATTTCAAATTTTAATTACTCAAATGGGGCCTTACTAAGGTAGACCCTCATCCACTAACAAAAACAACATTTTTCTCTCTCCCTTGTGATGTGTATTTTTTAGATTTATGTGAATAGGACTAAATCGCCAACTTACATGTATGAGTCCCTATACACATCAAGATCAACAATTTTCAATGTTTTTAGGTCTTGCTTAGTCATCTTCATCTCCTAGGTGCTTCTATGTTATCCTCAGTCTCTCATTCTAATTTCAAATTCCATTTTCTAGGTCATATAGTTAGATTTTCATATTGTTTTCATATCTTTCTTTCTAAGAATTGTCTTAGTGGCGAACCCCCTTTAATCATACCTAAGGAGACCCTGTAGAAATCTCTTTTCCTAATTGGATCATTAGGTTGAGTTCTCTAGAGTTTCCTTGAATGAACTAAGAGTAAAATAGGTCGAGCCCAAATTCCATCTCCTAAAAGGTGGAACCCTATTTCCTTGTGTTCATTTTGGTGAACCCGATGTGAACACCTACCTTTCTTATTTGGAGAGAATCATAGTCTTAGATATAGGTTAACTTTTCATTAGATCTTTCATTAGTTAAATTGCATTTAGGGCTTGTAAATCTTGCATTAATGAAAGTGCATATAGGTTGCATTTCTTCATCTTAGATCATTCAATTTCACTAAAATTCTGCAATTGAAAATAGTCAAGTCAACATACAAGCTAGAAACCTTAACATTCACTCATAATTTACTAAATTTAGTTTCAAAAACCTAATATGGGACTCATTCACCCCTTTGGGAAATTTAGTCCTGGTACAGGTTGCTTTACCTGATTTCTAGGAATTCTATGTTGATTGTTTTTCAGCATTTGAACCTTCCAAAAACCCTAATTGGGACTCATTCACCCATCTGGGTGATTTAGTCTTGTATTAGACCTAAAACTACATTTTACATCATTGAAAACTTCATTTCTATGCTTTTTTTGTTGATGTCAAATCTCTGTTTCAGTTTGTTGATCTTTTGTTTCATTCATTTAGTTAGATCTAGCTTAATATTCTTCATTGATTGCATTGCTTAATTTCAAAATTACATTTACAACATTTCACTTTCAAATTGATATAGAGCATAATCAGTCAATTATCATGTTCTACATCTAAAATTTCATTATTCTTTCGCATGTTTTCTCTATCATTGTCACATTTCAAATTTTCAGGACAAATATTACTTCATGTTCTATTTTCATATTTTGTTGAGTACTATAAGAATTTTTTGTTATGTGCAAATGAATATGAAGTCTTCTCCCCTCTCTTTTTGTTCATCATTGATCCCTCACCTAGTATCCCTCCTATGAGTGAGATTAGTCTAGTGAAAGAGAATACAATCTTGGGCAATCATAACAATCTTATTCATTCTTCTCCTACTACCTCTCATATTTGTGAAGAAGATATTTTGTTGTTAGAAGAACCAATCATTGAGATTCTTGAGAATCCTAGAGTTGTTTCTCTCCTCCTACCTATCTTATTGGGCAAGACATTGATGAACAAGAGGACACAACCATAGGTAATCATGATGATCACATAACACAATAAGAAGATACCATTGAAACCCAATTAAATACCACTTCAACTAGTCTACATTTGTCTCCCAACATATTCCCCACTTATGAGAATGTTATAGTGAAAGAGGATGCAATTGTAAGAAATCATGACAATCAAATTATTTGTGGGGAGGATATGTTGGTGTTGGATGATCCAATCTTTAAGATCTATGACAACCAGGTATTTATTTTTCTTCCCCTACCTCTCCTATTTTGGTAGACATTATGGGACAAATAAATGTAATCATAGATAACCATGATAATCATACTCAAGTTCTTCTCCTAATATCTCTCCTATTTGTGAAGAATATATTTTGGTGTTAGAAGATAAAACCAATGAGAGTCATGAGAGTCTTATTTGTCTCTCTTCCCCTAGGAAAAACATATTGAACAAGAGAATGTCATCATTAAACAAGAAAACCCAACCATAGATGAGTCCCCTACTTGCAATGAAGTTATTTTAGAAGAACCAAACATTGAATGTCATGAACATCTAGTTTTTAGTTCTCCTAAAATTTCTCCTACTAGGGAGGATATCATGGTGGAAGAAAATGAGAAAATTGAAACATGTCTTTCAAACAATAGTAATGTGAATTCCTTAGATGAAGGTGATGAAGCGACATTAGACTCCCCTTCACTAAGAGATCATGAAAATAAGGATAAATCTCCTAAGTTTATGCACATTATAAATCCCTTGAAGTACTCTCATAAGCCTAAACTTATCCTTTATCCACCCTCATAACAACCACAAACTCAAAATAAAATTTTCCTCATCCTCAAACCACCTAAGAGTAATATGTCGCAACAACCGAGTTACAATACCGTTGCTCATATATATAACACTAGAAATAATTTACAACCAAGAAAAAAATTCTCAACCTCTCTCCCTTTGCCTTAACCCATCTTTCCTAGTACCCCTCATTTTCCTTCGCATAGTGGGAAGGAATATGATATTGTTGTTGAGCAGCTTAAAAATAATCTCACAAAGATATCTATTTGGGATCTAATTCAAACTTCACCTAGTTATCATACTATGCTCCAAACATCCTTGCAACAAGTTGTGGTTACCTCTAGTGCAAATCCAAGTGATGTAGCAGCTCTAATTCAAGGAATGCACGTGGTTAACATAGACATTACCTTTCATCAACATGAGTTACCTCACTTGGAAGTGAGAAATAAAAATGATGCCTTCATGATAATAGCTAAATTCAATAGAACATGAATAAAGTGAACCCTTGTTGACAATGACTCAGCTCTTAATGTTTATCGTGTAACCCTTTTGGATAGACTTGGCATGGATAAATCAAGAATTGAACCTGATTCCGTATCGATTCAAGGGTTTGACAATATAGGAAAGCAACTACTCGGTGTAATCACTCTGCCTATTACAATTAGAAAGGCCAAATTACAAACTCCTACCCATGTTATGCCTCATGATCTTTCATACACTCTCCTTTTAGAAAGACCTTGGATTCATGAGAAGCATGCGGTGCCTTCAACTCTTCATCATGTGATGAAATATTTCTATAACAATAAAGTGTACTAAATTGAAATAGACCCTGAACCAAAAATTTGATTGAACATTGAGAAAGACAGGGAAAATCCTTTGAAGACATTAACACCAACTACACAAGTGGAACCCATGTAAGTGAAAGAAAGGAATATTGAAAAAGTCAAAAATTTATTAGATGATGATTGGGGTTCCTTAGACTTCACACCTACATTCATTGGTGAAGACAAGATCATAAAAAAATAGTTTGAAAAGGGAAAAGAAAAAGCACTAATGTTGACACAAAAATTTAAAGCATCAACCTCAACCACTTTAAAAGTAGAAATAAATTATACAAAAAAATTTGATGAAACTGATTATGAACAACCACCAAATCCAAAAGAAATGAAAAAACTTTATGGAAAAGTTATGAACTTATGAAACAACTTGGGTATAGTGGAAAAGAATGTGGTGCTAGAGAAAAAGGTATTTGGGTCCCTATCGAGCCTAAAACACAAGAAACAATTAGTGGTATTGGTTATCATCCCTCAAAAGAAACAAACAAGCGATCAATGAACATCAATAGTCTTACAAAAGATTTTTCTCAGCCAACTTTAACATTAGTGCATCTTAAATTGATAGAAACTAGTGGTCTTGGTTATTGTCCTTCAAAAGAAACAAATGAAACAAGGAAATCTTTGCTTAATATCAATTCCATCACACAAAGAACTCCTAGGACATCTCTTAATAACAATTGGAGTTCGTTAGATTTTACACCTTCCTTTAGAGAAGAGTACAAAATCTTGCAATCTAAAGAGTCTTGTGTAAGTATGACATCTTGTACTAAGCAAGAGATAGCTTTGTCACAAAATAAAGGAACATCCTCAACTATTGATCAAGAGGATATCTTGTCGAGACTCCTCCAAGATCATTTGATATATATCCCTCCAAGAACATGAAATAAATTTTACTACGAGAGTTCATTTTATGCATATCATAGAGTTCATGGTCATTCTACTAATGAATGTAAGGCTTTGAGTAATAAAATTCAACATCTGAAGGATTTTTGTGCTCTTCCTTGTGTTGAAGCACCTTGTTCCTCTAATTGATATTGATTTCCAAATTATTCATCAATCACCTTGGCTCATCCTTGGCTTGCACTAAGCGGAGGCAAGGGGTTAGGTCATCCTTGTCCTTGTATGACACTTGTCATTGTCTCTTTTGGCTAGTTGAATGCCTTTCATGTATATATAAGAGCAAGCTTGGGATGCAAATGACATTCCTTAAGTGGGCTTGCATGTGATGTACTGAGTTATCTTTAGTATTGCATTTTGGGGGAAACCCCTTATCTATGATGTAGTCTCATTCGGGAGCATATGACTTGGAATAGTGCTTTATGATTAAGCTCTCATTTCTTCTCCTACTTTAAAGAAATTGCTCACAATAATGGTGTTAGAAACCACTTTAAAGTGAGGGAATACATCGAAACTTGTGTTTAACTGTGTGATTTTCTTTATTCTTGAGATGTGTCCTTTTCTCGGTGGTGTCATTGGGTTTGATTTCCTCTGAGAGTGTGATATTTCTCTGATTTTTCCTCTCTTAGAGACATTAGGCATGATGTTCCCTAAGAAGAGACCTTACATGAACTAAGCAAAGTCCCTTTCAACAAATCTTTACTTACATGTTCATAAGCTCGAAGTTTCATTTTGTGGCACCTTATCAAAGTTATCAAGAGGTATAGCTTTGGGATGGTTAGCATATGGGATCCAAACTTAGGTGTGACTTTCCCATAGCCACTTGCTTGCCTATGTGAGTGCATCCAATCGCGTGCATATGTGTCTCTAGGCGCTCACCTAGCAGATGACTTAAGGTTCCATTAGCCCTTGTGAGCATGTGTTTGGTTTGCATAGTGGACATTATGTTCCACTTGTAAACATTTTTGGACAAACAACTTAGATCTGATCCACATCACATTAGACAAATGGTCAAGGCTTGATCCTTCCATTTTCTTTTTCATTTTTCCTTCTTCTTTATGTCTTTGGAAGTGTATGCTTGTGTCTTGTTGTTGCTTTGTGCATTATTCTCGTGCATGTTCTTTTGTGCCTATGTTGGTTTGACATAGGATCTTGGATCCTGGGGGCTTGACCACCCCCTTGATCCTTTCCATTCTATATCATCCACAATGGTACACTTGGACCCCTCTTGAATGTCTACCTTAGTGCGAGTTTGAAGCAAGTTCCTTCTGTCACTAAAGCGGGGGCTAAATGTAGTGTAGAATAAATTATCCCTTTTTCACACTTAATTTGGGAATAATTAATATTAAAATGAGCCTAGTGTTGCCTTGATTTAGTGTTGTAATGTGTTTTACATGTTCACATTAAGTTTAGGGACCTTTTAAACTAAATAGACCTAATTTTATCTTAATTTAGTGTTGTAAAGTGTCTTTATTTACATATTCACTCTAATTTTTGGGCCCTCTTGCATTTATGACCTTCAAATCATCATTAATGGTCCCCTAAGACCATTTATTATGCATCTTGAGGCTTATTTCAACCGAAATCTTGACAAAAACAATAAATACACTTAATATTCTAACCCCCGACATTTCCTCATCCTAAAATGCTATGGTGGGACCCATACACCACCTTGGGTGTATGAGTCCCATTTGACCCCTTTTTAGGATTTTGAGTGGGAAATTGGGGTTTTCAATTCAAATTTTTTGAATGTCGGCATTTGAGATCTAATAAACAAAAAATTAGATGGAATTCCTATATAATTAAGGTTTCAAATCATTATTTCACCTAAGTAACCTAAGAAACCTAAGAATCTTCAAGCAAGAGAGTCTCATTTAGATCTAGATCCTTTAAGATATATTTTCAAGTATTCATGAGCATTCAAGTGTCTACAAGAGCATTCAAGAGCTGATTATCAAGCATTTTGGAGCATCAATTTAAGGCTCAAGCATCATGTCAAGGTCTTCATGCATCATGCGTGTTTGTGAGCTAATATGTTGATGTAGCATTTTTGATCCAAGTTCAAGCATTCAAAACCATATATCAAGTGTTGTGATCAAGATCTACATCCATTAAAGCCAATTCATGCAAGTTGTAGATCTACACTCCAAGGATTCAACAAGGTTTACTAAGTTATTACATTCATTTGTTCATTCATCATTCCTTCATGTTATTTCAATTCATTTCAAAGTTTAATTACTCAAATGAGGTCTGATTGAGGCAGACCCCCATCCACTAACAAAAAGAGCATTTTTCTCTCTCCCTTGTGATGTGTGTTTTGCAAATTTATGTGAGTAGGACTAAATCACCACCTTGGGCATATGAGTCCCTATACAACCATTTTATGATATTTCAGTGGATCTTGATTTGTTACCTGAAGATTATAGTTTTTTCCTATAAACCCTAAACTAGGACTAAATCTCCCAGTCTAGCATATGAGTTCTAGTGCACATCAAGATCAATAATTCTCAAAGTTTTCAAGTATTGCTCAGTCATCTTCATCTCCCAAGTGCTTCTCTATTATCCTCAGTCTCTCATTATGATTTCAAATTTCATTTTCTAGTTCATATAGTTAGATTTGCATATTATTTTCATATCTTTCTTTCTAAACATTTTCTTAGTGGTGAATCCCCTTTTAATCAAACTTAAGGAGAACTCAAGTAGAAATATCTATTCCTAGTTGGATCATTAGGTTGAGATCTCTAGGGTTTCCTTGAATGAACTAAGAGTAAAATAGGTCCCCTTGCGTGTGTGCTCCATCTCCTAAAAGGTGGAGCACTCTATTTTCCTTGTGTTCATACCTAATGCTTTCTACTTTAGTAGCATGCTATACAATGCCACATCTTGTGACACATTTGTGTATATAATATAGAGCATCAATAGGAAGCTTCATAGTTCATGTCATAGCTAGAGCACGTGAGGTTTCTCAACTTCACTCATGTATGTCTAACTCCTTGTAATATACACTAGTAGAGTCATGCTATAGTGAAAAATATTATAAATAAGTAGAATTATTATTTAACTTATCCAATATTTGTTCCCCCAAATCAAATTCATGCAATTCCAATTTTGCATACCTTGTTATTCACCTAACCCTATATATAATGTGTACTAGGTTATGAGTAGTCATCTTATGACCACCTTAACTCTTAAATAAGTCACATATGCATTATTATAATCATACACATGTATTTAGGTCATCCTAGGGGCTATAGTTAAGTACCTAGGTGGAAGCCAAGGAATAATTAGGTATATATAAGTTAGTGGCTAGTTGTTATGAGCACTTTCACTATTGTGATCTTATTGAAGAATATTGGAGGTATCCACCTCAAAGTGGAATATTATTATATGGTATTTGTAGAATATTATTCATTATATTTCTTATTTTTAATTTTTTTTCATTACAAGTGTCGTTAAACAATGATCTTCGCACCGTGAAGGCGAGACTTTTTTTTTCAAATTTGGAGGTCATTTTGGGAAGTGCATATATCTTCAATCTTGCAAATTTTTCCTTTTATTTTTATATAATTTTTCAAGGTCCCATTGATTATTCTTTAGTATAAATTTGAAGGAAATCAAAAGGAAAATTCAACGAGTTACTATGGAACCGATTAGTGGTGAAAATAGGGTCCACCCAATGAATGAACAAAGTGATGGACCACTTATTTTTCTAAGACCCTAATCACCTCAAATTATACAAAATAAGATGCTAATAGAAAAAAAAATGCAACCTAACTATTATAGCAACTATGGGGGATGTTTTTAGAGCATAAGAAGCTATGTACCTGGCCAAAAAGTTGTTGTTTTTGGGCTATGGAGGACTCATTCGCCTTTAGTGGAAAATGGGTCCTTTTAGGGTTTCAAAAAATTGATTCAAGGATCCTATTCCTTGATGTCTACACTCTTGAAATCCTTGTTATCGTATCAAGTTTTGGAAGCTTGTATGTAATTTTGTAGAGCTCTTTTTGTGATCTTGCACTTTGAATGACAACTTTTACAACTTTTGCAATTTTGACAACTTTGCTCCAAATCTTTCTCAACTTGATCTTCAACCTGTAAACCTACAATAACAAACTCAAGGGCAAGAAAACTTGTTTATTTGTTAGCGAATGGGGGTTTTCCTCAATCAAACCCATGTAGGTAATTAAACCAATTGATGAAATGAAGCATGAAACTTGAAATAATGCAATGATGTCACCTCGGATGATGTCTTGTGAAGCAAAACTACAAAGTAACATGTAGTGGCCATGAAGAATGCAGATCTTGGATGTAAAATGATGCTTGTAAATGGATCTTCAATTAAACATTAACTTTTTATCTCAACACACATGCATGCATTAAACCCTTGACATGATGATATGACTTTGAATTTCTACAATAAACACTTGAAATTTGTCTTGAAATGCATTGAAATTGCCTTATGAAATGTTATAAATTCTTGATCATTTGAATGCTTGAATGCTTGAAAGTCTTAGGATGAAACTAGGTGAACTAACCCCTTATTTATACTAAATTAGGAGATTAACCCCGAAATTCAAAGAACTGAGGCTGACACTAGATCTTTAAAGAAAGATAATTAAATTCCCACTAGAATGAAATTCAAAAATAGAGGTCTCATTAAGGAAGAACCCATTCTCCACCAAAGGTGAATGAGTCCTAGCTAAGTTTCCAGGACCGAGCTTTGGGGGACTCAAAGAAGGCCAAAAACCCATTCCAAATTAAATGAGAAAGGTGGTTCCTGTTAAGGGAGGACCCATTTTCCATCAAGGGAGAATGGGCCATGGCTCAACTTACCAAGACCAAATTTTCCCCAAGGAAATAATTTGTTATTTAATTTATGATTGTCGGGATAGATCTTCGGGAGGTGTCAAAATTAAGGCCTAAAAAGGGGGTTAATAACTCCAATTAACCACAATTAATTAATACCACCTAGATAAGTGTGAAAGTGCTTTAAAACACTTTACAACACCTAAAAAAGGTACACATTATGTTAATTTTTATTTAGAAAGGGCCCCTTATGGATTAATTAAGCAAATATATCCTAGAGAAGCATGAAAGTGTGTTACAACACCTTTGCAAAGAACCAATTAAGGCATGTTTTAGTTAAATAAAGGTCCTAGAATAGTGTGAATATGTACAACACATTACAACACCAATCCAAGACACCATTAGTTCAACTTTGATGTCAATTATCCAAACAAGCAAGGAAAAGGCTACTTTTTTCATTACTACATGAATTAGGGTTACATTATTATTTTTCTCTAAGTCACTCCCAAAGTTGTAAACCATAAAAAAAAAAAAAAAGAGGATTTATCAAGAATATATTTTGTAGTCTATAAGATAAAATTGAGGTCATTTGGAGAAAAATATATGATTTACTATTAAATTCATATTTTCACTAACTTTATTCCCAAGGTTGAAGATTAGAGAATTTCTAGGAGATTTTTGTTGGGAAATGAGATATTGTTCTCAATAAGTTACAATAAAAATTTAGATTAATTTGAGTTTTTTGTATTGTTTTTTATAAAACTATTTTGTTGCACCATGATGAGTTCTTCCTCAAGAGACAAAAATGATCCTATCACAACTAAGAATGAGAAGGAGAAGGAGAAGAGAAAGGAAAAGAATCTAGGAAAAAGAAGGACAAGAATTCAAAACATATAGTTGTGCATTATCACTACTTGGAGAAATTAAAAAAGGATTGTCTCATCAAGGGGATTATGGTCAACCGATTCAATCAAGGATAGGGTGACATCTACCAACCTTCAACTCTTCCTTGAATGCATTCATTTCCAAGAGCTACTGACTATTCTCAAAGAGAATATAGAAAAGGAACAAAACATAATTATGAGACAAGTGGATCAATACAAACTTCTAACACAAACAGTGCTACCTAGGCTAGATGCAAAGAAAAAACACATCTTTGAGCTCAAGTTAATTTTCTAAACACACATGAAGAAGCTAAGAACAAGCAAAATCCAAAAGTACCACATTAAATAGAAGTATTTTCTATTTGAATTTACCAGACAAGAAGATGAATATTTTATGTAGAAGAATCCACAATTAATTAGCATTGAGGACAACACTTTTGTAAAGAGGTGGGAATATTATTTCCCTAACCATATAGTGTGTATTGGGTTATGAGTAGTCAAATTGTACCTACCTTAACCCTTAAATAAGTTGCATAATCATATAATAGGTGTTTAGGTCATCCTAGGAGTTATAGTTAAGTACTTTGGTGGCAACCAAGACATAATTAGGTATATATGAGCATGTTGGTTATTGTATTCGTATAAAAAGAACTATTGAAGATATCTTCCTCAAAGTAGATTAAGAGATTACTCCCTTTAACTAACGTATTATTATAGAGTATTTGTAAAATATTTCTTATTATATTGAACTTCTATTGTATGAATTGTTTCATTACATACCCTAGAAACCGTGTCAACACATTAAGTTTGTGTAATTTTTATTCAACTACCCTAAAATCAATGCAACTACAATAATGTCAAATGTTCAGGTAATCTATTCTCATGTAGAGAAAGGCTTCACACATCCTTTGAGGTAGTAACAATATACATATCCCACTTCTTAGAATCAACGGTATCAGTTTGACACTATCACCCAGAAACTCAAAGCTAACTCCAACGGAGACCAGTTGTTCATCAAATGATAATGAATGATATGAACAAAGGGGGCCTTCAAGGAATTCCACCCAATTGTAGGCTTAGCATATCTTAGTTCTAGACGGATTGTTCTGCGCCACATCTACACAGCTCATCCATACTATTGCCCTTTTATTCTGTTTTTAAAAGCATTCTAATGAATTATCCTTTCGAATGCTAGGTAAAATATTGAACAGTAATTTATGTTTAAAATCTTATTACTGCCGACCTTTCTTCCAATGTAAATTAGTCAATAGCTCCATATCGCCAAACTTCTATCATGCATGTCAATTTAGGAAAGCTAATTTCCAACTGCATTGGCTGCATATTAATCGGACGGAATATTATTAGATCGTGAATTGACCGGGCAATTATAGTGATTAATACAATTGAGTTGAATAGATCAATTCAACGGAGCCAGCCAAACACCCAGGCTTATCACATGTCATTCAGAACTTTCCTCAGATAACTACACATTTGGCAGTAATATTCTGCACCTCACATTGGGTACTAACTTTCTACAGAATGAAGACAAAGTGTTTGCATAGAAAAATTCAAGCTTAGATAATCAATATATGTCCGTCCATCGAAGGTTAGCTAACAATAATAGTTTTTCATTTCATGACAGAGAAATTCATATTTAATATCATTGGGATATTTTTTTATGGGAGAGGGATCAGTAATTGTGTAGGTTAATTTTGTGAGTATATAATTAAAATACAATTAAGGTTTGAAGGTGTGACTCATCATCCAACTTGCTACAACAACACATCTCATGAGAAGTATCCTAATATTGTTTTTTTAAAGATTCAACCAAAACTTAATAATGATATTCCTAGTAATTAAATGAAAAAATATCTTTTTTTGTCAAATCAATGTCATAATCTTATTTCAAATCTTGATAATAGCTCAATAATTTTGTGATATATATATAATTATTTGATTATTTAAATTTCCTTGGTGAATGTTAAATTTTTTTTTTTACATGTCTAGCTTAATTTTATTTATTTATTTCAATTAAATAAATAACAATAAACTTTTAGTGTCCATAGCGAGTGCAAAATATCATCTATTAACTAGTGCACCCTAAGGGGATACACTAGGATAAATGTGCCCCTTTTGCAATAATTCTTCTAATTGCAATTGAATCTGACTAAGCTCTTAAGTGGTCATGCAATATGGTGTATAAGAGGTAGGTTTCATTCATGGACATGGCAACATGCTTTTTACATGATTGTGACAATACTCAAACAACTCCATTCTTGTTATTGCAATAATGACATATCTAATTAGTTCAAATATATCCTCTAATCAATTTGAGTAAATAATGGTGCATTGGGCATGTTAAACTTTTTGGAAAAGCTAAGAAGTTGATTAATTAAGTCTTAGTTTAAACTCATCATAACCCTAACCCTACTAGCTTGAGAAGTAACACAACTTATTTTAAAAATTACAAGAATGAATCTTATTAGAATATGTTGGGAATTGGTCATAGATTCCACGTTTACAAAGTAAATTGGGTATTATTGGCTTCTACAAGAATAACCATGTGAACCAATTTTTTTAATTATACAGGTCTTTGTAATTTTCAAAATACTTACCTATTACCAATCATTATTGAATGCTTCATAAAATTCTATAAGAAAGAATTGAACACCAAGTAACTTCCTAAATTTTCCTTTGTTGTAATTCTAGATATACTCTCTTTCTCAATTGAAATTAATTTTGAATAATTCTAAATAATGTGATTGGCATATCCTACTTTGTTAGCTAGCTTTATGTTAATTGCATGTGCATTCTCACAAAATTAATGGAAAAATTGTTCTCTTTCAATTATGTTTGGATTTTTGTCTATTGATTCCTTTAAATGAACTAAATTGATGGTTATCATGCATTCATTATTTTTCTTATGAAAAGAGAGTTGATAGAAGTCAATTTTAGATTCACATCATTCCACCCGGGATTACTTGTGTAGATATCACGCACTTGGTATGGCCCAATGATACAAATATATTTTGACAACTAACATTAATATATATGATTCAATGCATCATCCTCATACCTCTATAATGTATCATGCAAGTTATAGTGGGGCCCTTCTAAAAAACTATGATGTGAAAGGCCTCAATGATGCAATAAGAACTCACCACCTATCTACAACCTTAGCATATTCTTTTGAGCTTATGAATACCATGTATCACATTATAGGAATGAATCTCAACTCAAAATTGCAATGATAAAAAAATTGTGATGTAATAAGAAATTTCTAGGTACTTTAGACCAAAAGGAACTCAATACTTACCATGTATATAAAAATTTATAGATCAATTACAATCTTCCATTTCACTTTTACATCAAAATACTCATAATATATGGTCACCCACCAAGGACACATGTCAAAATGTTGACATCTCACAACCCAAACAAAAGACCTTGAAACAAACTAATGATGTAATCAAAGCATGTCACATCCCTTCAACACATATTAATTGTCTAGCTAAATCCTTATAGCATAATCCATCACATATTATGTTAATAATAATAGGTCCTATACCCAAGACTATGACGTGATAGAAGTAAGCAATATAATTGCATACTGCCACCTGGCATACATGACAAGACTCCTCAATTCCTTTTTCTAATGCATATAGAAAAGCATTTACTTATCAATTAGAAAGTGCCAACAAAGCTCAAGGGAAAAACCATATCATAACCATTGACAAAAGACAACTTAGCTCAAATGGCACACAACATCACAACACTAGTTTATAGTCCTAATAATAAATGTACACAAAACAAAGGCTTGCAACAATGCAATCTAAGTTTGATATGTGGAAAAGTTATCAAGATCCCAAATCAAAATAAAACCATGACCACAAAATTGCCACTAGTAAAACGAAATGGGCAACATTAGGTCAATGGAAAGTAGGGTCGATAAACCAACAAGATGCAAAGGAATATAACTATCAACTTAAAGAATGCAACCCACACACCAATTCACCATTGAAATAGAAGCTTAGTACAACAAAGTACATTAAAAAATTCATAAAGGATGAGAGCTTTAGCCATATAATAAGAGAACACAAAAAAAAACTATAATCTTAAGAATCAAGACAACAAAATCTAAGACAATCTAACATATTGAAATAAAATTATTTCTCTCATCACCATAAATAAACGTTATCTTCCATAATAATTAAAAAAATATTAAATATTTATTTAAATAGATTTGAAGAAAAACAAATTAATAAATAATTCTTTAGATAATTTAGAAAGAAACAAATTATTAAGTATTATGTAATAAACATAGTAAGAACAAAATACAACTTTGTTATGGCGAGCGAACTGGGCGTGGGCGTGGACGCGAGAGAACTGGCGAGCGGGAAAAAAGATTTCAAATCCCCTGTGCGTACTAATGGCCATGGGCTCCCTACCTCTGCTTTGGGGGTGTCTGTGGAGATCCCTGTTGCAGGAAGGTTTGGCAGAGCTATGGCTAGGCGAATGCCTGTGGCAGACGCGGCCAGGACTGATAAAGTTGGGGATGGTGGTTCCGACGTGAACCCTAGACTTCGTGGTTCGGCCTTTAGGGCCAAATCGAATCTTAAGCTGGGGGATAAGTTGTTTCATGGATTTATTCCAGTGATGAAAGTTATTACCGTAAAGCTAAAGGATGAAACTTTAGAAGAAATAAACGAAGAAGAAGCTGAGCTCTCTAAGCGTGGTATCATTCGCAGGTTCCGAGGATTCTGGCCTAGTCTTCCTCAGCTGCACTCTTGGATCTCCAAGGAGTGGAAACCTCTTCTTTCTGGTAATATTCACATTTTCCCTCTAGCCAAGGGATTCTTTATTGTTAAATTTGACAATATCCAAGACAAAAAAACTATATTATGTGATCATTTTTTTAGCTAGGGGGATCAATATCTGCTGATGATCAAACCCTGTCATTCAAATTTTAATCCAGCATCTGAAACCTTTAGTAAAATCCCGATTTGGGTTCGCTTGCCTAATCTTCCCCTCCACCTCTGGAATGATTCTCTTCTCGAGTCGGTTGGGGAAGCTCTTGGGGATTTTTTGTATGTTGACAATGCATCTTCTGATATCTTTCATTCCACCTTTGCCTGAATACTTGTGGAAATTGATGTGTCAAATGGATTGCCTGCTGAGGTTTCGTTAGAATCCTCCAATGGGAATTGGGTTCAATCTCTGGACTATGAGGGATTACCTTTTTGTTGTAGAAGATGCTTTAAGACTAGACATGCTGCTGCTCATTGTGGTTTTGAGAAAAAAATAAAAAAGGCAAACTGGTGGATTGGAGCTACTCAACATCATTATACTGTTGAGAAGAAATCTGAAGAAAAAAAGAGTTTCTCAAAGGCGGTTGCTTCTGAATCACAGAAATTAGGAGCCGCTCCTTCGGCTTGTCCTTTGGGAGGGGTTGATTCTTCCTCTCACGTTGAACCTTGGTCTAAGTCTCCGTCTACCTTTTCTGGTGGAGGGGCTTTGATTTCTCTTTCGGCCTGCTCTTCGGATAAGATCGAGTCTGCACGCCTGGTCAAGGATGTTTCGCCCAGGGCTGCAAATGATCAAACCCAGGATTGTGATGTGCTGGCTTGGCAGGAAAAGGCAGCACAAGTGGAAGAAGGTTGGACTACAGCCACGAGTAAAAAATCAAAAGCATCCGGGCCTTCTCTAGAAATGACACTTCGTTCCCACAAGATTAACTCTAAATGTAAAACATGATGTTCTTGGCTTGGGAGCCGGCTTTTTGGTGGCTGCAGGCTGTCCTTTTTTGTAGTCTGGCTTTTCTGGTTGTAAAGGATTGCAGATCCCTTCAAAATCTATTTTTCCCCTAATATCAAAAACATAGTAAGAACACCTCAAATATTAAATGAGAAATACGATAAAATCTCTATATATTTGAGGCATATGTAATGTTTTCACATCAAAAATAATGTCTCCTCTATCCACCTTCATCACCCACAATTATGGTCCTTTTATACTGTTCTTAACGGTAATATAAAAATCATGCGTATATGCGTACAGTCAACAGATATTTATTATGAATTATCCTTTTCGAATGCTAGGTAAAATATTGAACAGTTTTTCTTTTGTCTTCCAATATAACTTAGTCAATGGCTCTAAATATCGCCAAACTTCTATCATGCATGTCAATTTAGGAAAGGTAATTTCAAAGAGCATTCGCTGTATATTTGTTATTGACTTGACCGGGTAATTACAGACAATTTCAAATTGAAAATCAGAAAATCCACGCTTATTATTTAGGCTTGTCATTTAGAACTTTCCTGAGATAAGTAAATTCAAGCGTTTGCATAGAAAAATTCAAGCTCGGCTAATCAAACCTACATCCATGCACGTTTTCTTCGACATTACGTATACGTTTCGTATACTATAGTCTATAGCATCAATAGGAAGCTTCATAGTTCATCTCAGAGCTAGAGTACATGAACTTTCTCAACTTAAGTCTTGTATGTCATAATTTTTGGCACTAGACAGCACAATCTATATTTTGTCAAATCAAAATTTGTGTCATTAAATCAACAACATACAATTCTAACGTGGTATCTAGAAAAATTCAACAAAATTCAAGGTCATGACAAATTCACCTCAAGGAAAATTCACCACCAGCAATTCACCGCCACGGAAAAGTTTGTGATGAATTTTTTCGTAGCGGTGAATTGCTGGTGGTGAATTTTCCTCGAAGTGAATTTGTCATGGTGGTGAATTTTTCCGTGGTGAATTGTTGATGGTGAATTGCAGACGTCATGCCCTTGAAGCCATGTAACCAAATTAGTTTAATGTTATTTTGATTGAATACTCTAAAATCGATACAACTACAACATTTGGTTCGAATGGTCATACAATTTATTCTCATATGTAAAAATCTTCTCATCTCTCCACAAAATAGTAAGAATATATGCACGCCCTTCTTAGAATCAAAATACTTTGAATATAAAATATGTTTCTTGTCATTTATAGAAATTCATATCAAAAGCATTAATTTGAAACTATCACCAGAGAACTCAAAACTAACTCTTGAAGGATTAGTTGCTCATCAAATAGGTATTAATGAATGATATGATCAAAGGGTGGTCCTCATTTGCATACCCAGTAGTTCTTAGTTATATATGGATTGTTCTATGCCACACCTACACATTTCAATAGGCATTTATTTTTTTGCCTCATCCATAGTAGTGTCCTTTTTAACTGTTTTTTAGTACTAATATGTAAGCGCATGCGCGTATACGTACAATCCAACAGATGTTTCTTATGAATTATCCTTTTTGAATGTGAGTTAAAATACTGAACGGTAATTTATGTTTCAAACTATATTAGGGGAGAGGGGCCCGTAATGGAGCGGGGTCCAATAGTGGGGATAGAAGTAGTCCTTAGTGGGCCCCATAGTGGAACACCTTAATATCCAATTACAAAACAATTTTTATCCATAAAGTACATAAACTGACAAATCATGTGATGCCACATCAGCGCACCAATAAAACGTGACTTAGTACACCACTATCGGTCTCACTTTTTTTTTGGGTCGTTTTGGATACCTCAACAAAAAGCATGTTGATGTGGCATCATATTTGATGATGTGGCCCTAAAACGAAATATAGAAGCATGTGAGTTGCCAAATAAACTATTGTACAAAATTGGGAGTGATTTGAAATTTCCACATAAGATTTTGAGAAACGCAAAGTTAGGGTGCTCCACTATCGGCCCCTCTCCCCTACTGCTGACCATTACTTCTATCTTGCATGTCAATGTAGGAAAGGTAGCTTCCAAGTGCATTTGTTGTATATTAATCAAAATACGGGAAATAAATGTGGGTGTTATTTGACAAAATGTTTTTATTAGTTCTTGACTTATAGGGTAATTACAGGATCAATAGAATTGAATTCAATAGATCAATCTAACGAAGCCCTCCAAACATCCACGCTTATTAATTATGTCTGTTATTCAGAATTTTCTTCAGATAAATAAATACATGATTCATTTTTTATTTTCAATTAATAAATAAATACAGTCAAACATGCATTCTGTTGATTGCATTCTGTTAACAGATTGCAGAGATGGTACATGAATATATTGGGTAGTAAGTTTTGCACCTTTGTTCAATGAAGAAAAATATTTGCGTGAGAAAATTCAAAAGAAAGAGAGAAAATGTCTAAGATTTATTCACATGAAAAAGTTTCACTTTCCATCTATAAGATGTTAACCATAAGAAAGCTAATGAGTAATTTTGATGACATATTATTTGTTCCACAAAATTAGTAGGTTTTTTAATTAATTCATATATAGGAACAAAATTTTAAGGTGCACATTTTAGATATTTGTTTACCTTGTTAGTAATTTGAAATCTTTAAACTGGTTAAAAAATTTCTGAACTTATGTCTTAGATTATTTGCTGAACGATGCAGAAACATCCACACTGTGGCATACTTGGCTAAGCCTCCTCAACGTCTATTCCTTTAGCAGCAGTTGCCATGAGCTGAACATAGGATTTTTTATTTATTTAAAGAACGAACAAAATCCTATCCTGTTTACTGATTGGTACTAAATTTATTCAATTATAAAGCATTAAAATTTTAGTGTAGTAGTCATAAAGCTAGCCAACAGCGGCTAACTATTTCCTGGTGGTATCACCTAAATTAAGCAACAGATTTAACTGTCTCCTCGAACCACTTCTTCCCCCTGAAAACAATAAAGATGCATATAGAGCGTCAAAGATTTTTAGAGGGTCGTGTCTTTTCTGGTATTTATTGGGGCTGGAATGGTAGTAAGAAGAGGACGATTTAGTTGGAGGGAGGGATGGGGAGTAAATTTTAGAGTGATGTTTAGGTGCTCTTAGCTTAGGTTGTATGTTTATAGTAGTTTAACATGGATTTTCTAGGTTTTGTTTTTTATGTTTTTGATATTAGGGAAAAAGCAGATTTTGAAGGGATCTGCAACTCTTTACAACCAGAAAAGCCAGACTGCAAAAAAGGACAGCCTGCATCCACCAAAAAGCCGGCTCCCAAGCCAAGAACATCATGTTTTACATTTAGAGTTAATCTTGTGGGAACGAAGTGTCATTTCTAGAGAAGGCCCGGATGCTTTTGATTTTTTACTCATGACTGTAATCCAACCTTCTTCCACTTGTGCTGCGTTTTCCTGCCAAGCCAGCACATCACTATCCTGGGTTTGATCATTTGCAGCCCTAGGCGAAACATCCTTGAATAGGCGTGCAGACAGGTTCTTATCCGAAGAGCAGGCCGAAATAGAAATTGAAGCCCCCCCACCAGAAAAAGCAGACGGAGACTTAAACTGAGGCTCAACGTGAGAGGAAGAATCAACCCCTCCCGAAGGACAAGCCGAAGGAGCGGCTCCTAATTTTTGTGATTCAGAAGCAACCGCCTCTGAGAAACTCTTTTTTTCTTCAGATTTCTTCTCAACAGTATAATGATGTTGAGCAGCTCCAATCCACCAGTTTGCCTTTTTTATTTTTTTCTCAAAACCACAATGAGCAGCAGCATGTCCAGTCTTAAAGCATCTTCTACAACAAAAAGGTAATCCCTCATAGTCCAGATATTGAACCCAATTCCCCTTGGAGGATTCCAACGAAACCTCAGCAGGCAATCCATTTGACACATCAATTTCCACAAGTATTCGGGCAAAGGTGGAATGAAAGATATTAGAAGATGCATTGTCAACATACAAAAAATCCCCAAGAGCTTCCCCAACCAACTCGCTCGAAGAGAATCATTCCAGAGACACATCAATTTATGTTTTGGTTGTAGTCTATAGGGGACTTTTTATTCAAGGTCAAGAAGATAATTGTTTGTAAATTTTTATTGTTGGAATCTATGTCTATGAAGCAAACATGTAGCTGAAATTTCCATTAACAAAGTTATTGTTCTTGTTATGGTTTTCTTAAAGCATTTATGTGTTGTTTGTGTGTGCAGTTACTAGGATTAGCTTCTATTGGATGCTTGATCCTTGTTTGCATCAAGTTGTATTAGATTAGGTATACTCATTGGAAAAACTTAGGAGAGTTGCATGAGATGGTATTTTTGTTTATTCGTGTTTGAGGAAGCTCTAATATTTTGTTGCATAAATTCTATAGTCATAAAGAACTACATGTGAGACAAGAAATGGTGATGATAAAAGAATTGTGTAAGGTTGTGTTGATTGCCATCTAACAAAGGGAGTGTTGGGTAGAAGATGTAATGGCATCCTTCACTATGGGGAAGTGGGTAGCAGAGGCTTTGGGTGTGCATTTTCTACTGATATTGTTGGGTAGAGGATGGTTGTGGTTGTGTGTGAGTGGAAGAGAGTTTAATTTAGAGTTTGTGTATTAAGAATTGTGGGTTTTGACAGTGTATCTTCTAGACAAAGGATAGTAATAGCCTTGAGAAGGTCCATAATTTTATTTTTGTGGAGAGAATAGAAAGAGCTTCAAAATAAAGTAGCTAGAAAAGGATAGAGAGTAAGTGCGTAGAGATATCAAAGATGTTAGGGGTCTTGAAGGAGAGAAGTTGAGATGAGTAAAAGGAGAGAAGAAGAAAATAAAATTGGGAGATGCCAAGTCCCTTAATTTGTCTAACATTATTTTGCTTGGAAATATGGAGGAAGGTAGTGGTAGAAAAAAGGATTTACTCATGCAAAAAGATAATATACTATAGAAAATTGTGGTAGTGATTTAAGTTCAAGAAGCACAATTGAAAAAGATACAAGTGTTGTTTTAGAAGTCCCTTTTGAGGTAGTAGTTTATTTTGAAGTCAAAATAGTAGATTGTGAAGGCCTTATGTTTGATCTTGGAGTTGATGAAGGTAATTTATTGCTTGAATAGGATATGACAAAGATCAAGGAGTTGTTTAGTTTAAGTGTCTTCACATAAAAAAAAAATTGTTATGAATAAAATGGATTATTTCAAACCAATTATGTGATAATGAGTACTAATGTTAATATATATCTTGTAGAGGACATGGGAGCCTTGTTAATATAGAGAATCATGAGTAGGAGTACCTTGATAAGGTACTAGATGCACAAAGTGAAGAGGTGATTATTTTTTAAATAATGGTTTGTGATGACCTATTTATAGAATAAGATGGCCTTTGTTGGAGGTGGATGGAATATGGTGAGTTGAATCCCTTAAAATATGACCATAGTGCAAAAAAGGATGATCCTTGCTGGAGGTGGATAGATAGTTGAATCCCCTAAAATTCTAGTTGTAGCTAGTCTTTCTCTTCAAATTCTTCTTTGAATGAATATTTTTCTATAAAGGTTTCTACATATCTAAACCTCATAATTGTTATTTTGGTAATATTCTCCATGAGATTAACATGGGATTTTTTTTAAGAATGAACAAAATCCTATTTTGTGTGTTGATTGTCACCAAACTTGCCTGTTGTGACTCACTTGGCATGGTGAATATATTTCATAGGGGTGTGAGGTTGCTTGCAACACTCATCATTTTCTAACTTTGGAAAAGGGCGAGTGTAGGATCATGATGGGCCAAATAGTGGTGATAGGAAAAAAAAAAATGTGTTTAAAGTTAGCCAAAATCATGAAATGCATCTTTGACTTTTTACTTGAGTTGGGTAAAAAGTATGTTTTGCTATGGTAAAAACCAAAGCAAAATAGATATCCATTTTGTTCTCATTTTCATTTATTATTGTATAATATAAATTATTATACATTATTTATTTATTATAATTTATTTATGATATGTAATGGTATATTATGTCATATATTTATTTAATATTATATATATTAAATTATTTTATGTAAATTATATTTTATAATAAAATATAAATTATTATATATTATAATTTAATATATAATAATATATAATATAATAATATATAGAATATATTATTTATTGAAAATTTAATTACATATTGTGAACATGAATTATGAGAAAGCTAAACATGATTGAAATATATAATTAAATCAAGCAATTAGCCTACTTAATTCATATTCCCAATTAAATCTTTAAAATTACTAACTAGGAAGCCATTAAAATGAAATTGAAAGCAATTTGATTAAAAGGAAACCTAATTACACTTGCAAACCTGATCCCATTGGGGGATTGGTGTCGAATTGATGTGGAATGATCAACCATTTCCCAATCCCATTGATGAAACAATCTTTAACTTAGTGATCCTCTAATGGAGAAATGGATGCAAAATGGCTAAATGATCTCAAAGATTTCTCTAAAAATGGTTATAGTGTAATTACTCTCAATGCTTGTGGATGAATTACTCATGAAATGGAGGCTATTTATAAGATTCTTTAGTGAATTAATGGATAAGATTAGTTTGGTTAATCAAGGGATAGAAATGGATGAGAAGAATTGACATGGATCAATGATCAAATCCATGGAGGAGATTGAAAGATCACATGGATTGATAGAATTAATCAAGGGTTGAAATTGATTTCAACAAACACAAATCCTTAACTTTATGAGGAATGTGCAAGATATTTCCATGTTGGAGGGAAATTGTTTGAATTTGAATTGGAGGGATGTTCTTGAGAATATCATCTGTGGCTAGGCCATTCTTGGCTTCGCTCAATGAACACAGTCCCTTTGGTTGTTCACAAATGTTTGAAGTTTCCACATGGAAATGAGATATTTACCGTACACCATAGTGGCTTTAATCCCTTGTCCTGTAAATGTAATTTTTCCTTAGAAGCTTTTTGGCCTGGACCTATGGAGCCCATCACCCCTCGAAAAGACTTCTTTTTCATCGCCTACCAAAAGTTCAAAGCGAAACGAATAGCTGAATTGTCTCTTTGTACTATGTTCATGTCCACTTCCACTTCTCCTATCCTAGATGACACCATGCTTCATCCTAAGTTTGAAATTGAACAACCAATACAAAATCATGAGCAACCAACCATCGACACATCCCCTTCCTCGTATAATGTCCAAGAGAAAATGAAGTCAATCCCGTCATGCCTCCTCGCATTAAACAAGTTTATAAAGCCAAAGAGAAAGTGATTGACTCATCTTCTTCGGTTCCTTCCGTTCTTCCCCCTCCAGAAGAAAAGGAACCTATGGTGGCTCAACCCACTCTTACACCTCAACAACTTTAAAATAAAATTAAATGAAACTATGGTGCTAAGGAGCGTAGGCATCATCGTCGTCTCCTTGCTCATCAAATGCAAAATGAAAATAATGAAGAAAATCAACCTCTGCCTTCGACAAAAGCAATAGATGATCACCCTCCTCCTCTTGACCCACCAGAAGATAGTACAATCCAACCCTCACAACACAATGATCCAATTCAAAAGCCATAACTCCTGATACATCCTTCCTTGGAAATAACCCTTCGTCCTCCCATTGCCATCAATCTTGATGATGACGATGATGAGGAGATCACAAGAATAGATGAAGAAGTGCATAATGACCTAAACTCTTTATTTTCATCTACCATGAGCTTAAATGATAAATCTTCTACACCAAGTGAAGAACCTAGCACATCTCCTAGTTCGACACTTGCAATTCTTCCTTTGGATAGTCAACACCCTCACAATATATTGAACATGATTGGGAGGCAGATGACTTGTTAGATGGTTGACTTGCATTCACCTTACTAGCCTTTTTGCAATTTTCTTTTCTTTTGTGTTCTTTTATGTGCATATCGTGTTCCCCCATAATGTGTGTTTGATGTTCTCTCTCTTTGTACACTTCCTCTATTTGTACCTCTATTCTTCTATATGTCGTACTTTATCTTTTCCTTTTCACTTTTGCTTTGTGTCTTCCTTTTGGGGATGATGCAAAGCATTGAGATGCCCTTTATCTCTTCCATGTTGACCCAAAAGGTCCTTTTTTTCTTTTGTTTTGTGTTTTCCTTTTGGAGATGACGCAAATCATTGAGATGCCCTATGTCTCTTCCATGTTGACCCAAAAGGTACTTTTTCACTTCTTTTTTTTGTTTTCCTTTTGGGGATGACACAAAGTATTGAGATGCCCTATGTCTCTTCCATGTTGACCCAATGGTTCCTTTTTCCTTTTACTTTGTCTTTTCACTTGTGTTTTCCTTTTGGGTATGACGCAAGGCATTGAGACCAAAAGGTCTCCTTCATGTTGACCCAAGAGCTTTTTCTTTTGCATTTTCATTCTCTTTTTGCTTGTGTTTTTCTTTTGGGGATGATGCAAAGTGTTGAGACCGCAATGTCTCTTCCATGTTGACCCAAAATGGACTTTATTTTTCTCTTTGTGTCATTCTTCCAGTTCTATGTGCTTTGGGGAATGATGGCAATTCTGAGCTCTTTCATAAAAAAATTGTAGCAATGAACATACTGACCCCAAATCCATATATCCCTTATGTGTTTGGTGTGTTCCTTTTTGGGGGGCAACCTCCTTTTCTTTTGTTTTCTTTTTTGTTTACATGAAGCGGCCTTACTTGGAAATAGATGACTTGGAATAAGGGCTTTCCAAGTTGACTCCCATGTCTTGTTTTCTTTTTGCATTTTCTTTCCTTCACTACTTTAAAGTAATTGCTCACAGATTAGTGTGTAGTAATTTCTTTAAAGTGGGGGGCATACATTGGCATCATTTCATTTGCATTCTTGGTTCTTAGTGTAGCCTTGTCATTTCATACAATGTGTTTGTCACTTTGTGGATGACATTGGGTATGATGTCCTTCATAAGTGTGATCTATCTTAGCATATTACATTCCTCTTAGTGGCCTGATGTGACACACTGTATCCCCTAAGTTGTGAATTTTTTATTTTTTGATTGTTCCTCTCTTGGAGACATTAGACACAATGTTCCCTAAGTTATAGACCTCATATGAACTTAACAAGACTCCTTTGAACACCTTTTATGTTTTACAATTTTACATTTTACATCTTTTCCACCTTGCATAACACAACTTGCATGCCTATAGTACCTTGATCTTTGTTCATGAGTCCTAAGCATACGAAGCTTTTCTTGTCTCATGAAGCACAAACCATTATTTTCCTTTGTGGCGCCTTGTTAAAGTTATTAGGAGGTATAACTTTGATATGGTTAAGCGGAAATCCCATTTCGAGGTATGACTTTCCCCATAGCCACCTATGTGTTTGTGAGTGCATACCAACTAGTGTATGTTTCTCACCTTTTAGGCCTCCTCACCCAGTGGAAAGCCATGTGTTCTGTCACCCCAAAGTGAGTATACATTCTCTTTTTCTCACAAATAGCCTAGATCTTATCCACAACTAGTTGGACAAACAATCGAGGCTTAATCCTATTCTTCCTTTTCTTATTCTCTTTCACATGTGTGTTCCTTTGTTCTTATGTTTAGTTTGCCATGGGATATTCATCCTGGGGGATTGATCATCCCTCTCGATCATTTTCATTCCATCTTAATAGCATAAGTGCATTTGAATCCCTCTCGATATGCATGGCTACTTTAGTGTGAGTTTGAAGCAAGTTCATCCTCTCACTAAAGTGGGGGCTAAATGTACCATCAAAAAAAGGATCACTGACATTTTCATGGTCTTTTAGTCCTTTCTCTCCTGATGCTTGGTCTATTTTGTTTTGATTTAATGTTGTAATGTGACTTATGCATTCACATTAGGTCCTAAATATCCAAATTATGGTGTCTTGTGAAGGTGTTATGAATTTTTGTAACACATTTCTACACTTTTCTAGAATCTTTTCATTACAATTCACCTAAAATTCACTTTTTCATCACTTGTCAAGTCCTATTTTGAAGCATTGTAAAGTCTTGTAACAAGATTTCACTCTTTTCTAGGATTTTTTTCACTATTTACACCTTTCTTATGCTTTATTTGACCCCTTTATGCACTCACAAGACTTAATTAAGTGTATTTTTGAATGTAAACCCAACAAACAACATTAAATACAACTCAATTCCTGACACCCACTTGCAAGCCCAAGGTGGGACCCATTCACCATGGGTAGCGAATGAGTCCCTCTTGGCTCCAAATTCAATATAATTCAAGTTTTCTTTTAGGTTTTTATTTTAAAATACCTTATGTCAGCCTGTAATGAGGTATCATTGGGTAATTAGGGCACAAGAGTGTATAAATAAGTGTTTTTCTCCTCATTTTACATCTCTTCATTCACTTTCATTCACAAAACATCAATTAGCATTTGAGCATTTTGCATCATTCAATCAAGCATCAATTAAGCATTCTTGGAGTAGCCATTGACATAACTTCATATTTCTTCAACAATGTTAGTGAGTTTAGGACACTTGCATGTTTTTTATTCATCTTTCCTTGTTCATTTCATTCCATTTCTTTATTAAGGGTTTGGTTACCAAAGTGGGATTTGACCAAAGCAAATCCCTATAACCTAACTCTTAACTGTTTTTCTCCTTTTGCATGTGTGTTTGCAGACTTTTGTATGCAGATTCATCAAGCAATTAGGTGTTGAAAGGTGGTCAACAAGCCAACAAAGTGTTTCAAGTCAACGAGACCCTATTTCAAGCTTGGAGACAACCTATAGTCTGTTTTCTACAGATTTGACTCCATCAACCTGATAAGAAGACAAGTGCAGATCTGGAGCTACAAAATTGACCCTTGATTTCACATAATTTTGGAAGAGGACTTATTTTCCATCAGTGGCGAATGAGTCCCACCTGAAGACTGAAAAGTGTGATTTTGTTAGATTCCAGTTCCCAATAGCCAAAAACCTATTGAATAGGATATTTTACCAGTAGGAGGACTGGTTCACCATTAGTGGTGAATGAGTTCCACTGGTCATCAACATTGAATTTTCCAGCATTCTAGAATCATCTCAAGTCTACAATCTTCCTCCAGGTGCACTCTATTTAGTCTCTTTCATTTTTGTTTTGCATTTGTTCATGTTTTAGTTCATTCTTGCATATCACATTATGTTTTCAAACATTGCATGTTTCATAGGTTTTGCATCAATAGTTAATCAATTTCATCTAGTTACATTTGTAAAATTGCATTTAGTCATAATTACATCATACAATCTTCTATTTGAGTGAACCACTTCAATTTTGGTGTGGTGTTCTATCTCTCTCCTTTTAGGTGGAAGATCCTAAGAGTGCAAGAGAAGCCCATAGAACCCCAACCACAAAATTGTTGGTTTAGAGGCATCCCCCTCAAAGTTTCATATTATTATAAAGTATTTGTAGAATATTTTCTATTGTTTTTTTTTTCTTCAATTTTTTTCATTACAATTGGTCTTAGACCATGACCTTGGCATTGTAAAGTGAAGACATTTTTTAAAACTTTGGAGATCATTTTTCAAAGTCCATATCTCTTTGATCTTGGAGATTTCTTTCTTGATTTTTAAAGTGTTTTTCAAGGTTGCATTAATTATTCTACAGTATAAATTTGAAGGAAATTGAAGAAAAATTCAAAGAGTTGTTATAAAACTAGAGTTACATTAGGGTTTTTGCCTAAGTCACTCCCAAAGTTGAAAACCATAAAAAATTATTTAGAGGATTTATAATCAAGAATTTATATTCTACAGTTTAAAATATAAATGTGAGGTCAATTGGAAAAACAAAGGATTTATTGTGAAATTAGATTTTCTGCCAAATTTATTTCCCAATGTTGAAAGTTAAAGAATTTCTAGGAGATTTTTGTTGGGAGTTGAGATATTGTTCTTGGTAAGTTATAGTAAAAAATTTAGATTAATTTGAGTTGTTTCATGTTATTTATTGTCAAACTATTTTGTTACACCATTGCAGGATCTTTCACAAGAGGCAAAAATAATCTTATGCAACTAAAACATCTCTTGACAAAAAGGATGTGGAAATTGTGGAGATTTTCCATAAAGATAAAGAATTTATAAGTTAAAAAATTTAAAAAGAAACCAACAAAATGAAGGAGGAAATCTTGTTAATTATGCTAGAGTATATGCAAGAGTTGGCTAAGATACTTCATATTTAGAAGATGATAGATAAATTTTTCATGGACAACATCCTAGATATTTTGAACATATGGAGTCATAGAACCAAGATTGGGAAGAAGTAAAATAAAAAGAAAAAGAAGAAAAAGTAGAAGAAAAAGAATAACAAGAACAAGAACAAGAAAGATAAGAACAAGAACAAGAAGTACAAGGAAAAGAAGGGAAATGACAAGGAAAAAGAGAAGAAATGAAAGAATATGAGGAAAAGGAAAAATAAGGACAAGAATTCAAAATATCTTTCCATATATTATCACTACTTGGAAAATTTTTAAATGGGTTATCTCCTAAAGGGGATTTTGGTCAAGTAATTCAATCAAGGATTGCATACCATCTACCAACCTTCAACTCTTCCTCAAATACATTAAATGCAATAATTATCCTCTAGTCTCAAGGAGAACAAGGAAATGGAACAAAAGATAGTTAAGAGACATGTGGATCAATACAAACTTCTAACACAAATAGTGCTACCTAGGCTAGATATAGAGGGAAGAAACATCTCTAAGCTAAAGTTAATTTTCCAAACACACGTGAAGAAGCTAAGAAAAAGAAAATTCCCAAAGTACCACATTAAATGGAAGTATTTTTTGTTTGAGGTTGCCACACAAGGAATTGAATATTTTATGTAGAAGCGTCCATGATTAATTAGCAATGAAGAAAACACTTTTGTAAAGAGGGAAGAATAGTATTCCTCTAACCCTATAGTATGTGTTGGGTTATAAGTAGTTAGCTTGTAGCTATTTTAACCCTTAAATAAGTTACACAATCATTAGTATTATAATCATATATAGGTATATAGGTCATCTTAGGGGTTATAGTTAAGTAGCTAGTTGGAAGCCAAGACATAATTATGTATATATATCAATTATTGGCTAGTTATTATGAGAATGCATGTTGGGTATTGTATTCTTATTGAAAACTATTGGAGGTATACCCCTCAAAGTGGATTAGGAGGTTGCCCCCTCGAAGTGGTATATTATTATAAAGTATTTGTAAAATATATCCTATTATTTTCTTATATATTACAAGTTGTTTCATAGCATACCTTAAAATCCATGCCACGACATTAGTTTAATGTTTTTTTTAGGCGAAGGCATTAAGCCTGTATACATATTAATATATAGAAATATATTTTTTACAAAATTGAAGTTCAATGGCTCTTGATACCTAGAAATATCAGCATGATAGCTTACAGTTGACAAAAAAATTTGTTTCCCTGTCCTATACTGATTATATGTAAACCTTTGCACACTATAATTTCACTACGGGCAATAGAAAAATTTACCCCCTAACCATTAAATTGAAAACCCTTTACAATCGCATGCACCATATACAAAATTTCCCTTACCAGGCACCACCTTACTCCACCATCCTATCTATTGAAACCCCTTTATAGTCAAATACCATATAAAAATATTACCTTATCATCTACACCACCTTACTCCTCCATTCTATCAAATTAAATTTCAAATTCTCGCCTTGATGCTCCTGAAGATCACAAACAATAGATTGCATAAGTGGAATAACATTAAAATTGGGAATATGGTGATGATGTGGATGATGATAAGTATTGATATTGTCTTGAGTAGCCACCATAGGAGTAGCATGATTCACTAGCTCAAGAGGATCTTGGGGTAATGTAACAATGGGAATTGGCTCATTATGCAGATGAGATAGTAGGGCTAATAATGCATAAACCTTCTTTCTTATCCTCTCTGATAAATCCTCACTGATTATACCAGCATATCTTTTGAGCACTTGCTATAGATATATTGAGTTCTGCATCTCCAATGTGGTCTTTATGGCATTATAGAAAAAAATGTAGGCATTTCCATGCAATAAGAAGTGATGCAGGAAGATGCCCCCAATGTGCCCTTGGCCTTTCCATAGGTCATAAACTTTGACAACTTTTAGCAACTTGTTATCATGCAAATAAACTTCCCTAACCACCTTGCCAACAATTAACCGAAGTAATGGAAGGGATTGCAGCTAATCGAAAGCATTAGAAAGAAAAACAAAGAGCAATTATGAAGGAAAAATAGCCCACTTTTCATGTGGATGGAGTATTTCATTGCCTACAATTCTCTTCACACTTTTTTGAAACTAGTAGCAATGATTCTTGAACACCTGGTTGAGTTGATCATCACCAATGGACTCTAAAAATGTTAGCTCCCATATATTTATAGGAAACCAAACTCTATAATTACATGGCAAGTATTCCATCTGGGCCCTTCAGAAGGAATTGCAAACCTGATAGCACCCACAAACTTCACCCTCTTCGTCTAATGAAACTTCTCGATGCATAGCAATGACTGGGAAACCCTTCCAAATTTGATGATAAAGAGGCATTGAAATGTGAGGTAACCTTGGGAATGGTTAAAGCTTACCATCTACACACTTGGCTAGGATGACACATTAATGCTTAGGTAATTTTGTCCTTCGCTAGCATAAGGCACTACAAAACTTTACACAAAAAAACCCATTCATATGCTTCAAAATTAATACTACACCATCATTAGCAAGTATGCTTCATACCCCTTTAAACCTACGTTTGAACAAGAAAGCATTAGTATTAAAAACATTTTTATTTCACTCGCCTAAGGAGATCCTTTCAGCCTTGGTAGCAACCCCTCTCATGTGTCATGTTAGAATCCAATATACTGCCTCATTGGAACTCATCAAAATATGACATGCTCGTATGATTTACTCCATGCGGAGGATAATCCAAGTAGATACTTTCAGATTTTGTACTTCATCCCTCTTTTTTATCCTAGAATTGTCTTACCCCACCAAAACTGTTTGTTTGAATTCCTAATTGAATTACTAACTTTAGCTTCCTTCAATTGGAGATTTTAATTAAACCAAGCAGTGTCTTGACATAATTATGCATCAATCTCTTTCTTGGGCACTTTACGCAGCTCAATGTGGTTGTGTGATTGAGATGCCATCACCATAAATTTGCAATGATTTCTCTTTTGCCATAATTGCACACACATGTGATCATCTTTTAAAGAATATTGATTTTTTAATTATATCATTGCTCAAGTTCTTTCACTACAATCTCAGCTAGGATTGGAAATGCATCAACCTTGACGCTATCCTCTAAAATGGTCACTTCTTGTTTTTGACATCCCATATTTGCAAGGTGATCTACCAACATATTCCCTTCATGGTATGTGTGTGAAATATGGAAAGAGTGGAACTTGTCTAACAATGCCCAAACATTTTGCATTATATATTGTAAATTCCAATTGTGAAAAATTCTCTCCTTACATGCATTTGTGGTTATTAACAAATCACCTTCCACATGAATTTTAGATATTCCTAGATGTCTAGCAAGCTTTAAACCATGTAAAACTGCCATTTATTTTTCTACATTGTTCATGCCAAATGGAATAGCAATTGACTTGGCTACTTTTAACACCCCACAAGAATCTCAAATACACACCCCTGCACCTGAAACACAAGGGTTCCCTCTCGAAGGACCATCAAAATTCAACTTAAAGAAACCTGAGATTGGGGGTTGCCATTTAACTAAGTTCCTATCAATCCTTGACTTATGAACTTGTTTCAAACTACCTTTGAAGGGTAGAACTATGTCTTTCTAACTCTCTAGAATACTATCATCCTATTATGTGAAGAGAGAACTAACACCTTTATTATTTTGAACATATGCATTTATTGCTTTTGTGATTGACTTTTGATTTATAGCTTGAACATTCTACACTAAAGAAGATACCTTTCTAAAAATACGTTTATTTTGTTCCCACCAAATAGACCATATTACTATAGCTGGGATTAAGCAATAGCTGGGATTAAGCACCAAATTCATGAGAAGAAAGAAGATTTATATAACACTAGCAAAGCTGAAAGAAGATCCCAAACTATTTTTGGAAAAGGGGCAAAAAAAGTTATTTTTTGTAAAATAAACTTACAACAGAGCTGAGCATATGAACATTGTAAAAATAAGTGATGACATCTTCAAAATATTCATCACATAAAACATATTTGAAAGGCTTTGTAAAACCTAATTTGGTTAGCCTGTCACTTGTAAGAACCCTCTTTTGTAGTGCAAACCATGTGAAGCTACCTACTTTTGGAAGAATCATGTTATTCCAATAGAAATAGTAAGCTCTTTGGGATTGCATTTGAGCATCTTTGTTGAGAAGAGCTTTATACCTCTGCCTAATTGAATAACATCTATCTTTGGAAGGTGCCCATATGATTTAATCGAGTTTTCCTGTTAGAAACACTAATCTTTCTACTAGAATGTGCTAAATCAAATCCTTTTAATCCATTGTCATTTGTGCTTCAGAAAAATCCTTCCATTTTGTTTTACCAGTTACTTCATCTGCTGAGTAGACATAATCAATTAGCCTAGTGCCCAATAAATGAGATAACACTGGTATGGCTGATTGCAATTCTTGAGTGTCCTTCAAAGGAGGATATCCATGCCAAGAGTCATTCTAGAAGTGAACTTCTTCTCCTTTATGCACTTCCCAGGAAATGTATAAAGTGACAACTTTGTGACATGAAACCATAAAGTTCCACATGGCTGAACCATCAAGGGGATTGGATATAGTGAATATTCTTTCCAGATTTTGACTATCTAAATACTTGCCTTGCATTATTCTACACCATTTTGAATCTGATTTGGTGAACATTTTCCATATCAATTTTCTCCCAAAAGCCATGTTTCGTTTGGAAATATTATGAATACCTGCCCCACCTTTGAACTTATCAGAGGACATGTTATCTAAAGATATTAGAGGAACTTATTTTTCATCATTCATGTCCCCTTTCTATAAGAAATTCTTGACAATCTTCTCTATTTGAACAACTTTTTTCGGACCCTTGAGGACTGCTATGAAATAATTTGGAATTGCTACTAATACAGTCTTTATTAACAAAATATGGCCAAATAATGATAACCATCTAGCTTTCCAAGTTGAAACTCTAGACTTAATCCTTTCTATGACATTAGTCCAGTAAGAGATCTTATTTGTTCCCATAAATAATGGAATCCCTAGATATGTTCATGGCAGTTCTGCCAACTAGAAACCTAAAGAATTTACAATTTTTCTTTTGATTGTTGACTTAGAATTAAAGACATAAATATTAGACTTGTGTGCATTTATTTCCTATCCTATACCAAAGAATACATGTCTAAAATTAGTTTTATTTTTTTCCCTTTGTAAGGTTTTCTTTCCCAAATAATAATGTATCATCAACAACGAGAGTATGTGTAACTGAAATATCTGATTGGGGAATGTGAATGCCTTGCCACAAACCCTAATTATGCCTTTCTTTTATTGTCCTACTCAATTCCTCACCCATAATTATGAAGAGGAAAGGGGATAAAGGATCCCCTTGTCTTACCCCTTGTCTAGCACTGAAGAAGCCTAAAGGTGGCCCATTTATTATAACTAAAAATTTCACTCTTGATAAGCAAGAAAAAATCCACTTACACCACTTATTGTAGAAACTAAACTTGGCCAAGAATTTCATTAAGAAACTCCAATCAACCCTATCGTACACTTTCATCATATCTAGTTTTACAATGAAAGATGATAGATGATTAAAATTAATAGTATGAAGCACTTCATGTGTAGGCAAGGCTCCTTCAGTCGTTTCTCTACCTGGTACAAAGCCCCTTGCTCTTGTGAGATAATTTTGGGAATGATATGTTGCAATCTAAGGTATATTGTCTTTGTGAAGATCTTATAGATTGTATTACATAATGAGATAGGTTTGAACTCTACAAAAGTCTTCAGCTCCTTTGTCTTTGGAAAAATTGCAATGCTTGTAACATTAAAGTGTTTCAACATTGTTCTAGTTTTCTATGACTCTTCTAGGGCTAAAAGTAAGTCAAAACCCAACACATCCCAATACTTTTGAAAGAAAAAAGTTGTGTGTGAAACCATCAGGCCCTGGAGCCTTATTGTTGGCATATGGCTTGAGGAGATTGTTTATGGCTTCTAGTGTTGTCATTGATGGCATCTGAAGTCATAATCTTGGTTTACATATCAAGATCTACTTATACCGGTAGGAAATGTAGAAGGCAGTGTGTTATCGACAGAAAGCATGAAGAACAGGGTATCCGGTCGGTTAGTCCATCTATATGCTTCACCAGATCATCATTTTGAGTTGTGGATCTCTGAGAGAGTTTGTTAAACATCTATACTATCTTGATGTTAAGTTTTGTGGTATGCATTAATCGGTGTACGAGTTAGGAGATTCAAAAGAATGATTTTTTTATTTATTTGCTCATTGTGGCCGACACAATGAATGTAGTGTGTTGTGGATGTATAAGGAGTAGTTGTTTAATTGTTTCTAAGTTTGAGAATATTGTTTCAGGTCCTAGCTATGTCTTAGCCAACCTTTATGGGTGTGCATTAAATATAACTTGTGATTTGAGCCAACTGTTGGAGAATATCTCATGTTTTGTTGAAACTGACTTAAGTGATTAAAATATTTGTTAGCGGATATATATATGAGATCAGTAAGTCATTTTGAAGTAAGAATGGGGTGGTGAGAAGGTGTGTGTGCGTGTGTGAAAAGGAGGAGAGCAGCTATATGAGTGTACATCAGAAGATCAACTGAGTGAATTTTTCTTGAGCAGAAGAAGACTGTTGTGAATTAAGGTAGAGTAGAGTAGAACGAATTGTAGAATTAGTCAGAAGGTTCAAAATTTGATTTATGTGCTTCACCAGAACTGAATCCAAGCATTTGTAGATGCTATCTTCTCATTTCAACATTTTTTTGTAAACACAAACACTTTGTAAGGCAGTGATCCTTCCTTATTTTGAGCAGTGAGATCTAGGCAGTGTGTCTAAGTGCAAGTGAATTCCCTTTTGTTCATACTTTTAACAGAGAATAATTATGGATTAATCTCCACCATGGTTTTTCCCCTAACAAGGTTTCCACGTAAAAATATTGGTGTTATGGTGCTTTGATTATCTTGTTCATGTGCTTGCATCTTTATTTTTGTTTATGTCTAGTGTGAATGGTTTAAGATCCGGATTTAAAGTTTAAAATTATTGAACACTGATTCACCCTGGGACCCTCTCAGTGTTCCCTGAGTCCAACAATTGGTATCATAGCAAGGTTCCTCTACAGAAATTTTAACAGCTTGAGGTGGATCTTGAATTGCAATGGACTCTGGTGGTCGTTAACATCAGCTTATGGTGGCACTTGATGATCTTGATCGATCTAAAGCAGAAGTCATGGAATTAAAAGAAAATCTTGTGGATGCTGAGAAATTCATTCAATCATTGAAGGATAAAGTCAATGAGTCAAGAGAAAAGAGAAAGGAACTTTGTGATCAGCTGAAGAAGAAAGAAAATAAAAGCTTGGAAGATGTTCACCTAAATCGGACCCTAAAAGAAATAACTAAAGAATGTGAAAAACTTGCTAGGGACAATGATACTCTAAAGCTTGAGATGGAATTTGTGGCAATAAAGCTAACTAAGGAGATTGAAGAAAGGAAGAAGAATGAGGATAATCTGGCTCAATCCTTAAAAGAAAAATCTGAAGAATGCAATAGAGTAAATAGTGGATTCATTTAGTTGGAGATTGAACTGCAACAATCCAGAAATAATGAACAAGAACTTGAAAGATAGATAGTTATACTTAGAGATGAACTCACTACTGCAAATGAGTACAAGGAGAAGTTTAGGATCAGTTCTGCAAGCTTGATGAGCTGACTAAAGGACAAAAGAATGCAAATGATAAGTGAGGTCTTTGATATGAGAAGGAAGAAAGCTCTGGATCTGAACATAAGGATTCCAAACAAAGAAATCAAATGAACAAAGGTAGAAGGTATCTGGTAAGACAACCCAATGCTCAAAATTTTAATGGTTACTGCTTTGCTTGTAATAAATTTGGTCATATGGCTTCTCAATGTAGAAGTTAAATAAATTCAAGTAGTCCATAGTTTCTCGGTCAGTGTTTTAGTTGTAATAAGTTTGGTCACAAGTCAATTCAATGCAGAAATATGTTTGTTAGTGTCAGGAATGTTAAATGCTATACTTATGCAATATTTGCGCATGTTGCTAATCAATGCAGATCAAGAGGAAATCAGTGGAATAAGTGGTCTAGATAGAGAAATTTGGTGTGTTATAGTAGCAACAAATTTGGTCACATTGCAAGATTCTACAGGAACAAAAACATGGATAGAAGAGGTCCGGTATATAGAGGAAGAATTTCGCAAAAAGATGACAAAGGAAAAGGAAAAGTGACTATGGAAGAGATAAGAGATCAGATCAAGAAAACGTGGGTAAAGAAGAGTGAATCTAATAAGGAATTAAGCTTGTACCAGAAGTAGCCTCCGGTAATTCCTCTGGAAATTGATCTTTGACCTTTGGCCTAGGGGGAGTTTTTCAAGAAAAATATTTTAATCCCTTGTCTATAGTTGGCACCAGAATGGAGGAAATTTTTAGTATTTGTGCTATCAATCTACAAATATTTCTATGATCATTTGGGAAAAAACTCGAGATCTAGAAGATCCGTAGATGAATTCTTCTCTTGCTGTCTGAGAAAATTCAATACCTGGAACTCCTAGGGAAAAGTATTTAATGTGGCTAAATGGTTAGGTGCACAAAGTTATTAAAGAAAATTCAATGGTGAATTCTTCAGGTATTTCAGTTGCTTGTAGAATTTTGAATTTTGTGCTTGGTAGAAAACCTTGTTCAGTGCAAAAAGTAAAATGAAGCAAATCAAAGGAACGGTGACTTTGGATGAATATAGTAGTAGGAAGATCAGGGATGTAAGAAATTTTTTGCCAGGTGGTGAATTGAAGTGGCTTGAAGGCACGAAACACAAGAGTTTGGACATTTGGAATGATTTTCCTTATTTCGTCAACATGGAAGTGGTCAGGTTTATCTTGAATAGGTTGGATGATGATATCCTTACTCTGGATAAACCCTATCAAATTTCAAAAGAAGTGATTAGAAATCTAATAGGATTATGCAATATTGGAGATGTTCTAAAAAAGAAGTCGATTTGGGATCAAGTGGTTGAAACCCTAACTGAAATAATGGGAGATTAGAGGGCTTTAGTAATTTCAACGATCAAAGATCCAATAACAAAGTATATTGCACATGGGATTTCATACAAAATTTTCTTCAGAAATAGGGAAGGATCAACCTCGGCAAGCACAGTATATATCACTCACAAAATGATAATGGAAGAGGAAGACTTTGATCTATGTGAATTGCTAAAGGATCAGTTGATGGAAAATGTGCAATTGATGAAAGATGCAGTCTACCCCTTCAGGTTTGGTACCCTAGTTCTATACATTATGATGTATTTTTTGAATTGCTTTCCTCAGAATAATAATGTGGTATGGAAGGAAAATGAACCCATTTGTAAGAAAAATTTTAAACATTTCAATACTTTGGAAAATTGTGAGCAATTTTATAAAACTTTCTTTAGAGAATTGTTGGGAGATTTTGGAATAGTTGGCATCTCCCTTTCGATAAGAGCAGTTAAATTTGGGTCCTCTTCTGGTAAGGTGGAGAATAAGCAGAAAAGGGCTCTAAAGTTTGCAGATGACATTTCCCCGGCACACAAATCTCCAAGAACTGAAGAAAAAGGAAAAGAGCAAGTAATTGTAGATATACCAGATGAAGATTTTGATGATTACACTCCAAAACATGAATTGGAATCAGTGGAACCAGATGTAATGATAGCAGAAGAAAGCAATGAAGAAGGTTCTCTATTCAAAACAAAGATACTGCAGATTGTTCAGGAGGAAGATGGAATGCAAAAGATTGCTGACATATGGTTAAATGGACCATCATATGAACATGACTTGATTGAAGACACTCTAGGAAATTACTCTGTGCACAACATTGAATTGGAAAGATTGCAGAATGTACTTCCAGAAGAGTTGATCGAATGTATTAGGGAGGCTATGGCCTCTGTGCCTCAGGACAGGAAAGAGGAAGAAGTAATTTTACATCTAAAGGAGTAGTTTAGACTGTCTCTCGCCAAACTGAAAAAAAGAAAATGAATGTGTTAAGGCAATGCATTGACTTAGCAAATAAGATCTACAATTATTACCTTTGGTGGCCTCATGTGGTTGGTAAATACAATGACAAGCTAGAGAAAATTGAGAGTGAGTTAAGAAAAATTAGTCAGGATTACAATATGTTTCAGGACTAGGATGGAGCAGTCAAGAAAAAAGATTCATGAGTTGCAGGCTAAGCATGCAAAGGTTCACTTTGCTAGAAACACCCTTATGGACACTTTCTGGAAAGTGAAGGATCTAATTGGATGCAGATTGGAGCAGCAAATTGAGATTCTGAAGAAAGGAAAGAAGTTGGAAGAAGCGATTACAATTCCAAAATCCATCATTCAGATCATCAACCATACATCAAAAAACAACAGTTTGATAATAATTATTGGGATTGCAGTATATGCTTGGAAGAAATTTCTTCTGAAGATGAAGGATAAGTATAAAATAATTTTCTAATTTGTGTAGCAGTTGTAATTTCTCAAATTTTGATCAATTTTTCGATCAATAAAGGGGGCGAGAATGGAGTGTAAATTTTAGCAAAAGGAGAGTAAGCAGTAAATTTTTGTCATTGATGTCAAAGGGGGAGGAGAGCAATGACAAATTCCTTGACATTCTAAGGGGGAGCAATGTTTTGTTGTGTTTTGAAATTTTGAGTTTTGGTTCCGACACTTAGTCATTTTTCACTAAGTGTTGCCATCAATTCCAAAGGGGGAAATTGTTGGCATATGGCTTGAGGAGATTGTTTATGGCTTCTAGTGTTGTCATTGATGGCAATTGAAGTCATTATCTCAGTCTGTAGATCAAGATCTACTTATACCAGTAGGAAATGTAGAAGGCAGTGTGTTATCGGCAGAAAGCATGAAGAATAGTGTATCCGGTCGGTTAGTCAATCTATATGCTTCACCGGATCATCATTTAGAGTTGTGTATCTCCAAGAGAGTTTGTTAAGCATCTATATTATCTTGTTGTTAAGTTTTTTGGTATTGCATTAATCAATGTACGAGTTAGGAGATTCAAAAGAATGATTTTTTGTTTATTTGCTCATTGTGGCTGACTCAATGAATGTAGCATGTCATGGATGTATAAGGAGTAGTTGTTTAATTGTTTCTAAGTTTGAGAATATTGTTTCAAAACCCAACTATGTCTTAGCCAACCTTGATGGGTTCGCATTAAATATAACTTGTGATTTGAGCCGACTGTTGGAGAATATCTCATGTTTTGTTGAAGCTGACTTAAGTGATTAAAATCTTTGCTAGCGGATATATATATGAGATCGGTAATTCATTTTGAAGTAAGAATGAGGTGGTGAGAAGGTGTGTGTGTGCAAAAAAGAGAAAAGCAACAGTATGAGTGTACATCAGAAGATCAATTGAGTGAATTTTGCTTGAGTAGAAGAAGACTTTTGTGAATTAAGGCAAAGTAGAGTAGAATGAATTGCAGAATCAATTAGAAGGTTCAAAATTTAATTTATGTGCTTCACCGAAACTGAATCCAAGCATTTGTAGGTGCTATCTTCTCAATTCAACCTTATGTTGTAATCACAAACACTTCGTAAGGCAGTGAGCCTTCCTTATTTTGAGCAGTGAGCTCTAGGAAGTGTGCTTGAATGCAAGTGCATTCCCTTTTGTTCATACTTTTAACAAAGTATAATTATGGATTAATCTCCACCGTGGTTTTTCCCCTAACAAGGTTTCCACATAAAAATATTGGTGTTATGGTGCTTTGATTATCTTGTTCATATGCTTGCATCTTTATTTTTGTTTATGTGGTGTGAATGGTTTAAGATCCAGATTTAAAGTTTAAAATTGTTGAACAGTGATTCACCCCCCCCCCTCTCAGTGTTCCCTGAGTCCAACACTTATCTGGTGAAAGTGAAAAGACTACCTTCCTCAATTCTTCTAAAGTAAAAGGTTTCATCAAGTCCTCATTTTCTTCTCAAGAAATGAAATTTCATATTTCATCCATTAACACCTTCTCATCCTAGTTTACCTATGTTGATCCAACCCATGGTAGAGGTAGAAGATTTTTAAAAAATTTGACCCCTTCCTTGTGAATCTACTTTGCGTTTGTAATCAAATTACCTGCTATGGCATCTTGAATTGAAAACTCTGTTTGTGTAGCTCTTTTGAATTGAGCATATGCATGAATTCTTTTTGTGTTATGATCCCCTTCCTTTAACCATAATTCCCTAGATTTTTGTCACCAATAAATTTCTTCTCTTTTGCCTAACTCCTCCCATGCTAGCTACAAACTCTGATGTTTTGCATATGTAGCTAAATCCAAACCATGTTGTATTATGTGGTCATGAATATTTGCCAATTCTTTTGCTACCTCCTCTTTTTGTACAAAAATGTTCTTAAAAACTTGGACGTTCCATATTGTTATTTGTTATTTAACATACTACATTTTTTTCAGAAAACTGAAACATTTTTGTACCTTCCTGATAAGGCATACTAACCCACCATTGTCGGAGAAGAGGAAGAAAATGTGGATGTCTGAACCACATTTTTTCAAACTTAAAGGAAGACTTGTGCTCTACCATAGAATTTAACCCTGATATAATTAATGATATTGCATAATAATCTAAGTTTGCCTTACCCTACTAGAACATTAATGTCAAATGTTCACGCAATTTATTATCATATAGAGGAAGGCTTCAGACATCCCTTGAGGAGGTAGTAATAGTATACATGCCCCACTTCTTAGAATTAGAGTACAGGGAAGACATTCAGATCAAAAGCATCAATTTGATACTATCACCCAAAAACTCAAAAACTAACTCCAACGGGGACCAGTTCATCAAATGATAATGAGTGATCTGAACGAAAGGGGGCCCTTAAAGGAACTCTAGCCAATTGCAGGCTTAGCATATCTTAGTTCTAGACGGATTGTCCCGTGCCACATCTGCACACCTCAATAACCATTTAGTTTTTACCTCACCCATATTATTGTCCTATTATACTGTTTTTAATAGCACTATAAAAATCATTCCCATATGCGTAGAGTCAACAGATATTTCTTATGAATTATCCTTTCGAATGCTAGGTAAAATATTGAACAGTAATTTATGTTTCAAATCTTATTACTGCGGACCTTTCTTCCAATATAACTTAGTCAATGGCTCTCCATATCGTCAAACTTCTATCCTGCATTTAGGAAATGATATTTTCCAATTGCATTCGTTATATGATAATCGGACGTAATGTTATTATTAGTTCTTTGACTGGACCAGGTAATTACAGTGATTAATTGAATTGAATTAGATCAAACCAACGGAGCCATTCAAACATCTCCTTGTCATTCAGAACATTCCTCAGACAAGTAAACTCATTTGCTAGTACTTTTCTGCACTTTCACATTGGGTACCAACTTTCTACACATTTGGCGAATGAAGACAAGCGTTTGTACAGAGAAATTCAAGCTCAGTTAACCAAACCGACATCCATGCACGTTCTTCGCCATTACGTGTACGTTTCGTCCACGGGGAAAATTTTCACTTCCCATCTATTACATGTTAACCACGGGTTGGGTGATGCTGATAATATGAAATTTTCTTTTCATATTCAATATCTTTAAGATATTTGTTTATATGATTAGTAATTTCAAATCCTTTTGGCTCAAGAATTATATAATGGTATATATATATATATGTGGATTGTTACTTAATTTTTTTAGTTTTTATTATCAATAAGTCTATTATTATTTCTGAATATATGAATGCATATAACAAGAGTGAGAGTTTTATGTGCATCATAATTGTGTGTAACTAATAAAAGATTCACACTTTTGAACACCGTGTGTAGAAATAACCTCACATAGTATTTGCATAATTATTGGTCATAACATATACAATGACTAATCAACGATGGTAGGAGATGGAAAAATGGATGGAGGAATTCTTAATAGTGGTGACACATAAGACATGTTTTAGTTAAAAGTAGCTAGTGCAAACACATAAGTCATACAATTAAAAAGTGTTGGGATATTCATCCTTATGGTCTATATGGAAAGAGGAACCCTATGTGATCCGCTTTTTGGTTATCAAACATTCTTGTGTAGAGGTATGCATTTTCATTCAAATAAATTATGTGTGAATGGACATAGATAGTTTGAGAAATATCACCTTCTCTCTACAACAAGGTTATAGCACAAAGCTTTCTACACTAGTGGTGTCCTAGATAATGACACATCTTGTTACACATTTATGCATATACTATTATTAGTCTAGAGTATAAATAGGAAGCTTCATAGTTCATCTTAGAACTAGAACACATGAGGTTTATCAATTTAAGTCCTATATGCCAGAGTTCTTAGTAATAAACATTAATAGACTCTTGTTATACTAGACAACATTAGTATTAAGCACAATCTATATTTAGTCTATTCAAAATTTGTGCCACCAAATCAACTTCATGCAATTCTAATTTCACCAAACTTAGTATTATTTTGATTGGATTACCATAGAATCAATGCAACTACAACATAAGTGTTGAATATTTATGTAGTTTTTTCTCACATTTAGAAAACACTCACACATCCCTTAAGAGGGTAGTAAGAGTATGCACACACCCATCTTCCTAGAATCAAAATACGTGAATATAAAATGTCCCTAATCATTTATAGGCATTCATAGTAGAAGCATTAATTTGACACTATCACCCAAGAACTCAAAACTAAATGTAATCGCACTAGTTTGTCATCAAATAGTAATGAATGATATGATCAAAGGGTAGTCCCTAATTGCATACCTAGTAGCTCTTACTTATAGTCATAGATATATTGTTCTATACTACACCTACACATTTTGATAAGCATTTATTTTTTGCCTCACCTAGATTTGTATCCTTTTTACTATTTCTTAGTAGTAATATAAACTAGTATAGATATGTTAAGTACATCTATCTAAAAAATGTTGAGATCTATGTCGATATTGAAATATTTTATTTTACTTTAAGACTTTAATAAATATGCAAAACAATTTAAATCATAAATCATAAAATATGATCTATATTATTATTTTTAAAAAATCCTAAATATATATATATATATATATCCTTAATTTAATATTAATTTCCACATTAATTATACTTATCTTTAAATTGATAAAAAAAATGATTTACATTATACTTATTTTAAATTTTATAAAATAACCCAATTTTATTTTAACTATATTAAAAATAATACATTTATCCTTTTAAATTATTATTTATTAATCAAGATGATTCATTAATAAAATAATATATATCTTTAATTTAATATTAATTTTAGTGTTATTATACTTATTTTTGAATTGTGAAAAAAATGATTTACATTATAGGGGAGAGGGGCGCATAATGGAGCAGGTCCAATAGTGGGGATAAAAGTAGTCCTCAGTGGGCCCCATAGTGGAGCACTTTAATATCCAATTGCAAAACACTTTTTATCCATAAAGTACACAAAGTGACAAATCATGTGATGCCACGTCAACGCACCAATAAAACATGACTTAGTGCACCACTACTCACTTTTTTTTTGGGCCTTTTTGGATACCTCAACAAAAAGCATACTATTGTGGCATCATATTTTGATAATGTGCCTCTAAAATGAAATATAGAAGCACATGAGTTGCAAAATAAACTCTTGTACAAAATTGGGAGTGATTTGAAATTTCCACATAGGATTTTGAAAAACACGAAATTAGGGTGCTCCACTATAGGCCCCTCTCCCCTACTTATCTTTAAATTTAAAAAAGACCCATATTTATTTTAACTATATTAAAAAAATGCAATCAAGATGAATATAACATTGTTCAATAAAAAATATGAACGAGATTTTCGGGTTAAAAACATTCAAAATGCCCACCAATGCAACAATGCAATATGACGTATTTTTTATTAATATTTTAATTATTAAACATTTTATATAATAACGATTGTAATTTATTATTCATAAAAATATTTTTATGCACACGGGTTCATAATACTTATATAATACAGGAAATGAATGAGAAAGTCAGTGGTAGGTGTTATATGACGAAATGTTATTATTAGTTCTTGACTTGACCGCGTAATTAAGTCTATTATTTGTAAAGTCATAGATATTGTTTTTTATGTTTTAGTTGTAGTTCATAGAAAAAATTTCATAGGAGGTTAAGAAGAGAATTATTTGTAAAATTTTGTTGTTGGAATCTATGTTTATAAAGTCAGACATTTATTAATGTGATTGTTGTGATTTCATAAAGATTTTGTGTATTATTTGTGTATGTGGTTAATAGGATTATTTGCTATGTATTGGGTGTCTAATACTTGTTTGCATCAAGTTGTATTAGAGTAGGTATACTCATTGGGAATATCAAGGAGTGTTGCATGAGATAGTATGTTTGTTAAGTTGTGTATGAGGAAGTTCTAATATTTTATTGCACAAATTTTGTATCCATAGAGAACTATGTGTGAGGAAATGGTGATGATAAAAGAATGAGCGTTGTGTAAGTGTGTGTTGGTTGCACACCAACAAAGAGTGTTGAGTAGAGGAGATATTGGCATCCTTCACTATGTGGGAAGTGAGTAGTTAGGCCTTCAAGTGTGCATTTTCTACTAACATTGTTGGGTAGAGGATACTTGTGGTTGTGAGTGAGTGAAAGAGAGTTTATCTTAGAGTTTGCGTCTTTGGAATTGTAGGTTATGAAGTATGAATGCCACAAGGTGTCTTCTAGAAAGATGATAGGGATGTCCTTGAGAAGGTTTATAAAATTTTCTTTTTATGGAGAGAAGACAGAGAACCTCAAAAGAAATAAGCTAAAAAAAGATAGAGAAAAGTGTGCAAAGATATCAGATATGTTAGCAGTCTTGAAGGAGAGAAGTTGAGATGACTAAAAGGAGAGAAGAAGAAAATAAAATGGGAGATAGCAAGTTCATTGATTTTTCAAACATTATTTTATTTTAAAATATGGAGGAAGGTAAACGTAGAACAAAGGATTTCCTCGTGCAAAAGCATAATATACAATAGTAAATTGTAGTGGTGATTGATGTTTAAGAACAAGTTGCAAAAGATACAAACTTGTTGTTCTAGAAGTTCCTTTTTGAGGTAGTGATTGATTTTGAAGTTGAAATGGTAGATTATTGAGGCCTTCTATTTGATCTTGGAGTTGACGAAGATAATATCTTGCTTGAATGGGAGATGAAGAAGATCAAGGGTTTCTTTAGTTTAAGTGAGTCTTCACATAAACAAATCTTGTATAGAGAATAGAAAATAAAGGGAGGAGAATGGATTCTTTCAAATCTATCATTAATCATGAGTTCTAAAGCTAATATCTAAAATTTAGAGAACATGTGAGCCTTGTTAATGTAGAGAAGCATGAATAGGAGTACCTTGAAGGTACGAGATGCACAAAGTGAAGAGATGATTGTTTTTGACAAAATGAGTTGTGATGACTTATGTGTAGGAGAAGATGGCCTTTAGTGGAGGTGGATGGACAATGGCAGTTTGAATTCATTGAAATATGAATAGAGTGCATAAAAGGATGACCCTTGGTGGAGCTAGATAGACACTGGGTTGAATCCCATGAAAAGACAAAGAAGATAGTGAAGAGAAAGTAGGAGGAAAAGGGGGCCAATCTACATTGGATAGAAGTCCATGAGAGGTGTGAAGGATAATGACAAATTTTGAGAGAGGGAGATACTACTTTTTCTAGCTAAGTGTTGGAACATGTGAATAAATAAATTTTACAAGGTAATTCTTTTAGAAATGGAGCTTCCTACAAATTGCACACTTCAAAAGGGTGATCTTACTACTTGGCTCTATTTTGTTATCCATTCTCACAAACTTCTTACCCAATGTGTCTAATGTAAGAACATCTTGACTTTGACAACCATGTAAAAAGACTAAAAACATTTCTAACAAATTTTGTTTTCTCTTTTTTCCTTCATCTTTCCAAATTTTTTACAGGTGTTGTAGTTGGTCTTTCTCTTCAAATTCTTTTTTGAATCGGTTTTTTCTAAGAAGGTTTGTACATGGATAAAACTCATTTCCATTTTGGTAATAGTTGCCATGAGATAAATGTGGAAACTTTTTAAAGAATGAACAAAATCCTATCTCGTGTGTTGATTGGTACCAAACTTTCTCATTGTGATCCACTTGGCATGGAGTATCTATTTCATATGGGTGTGAAATATCTTACAACACTCATTAGTTTTTAAAATTTGGAAAATAGTTATTACCTTCTAATAATTTTTATATTATTAATTTGGAAGCAATTTTCAAAAGAACCTACCATCTTATCCAATTGTAAATCATTAAAATTTTAGTGCAGTAGTTACTAATCTAGTCCATCATGGCCAACTATAGATTCTAACAATATTAGCTAAATTATGAAACAAAACTTAACTTTTGTTGGTCTGTGGAGCCTAATTAGTCTTTGAGTTTAAATTTTGGCCACTTTGCCTGATGCGATTTCCCACAAATTAATTAATAGGGGAGTGCAGGGGGCAAAGCCCCTCTTGCAATGTCTAGGGGGACCACTCCCCCAATGGGGGCTCAGGGCCGGAGCCCACAATGGGGGTCTAGAGGCAAAATTTTCCTATTTTTAATAAAGGAAATTCGCTACAAATTTGTATTGTAATTCGATTAAAAAACCAATTTTTAATTTTCTAGAAAATATATTTGATGTGGATTGAAATTTCAATGGTCACATAAACTGAAGGTGAATAGTCACGACATAAAGTGTTTGATACTTGTAGCAATGTGCATGTGAGAAAATGAATAGTTGTGTGAAGTTTTTTCACGGTTTTGTGATGGGTGCATGTAGCATTGCATGGAGATTTTAGTGGAATTTGTGAGGAATTTAGTGCACTTTTATGTTACACATTGTAGTTATTTGTTGTGGGTTATATTGTATTTTGTATTTCTAGAAGTTGAATAAAATTGGACTACTGTTGTTTGTGGATGTAGCCCAAAAAATGATGAACCACTTGAATATTTTGTTGTCTTGCCTCTATGTAATTTCTATTTATCTGTTTTATTTTATTTAAAATATGAACTTAATTGATAATTTAATTCCTCAATCTTGCTAGTTAATCCTTAACAACTTCTTCCATGAACCACCTCGAAAGTATAAATATACATATATAGATTATATTCAGGTGGTTGTGCCATGTTTTGAAGGAGTTGTCAAATATTCTTAGAGTTGTGTCATTTTGGTATTTTTTGGGATTGGCTCAATAATATGAAAATGAAATTTTAGTTGAAGATAGAGATGAGGAGTAATTTTTAGGGTGATCTATAAGCACTCATTTCTTAAGCTATATGTCTATAGCACTTTAACTTGGATTTTTTGGGTTGTATATATATTGATTATAGAGCTACATGGTTATGATCTCTACAGTTTTTATTCTACATTTTAGTTACAATCTATATGACAATTTATGTGACCATATATGTGAGGTTACGAAGAAAATTATTTATAAGTTCACATTGTTAGAGGGTATGCATATGAGACAAGTATGCATCTATAATTCTTACTAGCAAAGTTAGTGTAGTTGTTATGGTTTTCATAAATACTTATGTGTTGTTTATGTGTGTGTGGCTTCTAGGATTAGTTGCCCTTTACTAGCATCCTAAATTTTATTTGCATTAGTGAATGCTAAATTTTATTTCACTTGTATAATTTAATTTAATTTAATTTTTTCCACTTTATTTCAATTTAATGGAAAATAAATTAGGTAAACAATTAAAGTTCTAAAGGTAAAAAAATATGTTCTTTTAATTTATTTGTAATAGTTAAATAAGTAGACTTCAGGAATGAAGTGTTGTCATTGATTTCAACCGGTTAGTTGGTTATCTACTAGTTGTTGTTGATTGTATATGTCAAGGATATTGAGAAAATTGTATTAAAAGAAGGTTGTTGGTTCCAGTGCTTGTGAACTATGTTTTTCTACTTTCCAAATATATAATTTTTATTAATATTGGATTATGTTTTCTATTTTTTAATTAATTTCTAAGAAAACTAGTCCTTAAACTTAAAATATCAGGCTTTTTTTGTTTCTTAATAACTTTTTTTTGGTTAATTTTCTTGTAAAAAAATTTATATGGCATCAAACTTCAAACAATTCTCTACACAATGAAAAAAAAAAGATTCAAAAAATGTTTAGTTTAGGTCCAATTATGTTGTCCGTACACTATTTTTAAAACAACAATTAAGGCCAATAAAATTTAATTAAAAAAAATCAACCAAAAATTACAAAAAAAAATCTAGACCAAACTTCATGTTGTTAGCTCTCTTTTCCCAAAAGGAATTAGCAAAATAATTTTATTTGGGTCAAAAAGTGTTGTCCGTACACGTGCTTGGTATGGTAAAAAAAGGGGACTTTTAAAAAGTGGGTTTTATAGATCCCTATCAAAATTTAATTTCTATAATCTGGGTATTTGAATAATTTACATATTTGGAAACTAGATTTAAAATTATAAATTTCATATTACTGAATTCTTTTAAGATTCATTGTGTAAGTGTCTCAAATTTTCAGTCCAAGTATGGCAATTTTTGAAAAAAATAAAAACACTTCCACTTTTTGAGCTTTTTGTGTACCCAACTTCTTGCATCAGCCCTTTCCATTCTTGCAACAATCTCCCCCTTTGTCATTGATGGAAACACATGATGTGAAAAACCATCAAAGACACCATAGTTGTTCTAAAAATTATTCTCAAGATTTTTCTTTTTGCTTCTCCCACTTTAGAAGATCATCTTCCTCATTACCTACTTTCTCTTATTAACTTTTTTTTCCTTTTCATATGCTTTCTCCTTTTTTTTCACATGCTCTCTTCTAGCAACAATTCTCCCAGACTTCAATAACAATACAAAAAAGCATAGTTCACAAGCACCAAAACCAATAACCTTCTTTTAATACAATTTTCTCAATATCCTCGACATATACAATCAACAACAACTAGTAGTAACTAGTTGACCGGTTGACATCAATGACAACACTTCATTCCTTTTCCATTCTTGCAACAATCTCCCCCTTTTTCATTGATGGAAACATATGATGTGAAAAACCATCAACGACACCATACTTGTTTTGAAAATACTTCTCAAGATTTTTCTTTCTACTTCTCCCCCTTTAGAAGATCCTCTTCCTCATTACCTACTTTCTCTTATTAACTATCTTTTCCTTTTCATATGCTTTCTCCTTTTTTTTCTCTTTTTCTCTTTCTTTCACAAGCTCTCTCTCCCCCTTTGACATCAATGGAAAAGGAAAAATATATGTTGATTGAAACTTCCTTTGACATGAAAGCAGAATACACATAATGACAACACTTAGAAAATTTGTATGCTCCCCCTGAGGGGTAGCCACCAAAAAACACCAATCCAAAGAGATAGAACTATGAATCCATGGGGATAATGCATCTCCAAATGCATCTTAGTTTGTAAAGGGAGGGGCAATAACCCATAGCTTATCCCAGAGATACTCAAAAGTATCTTTAGGAAGATCCAAGAACATCCTTATAGCTTCCATTCTTGCTACCAGGGCAAAGGTTTCCTGAAAATATATACCTTCCATGTGTGAGTAGCCTTTACACACAAGCCTTGCTTTGTTTCTGACCACTTCCTTGTTTTCATCCAACTTGTTTCTAAATACCCATTTTGATCCAATGATATTTTTGTCTACCAATCTTGGGACCAATTCCCAAGTTTGATCCTTTTCAACCTACAAAGGTTCGTCCTTCATTGCTCCCTTCCAATGTTCATCCTCACATGCTTCACTTACTGACTTCGGCTCAATTTCAGAGAGTAAGCACAAAATTACTTCAGCAATAGCTTTGCTTCAAGTCAACACACCTTTTATCTTGTCTCCAATATATGACTTTCTGAATGATTCGTCTATACATATTTCAGTGTTCTAGGGGACATTACTGGAGCATCTTCTTCTCTTTCATTCTGCTCTTTTTTCTCTTTTCTATATCATATTCTTCTTCAGTTTATTCTATTCTTTCATAGTCATGTTCATCAGACACATATCCATCAATATCAATAGAATTCTTCACTATTCCATCAACCTTCACATTCAAGCTTTCCACAATCTTCCTCAATATTCTGTTGAAACATATGTATGCCTTGCTTTTAGTAGAGTAACTAAGAAATATTCCTTCATCACTTCTTGCATCAAACTTCCCCAATGTTTTCTCATCTCTTATGATGTACCATTTGCTTCCGAATACCTTAAAATATTTAACTGTAGGAATTCTTTTGTGCCATAGGTCATAGAGAGTCTTCATACTATTTTCTCTTTCTTGAACTCAATTGAATACATACACAGCAGTGTGAATAGCTTCTTTCCAGTAGACTCCCGGTAATCCAGCTTCAGTGATCATTGACCTAGCAGCTTCTTGAACTGTTATGTTTTTCCTTTCAACAACTCCATTTTATTGAGGAGTTCTCAGAGCAAATAATTGTCTCTTTATTTCATTAACTTCATTTTCAACCATAGCCTTGAATGCTTTGAATCTATCTAATGCTTCTAATTTTTCTCTTAAAAATGTAACCCATGTATATCTAGAATAATCATCATTTAAAAGCATAAAGTACCTTTCATCAAGTAGACTTCGCACTCTCATAGGACTACAAAGATCTGTATGAACCAAATCAAGCAATCTAGTAGTAGATTATTCCCTTAATCTATAATGATTTCTTGTTTGTTTCTCGAACTGGAAATTCCTACAGATAGCATTTACTGGCTTTGTAATTCTTGGTAGATTTCTCACAGCCTAAATAGTACTAATCCTTGCCAAGCTATCAAAATTCATGTGACGCATTCTCCTGTTCCATAACCAGTTGTCATTTATCTAAGTCATAAAACATCATCCATCAACACCTTTAAGTTGATAAATATTCCCTTCATATTTCTTTCCTATAGCAATCAATGTTTTGAATCCTTTCTAGATCTCACACTTCTCATCCCTAAACACAAGATCATATCCCTTTCTGCACATTTGACCAACGCTTAAAAGATTATGCCTTAAACCCTTAACATAGTAGACATCATCAGTATGATGCTTGCCATCAAAACTTACTAAACCTATCCCACATATTTTAGCACCAGTATCATCTCCAAACATAACCAGACATCCATCATATTTTTCATGTTTCACAAACTTAATCTTGTCACCAATCATGTGATGTGAACAACCACTATCAACTACCCAAAAATTCTTTTCTTGTTTAGCATGTAGGGAAAAGATAATTGTACCTTCATTTTTCTCCTTCTCCTTCTCCTTCTCTAGAGGATTTTCATTTGACTTTCTTTATGAATTAGTAGAAGTAGGTTCATCTTTTATCGCCAAGAATAAGCATTCATTGTCATTTGGATCATCATATTTTGAATCTTCATCTAAAATACTAGCTTTCTCATTAACATAGTAAGCTATGTTAATCTTCTTTCCTTTCTTTCTCATATCTATGTTTATTCTTTTTAGCTCTTTCTGGACACTTTGCAGCATAGTGACCAATTTCTCTACAACTAAAGCATTTAAAGGGAAATTTACCTTCATACTTACCAAAGCATTTTCTCAATCTTCTTACAAAGTTAGCCTCGATTTCTTCAAAGTCCTCTTCATCCAGATCTTGATTTCTTGTAGCTTTAAAATAAGTCTTTTTTTTTCCTCCACTTCTCAGATTCAGCTTCCTCATTTCATAAGATGTCAAGAATCCTAACAACAGATCCTTAGTACATGTCTTGTAATCTATAGTTCAGTCAATAGCACTCACCTTTTCACTGTAAGTATTAGGAATAGTTCTAATAATCTTCTTTACAATTATGGTTTCATCTATAGTAGCGCCAAGAGATTGCATTCCAGCCACTACCTCATCCAATCTTTGTACATAAGCTTTAACATTCTCATCTTTGAACATATGTAAAAGATCAAAATGTGTTTCCAAATTTTGTAATTTTGCTTCTTTCACCCTTTCATCACCATCATGCGCTCTTTCTAAAGCATCCCAGACTTTCTTAGTTGTCTTCAAATTCTGAAACTTAATCAATTCAGAATGTACCAAACTATTCTTCAAGATGAAATTTACCTTGTTATTCGCTTCATGTGCTTTAATTTTCTCAGGTGTACTCGAGCCATTTGCAGGAGTGTAGGGATTCTTCTAAGCTTTCTCTACATCAAATTCACAATACTCTATATATTCTTCCATCAATACTTTCCAAATGCTATAGTTAGTTCCATCAAACTTTGGATAATCAAAAACCATTTTGTTAGCCATACCAAACCTTCCTCAAGCGGTTAAGCTCTTCACCAAGGAACCAAGCTCTGATACCAATTGTTGGATAGGACAACTAAGAGGGGGGTGAATCAGTTGTCACAAATTATAACCTTAAATTCAATTACCAAAGCTAACACATAAACTAATTAAGTGATTAACCATCAAATGCAAATGCACAAACACAATAACACTAGATTTACATGGAAAACCCAATGAGGGAAAAACCACGGTGAGGATTAACTCACACTATAGAGAATATCAAAACTGATTACAAAAAGGCTCTCTACCTGAGATAAGGTTCACTGTCGGAAATAAGGACTCACTATCCAAGATAAGGCTCACTGCTTGAAATAAGGACTCGATGTCCACAAGGCTACAACCTAGAGGGCTCACTACCACAAAGATACAAAGACAAATAAGACTTGTTACAAAGAGAAAACAATCCCAATGGAATGAAGATTCCACCACAATCACTGATCAAATCACATGAATGATAGAGTTCACCTTCTGCTCGCTGCATCTAAAAGCTCGACATTAAGATTCACACTAAACAACCACACACTTAACTCGCACACTTTAAGAATACAATCAAAGTCGTGTATGCTCTTTCACTTATCTTCCTTCTTTTCTTATGTACAATTTTCATTGCTAGCACATTTTGTATTTATACTATCTCCAACCTTGAAAAGATACAAATTTGGCCATCCAACTTCAACTTTCAAATTAGGTTGGCACCAAATATCCTAGGGTAGAATTAGAATGATGGAAACCTAAACACGTGTTTCACCAGGATCCATAATAGATCCAACAAGCTTCATCAATTGTGAAAGTAGTGCTTGACACACAGTCAGCCACACCAGTGTAAAACACATAGATCAATTAAGCTCGATACTTCCAAATGTGAAAACCAACTTCAATAGAACCAAGGAAACACAACTCTTGAACCATATGCCATAAGATTTCATCAAAGAGAAATCTGGACTAGTAACAATTCTCCCAGACTTCAATCACAACACAAAAAATCATAGTTCACAAGCACCAGAACCAACAACCTTCTTTTAATACAATTTTCTCAATATCCTCGAAATATACAATCAAAAGCAGATATCCAGCTAACCGGTTGACATCAATGGCAACACTGCATTCCTTTTCCATTCTTGCAACACATTCATTAGAAGAACACTCTAATTTCTACTCTAAAAGAAAATATTATTTTAGAATCATTATCTACAAAAGTTTACATGATTGAGCTTGCTAAAAAATATTGTTTCCAATGATTGTATATTTAGTCTCTCCTATGGGTTGACCTAGAAGAACATTTCCCTTGGCAATCCAATGACCTTGAGATTATTTAAAATACCACCAATCGTTGATAGCTAAAAAGAGGAAAAGGTTATAGTGAATTGGGGAGAAAATGAGTAGTTAGTATAATCAAATTTGTAGACCATAGAGTAGATTTGTGCCTCTAGAATGGATATTCACTCCTAGATTTGACAAAAAAAAGATACATTTCTATGCAAAATCTAAGTAGACGAGAATTTATTTTAGGTTGATTTATACTATGATATGTAAATATTTATCTTTATGGATTGAGGGTGATTCATTTCAGAAATAAGAGAGGGAGGAGAAAACAAAATTATACACACAAACAAACATGATATTTTATATTGATCGAATGAAATAGTTTTACATACTATGAAAGCTTTCACTCTTCTATGCAAACCACCATTACATGGAACATTACAAACATCTTCTAAGTTGCTTCTCATTCAAAAAAATACCAATATATTCTCTTGACTATTGCTAGAGATTTTTCCTCTTGTTCAAACACTATTACATTCATACATAACACCATTTCATTCATTCTTACAACTCCTTGATCTGCTACCAACAACATACTCCTTATAGTTCTATGGAGTTGGAATCATTTGAGAGTGAGTTATAAATAGAGAACTAAGATTCTATAGAGGATAAAAGCTAGCAGATAAAATACTATATTTCATAGCACCCAAAAAATGTGTTCAAAACTGTAGAGGGGGATCGACTACTTAGGACCCGAGGTCATGGGAGGGTCTAGAACAATTTTTTTCCCTAACCTACCCCACGCTAAGGATTGTTTACAGTAATTTTAATGTTTTAAGAGGGTGAAAAGGAAGGAAAATTGATATGTCACTATCCTTTTATCAACCTGAGAGTTCAGAAGACTAGGAGAGAAAATTCTTGAGTTTGGACTATAACCTAGAAAAATTTCTATCAGAGGACTCCAACACATAAGACAGACAACAGTGCGGCGTGCTAGCATCTCGGTCAGGCATTGGCATCTCGGTCGAGCGCTAGTGTTCGTATGGAAAGAGAGTACAAATTACAATCTAGACTAACAAAGAACTAACTGACAGCTTGGTAAATATATTTTTATGTGATGATGGAAAGAAAAAAAAAACTAAACTACTAAAAATGTGAGAAGAATACTTTAACTTAAGAAATAATGTTTGACAAGAGTAAAAGGTGGAAAAGATCAAACTTACAATTGGTCCATCCTCCCGTAAGCTTCGCACGAATGAACACCTCCCCAACAAGATGCCCTCAAGCATGTGAAGGGAGATGGGAGCTAGCAAGCTTGAAGATGCTAATGTTGCTGCAACAACAAGAGGAGTGAAACTAGTAGAGTGACAACCTTGGAGCTTCAAAAATGGTGGAAGTGGTAAACTAAAGTTTGTAGAAACTTGCCAAGAATGAATGAGAATGGAGAAGATTAATTGAATGTGTAGAAGATGAAGAATTTGGATTTAATGAGTGAGATAAACATTTGAAGGTGAATAGGAGCCCAAAAGAGTCGTTCGAGATCGATCAAGGGCACAAGGGCATTACTCTTCATCACCAATGGAGAAGTGTAACACCTTTGCAGATTCCAGAGGCGGGAATCCTGTTAGGATGGTATCACATCACCTAGACACTTGCACGTTGTGCTAGCATCCCCAACAAAAATTCCCCTATTGACACTATAGATAGCCACCAAGTGGGTGGAAAGAAGATGGATGAGGTGGAATAACATTTTTGAGTTTGATTTTTCTAAGGTAAGGGGTGTAAATGGGGAATTTGCAAGGGGTGAAAATTCACTCCATTTCATTTTTCCCCCACTTTAGCGAGCTTATGTGCTACCAAATATGAGGTAAAGTAGATCGAAAGAGTTTAGAAATGTATACATGAACCATTGAAGAAGAAAATTGCAATCTAGCGAACTCAGGTGCAAGGGAGAGAGAGATGGCTCCACAAGTTCTCAAACCTGAGGAGAGTTGAAAAAACATGCACCGCAAATCCGCAAACCTATGGATGGTGAAAAAAATGGCTCTACAGGTGCTTGTTCCTACAGATTTTAACAAAGAGATCTCACTAGATGAAAGCATTTTATAGGTCCTCAAATGTGCAAAGGAGGTGCCCCCAGGTGCTTGGTCTTGAAGGAATTTGGATATGAGAGGCTCCACAGAGTTTGATGGGGCCTTAGAGGTACTCCGTCCTACAAGGTCTATTGAAAATTAGCTTCATAGGCACACCTGCAAAGCAACATGTTAATCCACAAAAAAAACATGTTAGATAGAAAAAATCCACACAGGCAGAAAATAGACAATCATGCAGGCAGTCAACAATTGAAGGAAAATATTTCAAAGGGGTCCCTCGGGAACCCTTTAAAAGAAAAGGGGTCCACTCAAGGGATGCTCTATTTGAAAAGCGATAAAAAATTTCATAAATGATTCTAGCAACAAGAAATCCTTCTGAAAGGTGTCTTTCACCAAGGAATTTGAAAGAAAGAATACTCCCTCGCAAGCGCAAGTTTTCAAACTTCTTAATCAGAAAAATTACTCCCTTCGCAAAGGAAATTTTTTAGATTATATCTTACGAATCTATGATGAAAGAGAAATTTCACTAGGGGTCCATGTTGAAGAATACAATTTTTGAAAAATAAAATACTTTTAGCAAGGATTTCGTTGGCCACCGAATACACCTTCTGAAAATCAAAGTAGTATGATAGCCCCCCCTTAGGATGGTGCATGCTAAACACAAGGCGCGTGCCATCCTAAGGAGATAAAAACAAGAATGAAAGTGTTGTTGTGGCCCATGGAACATGACGAGATGTAATCGTGGTAATGTTTTCACGCACGCGAGGGACAACACATGATAGGTACCACAACATCACAATGCAAGAAAAGAAGAGAGAAAGATAAAAAGCAAGGGAAAACAATGACATAACGAACAATAGATAGGGGGATCTAATATTTCGAGGTCAGAGTTGCTCATAAATATAAATAGATATAATATAATAATATATAAATTAATTGTCATCAATCTCGTGTTCTATTAGACCATGTTCCCAATTGTCAAAAATCAAGGTACAATAGATAGAAGAATGATAAAACACATAGAAGAAGTTTACGACACAAAACACTCCTATATCCAAGCACCTACAAGGGTGATAAGGGTCCTACAGGAACACAAAAAACAAGCACGAGGGAACACAACACACACACAAATATAATCTATAGGTAAAGAAGAGGTTCTCTCCTAGTCCTCATCAACCAAGAAGTCATCGTTCTCCCAATATAGATCATTGTAAGGGGAATGCGGACAAGCCTACAAGGGTGGGATAGCAAGGGGAGCACCCTTCAAATCTTCTGCGACAAGAGTCAAGGAAGAAGGCCCCTCGAGGTCTTCTTTGCTGAGCTCCTGTGAGGTGAACATCATCGACCTTGCAAACATTGTTGATAGAGCCGAGACATCATCTACAGAGTTGAACATGCACTTAACTAGAGTGTCATGTGTAAACTAAGCGATCAATGAAGGAGGTGCCTAAGATCTATTGCCAATCTCTCCAAAAGACTAGAGGTTAGTGACAAATTCTAGGGACATCATGGTTTCCTTCGTCACTAAGATGGTGCAAGCTAGAGTGGGACTAGCTTCTGAAGAAGGGGATCCTTTCTTCTAACACCCATTGGAAGCGGGGTCATCCTCCATCTTGTGCTTCATCGAGGGATGTGAGATCCCCATGGATGAAGTAGAAGGTGAGGTGGAAGAAGAGAAAATTGCAATGGACACCATTGAGGTGTTTGACATATCCACGGGTTTGGAAAAGAGTGGGATGTTTGGAAGGGACATCAAAAGAGGAGGCTCAACCAAAGGAGCAATGAACACTTTCACCCTCTTCAAGTGAGGATCATCTATGCTTGCAGGGGGATCCAAAAGCAAGATTGAGGCAAAGGAAACTGAAGTAGATGAGGTGGAAGAGGACACCACAAAAGAAATCGAGGTAGGAGCTGCCAAATCCCCTTCCTCCTTCTGTGAGGTGGCCTGCTTAGCGGCTAGAGCCTTCCTCCAATGTTTGTGCTCATGTGCAAGGTAATTTTTGTGGCTCCGAGAGCTAGAGGCTACAACCTAAGGAGGAATAGAAGGCTCTTGTTCAACCATCGGAGTATCCATCACAGTCATTTCTGGTGGAGGGAGTGACTCTTGGACTGGAACAAGAGGAAGAGATGGAGAAGTAGATGCAACGATAGAAGGGGGAGTAGGTGCAAGCACCTCAACAACGGGCCTCTTCCCATTCACTACCTTAGAGTTAGAAGTAGTAGGTTGTGAAGGCTGAGACATAGGAGCTACTCGTTAGGGACCCTTCCCCTTACCATACACAATGGGTCGAGGCACCATGGGTAAGATGGGAAGGTCGAATACCTGACACTTGGCCTTCTGCCAAACAAGCACAATCAAACTCCCCAAGAGATGCATAGGGGCGGAAGTCAGTGGCACCCTAGGAAGATAAGAGGAAGCGACAGGTGGAACTATAGAGGAAGAAGAAGAAGGGCCTTAAGCACGGGCAGGTTTTCCCTTCCCCTTTCGGGAGGAAGAGGCAGCTTGCTACTACACTACAGGGTAAGTCACTTTCAGTTGTACCTTTCCCCCGGTCTTATACTTAACGTAGTTCCAATAAAGCAGGTCCATCCTTGGAGGAAGCAGACCAACCAGGGAGGCCCAAAAATGATCCAACAAATACCCCCCATGTGATACCAATGGTTGGTATCTAGTGTCGTGCACGACATGCACTACACCTTCGTGAGGGAATTTTAGACATTTATGAATAACGAAAGTGACTCTGTTCATGGAAGCTAACCATGGGATGCCTAACTTCACTCTGAACAAGTCAAATTTTGGAATGATGTCAAAGGTAGTACCATGGCCCTAGGTTACACTAGGATGGAAAGAGTTATAGATCCATAAGGGGCAAGAGAGAGACCATCATGAGTATGTATAGTGGTCTTCGTCTTCTCATATTCCTCCCTTCGTAATGAATTTACTAAAAGAGTCTCCTCTATAATAACATTCATGCGGCTCGTGAGGTCTACAAGAACTCCTGTCACAATGTTCCCATTGACGCGAGTGGGAATATATAGGGGAGAAGTCTTGTTATTCATTGGTAGATCCTGCGATGTAAAAGTCACATCTAGTGAACTAATCATAGGTTAAGTGGGAGGATTGTGAGTAAAAAAAATCATGTTTATGTACTCAAAAGGGACTTCGTCAGTAGGACCAAGAATGGAAGGATCAACAATCAAATTCGTAGAGTGTGATGGAAATGGATCTATGTAGATCTACAATTCACTATTCGTCTTAGCCATAGACTTGTTTGCATTCTACTCTTTACCATCGATGCAGATGGTACCATCGTCAATTTGATCCTATATCTCATGATGCATGTGCATACAATGTTCAATATCATGCCCGTGGACACAATGGTTTTGGAAAAATGCATTTCCATCATACCAGTCAGGATAAGGCTCTCTAAGAGGTCAAGGATCTTCCAATGTCATAACTTCATCTTTTAATAGTTTTTGCAAAATAGAAGAATAGGATTCAGATAATTTAGTGAACTGTTTGTTGCGCTTTAGGCCTCTTTCATTAGATGTGGTGACTACATTTGCAATAGATTTTCCTTTTTCTTGAAATGGATACTATAGATCTCCCTTTAGGACAAGAGTGTGAGGAAGATCCCCCAAACTAAGCAACCATCTATTGATACTCACGCAACGCCACACACAAATGTGCAAAAGAAGCTACTTCATTTAAGGAAAACTTCTGCCAAGGTTGTTGCGGGTTGCTAATGAACACCTTCTGCACGTCTAAGTCGGGTAGTGGGTATGAGATTTGAGAGAAGAGTGCTTAGTACTAAGCAATAAAATTAGTAATCTTCTCATGCTCTCCTTGCTTGCATCAGACAAGATCCGAGAACATCATCTTTGGCCAAATGTTATCTTGGACCTATTGAAGAAACTGATTAACTAGTTCATCAAATGAGAATATAGAATTGTTAGTCAAAGAACAATACCATTCTAGTGTTGTGCCTTTGAGAGATCAAGGGAACAATTTGGCCATCAAAGCATCGTGGTGAAATAATTTTGTACACATTGCGTTGAAAGCTAACACATGTGTTTAAGGGTCTCCTTTACCACCATATTTCTCAAACTTAGGAATTTCCATCCTTTGAGGGATGGGGGTGTTCAAAATTGTCACTGAAAAAGGGCTATGTCAGAAGAAAGGTTGGAAGATGGGTTGGGTAGAGGCTTGGGACAGGTTCGCCAGTTGGTTCTGCATTTGACCCATATTTTGTAGTAAAGCATTCAAAATAGGGTCAGAAGATGACAAAGGACTAGTGGAACCTCCATCAACACCACCACCACGAGAACCACCTCCAGAACCACATTTGGAGCCATCGTCGTGACCATCACTAGAACCACTACTAGGGCCACCACCAAAGTTACCACCGTAGCCTCTACTAGAGCCACCACCGAAGCCACCACCAAAGCCCCCACCAAGGCCACCAATCCTCATTCCACCGGAGATCCCACTCCCAAAGGCAGGGTTTCCCTCAGGATGAAGAACATTGAATCCAAGGGGTATTTTGCTTTCCTTGACATTAGGGGGTGGATCAGGAGTGGAGATGTTAATGGAGGGGCCCGTTTCAACCATGCATACTAATGTCATGAGCATCAAGACACTAATCTAACTTTCATAAGTGTCGTGCTCATGACCTTGAGTAATGGTTGATTGAGGGTTGTAAGAAGGGACGTATGCTTCCACTAAACTAGTAAGGCCACAAAGAAACTCTATGCATGTCCGGTCCTTTTCCAACATATATCTGATCTCATTAACAACCCTAGCGGGCCTAACCATGCTTTGATATCCCACCAAGTAATTTTCAAGATCTAATAGCCTCCTATCTAGAGCCATGAGATGATCCACAAGAATAGGGATGACTTCATTCTCATCCAGAGGTGGAACCGAGGGGGGGTAGTAGGAGTAGGGGCATGAGTGGTTTCATCAAAGTAACTTATCTTTGTCATTGATACCATCTCTTGGGAGACAAGAGCCGAAGTGATCCTCATAAAGTCCATCTCTACATGCCACCCACTCCTTCTAACTACGTGCCTGAAGTTAGTGGATTGGGTTGTGAAGCTCATAAAGTGTCACAATACGCAAGCCCACAACCTACACAGATACGAGAGAATCTCAACACAAAAAAATGGATATTACAAGCTTCATGTTAGGTTCAACAAAATATAGAGGGGGACTGACTGCTCAAGAGCCCAAGTCATAGGAGGGTCTAGAACAATCAACTTCCATGATCTACCTCTCACTAAGGATTGTTTAAGGTAAGTTTAATGTTTCAAGAGGGTGAAAAGGAAGGAAAATTGATCTATCACTGTCCTTTTATCAACTCGAGAGTTCAAGAGACCAAGAGATCAAGTTCTCAATTCTGGACTAAAACCTAAACAACTTTCTACCAAAGGACTCCAACATAGAAGATGGATGACAGTGTGGTGTACTGGAATCTCGATCAGGCGTTGGAATTCATACAGACAAATAGTACAAATTATAGTCTAGAACAACAAAGAACTAACTGACATCTTGGTAAATACAGTTTTATACGATGATGGAAAGAAAATTACAGCTAAAGTACTAAAAAGGAAAGAAGACTACTTTAACTTAAGAAATAGCGTTTGACAAGAGTAGAATGTGGTGAAGATCAAACTTATGGTTAGTCCAGCCTCCCGCAAGCTCCACACGAACAAACACCTCCCCAACAAGATTGCCTCAAGCACGTGAAGGGAGATTCGAGCTCGCAAGCTTGAAGATGCCAATGTTGCCTCAACAACAAGAGGAGTGAGGGTGATCCCACAATACTAGTTTACAATTTTTGGCCAAACTTGACATTGAATTGAATTTTTTTAACTAAATCTTCACTTTCGGGTACCTATAGCCGCTAAACCGTGAGGAATTTAAAGATGATGCAAACTAGTGATTTGTGACATTTTTTCTATAGATTCTAAATATATATTGTTAAAAAAAAATTGGAATTATATTGCATTGCTTTTTCCATCTCCTTTGAAAACTATTTTTTAACAGTAAACACCATTTTTAAATAGTGATGTTACTGGCTAACACATAATTTTTTTTCTATGAAGGATAAAACTCTTTTTTTTTTTAATTTAGATTTGCAACTATGATATCTAGTGCATGGAATTGGTTTCATAGCATTTCATTGATTTTTTTTTCTTAATTAAGTTCAAAGTCAAACCAGTTATAATTTAGACATGATTTACTTGCTAAAACATAACTTTTTTTGTATGTATCGAAATTCAATTTTATTTTTTTTGTTGCATCAAGGACATCAATATCTAGTGCATAGATATTTTTCAAAATTTTTTTGATAATCTATTATTTTTCCACATGTGAAGAATAGAAAGCTTATTTTTGGTGAAAAACCTACATTCACAAGAAATAAAAAATAAATATAATAATCAAATTAAATTAATTTAAAATTATACTTTTTGGGAAGTTTATAATAAGGACTACATACAAAAAGTAAATTTTAAATGAATTCATTTGATCCCCCAAAAGGTAAATCAAAAGTGGTTTTTTATCAACATATTGATAGGTGTAAAGGAGACTCCATTATAGGTATGGTTTAAAACTAGCGAGGTTCTATCCAAGGGGGTTTGATCTAAGGTGGTTTGATCAAACCCTCTTCAATTGGAATCCTTTAAATGGAACTTTTCAAGGCTTAAATCTTTATATTTTCTAAACATATGTGATTTCAGCAAAAATTAGGATCTCCTAGAAAGTGTAAACCACTATTGTGGGATCACCCATGAAACTGGCAGAGTGTCGAACTTGGAGCTTCAAAAATGGTGGAAGTGATGTAAAATGAAGTGTAGACACTTTCCAAGAATGAATGAGAATGAAGAAGATGAATTGAATGTGTAGAAGATGAATAAGTTGGATTGAATGAGTGAGATAGACATTTGAAGGTGAATAGGAGCCCAAAAGATTTGTTTGAGGTCAGTCAAGGGTATAGGGGTGTTACTCTTCATTTCCAATGGAGAAGTGTAATTCCTCTATAGATTCTAGAGGCGGGAATCCTGTCAAGATGGCAGCGCACTGCACAAACCTCTGCACAACGTGCTAGTTTCCCTGACAAAAATTCCCCCACTGACATTACAGACAACCACCAAGTGGGTGGAAAGCGGATGGATGAGGTGGAGTAGAATTTTTGAGTTTTATTTTTCTAAGGTAAGGGGTGTAAATGGGGAATTTTCAAGGGGTACAAATTCACTCCATTACAAAAACATGCGAAGAGTTAATATGAAATCCAATGAAATCTTTTCCAAAATCTTATTTCAATTGTTTTTAATGATGAGATTCAACTATTGATACAAAGGCTGAGATGAACTATTTTAGCTAGAGAAAAATGTCATAGTTGGGATTAGATTTTCCAACACTCCCCCTTAATCTCAACTATGGACTTCATTCATCATTTTTTCTTATTTGGAAGCTTTGTGTACTTCCTCTTCAATAAAATTATTTCAATAGATATAGTAGTTCCAAACCTTGCTTAGATTTGATCTCTTATGACTCTTCTTACATTTGACTTTGGCTTCTTTGACAAAAAAACAATTTAGCTATAGCATCTTCAACTTCCCTTGTTTCCAAAATTTTAGAAAAAAATTGCTTTTTTCTTTTACTATTTGTCTTCAATTGTTGCTACAATTATTACTTTCTTCGCAACAATAATTAATATCTTTAGAGATTTGGTGGATTACATTTTTACTGATTCTATTCATCTCCTTTGGTTTGCGATACATGCTACAACTTTAGTAGTAGCTTGATCTTTGAACAATCCTTTAATTCCTCTAGTAAAAACATTTTACAATATAAATCCACTACAACTAACAACAATCCAAATCTTCTACAAACTTTCATCAATCATGTAACACATTGTTTTGGATTGGCCTCTTTTCAATAGCCACCCATGAAATTTTTGCTTCTGCAAGTTTTCAAACCTAGATTCTCGAACCCACTTTGATTCCATTTGTTGGAAACAAGAGGAGTAAGAGAAATAAAAAAATTACACAAATAGACATGATGCTTTATATTGATCGAATGAAATAGTTTTACAAACTGTGAGAGCTTCGACTCTTCTATATGCAAAATGCCATTACACCATTTCATGGAAATTATAATCATCTTCTAAGGTAGCGCTCATTCAAACAACTACCATTACATTCTCTTGACTATTGTTGGAGCTTTTGCTCCTTGTTCAAACACCATCACATTCATACATAATACCATTTCGTTCAATATTACAACTTCTTCAGCTACTGCTCATTCATATAGACATCAAAAATATACTCCTTACATCCTAGTAGAGTTGAACTCATTTGAGAGCAAGTCTAAAGAAAAACAAACTCAACAATATATAGAGAACTAAGCTGTCTCTAAGCTTCTACGAAGGACAAAAGATAGTAGATAAAATACTATATTTCATAGCACCCAAAAAATGTGTGAAACCTACAAGTAGTTAATAAAAAATCCAATCAAATCTTTGCCAAAATCTTATTTCAAAACTTTGTCTTTAATGGTGAGATTCGATTGTTGATACGAAGGTTGAGATGAACTGTTTTAGCTAAAGAAATAAATATCGTAGTTGGGATTAGATATTTCAACAATTCAGTGGTAATAATAAATATATTAGCTAAAAAATGCTTAGTAAACTAGAAACCGCATTATATTGTTGCTCATATTAATAAGACTCTTACGAAATTTACTGATTTTGAAATTATGCATTACTATAGAGAGGAAAATTCATTCATTGATAAGCTGGAAAATTTGGCAATAGAAAATCACATTGATTTTATGTAATTCGATCATTAAAACATTTACCATCTCCTTTAGCACAGATTGTCAACATCATAAAGGAGCAAAATTGGCTATAGTTGGTTAATAATAATTTTGATGAGTTGCAACTTTAATTTCAAACACCTTTGATTGATGGGTAGCAACATTTTGTGCGAAGATGAATTGGAACCCTCTAATTACTATGCGCTAGACATATCAATATGATGACCGGGCACTACAAGCATTCTGAGTTGACATTTTTAAAAATATTTACCACTTATCTTGTTGGGTTACTCCTCGAGAAGAACTCAAGATGCAAAGATATCATGAGAGAAGAAGACAACACTTCTCCAATCTCTAGCTAAAGTCTTCAAGGCTTCATTTTGAGTATAGTCTACAATGGTTCAACATCATTCAAAATTGGAATATTTCATGGGTTTTCATGAATATATGTAGGGGAAGGGTACCAGTACCCATTATAGCTAACTTCGCATAACCTAAGCTCCTAAGTTGTATGGAGGATTGAGATGATTTTTGGGGGTTTTATTTGCACGTGGGTTAATAGCTTATAGCTTTTGTTTTGGCTTTTGCGGGTTTTTTATTGATGTGGGAGGACTCGATAAGCATGCAAGGGTAAAAAAGTCACGATTTAGACTTGATGCCCAAAACATGCCCTAAAATGTTCCAATAGCTGCCCGCTTTCACCACCAGTTAATATTTTTAAAAAATCCTAATCGTGTTAGTATTAGGGTGTAATTATAACAATTTTATTATTCATAAATGCTCAAAAGTGAATGGGTAAAATTCATGGGCTAATGTTAGAGGTTTAGGTTAGTGGTCATAATAGTTTGCACGTACACATTATTCACCAAGCCTTAACACTAGATACCACTAGGAATTCACTCCAATTCATAGCCATGTCAAGTCTGATGGTGGATTATTTCCCATCCTTTTTCGGGGGTAAAATGATAGTCTCCATTTTATTGCACACTTGTAGTTTTCTCAAGCTCTGGTAAACCCTCAATGATTCGCTAATGTCTGCTCTCCATAGTTTGAGGTAACATCAAACATCATTTCTTCTTTCAAAATGCAAAAAATGGTACTCTTGAATTTGTCTATTCTGCATTTTTGTGGACCCGTGAAGGGTTTATTGGTTGTTTGATTAATTATTACTGTCTTTTTTAACCAACTTCATCATTAAATTTATCGTGGCCTCTCCACCATGTGGTGTTTTACATGGTCGGATCCGGCAATGGATTATTTCCCACAGTTTTTTTGGGGTAAAATGATAGCCTTAATTTTGTCGCACGCTCACGGTTTTCTCAGGCTCTAGTAAACCCTTGATGATTCGTTGTTGACTACTTTCCACGATATGAGGTAACATCAAACATCATTTATCCTTTCAAATGCAAACAATGGTACTCTTGAATCTAATTATTTTGAATTTTTGTGGACCTATGAAGGGTTTCTTGGTTGTTTGATTAATTATTACTACCTTTTTGACTGATTTCATCATTGTTTATCATGCCCTCTCCACCATGTGATGTTTTACATGGTCTGAGGTAGCGTGAACCTATTATTTATCCTTTCATTTTATAGAGATTTCTTCTCGTGAATATATTCTAGCTGAGAGTATTGTTGTCTTTGTCGCATCATGATTTTATTAGATAAAATGATTAATTATCTCTTGATTTTGACCACACGTCTACAAAAAGTCATGTATTTGTCTACTTCAAAAATTAATATCATGCAACCATATTACTTGTATGGACATTTTTCTTAATAACCCATCATTATTGGGTTTATATTTGCAAACCCACAACTGAATTATTCCAGTTAAGACATTATTATCATGAAATAATTAATATAATATGCTATTTTCTTATAAATGAATTCTTTTTTGGGCATATATTTGAAAACCCTTGTATGTATTTCTTTGATTAAAGAGTTTTTGGGTGAAACCCTAAACTATTATGAGTTATTCTTGTTAAAAAACCCTTGCTTATTTGAGCATTAGTCTAATAACCCACGTCTACTTCTATTTGACTAAGTTTCAATCGGTTTACCAAAGCCTGATAAAACCATGAGCGCATGATAAAATGGAGTCTATCATTTTGGGAATATATTTGAAAACCCTTATCTGTTTTTCATGTGATTAAGAAAGTATTATCATGAAACCCTTGCTTGGTTTTTTGGGCATATATCGAAAAACCCACATCTGTTTTTATGTGATTAAGGAAGTATTATCATGAAACCCTTGCTTGTTGTTTTAGGCATATATCTAAATACCCATGTGTCTATATTCATTTTACCTATGTTTAAATTTCTATATTTTTGTTATCCAATACAACATAGTAGCATTCATTTACTATAAAATGTGTTGGTAATTGTCTAATCTCCATTGCACATTCAACAGATCACCATAAATATATAGGACGAACTTTGTATCATTTATTTTTTACTTAATAGATTACATTTCCATTGTACTTTTAGATATTCACGCAAAGATATATTTCTATACATATATGCATACATACATACATATGTATGTATGTATGTATGTATACTTTTGTACATTATGCCTTTACAATCATGAAACCCTATAGTTGTAAAGCCTATGTTTCTCCTTTTAAAATGAAAACAATGGTACCCTTTAATCTGTTTACTACAAATTTTGTGTACCCGTGAAGGGTTTCTTGGCTATTTGATTATGTGGTAATAATAGACACCTTTTTTGACTGATTTCATCCTACAATAGAGTAGCATTCATTTATTGTAAAATATGTTAATAATTGACTACTTTCCATTGTACATACAACATAGCACCATACATATATAGGACGAACTTTGTATCCTTTATTCTTTACTTAACAACTTACATTTTCATTGTACTTTTAGATATTCACACAAAGATATATCAGTCTATCCATGAAACTGGGTATATATTTCTTGGTTAATTGATAGAAGCCTCCTTTAAATTCATAAAAGTGTATACTTCAATTTACATTTTCATTATATATATATATAGATATATATGAGAAT
>VDFB02271358.1:879399661-879501697 GCA_007258455.2 Sequoia sempervirens
CCTTTCCAATGGTTCCAGCGGTTCAAGATAGGGAGTTCGGATCAAAGTTAGCCCTACGAGAAGTTGGCACACTTTCTAGAAATACAGTGAAATTTTTTCTTTCAAATTTGAACTTCAAGTCGTAATTTTTCGGCCCCAAACCGCTTAAACTCAAATTTGAATGTTGTTTGGCTCCAAACTAAAGAGGAGTTCTATTTATGGGCGGGTTTCTAATTTTTGGGTAACTTTTTGGGGACAAGCTCGCATATTGCGAAAGGGTGATTTTGTAGCTTTCTGTAACTTGCATGTGTTGTAGAACTTGGGGATTTGAGATCCTCTACATGTAAGAAGCTTCATTTTCTAAATAATAAAATTATTCTCTTGTTTGTGGGTTATTTTCTAAGTCTCGAGTTGCGCCTTCATCAATTTGTGTCTTAAGAATTGTGGGTTTTGATAGTGTATCTTCTTCTAGACAAAGGATAGTAATATCCTTGAGAAGGTCTATAATTTTATTTTTGTGGAGAGAATAGAAAGAGCTTCAAAATAAAGTAGCTAGAAAAGGACAGAGAGTAAGTGTGTAGAGATATCAAAGATGTTAGGGGTCTCGAAGGAGAGAAGTTGAGATGAGTAAAAGGAGAGAAGAAGAATATAAAATTGGGAGATGCCAAGTCTCTTAATTTGTCTAACATTATTTTGCTTGGAAATATGGAGGAAGGTAATGGTAGAAAAAAGGATTTACTCATGCAAAAAGATAATATAATATAGAAAACTGTGGTAGTGATTTAAGTTCAAGAAGCACAATTGAAAAAGATACAAGTGTTGTTTTAGAAGTCCCTTTTTGAGGTAGTAGTTTATTTTGAAGTCAAAATAGTAGATTGTAAAGACCTTATGTTTGATCTTGGAGTTGATGAAGGTAATTTATTGCTTGAATAGTATATGAAAAAGATCAAGGATTTGTTTAGTTTAAGTGTCTTCACATAAAAAAAAAATTGTTATGAATAAAATGGATTATTTCAAACCAATTATGTGATAATGAGTACTAATGTTAATATATATCTTGTAGAGGACATGGGAGCCTTGTTAATATAGAGAATCATGAGTAGGAGTACCTTGATAAGGTACTAGATGCACAAAGTGAAGAGGTGATTATTTTTTAAATAATGGTTTGTGATGACTTATTTATAGAATAAGATGGCCTTTGGTGGAAGTGGATGGAATATTGTGAGTTGAATCCCCTAAAATATGACCATAGTGCAAAAAAGGATGACCCTTGGTGGAGGTGGATAGATAGTTGAATCCCCTAAAATTCTAGTTGTAGCTAGTCTTTCTCTTCAAATTCTTCTTTGAATGAATATTTTTCTATAAAGGTTTCTACATGTCTAAACCTCATAATTGTTATTTTGGTAATATTCTCCATGAGATTAACATGGGATTTTTTTTAAGAATGAACAAAATCCTATCTTGTGTGTTGATTGTCACCAAACTTGCCTATTGTGACTCACTTGGCATGGAGAATATATTTCATAGGGGTGTGAGGTTGCTTGCAACACTCATCATTTTCTAACTTTGGAAAATGGTCAGTGTAGGATCATGATGGGCCAAATAGTGGCGATAGGAAAAAAAGAAGTGTTTAAAGTTAGCCAAAATCATGAAATGCATCTTTGACTCGTTACTTGAGTTGGGTAAAAAGTACGTTTTGCTATGGTAAAAACCAAAGCAAAATAGATATCCATTTTGTTCTCATTTTCATTTATTATTGTATAATATAAATTATTATACATTATTTATTTATTATAATTTATTATATATAATTTATTTATGATACGTAATGGTATATTATGTCATATATTTATTTAATATTATATATATTAAATTATTTTATGTAAATTATATTTTATAATAAAATATAAATTATTATATATTATAATTTAATATATGAATAATATATAATATATTATTTATTGAAAATTTAATTACATATTGTGAACATGAATTATGAGAAAGCTAAACATGATTGAAATATATAATTAAATCAAGCAATTAGCCTACTTAATTCATATTTCCAATTAAATCTTTAAAATTACTAACTAGGAAGCCATTAAAATGAAATTGAAAGCAATTTGATAAAAAGGAAACATAATTACACTTGCAAACCTGATCCCATTGGGGGATTGGTGCTGAATTGATGTGGAATGATCAACCATTTCCCAATCCCATTGATGAAACAATCTTTAAAGTGATCCTCTAATGGAGAAATGGATGCAAAATGGCTAAATGATCTCAAAGATTTCTCTATAAATGGTTATAGTGTAATTACTCTTAATGCTTGTGGATGAATTACTCATGAAATGGAGGCTATTTATAAGATTCTTAGGTGAATTAATGGCTAAGATTAGTTTGGTTAATCAAGGGATAGAAAAGGATGAGAAGAATTGACATGGATCAATGATCAAATCCATGGAGGAGATTGAAAGATCACATGGATTGATAGAATTAATCAAGGGTTAAAATTGATTTCAACAAACACAAATCCTTAACTTTATGAGGAATGTGCAAGATATTTCCATGTTGGAGGGAAATTGTTTGAATTTGAATTGGAGGGATGTTCCTGAGAATATCATCTGTGGCTAGGCCATTCTTGGCTTCACTTAATGAATGCGGTCCCTTTGGTTGTTCACAAATGTTTGAAGTTTCCACATGGAAATGAGATATTTACCATACACCATAGTGGCTTTAATCCCTTGTCCTGTAAATATAATTTTTCCTTAGAATCCTTTTGGCCTAGACCTATGGAGCCCATCACCCCTCGAAAAGACTTCTTTTTCATCGCCTACCAAAAGTTCAAAGCGAAACAAATAGCTGAATTGTCTCTTTGTACTATGTTCATGTCCACTTCCACTTATCCTATCCTAGATGACACCATGCTTCATCCTAAGTTTGAAATTGAACAACCAATACAAAATCATGAGCAACCAACCATCGACACATCCCCTTCCTCATATAACGTCCAAGAGAAAATGAAGTCAATCCCGTCATGCCTCCTTGCATTAAACAAGTTTATAAAGCCAAAGAGAAAGTGATTGACTCATCTTCTTTGGTTCCTTCTGTTCTTCCCCCTCCAGAAGAAAAGGAACCTATGGTGGCTCAAACCACTCTTACACCTCAACAAATTTAAAATAAAATTAAATGAAACTGTGGTGCTAAGGAGCGTAGGCATCGTCGTCATCTCCTTGCTCATCAAATGCAAAATGAAAATAATGAAGAAAATCAACCCCTGCCTTTGACAAAAGCAATAGATGATCACCCTCCTCCTCTTGACCCGCCAGAAGATAGTACAATCCAACCCTCACAACACAATGATCCAATTCAAAAGTCATAGCTCTTGATACATCTTCATTGGAAATAACCCTTCGTCCTCCCATTGCAATCAATCTTGATGATGACGATGAGGAGGAGATCACAAGAATAGATGAAGAAGTGCATAATGACCTAAACTCTTTATTTTCATCTACCATGAGCTTAAATGATAAATCTTCTACACCAAGTGAAGAACCTAGCACATCTCCTAGTTCAAAACTTGCAATTCTTCCTTTGGATAGTCAACACCCTCATAATATATTGAACGTGATTGGGAGGCAAATGCCTTGTTAGATGGTTGACTTGCATTCACCTTACTAGCCTTTTTGCAATTTTCTTTTTCTTTTGTGTTCTTTTATGTGCATATCGTATTCCCCCATAATGTGTGTTTGATGTTCTCTCTCTTTGTACACTTCCTCTATTTGTACCTCTATTCTTCTATATGTCATACTTTATCTTTTCCTTTTCACTTTTTCTTTGTGTCTTCCTTTTGGGGATGATGCAAAGCATTGAGATGCCCTTTGTCTCTTCCATGTTGACCCAAAAGGTCCTTTTTTTTCTTTTGTTTTGTGTTTTCCTTTTGGGGATGACGCAAATCATTGAGATGCCCTATGTCTCTTCCATGTTGACCCAAAAGGTACTTTTTCACTCTTTTTTTGTGTTTTCTGGGGATGGCTAGTATTGATAACCTATGTCTCTTCATGTTGTTAATGGTTCCTTTTTACTTTTACTTTTCTTTTCACTTTGTTTCCTTTTGGGTATGACATGATGCATTGGACCAAGGTCTCTTCATGTGACAGAGCTTTTTCTTTGGCCTTTTCATTCTCTTTTTGCTTGTGTTTTCCTTTTTGGGGATGATGCAAAACGTGGAGATACAATGTCTCTTATGTGACCCAAATGGACTTTATTTTCTCTTTGTCATTCTTTTGGTCTATGTGCTGGGGGAATGATGATGGCGGTTCAGGCTCTTTCATAAAAATTGGCAGCAATGAACATCTTGACCCAATCCATATATCCCTTATGTGTTGGTATGTTCCTTCACGGGGGCAACCTCCTTTTCTTTTGTTTTCTTTTTTGTTTACATGAAGTGGCCTTACTTAGAAATAAATGACTTGGAATAGGGGCTTTCCAAGTTGGCTCTCATGTCTTGTTTTCTTTTTGCATTTTCTTTCCTTTGCTACTTTAAAGTAATTGCTCACAAATTAGTGTGTAGTAATTTCTTTAAAGTGGGGGGCATACATTGGCATCATTTCATTTGCATTCTTGGTTATTAGTGTAGCCTCGTCATTTCATACAATGTGTTTGTCACTTTGTGGATAACATTGGGTATGATGTCTTTCATAAGTGTGATCTATCTTAGCATATTACATTCCTCTTAGTGGCATGATGTGACACACTGTATCCCCTAAGTTGTGGATTTTTTATTTTTTGATTGTTCCTCTCTTGGAGACATTAGACACAATGTTCCCTAAGTTATAGACCTCATATGAACTTAACAAGACTTCTTTGAACACCTTTTATATTTTACAATTTTACATTTTACATCTTTTCCACCTTGCATAACACAACTTGGATGCCTATGGTACCTTGCTCTTTGTTCATGAGTCCTAAGCATACGAAGCTTTTCTTGTCTCATGAAGCATGAACCAGTATTTTCCTTTGTGGTGCCTTGTTAAAGTTATCAGGAGGTATAACTTTGATATGGCTAAGCAGAAAGCACATTTCGAGGTACGAATTTCCCCATAGCCACCTATGTGTTTTTGCGTGCATACCAACTAGTGTATTTTTCTCACCTTTTGGGCCTCCTCACCCAGTGGAAATCCATGTGTTCTGTCACCCCAGAGTGAGTATACATTCTCTTTTTCTAACAAATATCCTAGATCTTATCCACAACTAGTTGGACAAACAATCGAGGCTTAATCCTATTCTTCCTTTTCTTATTCTCTTTCACATGTGTGTTCCTTTGTTCTTATGTTTAGTTTTCCATGGGATATTCATCCTATGGGATTGATCATCCCTCTTGATCATTTTCATTCCATCTTAATAGCATAAGCGCATTTGGATCCCTCTCGATATGCATGGCTACTTTAGTGTGAGTTTGAAGCAAGTTCATGCTCTCACTAAAGTGGGGGCTAAATGTACCATCAAAAAAAGGATCACTGACATTTTCATGGTCTTTTAGTCCTTTCTCTCCTGATGCTTGGTCTATTTTGTTTTGATTTAATGTAATGTGACTTATGCATTCACATTAGGTCTTAAATATTCAAATTATGGTGTCTTGTGAAGGGGTTATGAAGTTTTATAACACATTTCTACACTTTTCTAGAATCTTTTCATTACAATTCACCTAAAAATCACCTTTTCATCACTTGTCAAGTCCTATTTTGAAGCATTGTAAAGTCTTGTAACAAGATTTCACTCTTTTCTAGGCTTTTTTTCACTATTTACACCTTTCTTATGCTTTATTTGACCCCTTTATGCACTCACAAGACTTAATTAAGTGTATTTTTTATTGTAAACCCAACAAACAACATTAAATACAACTCAATTCTTGACACCCACTTGCAAGCCCAAGGTGGGACCCATTCACCATGGGTGGCGAATGTGTCCCTCTTGGCTCCAAATTCAATATAATTCAAGTTTTCTTTCAGGGTTTTATTTAAAAATACCTTATGTCAGCCTATAATGAGGTATCATTGGGTAATTAGGGCACAAGAGTGTATAAATAAGTTTTTTTCTCCTCATTTTACATCTCTTCATTCACTTTCATTCACAAAACATCAATTAACATTTGAGCATTTTGCATCATCCAATCAAGCATCAATTAAGCATTCTTGGAGTAGCCATTGACATAACTTTAGATTTCTTCAACAATGTTGGTGAGTTTAGGACACTTGCATGTTTTTTATTCATCTTTCCTTGTTCATTTCATTCCATTTCTTTATTAAGGGTTTGGTTACCAAAGTGGGATTTGACCAAAGCAAATCCCTATAACCTAACTCTTAACCATTTTTCTCCTTTTGCATGTGTGTTTACAGACTTTTGTATGTAGATTCATCAAGCAATTAGGTGTTGAAAGGTGGTCAACAATCCAACAAAGTGTTTCAAGTCAACGAGACCCTATTTCAAGCTTGGAGACAACCTATAGTCTATTTTCTATGGATTTGACTCTGTCAACCTGATAAGAAGACAAGTGCAGATCTGGAGCTACAGAATTGACCCTTGATTTCACATAATTTTGGAAGAGGACTTATTTTCCATCAGTGGAAAATGAGTCCCACCTGAAGACTGAAAAGTGTGATTTTGTTAGATTCCAGTTCCCAATAGCCAGAAACCTATTTCAGGATATTTTACTAGTAGGAGGATTGGTTCACCATTAGTGGTGAATGAGTTCCACTGGTCATCAACATTGAATTTTCCAGCATTCTAGAATCATCTCAAGTCTACAATCTTCCTCCAGGTGCACTCTATTTAGTCTCTTTCATTTTTGTTTTGCATTTGTTCATGTTTTAGTTCATTCTTGCATATCACATTATGTTTTCAAACATTGCATATTTCATAGGTTTTGCATCAATAGGTAATCAATTTCATCATCTAGTTACATTTGTAAAATTTCATTTAGTCATAATTACATCATACAATCTTCTACTTGAGTGAACCACTTCAATTTTGGTGTGGTGTTCTATCTCTCTCCTTTTAGGTGGAAGATCCTAAGAGTGCAAGAGAAGCCCATAGAACCCCAACCACAAAATTGTTGGTCTAGAGGCATCCCCCTCAAAGTTGCATATTATTATAAAGTATTTGTAGAATATTTTCAATTTTTTTTTTTATTCTTCAATTTTTTTCATTACAATTGGTCTTAGACCATGACCTTGGCATTGTAAAGTGAAGGCATTTTTTAAAAATTTGGAGATCATTTTTCAAAGTCCATATCTCTTTGATCTTGGAGATTTATTTCTTTATTTTTAAAGTTTTTTTCAAGGTTGCATTAATTATTCTACAGTATAAATTTGAAGGAAATTGAAGAAAAATTCAAAGAGTTGTTATAAAACTAGAGTTACATTAGGGTTTTTGCCTAAGTCACTCCCAAAGTTGAAAACCATAAAAAATTATTTAGAGGATTTATAATCAAGAATATATTCTACAGTTTAAAATATAAATGTGAGGTCAATTGGAAAATAAAGGATTTATTGTGAAATTAGATTTTCTGCCAAATTTATTTCCCAAGGTTAAAAGTCAAAGAATTTTTAGGAGATTTTTGTTGGGAGTTGAGATATTGTTCTTGGTAAGTTATAGTAAAAATTTTAGATTAATTTGAGTTGTTTCATGTTATTTATTGTCAAACTATTTTGTTACACCATTGCAGGATCTTTCACAAGAGGCAAAAATAATCTTATGCAACTAAAACATCTCTTGACAAAAAGGATGTGGAAATTGTGGAGATTTTCCATAAAGATAAAGAATTTATAAGTTAAAAAATTTAAAAAGAAACCAACAAAATGAAGGAGGAAATCTTGTTAATTATGCTAGAGTATATGCAAGAGTTGGCTAAGATACTTCATATTTAGAAGATGATAGATAAATTTTTCATGGACAACATCCTAGATATTTTGAACATATGGAGTCATAGAACCAAGATTGGGAAGAAGTAAAATAAAAAGAAAAAGAAGAAAAAGTAGAAGAAAAAGAATAACAAGAACAAGAACAAGAAAGATAAGAACAAGAACAAGAAGTACAAGGAAAAGAAGGGAAATGACAAGGAAAAAGAGAAGAAATGAAAGAATATGAGGAAAAGGAAAAATAAGGACAAGAATTCAAAATATCTTTCCATATATTATCACTACTTGGAAAATTTTTAAATGGGTTATCTCCTAAAGGGGATTTTGGTCAAGTAATTCAATCAAGGATTGCATACCATCTACCAACCTTCAACTCTTCCTCAAATACATTAAATGCAATAATTATCCTCTAGTCTCAAGGAGAACAAGGAAATGGAACAAAAGATAGTTAAGAGACATGTGGATCAATACAAACTTCTAACACAAATAGTGCTACCTAGGCTAGATATAGAGGGAAGAAACATCTCTAAGCTAAAGTTAATTTTCCAAACACACGTGAAGAAGCTAAGAAAAAGAAAATTCCCAAAGTACCACATTAAATGGAAGTATTTTTTGTTTGAGGTTGCCACACAAGGAATTGAATATTTTATGTAGAAGCATCCATGATTAATTAGCAATGAAGAAAACACTTTTGTAAAGAGGGAAGAATAGTATTCCTCTAACCCTATAGTATGTATTGGGTTATAAGTAGTTAGCTTGTAGCTATTTTAACCCTTAAATAAGTTACACAATCATTATTATTATAATCATATATAGGTATATAGGTCATCTTAGGGGTTATAGTTAAGTAGCTAGCTGGAAACCAAGACATAATTATGTATATATATCAATTATTGGCTAGTTATTATGAGAATGCATGTTGGGTATTGTATTCTTATTGAAAACTATTGGAGGTATACCCCTCAAACTGGATTAGGAGGTTGCCCCCTCGAAGTGGTATATTATTATAAAGTATTTGTAAAATATATCCTATTATTTTCTTATATATTACAAGTTGTTTCATAACATACCTTAAAATCCATGCCACGACATTAGTTTAATGTTTTTTTTTAGGCGAAGGCATTAAGCCTGTATACATATTAATATATAGAAATATATTTTTTACAAAATTGAAGTTCAATGGCTCTTGATACCTAGAAATATTATCATGATAGCTTACAGTTGACAAAAAATTTTGTTTCCCTGTCCTATACTGATTATATGTAAACCTTTGCACACTATAATTTCACTATTCGATAGAAAAAATTACCACCTAACCATTAAATTGAAAACCCTTTACAATCACATGCACCATATACAAAAAAATTTTTACCAGGCACCACCTTACTCCACCATCCTATCTACTGAAACCCATTTATAGTCAAATACCATATAAAAAGATTACCTTATCATCTACACCACCTTACCCCTCCATTATATCAAATTAAATTTCATTCTCGCCCTGATGCTCCTGAAGATCACAAACAATAGATTGCATAAGTGGAATAACATTAAAATTGGGAATATGGTGATGATGTGGATGACGATAAGTACTGATATTGTCTTGAGTAGCCACCATAGGAGTAGCATGTTTCACTAGCTCAAGAGGATCTTGGGGTAATGTAACAATGGGAATTGGCTCATTATGCAGATGAGATAGCAGGTGTAGTACCCCTCCATTTATGCTTATGTTTTCTGTTGCATGTCTTCACACTGGTAGACTTTGGTACTTTGGTTTGGATATTTTGATCCCTGATTTTGAGCGACAGTGGATTCACTTTGTGATATGATGATACATTGTATGGTGATATTTGATTTATGACATGCTTTGTGATAGCGTAGATGTTTCCCTTCAGATGTTATTGCTATGCATATGTTTATGATGGACTAACTATTATTTAATTTGTCAGTTTGATGTGACGTGTATTGGTGTGGAGAACTGAGTTGCATCACTCGCTTGCGAGTGCCCTGTGATGTCCGTGATTTTCTCCGCACGGTGTGCCTGTATTATGGATTATATATATATATGCATGTTATTGGTTTGATTGAAGGATTGCAGGTACATGACACCAACTCCACCTGGTTACTCAGGTCTGAGCGTGTCAAGACTCAACGGATATGTTGATTGGGGGGTAGTAGCATGGTTCATCCTAGTCTAGTCTTAAACCCAATCATAGTACATCGTCTATTTTAGTTCGGAGTCATAGATGGTTTTGTTTGTCCCTGATTCGATCAATTGCTTGAAAGGAAAATTTTATCATTTTTATGATAGTTTGTTATGCTTTAATATACTGTTTATTTAAATTAATTTTTAAATGTTATAGAAATAAGTTTTACATTTATTTAATTAATTAATTAGTTTGTTTGGTTAAATAACTTGATCATTGAGATTAAATTCATTTAATTAAATTAATTAATTGATTAAATTAAAATTGTTTTAAATGTGTGTGAATAGATTTAATTTTAAATTAATTATTATTTTGGAAATGGCATTTTTAATTGTAAATAAATTATGTATTTTTGAAAATTGAAAATTTTAAATAAATTAAAAAGCATGCAAATTTTGAAAGTGGAGGAAAGGAAAGATTGTCGGGAAGTTGTTGAAGATATTTTCTTCTTCTCGACATGTGTGCCAGTTAAATTTATTGTTTTTGGTTGAGGAATTTCTCGGAAGTTATATGGGATTTGGGGAAATACATAAGTTTATCTTTTTTCTTCATGGGAAATGAAAATATAGTCTGCTGTTAAAATTTCTTTGAAAATTTTTTGTGATATCCCTTGGTATTATTGTATATTTTTGGAAGTTCTCTGGTTTGCATTTTGGGAATTGGTATTCAGGAAAGGTTTTGGAAGCTACAGGCACCAGAGGCTTTCATCACTAGACAGATTTTTGAAGCTAAGGAGACAAGTATTTCCCTTGTGTTTTAATTTGTTGTTTTTGAAAAAGAATGTCTGAGAAAAGAAAATTTCATTTTATTAAAATCCCTGTACTTCTCAGGAAAAAAATTGGTTAATGTATTTTTGTTTTGTAAGGATCTGTTGGTTTCTGTAAACTTCCTTCTCTATAGAAAATATATTTGAGTTAGATTAGTGAAGGGAAATCATTTAAATGGGTAAATGAAATTGGAAACCTCTGGGGTGAATTAAAATTTGGTTGGAAATATTTATGCGTATTTTCCAGTAAAACCCAGTAGAAAATTTTATAATTTCCCCATAGTAACCCTGTTAAAAAAAAATGTTTCAAAAGAAAACCTATATAATTTTCTTGATTTCCCCACTGTAAAACCCTGTAGAAATTTCTTTATTTCTTCATATGAAAACCCCTGTTGAATTTGTAAATATATATATAATAAATATATATATTTTCATATATAAATTAGATTGTGAAAAGATTTGTATTTTCTTTTGAAATCGTCGTACAGGCGAGGTTTGGATTTGAGAAGTTTATTAAAAGAAAACGGATTTGAAAATAGTGTCATCTATTTTTATTTCATACGTATTTATTTTATTTTAAATGAAAATGCAAAATTAAATTTAAAAGAGTTGAAGCTCTGTGTGTGTGGCGGGGCTACCCGCAGCCAACCCTGTAGGGGGACGACGGCGATGGCCGAGCCCAACGCCGCCCTCGTGGGCAACGCTTGGCTCAGCCGCTGCAGCTGAGCCTGTGGGGCAGGCTGCCAAGGTAGCCCTACCCAATGTGTGCGGGGTTAGGGTGGAAGCCCTAACTTCTAATTTTTTTATTTTATATTAAATGCGATTTTTAATTCGTATTTTATAAGTTTGAAATTATTGGCATTAATAAATATGTATTTTATATTTATTATATATATATGCTATATATAATGTATATTAATAATATAATATATATTATATATAAAATATATACATATAATATTTATAATTATTTATTTAGTTAATGTTAAAATATTTGAAGTGTTATCATGTTTAAATGAGATATTTTAAAGAAGTAATTTATTAAATATCTAGATATAGATATTTTAATAATTAATTTATCATGATTAAGTTATTTGTGCTTAGAATGGACTGTTATTATGGAGTTTTTTTTTGTAGATTTCATCATAATAATTTTTATGAAATTGAGCAAAGTATAGATTTCATTTTGGTATTGAATGGAAAATAAATTAAACTCTAGATGATTAATTTTGTACATCATATTTTGATTGATTGGATTTAGTATATCCTAATGTAGACTTTTATTTATCAATTTGCTTAAGTTATGTTTCTTTATTGGGCAAATTGGGAAAGTCTTAGTTGTACAAGTCTTATAGAAAAATTGTAAAACATGGGAATCGTGATTGTTTAAAGTTGAAATTCTTGTGTTGGCTAAGGTTGTGTACATGGTATTTGCATGGTGATTTAGACACCTGATTTGTGAGCATAGTCTTTGATGTTCGTTTTGAAAAGTGTAGAATTGTATGTTGTATGTTTGTACACCTTGTTGCCTTAGTCGAGGAAACTTAGAATTCCTTTGTTATCTTTAGGGGAGTGGCTCTCTGTAAGGGCCAGCACACAAAGTGGTGTCAAGGTAACTTACAAAGAGTTAGTAATTCAGTGATAACTAAACAACACATTAGTTAGAATTAAAATCCTTAATAAGATGATTATGCCTCAGTTATGGACTCTTGAGCTAGTTCAGTCTTGAGTATAAGATGAGAAGGCATGGAATGGAAAATCGATATCTTGTTACCTTAAAAGATATTCGATTCCACAATAGTTTGCAAATGGGGCCGGGTTTCGTAAGAGGTTACTAGGGTAACCCAAGTTGGGGGTCGAAACCTAGGAAGAAACACCAGGGTAACCTTTGCAATATTGTGATGACACTCCACCTAAAATAACAGTTAACCATGTGTTCTTAGTATATTCGATTGTCTTAAATCTTGAAGCAATGTAACCATCAGTTAGTTATGTACTTGTGTCTAGGGTGAATAGGTTATGTCTAGGTAACCATATTACTATCTCCTAGCACGAGGGTGGACCTACGGTACCACATGGTTGGGTGGAATGTGCACCTTACTCTGTTGGGTCCCCAGTTTATGTTCGTGGCAACAAGAGCTTCATGGATGGAGAGCTCGTACTTGGATACATATGTGAACTTTCTTTATTGCATTATTGGAAATCTTGTATTTGTAACATCCCTCAATTGTTTACGAGGAGAACATTTGTAAAATGTAATTGTAATCTATTATTTGATCTACCTCATCAAATGAATGAGTACTGTAATATTATTTCAATGCAATGTTATAATCATATTTGTACTTTCATGAATGGAATTCAAATGTTATGAAATGCTTACTTTTAAGTTTATGTTAATTGATTATGTGCAATGCTAAATACGAAAGTCATCTATGGAATCTCAAGTAGTGTAACATCGCGTAACTTAGTGAATGTATGCAACTAATTAAGTTAATATTAATACTAAAAAAAAAATTATTACACTTATATACACAATTGCAACATTCCTTAGGTTATAAGACGGGGCATTACAGATTGGTATCAGAGCTAGGTTTCTAACACTAGATGCTTTGGGTAATCGCGAGCCCATCAGGTTGACCTAGTACATAGTGTCGCTATCTGTTAACCTTGGTTGATTAGTATCTAAGACTCGTTATTGTTCATGTGTAGGATCATGCCTAGATGAGGTGGTAGAGGTCATGGTAGAGGTCGAGGTGGAGGCCGAGGGCCAATCCCTTAGGTTACTCCCCCTCTGAGCCCTCATCAGAGTGATTAGGTAGAGTAGTTGGATCAAAGGAATGAGGGACAGAATCCTGAATAGTCAGGAATAGAGGGTTCACAGATACGTCCTTTATTAGAGGAGGTCCTAGCTCGACTTGGACCCAGACAGGAAGTTGAGCAGGAGGTTGTTAGAGAGTGTGATAGATCTCCAAGGAGAGTAGATGATACAGTGCATCAGGATGCTATTACTGCAAGGCACATGTGAGATTTATTGATGGCACGACCTCCTACTTTTGATGGTATAGGAGGTGGATTAGAGGCAGAGACCTGGCTACTGGATTTGGGTAGATGCTTCGCCATGCACCCATATGGTAGAAATACCCGAGCGAGATGCGCTATCATGCATCTGAGAGGATTTGCCTCTACTTGGTGGTACCTAGAGGAGCAAAAGCTCCACTTAGATATTGGGTCAGTGTCTTGGGAGATGTTCCTGGAGAGGTTTAGAGCATAGTTCCTATCAGAACACTGGAGGCAACTACGGGCTAACAAGTTCCATGATCTACATCAATTGGATCTACTTGTTGAGCAATATGAACGTAGATTCTATGAACTCAAGCAGTATGCAAGTATTGGTGATGATGAGCCTATTCTAGTACAACACTTCATCAGGTTTAAATTCCCACATTAGTGGTGGAGTCAGATTCTTTGAGCCAAAGACTATGGAAGTTGCGGTGGAGAAGGCTCGCATATTAGAAGAGAATCTTGTTATGGTGTTAAGTGGTCACACAGGAGTACAGATAGGTAGTGCTCCTGCAACAGATTTTAGTCCACGGGGTGGATAGGCACAGATAGGGGGTTCCTCTAGGAACCAACAGACACCCTCAAAGGGTGGGCAACAACAACAACAATGTACTCCTTAGAAGAAAAGTAATAGTCAGCCCCAATAGGATAACAGTTTTCGGTCACAACATGGTGGTGGATGGTTTCAGAGTGAGCAATGAGTGCAGCATGATCGTTCCGATCAGCTTGCACAAAGTTTTTAGTCTACTATTAGTAGAGGTAGTTTCTAGCAATCCAATGCACCTTTGGGTGGTAGAGGATTTGGTAGAGGCACTAGTTGTTACTCGTGTGGTCAGCAGGGACACATTGCTAGGCAGTGTCTGATGAGAGGTTCTTTTGGTTTTGGGCCTCGACCTATAGTTTCAGAGCCTACAGTGGGAGATGCAGGCAGGTCACATAGGGTGTTTACCGTGGTGGATAACCACCAAGATGTGCACTAGGGTGCAGTTGGAGAGGTTCCTAGTGGAGGACTGGCATCGTTCTTTAGAAACCATGCACGTCCTTCTACATCAAGAGTTGATCCTCAAGGGTCAAGACTTTGACTGAGTACTGATTCAGAGGGATCCTAGTGGCTAGTCTTCTATTTCTTGGGAGGACCTATTTTAGATGTGTGTGTTATTTGTTTTCTATTAGCAGGCTTCTAGGAGTAAGCCTGATCCTAGGGGGGGAGGATGTAGTACCCCTCCATTTACGCTTATGTTTTCTGTTGCATGTTTTCACACTGGTAGACTTTGGTACTTTGGTTTGGATATTTTGATTGTTGATTTTCAGTGACAGTGGATTCACTTTGTGATATGATGATACATTGTATGGTGATATTTCATTTCTGACATGCTTTGTGATAGCGTAGATGTTTCCCTTCAGATGTTATTGCTATGCATATGTTTATAATGGACTAACTGTTATTTAATTTGTCAGTCTGATGTGATGTGTATTGGTGTGGAGAATGGAGTTGCATCACTCGCTTGCAAGTGCCCTATGATGTTCATGATTTTCTCCGCACAGTGTGCTTGTATTATGGATTATATATATATGTATGTTATTGGTTTGATTGGAGAATTGCAGGTACATGACACCGACTCCACCTGGTTACTTAGGTTTGAGCGTTTCAAGACTCAACGGATATGTTGATTGGGAGGTAGTAGCATGGTTCATCCTAGTCTAGTCTTAAACCCAGTCAGAGTACATCATCTGTTTTAGTTCAGAGTCATAGATGGTTTTGTTTGTCCCTGATTCGATCAATTGCTTGAAAGGAAAATTTAATCATTTTTATGATAGTTTGTTATGCTTTAATATACTGTTTATTTAAATTAATTTTTAAATGTTATAGAAATAAGTTTTACATTTATTTAATTAATTAATTAGTTTGTTTGGTTAAATAACTTGATCATTGAGATTAAATTCATTTAATTAAATAAATTAATTGATTAAATTAAAATTGTTTTAAATGTGTGTGAATAGATTTAATTTTAAATTAATTATTATTTTGGAAATGGCATTTTTAATTGTAAATAAATTTTGTATTTTTGAAAATTGGAAATTTTAAATAAATTAAAAAGCATGCAAATTTTGAAAGTGGAGGAAAGGAAAGATTGTCGGGAAGTTGTTGAAGATATTTTCTTCTTCTCGACATGTGTGCCAGTTAAATTTATTGTTTTTGGTTGAGGAATTTCTCGGAGGTTATCTGGGATTTGGGGAAACACAGAAGTTTATCTTTTTTCTTCACAAGAAATGAAAATATAGTCTGCTGTTAAAATTTCTTTGAAAGTGTTTTGTGATATCCCTTGGTATTATTGTATATTTGTGGAAGTTCTCTAGTTTTCATTTTGGGAATTGGTATTCAGGAAAGGTTTTGGAAGCTACAGGCAACAAAGGCTTTCATCATTAGAAAAATTTTTGAAGCTAAGGAGACAGGTATTTCCCTTGTGTTTTAATTTGTTGTTTTTGAAAAAGAATGTCTGAGAAAAGAAAATTTCATTTTATTAAAATCCCTGTACTTCTTGGGAAAAAAATTGGTTTCTGTATTTTTGTTTTGTAAGGATCTGTTGGTTTCTGTAAACTTCCTTCTCTGTAGAAAATATATTTGAGTTAGATTAGTGAAGGGAAATCATTTAAATGGGTAAATGAATTTGGAAACCTCTGGGGTGAATTAAAATTTGGTTGGAAATATTTGTGCATATTTTCCAGTAAAACCCAGTAGAAAATTTTATAATTTCCCCATAGTAACCCTGTTAAAAAAAAAATTGTTTCAAAAGAAAACCTGTAGAATTTTCTTGATTTCCCCACTGTAAAACCCTGTAGAAATTTCTTTATTTCTTCATATGAAAACCCCTGTTGAATTTGTAAATATATATATATATATATATATATATATATATATATTCATATATAAATTAGATTGTGAAAAGATTTGTATTTTCTTTTGAAATCATCGTACAGGCGAGGTTTGGATTTGAGAAGTTTATTAAAAGAAAACGGATTTGAAAATAGTGTCGTCCGTTTTTATTTCATACGTATTTATTTTATTTTAAATGAAAATGCAAAATAAAATTTAAAAGAGCCGAAGCTATGTGTGTGTGGCGGGGCTACCCACAACCGACCCCATAGGGGGATGGCGGCGAGGGTCAAGCCCAACGCCGCCCTCGTGGGCAGTGCTCGGCTCAGCCGCCCTAGCCGAGCCTATGGGGTGGGCTGCGAAGGCAGCCCTACCCACTGTGCGTAAGGTTAGGGCGGAAGCCCTAACTTCTAATTTTTTTTATTTTATATTAAATGCAATTTTTAATTCGTATTTTATAAGTTTGAAATTATTGGCATTAATAAATATGTATTTTATATTTATTATATATATATATACTATATATAATGTATATTAATAATATAATATATATTATATAAAAAATATATACATATAATATTTATAATTATTTATTTAGTTAATGTTAAAATATTTGAAGTGTTATCATGTTTAAATGAGATATTTTAAAGAAATAATTTATTAAATATCTAGATATAGATATTTTAATAATTAATTTATCATGATTAAGTTATCTATGCTCAGAATGGACTGTTATTATGGAGTTTTTTTTTATAGGTTTCATCATAATAAATGTCTATGAAATTGAGCAAAGTATAGATTTTATTTTGGTATTGAATGGAAAATAAATTAAACTCTAGATGATTAATTGTGTACATCATATTTTGATTGATTGAATTTAGTATATCCTAATGTAGACTTTTATTTATCAATTTGCTTAAGTTATGTTTCTTTATTGGGAAAATTGGGAAAGTCTTAGTTGTACAAGTCTTCCAGACAAATTGTAAAATGTGGGAATTGTGATTGTTTAAAGTTGAAATTCTTGTGTTGGCTAAGGTTGTGTACATGTTATTTGCATGGTGATTTAGACACCTGATTTGTGAACATAGTCTTTGATGTTCGTTTTGAAAAGTGTAGAATTGTATATTGTATGTTTGTACACCTTGTTGCCTTAGTCAAGGAAACTTATAATTCCTTTGTAATGTTTAGGGGAGTGGCTCTCTGTAAGGGCCGACACACAAAGTGGTGTCAGGGTAACTTACAAAGAGTTAGTAATTCAGTGATAACTAAACAACACAGTAATTAGAATTAAAATCCTTAATAAGATGATTATGCCTCACTTATGGACTCTTGAGCTAGTTTAGTCATGAGTATAAGATGAGAAGGCCTGGAATGGAAAATTGATATCTTGTTACCTTAAAAGATATTCGATTCCGCAATAGTTTACAAATGGGGCCGGGTTTCGTAAGAGGTTACTAGGGTAACCCAAGTTGGGGGCCGGAACCTAGGAAGAAACACCAGGGTAACCTTTGCAATATTGTGATGACACTCCACCTAAAATAACAGTTAACCATGTGTTCTTAGTATATTCAATTGTCTTAAATCTGGAAGCAATGTAACCATTAGTTAGTTATGTACTTGTGTCTAGGGTGAATAGGTTATGTCTAGGTAACCATATTACTATCTCCTAGCACGGGGGGTGGACCTACGGGTACCACATGGTTGGGTGGAACGTGCACCTTACTCTGTTGGGTCCCTAGTTTATGTTCATGGCAATGAGAGCTTCATGGATGGAGAGCTCGTACTTGGATACATATGTGAAATTTCTTTATTGCATTATTAGAAATCTTGTATTTGTAACTTCCCTCAATTGTTTATGAGGTAAACATTTGTAAAATGTAATTGTAATCTATTATTTGATCTACCTCATCAAATGAATGAGTATTGTAATATTATTTCAATGCAATGTTAGAATCATATTTGTACTTTCATGAATGGAATTCAAATGTTATGCAATGCTTACTTTTAAGTTTATGTTAATTGATTATGTGCAATGCTAAATACGAAAGTCATTTATGGAATCTCAAGTAGTGTAACATCGCGTAACTTAGTGAATGTATGCAACTAATTAAGTTAATATTAATACTTTAAAAAAAATTATTACACTTATATACACAATTGTAACATTCCTTAGGTTATAAGACGGGGCATCACAGCAGGGCTAATAATGCATAAACCTTCTTTCTTATCCTCTCTAATAAATCCCCACTAATTATACCAGCATATCTTTTGAGGACTTGCTACAGATATATTGAGTTTTGCATCTCCAATGTGGTCTTTATGGCATTATAGAAAAAAATGTATGCATTTCCATGCAATAAGAAGTGATGCAAGAAGATGCCCCCAATGTGCCCTTGGCCTTTCCATAGGTCATAAACTTTCACAACTTTTAGCAACTTGTTATCATGCAAATAAACTTCCATAACCACCTTACCAACAATTAACTGAACTAATGGAAGGGATTGCAGCTAATCGAAAGCATTAGAAAGAAAAAAAAAAGAGAAATTATGAAGGAAAAATAGCCCTCTTTTCATGTGGATGGAGTATTGCATTGCCTACAATTCTCTTCACACTTTTTTGAAACTAGTAGCAATGATTCTTGAACACCTGGTTGAGTTGATCATCACCAATGGACTCTAAAAATGTTAGCTCCCATATATTTATAGGCAACCAAACTCTATAATTACATGGAAAGTATTCCATCTGAGCCCTTCAGAAGGAATTGCAAGCCTAATAGCACCCACAAACTTCACCCTCTTTGTCTAATGAAACTTCTCGATGCATAGCAATGACTGGGAAACCCTTCCAAATTTGATGATAAAGAGGCATTGAAATGTGAGGTAACCTTTGGAATGGTTAAAGCTTACCATCTACACACTTGGCTAGGATGACACATTGTCATTTTGTCCTTCGATAGCATAAGGCACTACAAAACTTTACACAAAAAAACCCATTCATATGCTTCAAAATTAATACTACATCATCATTAGCAAGTATGCTTCGTACCCCTTTAAACCTACATTTGTACAAGAAAGCATTAGTATTAAAAACATTTTTATTTCACTCGCCTAAGGAGATCCTTTCGGCCTTGGTAGCAACCCCTCTCATGTGTCATGCTAGAATCCAATATACAGCCTCGTTGGAACTCATCAAAATATGACATGCTCGTATGATGTACTCCATGCGGAGGATAATCCAAGTAGATACTTTCAGATTTTGTACTTCATCCCTCTTTTTTATCCTAGAATTGTCTTACCCCACCAAAATTGTTTGTTTGAATTCCTAATTGAATTACTAACTTTAGCTTCCTTCAATTGGAGATTTTAATTAAACCAAGCAGTATCTTGACATAATTATGCATCAATCTCTTTCTTGGGCACTTTACGCAACTCAATGTGGTTGTGCGATTGAGATGCCATCACCATAAATTTGCAATGATTTCTCTTTTGCCATAATTGCACACACATGTGATCATCTTTTAAAGAATATTGATTTTTTAATTATATCATTGCTCAAGTTCTTTCACTACAATCTCAGCTAGGATTGGAAATGCATCAACCTTGACGTTATCCTCTAAAATGGTCACTTCTTGTTTTTGACATCCCATATTTGCAAGGTGATCTGCCAACATATTCCCTTCATGGTATGTGTGTGAAATCTGGAAAGAGTGGAACTTGTCTAACAATGCCCAAATATTTTGCATGATATATTGTAAATTCCAATTGTGAAAAATTCTCTCCTTACATGCATTTATGGTTATTAACAAATCACCTTCTACATGAATTTTAGATATTCCTAGATGTCTAGCAAGCTTTAAACCATGTAAAACTGCCATTGATTTTTCTACATTGTTCATGCCAGATGGAATAGCAGTTGACTTGGCTACTTTTAACACCCCACAAGAATCTCAAATACACACCCCTGCACCTGAAACACCAGGGTTCCCTCTCGAAGGACCATCAAAATTCAACTTAAAGAAACCTGAGATTGGGGGTTGCCATTTAACTAAGTTCCTATCAATCCTTGACTTATGAACTTGTTTCAAACTACCTTTGAAGGGTAGAATTGTCTTTCTAACTCTCTAGAATACTATCATCCTATTATGTGAAGAGAGAACTAACACCTTTATTATTTTGAACATATGCATTTATTGCTTTTGTGATTGACTTTTGATTTATAGCTTGAACATTCTACACTAAAGAAGATACCTTTCTAAAAATACGTTTATTTTGTTCCCACCAGATAGACCATATTACTATAGCTGGGATTAAGTGCCAAATTCATGAGAAGAAAGAAGATTTATATAACACTAGCAAAGCTGAAAGAAGATCCCAAACTATTTTTGGAAAAGGGGCAAAAAAAGTTAATTTTTGTAAAATAAACTTCCAACAGAGCTGAGCATATGAACATTGTAAAAATAAGTGATGACATCTTCAAAATATTCATCACATAAAACATATTTCAAAGGCTTTGTAAAACCTAATTTGGTTAGCCTGTCACTTGTAAGAACCCTCTTTTGTAGTACAAATCATGTGAAGCTACCTACTTTTGGAAGAATCATGTTATTCCAATAGAAATAGTAAGCTCTTTGGGATTGCATTTGAGCATCTTTGTTGAGAAGTGCTTTATACCCCTACCTAATTGAATAACATCTATCTTTGGAAGGTTCCCATATGATTCAATCAGGTTTTCCTGTTAGAAACACTAATCTTTCTACTAGAATGTGCTAAATCAAATCCTTTTAATCCATTGTCATTTGTGCTTCAGAAAAATCCTTCCATTTTGATTTACCAGTTACTTCATCTGTTGAGCAAACATAATCAATTAGCCTAGTGCCCAATAAATGAGATAACACTGGTATGGCTGATTGCAATTCTTGAGTGTCCTTCAAAGGAGGATATCCATTCCAAGAGTCATTCTAGAAGTGAACTTCTTCTCCTTTATGCACTTCCCAGGAAATGTATAAAGTGACAACTTTGCGACATGAAACCATAAAGTTCCACATGGCTGAACCATCAGGGGGATTGGATATAGTGAATATTCATTCCAAATTTTGACTATCTAAATACTTGGCCTACATTATTCTACACCATTTTGAATCTGATTTGGTGAACATTTTCTGTATCAATTTTCTCCCAAAAGCCATGTTTCATTTGGAAATATTATGAATACCTGCCCCACCTTTGAACTTATCAAAGGACATGTTATCTAAATATATTAGAGGAACTTATTTTTCATCATTCATGTTCCCTTTCTATAAGAAATTCTTGACAATCTTCTCTATTTGAACAACTTTTTCCAGACCCTTGAGGATTGCTATGAAATAATTTGGAATTGCTACTAATACAGTCTTTATTAACAAAATATGGCCAAATAATGATAACCATCTAGCTTTCCAAGTTGAAACTCTAGACTTAATCCTTTCTATAACTTTAGTCCAGTAAGAGATCTTATTTGTTCCCATAAATAATGGAATCCCTAGATATGTTCATGGCAGTTCTGCCAACTAGAAGCCTAAAGAATTTACAATTTTTCTTTTGATTGTTGACTTAGAATTGAAGATATAAATATTAGACTTGTGTGAATTTATTTCCTATCCTATACCAAAGAATACATGTCTAAAATTAGTTTTATTTTTTTTCCCTTTGTAAGGTTTTCTATCCCAAATAATAATGTATCATCAACAATGAGAGTATGTGTAACTAAAATATCTAATTGGGGAATGTGAATGCCTTGCCACAAACCCTAATTATGCCTTTCTTTTATTGTCCTACTCAATTCCTCATCTATAATTATGAAGAGGAAAAGGGATAAAGGATCGCCTTGTCTTACCCCTTGTCTAGCACTGAAGAAGCCTGAAGGTGGCCCATTTATTATAACTAAAAATTTCACTCTTGATAAGCAAGAAAAAATCCACTTACACCAATTATTGTAGAAACTAAACTTGGCCAAGACTTTCATTAAGAAACTCCAATCAACCCTATCGTACACTTTCATCATATCTAGTTTTACAATGAAAGATGATAGATGATTAAAATTAATAGTATGAAGCACTTCATGTGTAGCCAAGGCTCCTTCAGTCGTTTCTCTACTTGGTACAAAGCCCCCTGCTCTTGTGAGATAATTATGGGAATGATATGTTGCAATCTAAGGTATATTGTCTTTGTGAAGATCTTATAGATTGTATTACATAATGAGATAGGTCTGAACTCTACAAAAGTCTTCGGCTCCTTTGTCTTTGGAAAAATTGTAATGCTTGTAACATTAAAGTGTTTCAATATTGTTCTAGTTTTCTATGACTCTTCTAGGGCTAAAAGTAAGTCAAAACCCAACACATCCCAACACTTTTGAAAGAAAAAAGTTGTGTGTGAAACCATCAGACCCTAGAGCCTTATTGTTGGCATATGGCTTGAGGGGATTGTTTATGGTTTCTAGTGTTTGCATTGATGGCATCTGAAGTCATAATCTTGGTTTATAGATCAAGATCTACTTATACTGGTAGGAAATGTAGAAGGAAATGTGTTACCGACAAAAAGCATGAAGAATAGGGTATCCGATCAGTTAGTCCATCTATATGCTTCACCAAATCATCATTTTGAGTTGTGTATCTCTGAGAGAGTTTGTTAAACATCTATATTATCTTGATGTTAAGTTTTGTGGTATGCATTAATTGGTGTACGAGTTAGGAGATTCAAAAGAATGATTTTTTTTATTTATTTGCTCATTGTGGCCGACACAATGAATGTAGTGTGTTGTGGATGTATAAGGACTAGTTGTTTAATTGTTTCTAAGTTTGAGAATATTGTTTCAGATCCTAGCTATGTCTTAGCCAACCTTTATGGGTGTGCATTAAATATAACTTGTGATTTGAGCCAACTGTTGGAGAATATCTCATGTTTTGTTGAAACTAACTTAAGTGATTAAAATATTTGTTAACAAATATATATATATGAGATCGGTAAGTCATTTTGAAGTAAGAATGGGGTGGTGAGAAGGTGTGTGTGTGTGTGTATGAAAAGGAGGAGAGCAACTATATGAGTGTACATCAGAAGATCAGTTGAGTGAATTTTTCTTGAGAAAAAGAAGACTGTTGTGAATTAAGGTAGAGTAGAGTAGAACGAATTGTAGAATTAGTCAGAAGGTTCAAAATTTGATTTATGTGCTTCACCGAAACTGAATCCAAGCATTTATAGATGCTATCTTCTCATTTCAACATTTTTTTGTAAACACAAACACTTTGTAAGGTAGTGATCCTTCCTTATTTTGAGCAATGAGATCTAGGAAGTGTGTCTAAATGCAAGTGAATTCCCTTTTGTTCATACTTTTAACAGAGTATAATTATGGATTAATCTCCACCATGGTTTTTCCCATAAGAGGGTTTCCACGTAAAAATATTGGTGTTATGGTGCTTTGATTATCTTGTTCATATGCTTGCATCTTTATTTTTGTTTATGTGGTGTGAATGGTTTAAGATCTAGATTTAAAGTTTAAAATTATTGAACACTGATTCACCCTAGGACCCTCTCAGTGTTCCCTGAGTCCAACAATTGGTATCAGAGCAAGGTTCCTCTATAGAAATTTTAACAGCTTGAGGTGGATCTTGAATTGCAATGGACTCTGGTGGTCTTTAACATTAGCTTATGGTGGCACTTGATGATCTTGATCGGTCTAAAGCAGAAATCGTGGAATTAAAAGAAAATCTTGTGGATGCTGAGAAATTCATTCAATCATTGAAGGATAAAATCAATGAGTCAAGAGAAAAGAGAAAGGAACTTTGTGATCAGCTGAAGAAGAAAGAAAATAAAATCTTGAAAGATGTTCACCTGAATTAGACCCTAAAAGAAATAACTAAAGAATGTGAAAAACTTGCGAGGGACAATGCTACTCTAAAGCTTGAGATGGAATTTGTGGCAATAAAGCTAACTAAGGAGATTGAAGAAAGGAACAAGAATGAGGATAATCTGGCTCAATCCTTAAAAGAAAAATTTGAAGAATGCAATAGAGTAAATAGTGGATTCATTTAGCTAGAGATTGAACTGCAACAATCCAAAAATAATGAACAAGAACTTGATAGATAGATAGTTATTCTTAGAGATGAACTCACTACTACAAATGAGTACAAGGAGAAGTTTAGGATCAGTTCTGCTAAGCTTGATGAGCTGACTAAAGGACAAAAGAATGCAAATGATAAGCGAGGTCTTTGATATGAGAAGGAAGAAAGCTCTGGATCTGAACATAAGGATTCCAAACAAAGAAATCAAATGAGCAAAGGCAGAAGGTATCTGGTAAGACAACCCAATGCTAAAAATTTTAATGGTTACTACTTTTCTTGTAATAAATTTGGTCATATGGCTTCTCAATGTACAAGTTAAATAAATTCAAGTAGTCCATAATTTCTTGGTCAGTGTTTTAGTTGTAATAAGATTGGTCACAAGTCAATTCAATGCAGAAATATGTCAGTCAGTATCAGGAATGTTAAATGCTATACTTGTGGAATATTTGCGCATGTTGCTAATCAATGCAGATCAAGAGGAAATCAGTGGAATAAGTGGTCTAGATAGAGAAATCTGGTGTGTTATAGTAGCAACAAATTTGTTCACAATGCAAGATTCTACAGGAACAGAAACATGGATAGAAGAGGTCTAGTATATAGAGGAAGAATTTCACAAAAAGATGACAAAGGAAAAGGAAAAGTGACTATGGAAGAGATAAGAGATCAGATCAACAAAACGTGGGTAAAGAAGAGTGAATCTAATGAAGGAATTAAGCTTGTACCAGAAGTAGCCTCTGATAATTCCTCTAGAAATTGATCTTTGACCTTTGGCCTAGGGGGATTTTTTCAAGAAAAATCTTTTAATCCCCTGTCTGTAGTTGGCACGAGAATGGAGGAAATTTTTAGTATTTGTGCTATCAATCTACAAATATGTCTATGATCATTTGGGCAAAAACTCGAGATCTAGAAGATCCGTAGATGAATTCTTCTCTTGTTGTCTGAGAAAATTCAGTACCCAGAACTCCTAGGGAAAAGTATTTAATGTGGCTAAATGGTTAGGTGCACAAAGTTATTAAAGAAAATTTAGCGGTGAATTCTTCAGGTATTTTAGTTGCTTGTGGAATTTTGAATTTTGTGCTTGGTAGAAAACCTTGTTCAGTGTAGAAAGTAAAATGAAGCAAATCAAAGGAACAGTGACTTTGGATGAATATAGTAGTAGGAAGATCAAGGATGTAAGAAATTTTTTGCTAACCGGTGAATTGAAGTGGCTTGAAGGCAATAAACACAAGAGTTTGGAGATTTGGAATGATTTTCCTTATTTCATCAACATGGAAGTGGTCAAGTTTATCTTGAATAGGTTGGATGATGATATCCTTACTCTGGATAAACCCTATCAAATTTCAAAAGAAGTGATTAGAAATCTAACAGGATTATGCAATATTGGAGATGTTCTAAAAAAGAAGTTGATTTGGGATCAAGTGGTTGAAACCCTAACTGAAATAATGGGAGATTAGAGGGCTTTAGTAATTTCAATGATCAAAGATCCAATAACAAAGTATATTGCACATGGGATTTCGTACAAAATTTTCTTCAGAAATAGGGAAGGATCAACCTCGGCAAGCACAGTATATATCGCTCACAAAATGATAATGGAAGAGGAAGACTTTGATCTATGTGAATTGCTAAAGGATCAGTTGATGGAAAATGTGCAATTGACGAAAGATGCAGTCTACCCCTTCAGGTTTGGTACCCTAGTTATATGCATTATGATGTATTTTTTGAATTGCTTGCCTCAGAATAATAATGTGGTATGGAAGGAAAATGAACCCATTTGTAAGAAAAATTTTAAACATTTCAATACTTTGGAAAATTGTGAGCAAGTTTATAAAAAATTTCTTTAGAGAATTGTTGGGAAATTTTGGAATAGTTGGCATCTCCCTTTCGATAAGAGCAATTAAATTTGGGTCCTCTTCTGGTAAGGTGGAAAATAAGCAGAAAAGTGCTCTAAAGTTTGCAGATGACATTTCCCCGGCACACAAATCTCCAAGAACTAAAGAAAAAGGCAAAGAGCAAGTAATTGTAGATATACAAGATAAAGATTCTGATGATTACACTCCAAAAGATGAATTGGTAACCAGATGTAATGATAGCAAAAGAAAGCAATGAAGAATGTTCTCTATTCAAAACAAAGATACTGCAGATTGTTCAAGAGGAAGATGGAATGCAAAAGATTGTTGACATATGGTTAAATGGACCATCATATGAACATGACTTGATTGAAGACACTCTAGCAAATTAATTTGTGCACAACATTGAATTGGAAAGATTGCATAATGTACTTCCAGAAGAGTTGATCGAATGTATTAGGGAGGCTATGGCCTCTGTGCCTCAGGACAGGAAAGAGGAAGAAGTAATTTTACATCTGAAGGAGTAGTTTAGACTATCTCTCGCCAAACTAAAAAATAGAAAATGAATGTGGTAAGGCAATGCATTGACTTAGCAAATAAGATCTACAATTATTGCCTTCGGTGGCCGCGTGTGGTTGGTAAATACAAGGACAAGCTAGAGAAAATTGAGAGTGAGTTAAGAAAAATTAGTCAGGATTACAATATGTTTCAGGACTAGGATGGAGCAGTCAAGAAAAAGATTCATGAGTTGCGGGCTAAGCATGCAAAGGTTCACTTTGCTAGAAACACCCTTATGGACACTTTTTGGAAGTGAAGGATCTAATTGGATGCAGCTTGGAGTAGCGAATTGAGATTCTAAAGAAAGGAAAGAAGTTGGAAGAAGTGATTACAATTCTAGAATCCCTCATTCAGATCATCAACCAGACATCAAAAAACAACAGTTTGATAATAATTATTGGGATTGTAGTATATGCTTGGAAGAAATTTCTTCTAAAGATGAAGGATAAGTATAAAATAATTTTCTAATTTCGATCAATAAAGGGGGAGAGAATGGAGTGTAAATTTTAGCAAAAGGAGAGTAAGCAGTAAATTTTTGTCATTGATGTCAAAGGGGGAGGAGAGCAGTGACAAATTCCTTGACATTCTAAGGGGGAGCAATGTTTTGTTGTGTTTTGAAATTTTGAGTTTTGGTTCCGACACTTAGTCATTTTTCACTAAGTGTTTCCATCAATTCCAAAGGGGGAAATTGTTGGCATATGGCTTGAGGAGATTGTTTATGGCTTCTAGTGTTGTCATTGATGGCAATTGAAGTCATTATCTTGGTCTGTAGATCAAGATCTACTTATACTTGTAGGAAATGTAGAAGGCAGTGTGTTATCGGCAGAAAGCATGAAGAATAGGGTATCCGGTCAGTTAGTCGATCTATATGCTTCACCGGATCATCATTTTGAGTTGTGGATCTCCAAGAGAGTTTGTTAAGCATCTATATTATCTTGTTGTTAAGTTTTTTGGTATTGCATTAATCAATGTACGAGTTAGGAGATTCAAAAGAATTATTTTTTGTTTATTTGCTCATTGTGGTTGACTCAATGAATGTAGCATGTCGTGGATGTAAAAGGAGTGGTTGTTTAATTGTTTCTAAGTTTGAGAATATTGTTTCAGAACCCAACTATGTCTTAGCCAACCTTGATGGGTTCACATTAAATATAACTTGTGATTTGAGCCAACTGTTGGAGAATATCTCATGTTTTGTTGAAGCTGACTTAAGTGATTAAAATCTTTGCTAGCAGATATATATATGAGATTGGTAATTCATTTTGAAGTAATAATGAGGTGGTGAGAAGGTGTGTGTGTGTGCAAAAAAGAGAAAAGAAACTGTATGAGTGTACATCAGAAGATCAATTGAGTGAATTTTGCTTGAGCAGAAGAAGACTTTTGTGAATTAAGGCAAAATAGAGCAGAATGAATTGCAGAATCAGTCAGAAGGTTCAAAATTTGATTTATGTGCTTCACTGAAACTGAATCCAAGCATTTGTAGATGTTATCTTCTCAATTCAACCTTATGTTGTAATCACAAACACTTTGTAAGGCATTGAGCCTTCCTTATTTTGAGCAGTGAGCTCTAGGAAGTGTGCTTGAATGCAAGTGCATTCCCTTTTGTTCATACTTTTAACATAGTATAATTATGGATTAATCTCCACCATGGTTTTCCCCTAACAAGGTTTCCACATAAAAATATTGGTGTTATGGTGCTTTGATTATCTTGTTCATATGCTTGCATCTTTATTTTTGTTTATGTGGTGTGAATGGTTTAAGATCTGGATTTAAAGTTTAAAATTGTTGAACAGTGATTCACCCGCCCCCCCCCCCTCTCAGTGTTCCCTGAGTCCAATACTTATCTAGTGAAAGTGAAAAGACTACCTTCCTCAATTCTTCTAAAGTAAAAGGTTTCATCAAGTCCTCATTTTCTTCTCAAGAAATGAAATTTCATATTTCATCCATTAACACCTTCTCATCCTAGTTTACCTATGTTGATCCAACCCATGGCAGAGGTAGAAGATTTTTAAAAAAATTGACCCCTTCCTCCTGAATCTCCTTTGCATTTGTAATCAAATTTCCTGCTATGGCATCTTGAATTGAAAACTTTTTTTGTGCAGCTCTTTTGAATTGAGCATATGCATGAATTTTTTTTGTGTTATGATCCCCTTCCTTTAACCATAATTCCCTAGATTTTTGTCACCAATAAATTTATTCTCTTTTGCCTAACTCCTCCCACGCCAGCTACAAACTCTGATGTTTTGCATATGTAGCTAAATCCAAACCATGTTGTATTATGTGGTCATGAATATCTGCCAATTCTTTTGCTACCTCCTCTTTTTGTACAAAAATGTTCTTAAAAACTTGGACGTTCCATATTGTTATTTGTTATTTAACATACTACAATTTTTTTAGAAAACTGAAACATTTTTGTACCTTCCTGATAAGGCATACTAACCCACCATTGTCGAAGAAGAGGAAGAAAATGTGGATGTCTGAACCACATTTTTTCAAACTTAAAGGAAGACTTGTGCTCTGCCATAGAATTTAACCCTGATATAATTAATGATATTGCATAATAATCTAAGTTTGCCTTACCCTACTAGAACATTAATGTCAAATGTTCACGCAATTTATTATCATATAGAGGAAGGCTTCAGACATCCCTTAAGGAGGTAGTAATAGTATACATGCCCCACTTCTTAGAAAAAGAGTACAGGGAAGACATTCAGATCAAAAGCATCAATTTGATACTATCACCCAAAAACTCAAAAACTAACTCCAACGGGGACCAGTTCATCAAATGATAATGAGTGATCTGAACGAAAGGGGGCCCTCAAAGGAACTCCAGCCAATTGCAGGCTTGGCATATCTTAGTTCTAGACGGATTGTCCCGTGCCACATCTGCACAGCTCAATAACCATTTAGTTTTTACCTCACCCATATTATTGTCCTATTATACTGTTTTTAATAGCACTATAAAAATCATTCCCATATGCGTACAGTCAACAGATATTTCTTATGAATTATCCTTTCGAATGCTAGGTAAAATATTGAACAGTAATTTATGTTTCAAATCTTATTACTGCGGACCTTTCTTCCAATATAACTTAGTCAATGGCTCTCCATATCGTCAAACTTCTATCCTGCATTTAGGAAATGATATTTTCCAATTGCATTCGTTATATGTTAATCGGACGTAATGTTATTATTAGTTCTTGACTGGACCGGGTAATTACAGTGATTAATTGAATTGAATTGAATTAGATCAAACCAACGGTGCCATCGAAACATCTCCTTGTACTTTTCTGCACTTTCACATTGGGTACCAACTTTCTACACATTTGACGAATGAAGACAAGCGTTTGTACAGAGAAATTCAAGCTCAGTTAATCAAACCGACATGCATGCACGTTCTTCGCCATTACGTGTAATGTTTCGTCCACGGGGAAAATTTTCACTTCCCATCTATTACATGTTAACCACAGGTTGGGTAATGCTGATAATATGAAATTTTCTTTTCATATTCAGTATCTTCAAGATATTTGTTTATATGATTTGAAATTTCAAATTCTTTTGGCTCAAGTATATATATATATATGAATTGTTACTTAAATTTTTTAGTTTTTATTATCAATAAGTCTATTATTGTTTCTGAAGATATGAATGCATATAACAAGAGTAAGAGTTTTATGTGCATCATAATTGTGTGTAACTGATAAAAGATTCACACTTTTGAACACCGCGTGTAGAAATAACCTCACATAGTATTTGCATAATTATTGGTCATAACATATACAATGACTAATCAACGATGGTAGGAGATGGAAAAATGGATGAAGGAATTCTTAATAGTGGTGACACATAAGACATGTTTTAGTTAAAAGTAGCTAGTGCAAACACATAAGTCATACAATTAAAAAGTGTTGGGATATTCATCCTTATGGTCTATATGGAAAGAGGAACCCTATGCGATCCGCTTTTTGGTTATCAAACATTCTTGTGTAGAGGTATGCATTTTCATTCAAATAAATTATGTGTGAATGGACATAGATAGTTTGAGAAATATCACCTTCTCTCTACAACAAGGTTATAGCACAAAGCTTTCTACACTAGTGGTGTCCTAGATAATGACACATCTTGTTACACATTTATGCATATACTATTATTAGTCTAGAGTATAAATAGGAAGCTTCATAGTTCATCTTAGAACTAGAACACATGAGGTTTATCAATTTAAGTCCTATATGCCAGAGTTCTTAGTAATAAACATTAATAGACTCTTGTTATACTAGACAACATTAGTATTAAGCACAATCTATATTTAGTCTATTCAAAATTTGTGCCACCAAATCAACTTCATGCAATTCTAATTTCACCAAACTTAGTATTATTTTGATTGGATTACCATAGAATCAATGCAACTACAACATAAGTGTTGAATATTTATGTAGTTTTTTCTCACATTTAGAAAACACTCACACATCCCTTAAGAGGGTAGTAAGAGTATGCACACACCCATCTTCCTAGAATCAAAATACGTGAATATAAAATGTCCCTAATCATTTATAGGCATTCATAGTAGAAGCATTAATTTGACACTATCACCCAAGAACTCAAAACTAAATGTAATCGCACTAGTTTGTCATCAAATAGTAATGAATGATATGATCAAAGGGTAGTCCCTAATTGCATACCTAGTAGCTCTTACTTATAGTCATAGATATATTGTTCTATACTACACCTACACATTTTGATAAGCATTTATTTTTTGCCTCACCTAGATTTGTATCCTTTTTACTATTTCTTAGTAGTAATATAAACTAGTATAGATATGTTAAGTACATCTATCTAAAAAATGTTGAGATCTATGTCGATATTGAAATATTTTATTTTACTTTAAGACTTTAATAAATATGCAAAACAATTTAAATCATAAATCATAAAATATGATCTATATTATTATTTTTAAAAAATCCTAAATATATATATATATATATATCCTTAATTTAATATTAATTTCCACATTAATTATACTTATCTTTAAATTGATAAAAAAAATGATTTACATTATACTTATTTTAAATTTTATAAAATAACCCAATTTTATTTTAACTATATTAAAAATAATACATTTATCCTTTTAAATTATTATTTATTAATCAAGATGATTCATTAATAAAATAATATATATCTTTAATTTAATATTAATTTTAGTGTTATTATACTTATTTTTGAATTGTGAAAAAAATGATTTACATTATAGGGGAGAGGGGCGCATAATGGAGCAGGTCCAATAGTGGGGATAAAAGTAGTCCTCAGTGGGCCCCATAGTGGAGCACTTTAATATCCAATTGCAAAACACTTTTTATCCATAAAGTACACAAAGTGACAAATCATGTGATGCCACGTCAACGCACCAATAAAACATGACTTAGTGCACCACTACTCACTTTTTTTTTGGGCCTTTTTGGATACCTCAACAAAAAGCATACTATTGTGGCATCATATTTTGATAATGTGCCTCTAAAATGAAATATAGAAGCACATGAGTTGCAAAATAAACTCTTGTACAAAATTGGGAGTGATTTGAAATTTCCACATAGGATTTTGAAAAACACGAAATTAGGGTGCTCCACTATAGGCCCCTCTCCCCTACTTATCTTTAAATTTAAAAAAGACCCATATTTATTTTAACTATATTAAAAAAATGCAATCAAGATGAATATAACATTGTTCAATAAAAAATATGAACGAGATTTTCGGGTTAAAAACATTCAAAATGCCCACCAATGCAACAATGCAATATGACGTATTTTTTATTAATATTTTAATTATTAAACATTTTATATAATAACGATTGTAATTTATTATTCATAAAAATATTTTTATGCACACGGGTTCATAATACTTATATAATACAGGAAATGAATGAGAAAGTCAGTGGTAGGTGTTATATGACGAAATGTTATTATTAGTTCTTGACTTGACCGCGTAATTAAGTCTATTATTTGTAAAGTCATAGATATTGTTTTTTATGTTTTAGTTGTAGTTCATAGAAAAAATTTCATAGGAGGTTAAGAAGAGAATTATTTGTAAAATTTTGTTGTTGGAATCTATGTTTATAAAGTCAGACATTTATTAATGTGATTGTTGTGATTTCATAAAGATTTTGTGTATTATTTGTGTATGTGGTTAATAGGATTATTTGCTATGTATTGGGTGTCTAATACTTGTTTGCATCAAGTTGTATTAGAGTAGGTATACTCATTGGGAATATCAAGGAGTGTTGCATGAGATAGTATGTTTGTTAAGTTGTGTATGAGGAAGTTCTAATATTTTATTGCACAAATTTTGTATCCATAGAGAACTATGTGTGAGGAAATGGTGATGATAAAAGAATGAGCGTTGTGTAAGTGTGTGTTGGTTGCACACCAACAAAGAGTGTTGAGTAGAGGAGATATTGGCATCCTTCACTATGTGGGAAGTGAGTAGTTAGGCCTTCAAGTGTGCATTTTCTACTAACATTGTTGGGTAGAGGATACTTGTGGTTGTGAGTGAGTGAAAGAGAGTTTATCTTAGAGTTTGCGTCTTTGGAATTGTAGGTTATGAAGTATGAATGCCACAAGGTGTCTTCTAGAAAGATGATAGGGATGTCCTTGAGAAGGTTTATAAAATTTTCTTTTTATGGAGAGAAGACAGAGAACCTCAAAAGAAATAAGCTAAAAAAAGATAGAGAAAAGTGTGCAAAGATATCAGATATGTTAGCAGTCTTGAAGGAGAGAAGTTGAGATGACTAAAAGGAGAGAAGAAGAAAATAAAATGGGAGATAGCAAGTTCATTGATTTTTCAAACATTATTTTATTTTAAAATATGGAGGAAGGTAAACGTAGAACAAAGGATTTCCTCGTGCAAAAGCATAATATACAATAGTAAATTGTAGTGGTGATTGATGTTTAAGAACAAGTTGCAAAAGATACAAACTTGTTGTTCTAGAAGTTCCTTTTTGAGGTAGTGATTGATTTTGAAGTTGAAATGGTAGATTATTGAGGCCTTCTATTTGATCTTGGAGTTGACGAAGATAATATCTTGCTTGAATGGGAGATGAAGAAGATCAAGGGTTTCTTTAGTTTAAGTGAGTCTTCACATAAACAAATCTTGTATAGAGAATAGAAAATAAAGGGAGGAGAATGGATTCTTTCAAATCTATCATTAATCATGAGTTCTAAAGCTAATATCTAAAATTTAGAGAACATGTGAGCCTTGTTAATGTAGAGAAGCATGAATAGGAGTACCTTGAAGGTACGAGATGCACAAAGTGAAGAGATGATTGTTTTTGACAAAATGAGTTGTGATGACTTATGTGTAGGAGAAGATGGCCTTTAGTGGAGGTGGATGGACAATGGCAGTTTGAATTCATTGAAATATGAATAGAGTGCATAAAAGGATGACCCTTGGTGGAGCTAGATAGACACTGGGTTGAATCCCATGAAAAGACAAAGAAGATAGTGAAGAGAAAGTAGGAGGAAAAGGGGGCCAATCTACATTGGATAGAAGTCCATGAGAGGTGTGAAGGATAATGACAAATTTTGAGAGAGGGAGATACTACTTTTTCTAGCTAAGTGTTGGAACATGTGAATAAATAAATTTTACAAGGTAATTCTTTTAGAAATGGAGCTTCCTACAAATTGCACACTTCAAAAGGGTGATCTTACTACTTGGCTCTATTTTGTTATCCATTCTCACAAACTTCTTACCCAATGTGTCTAATGTAAGAACATCTTGACTTTGACAACCATGTAAAAAGACTAAAAACATTTCTAACAAATTTTGTTTTCTCTTTTTTCCTTCATCTTTCCAAATTTTTTACAGGTGTTGTAGTTGGTCTTTCTCTTCAAATTCTTTTTTGAATCGGTTTTTTCTAAGAAGGTTTGTACATGGATAAAACTCATTTCCATTTTGGTAATAGTTGCCATGAGATAAATGTGGAAACTTTTTAAAGAATGAACAAAATCCTATCTCGTGTGTTGATTGGTACCAAACTTTCTCATTGTGATCCACTTGGCATGGAGTATCTATTTCATATGGGTGTGAAATATCTTACAACACTCATTAGTTTTTAAAATTTGGAAAATAGTTATTACCTTCTAATAATTTTTATATTATTAATTTGGAAGCAATTTTCAAAAGAACCTACCATCTTATCCAATTGTAAATCATTAAAATTTTAGTGCAGTAGTTACTAATCTAGTCCATCATGGCCAACTATAGATTCTAACAATATTAGCTAAATTATGAAACAAAACTTAACTTTTGTTGGTCTGTGGAGCCTAATTAGTCTTTGAGTTTAAATTTTGGCCACTTTGCCTGATGCGATTTCCCACAAATTAATTAATAGGGGAGTGCAGGGGGCAAAGCCCCTCTTGCAATGTCTAGGGGGACCACTCCCCCAATGGGGGCTCAGGGCCGGAGCCCACAATGGGGGTCTAGAGGCAAAATTTTCCTATTTTTAATAAAGGAAATTCGCTACAAATTTGTATTGTAATTCGATTAAAAAACCAATTTTTAATTTTCTAGAAAATATATTTGATGTGGATTGAAATTTCAATGGTCACATAAACTGAAGGTGAATAGTCACGACATAAAGTGTTTGATACTTGTAGCAATGTGCATGTGAGAAAATGAATAGTTGTGTGAAGTTTTTTCACGGTTTTGTGATGGGTGCATGTAGCATTGCATGGAGATTTTAGTGGAATTTGTGAGGAATTTAGTGCACTTTTATGTTACACATTGTAGTTATTTGTTGTGGGTTATATTGTATTTTGTATTTCTAGAAGTTGAATAAAATTGGACTACTGTTGTTTGTGGATGTAGCCCAAAAAATGATGAACCACTTGAATATTTTGTTGTCTTGCCTCTATGTAATTTCTATTTATCTGTTTTATTTTATTTAAAATATGAACTTAATTGATAATTTAATTCCTCAATCTTGCTAGTTAATCCTTAACAACTTCTTCCATGAACCACCTCGAAAGTATAAATATACATATATAGATTATATTCAGGTGGTTGTGCCATGTTTTGAAGGAGTTGTCAAATATTCTTAGAGTTGTGTCATTTTGGTATTTTTTGGGATTGGCTCAATAATATGAAAATGAAATTTTAGTTGAAGATAGAGATGAGGAGTAATTTTTAGGGTGATCTATAAGCACTCATTTCTTAAGCTATATGTCTATAGCACTTTAACTTGGATTTTTTGGGTTGTATATATATTGATTATAGAGCTACATGGTTATGATCTCTACAGTTTTTATTCTACATTTTAGTTACAATCTATATGACAATTTATGTGACCATATATGTGAGGTTACGAAGAAAATTATTTATAAGTTCACATTGTTAGAGGGTATGCATATGAGACAAGTATGCATCTATAATTCTTACTAGCAAAGTTAGTGTAGTTGTTATGGTTTTCATAAATACTTATGTGTTGTTTATGTGTGTGTGGCTTCTAGGATTAGTTGCCCTTTACTAGCATCCTAAATTTTATTTGCATTAGTGAATGCTAAATTTTATTTCACTTGTATAATTTAATTTAATTTAATTTTTTCCACTTTATTTCAATTTAATGGAAAATAAATTAGGTAAACAATTAAAGTTCTAAAGGTAAAAAAATATGTTCTTTTAATTTATTTGTAAAAGTTAAATATGTGGATTATTATGAGTTGTATTTTTGAGTTTCTATTACAATTTTTAGAGGAAATATGTTGTTCTATTAATTATTATTTTTTGTTTTTTTTAACTACTTACTGTCATCTACACTTCACATATATTGCAATGATATGAATTAGTTGCTACACGACACTTATTTTTGCACACATTGCATACACCTAAAATTTATTGCATCATCTAGAAATTCATCCGTTACTTAAATCCTCTTTCAATTATCTTAACCTAGTTCAATCTTGTTCTCATATTTCTCTAGCTCAGACTCTTGAATTTCTAGAATTCCAATTCAAATTTGGCTAACTCTTGTCCACATGCCACATATTTTGTATGGTTATTTAAATCTATGTAGTTATATGTAAAGGCATTCCTTTGGATATTAATTCACAAATTAGTATCATTCAACTTCCTAGACCATTCAAGGAGCATTATGTTGGATAGGACAACTGAGAGGGGGGGTGAATCAGTTGTCACAAATTATAACCTTAAATTCAATTACCAAAGCTAACACATAAACTGATTAAGTGATTAACCATCAAATGCAAATGCACAAACACAATAACACTACATTTACGTGGAAAACCCAATGAGGGAAAAACTATGGTGAAGATTAACTCACACTATAAATAATATCAAAACCAATTACAAAAAGGCTCGCTCCCTGAGATAAGGCTCGCTGCCTGAAATAAGGACTCATTGTCTGAGATAAGGCTCACTGCTTGAAATAAGGACTCACTGTCCATAGGGCTACAACCAAGAGGGCTCACTACCACAAAGATACAAATAATACAAAGAAGACTTGTTATAGAGAGACAACAATCCCAATGCAACGAATATTCCACCACAATCACTGATCAACTCACATGAATGATAGAGTTCAGGGTATGTGCAGGATCATCATGGAAAAAACAAGCCCTTAAGTGGTGAAAAATTCAGAAAAATAAGAGTTAGGAAACTTGACGTAAAAATTTGAATAAGTTATCTATATTATCTCAAAAATATATAAGAATAGAATCTGTAGAAAATTGAATGTAGTTTCTAAACTACTAGGTTTATTTTAAAAAAAATCTCTTTAGTAAAATTTTGAAATTTCAATGCAGTAGTTCTTAAATTTCAGGGAAACAATAAGAAGTAGGTGTCTACCTGACCACCCTAGCCACAATAAAATGATAATATTTTTTTATAATATTTTAGATATAAGTAGAGGACTCATGTTCCGATGTGATGCATTTTTTTTTTGTAATTTTTTTCTAAGTAAATAATTAATTGTGAATTTTTTATTATAACTTTTTAAAAATATAAAAACTCATATGTTTGACCACCTTAACTTAGTTAAAACTTCATGAAATTCAATTTTTTTAATCCTATAGTATGCGTAGCATAGAATGTGATGCATGTTTCAGATTCAAAAAATGTGATATCGTTTGAAAGCTATAGATGTTTTTCAATCAGCTTATCAATCGAGACTTTAGTCATAATTCAAATAGAAAATAAATAATAATTATTTATAAAATTCAAAGTAAAACATAATTTATATTGGTGGAAAGATGAGAATCTCCTTTAAAAACCCTTTTTGTTTCATCAACTTTGGGTAAAAAAAAGTCATTAGCCACATACCCTACACATACCCATCATATCGTCACTTTTTGGCCCATCATGATCCTGCACATACCCTTCACCTTCTGCTCACTACATCTGGAAGCTCGTCGTTAAGCTTCACACTGAACAACCACACACTTAACTCACACACTTTAAGAATAGAATCAAAGTTGTGTTTTCTCTTTCACTTATCTTCCTTCTTTTCTTATGTACAATTTTCATCGCTAGCACATTATGTATTTATAATATTTCCTACCTTGAAAAGATTTGTAAAGTCAACCATCCAACTTCAAATTTCAAATTAGGTTGACGCCAAATATCCTAGGGTGGAATTAGAATGAGGGTGACCCAAACACATGCTTCATTGGGATCCATAATAGATCCAACACACTTCATTAGCTTCGAAAGTAGTGCTTGACACACGGTTGACCACACTAGTGTAAAAGACATAGATCAATTAAGCTCGATACTTCTAAATGCCAAAACCAACTTCAATAGAACCAACCTAGCAACACAACTCTTGAGCCATACACCATAAGATTTCATCAAAGAGAAATCTGGACTAGCAACAATTCTCCAAGACTTCAATCACAACATAGAAAAGCATAGTTCACAAGCACTGGAACCAACAACCTTCTTTTAATACAATTTTCTCAATATCATCGACATATACAATCAACAACAACTAGTAGATAACCAACCAACCGATTGACATCAATGACAACACTTCATTCCTTTTCCATTCTTGCAACAATCTCCCCCTTTGTCATTGATGGCAACACATGATGTGAAAAACCATTAAAGACACCATAGTTGCTCTAAAAATTATTCTCAAGATTTTTCTCTATGCTTCTCCCCTTTTAGAAGATCATCTTCCTCATTACCTGTTTTCTCTTATTAACTTTCTTTTCCTTTTCATATGCTTTCTCCTTTTTTTCTCTTTCTCATTTTTTTTCACATGCTCTCTTCTAGCAACAATTCCCCCAGACTTCAATCACAATACAAAAAATCATAGTTCACAAGCACCAGAACCAACAACCTTCTTTTAATACAATTTTCTCAATATCCTCGACATATACAATCAACAACTAGTAGTAACCAGCTGACCGGTTGACATCAATGACAACACTTCATTCCTTTTCCATTTTTGCAACAATCTCCCCCTTTGTCATTGATGACAACATATGATGTGAAAAACCATCAATGACACCATACCTGTTTTGAAAATACTTGTCAAGATTTTTCTTTCTACTTCTCCCCCTTTAGAAGATCCTCTTCCTCATTACCTACTTTCTCTTATTAACTTTCTTTTCCTTTTCATATGCTTTCTCCTTTTTTTTCTCTTTTTCTCTTTTTTTTTTCACATGCTCTCTCTCCCCCTTTGACATCAATGGCAAAGGAAAAATATATGTCGATTGAAACTTCCTTTGACATGAAAATAAATACACATAATGACAACACTTAGAAAATCTACCTGCTGCCCCTAAGGGGTAGCCACCAAAAAACACCAGTCCAAAGAGATAGAACTATGAATCCATGTGGCTGATCCATCTCCAAATGCATCTTAGTTTGTAAAGGGAGGGGAAATAACCCCTAGCTTATCCCAAAGATACTCAAAAGTATCTTTAGGAAGATCCAAGAACATCCTTATAGCTTCCAGTCTTGCTACCAGGGCAAAGGTTTCTTGAAAATATGTACCTTCCATGTGTGAGTAGCCTTTACACACAAGCCTTGCTTTTTTTCTAACCACTTTCTTGTTTTCATCCAGCTTGTTTCTGAATACCCATTTTGATCCAATGATATTTTTGTTTGCTAGTCTTGGGACCAATTCCCAAGTTTGATCCTTTTCAATCTACAAAGGTTCTTCCTTCATTGCTTCCTTCCAATGTTCATCCTCACATGCTTCACTTACTGACTTCAGCTCAATTTCAGAGAGTAAGCACAAATTTACTTCAACAATAGGTTTGCTTCTAGTCAACACACCTTTTATCTTGTCTCCAATATATGACTTTTTGAATGATTCCTCTGTATATATTTCGGTGTTCTAGGGAACATTACTAGAGCATCTTCTTCTCTTTCATTCTGCTCTTTTTGCTCTTTTCTATATCTTGTTCTTCTTCAATTTCTTCTATTCTTGCATAGTCATGTTCATTAGACACATATCCATCAATATCAATAGAATTCTTCACTATTTCATCAACCTTCACATTCAAGATTTCCACAATCTTCCTCAATCTTTTGTTGAAACATCTGTATGCCTTGTTTTTAGTAGAGTAACCAAGAAATATTCCTTCATCACTTCTTGCATCAAACTTCCCCAATATTTTCTCATCTCTTCTGATGTAGCATTTGCTTCTGAATACCTTGAAATATTTAACTGTAGGAATTCTTTTGTGCCATAGGTCATAGAGAGTCTTCATATTGTTTTCTCTTTCCTGAACTTGATTGAATACATACACAGTAGTGTGAATAGCTTCTTTCCAGTAGACTCCCGGTAATCCAGCTTCAATGATCATTGACCTAGCAGCTTCTTGAACTATTATGTTTTTCCTTTCAACAACTCCATTTTGCTGAGGAGATCTCGGAGTAAATAATTGTCTCTTTATTCCATTAACTTCACAAAACATATTGAACTCATGGGAGGTGAATTCACCACCTCTTTCAGATCTCAAGCATTTTATCTTCAAATTCACTTCATTTTCAACCATAGCCTTGAGTGCTTTGAATCTATCTAATGCTTCTATTTTTTCTCTTAAAAATGTAACCGATGTATATCTAGAATAATCATCAATTAAAAGCATAAAGTACCTTTCATCAAGTAGACTTTTCACTCTCATAGGACTACAAAGATCTGTATGAACTAAATCAAGCAATCTAGTAGTAGATTATTCCCTTAATTTATAATGATTTCTTGTATGTTTCTCAAACTGGAAATTCCTATAGATAGCATTTATTGGCTTTGTAATTCTTGGTAGATTTCTCACAACCTAAATAGTACTAATCCTTGCCAAGTTATCAAGATTCATGTGACACATTCTCCTATTCCATAACCAGTTGTCATTTATCTGAGTCATAAAACATCATCCATCAACACCTTTAAGTTGATAAATATTCCCTTCAGATTTCTTTCCTATAGCAATCAATGTTCTGAATCCATTTTAGATCTCACACTTCTCATCCTTAAACACAAGATCATATCCCTTTCTACACATTTGACCAATGCTTAAAAGATTATGCCTTAAACCCTTAACATATTAGACATCATCAGTATGATGCTTTCCATCAAAACTTACTAAACCTATCCCACATATTTTAGCACCAATATCATCTCCAAACATAACTAGACCTCCATCATATTTTTCAAGTTTTACAAACTTACTCTTGTCACCAATCATGTGATGTGAACAACCACTATCAACTACCCAAAAATTATTTTCCTGTTTAGCATGTAGGGCAGAGATAATTGTACCTTCATTTTTCTCCTCCTCCTTCTCCTTCTCTAAAGGATTTTCGTTTGACTTTCTTTCTGAATTAGTAGAAGTAGGTTCATCTTTCATCGCCAAGAATAAACATTCATTGTCATCTGGATCTTCATATTTTGAATCTTCATCTGAAATACTAGCATTCTCATTAACATAGTAAGCTATGTTAATCTTCTTTCCTTTCCTTTCTTTCTCATATCTATGTTTATTCTTTTTAGCTCTTTCTGGACACTTTGCAGCATAGTGACCAATTTCTCCACAACTAAATAATTTAAAGGGAAATTTACCTTCATACTAACCAGAGCCTTTTCTCAATCTTCTTACAAAGTTAGCCTTGGTTTCTTCAAAGTTCTCTTCATCCAGATCTTCAACTCTTGTAGCTTTAAAATAAGTCTTTGTTTTTCCTCCACTTCTCAGATTCAACTTCCTCATTTCATAAGATGTCAAGAATCCTAACAACAGATACTTAGTACATTTCTTGTAATCTATAGTTCACTCAATATCACTCACCTTTTCACTATAAGTATCAGGAATAGTTCTAAGAATCTTCTTTACAATTCTAGTTTCATCTATAGTAGTGCCAAGAGATCGCATTCCAGCCACTACCTCATCCAATCTCTGTACACAAGCTTTAACATTCTCATCTTCGAACATATGTAAAAGATAAAATTGTGTTTCCAAATTCTGTAATTTCGCTTCTTTCACCCTTTCATCACCATCATGTGCTCTTTCTAAATCATCCTAGACTTCCTTAGTTTTCTTCAATTTCTAAAACTTAATCAATTCAGAATGTACCAAACTATTCTTTAAGATGAACTTCACCTTGTTATTCGCTTCATGTGCTTTAATTTTCTCAGGTGTACTTGAACCATTTGCAAGAGTGTAGGAATTCTTCTAAGCTTTCTCTACATCAAATCCGCAATACTCTAGATATTCTTCCATCAATACTTTCCAAATGCTATAGTTAGTTCCATTAAACTTTGGATAATCAAATACCATTTTGTTAGCCATACCAAACCTTCCTCAAGTGATTAATCTCTTCACCAAGGAACCAAGCTCTTATACCAATTGTTGGATAGGACAACTAAGAGGGGGGTGAATGAGTTGTCACATATTATAACCTTAAATTCAATTATTGGAGCTAACACATAAACTAATTAAGTGATTAACCATCAAATGCAAATGCACAAACACAATAACACTAGATTTACATGGAAAACCCAATGAGGGAAAAACCATGGTGAGGATTAACTCACACTATAGAGAATATCAAAACTGATTACAAAAAGGCTCACTACCTGAGATAAGGTTCACTACCAGAAATAAGGACTCACTATCCGAGATAAGGCTCACTGATTGAAATAAGGACTCACTGTCCACAAGGCTATAACCTTGAGGGCTCATTGCCACAAAGATACAAAGAAGACAAATAAGACTTGTTACAAAGAGACAACAATCCCAATGCAATGAAAATTCCACCACAATCACTGATCAAATCGCATGAATGATAGAGTTCACCTTCTGCTCACTGCATTTGAAAACTCGATGTTAAGCTTCACACTAAACAACCACACACTTAACTCACACACTTTAAGAATAAAATCAAACTCGTGTACGCTCTTTCACTTATCTTCCTTCTTTTCTTATGTAAAATTTTCATTTCTAGCACATTTTGTATTTATACTATCTCCAACCTTGAAAAGATACAAATTTGGCCATCCAACTTCAACTTTCAAATTAGGTCGGCACCAAACATCCTAGGGTAGAATTAGAATGAGGGAAACCTAAACACATGCTTCACCAGGATCTATAATAGATCCAACAAGCTTCATTAGTTTTGAAAGTAGTGCTTGACACACGGTCAACCACACCAGTGTAAAATACATAGATCAATTAAGCTCGATACTTCCAAATGTGAAAACCAACTTCAATAGAACCAGGGCAACACAAATATTGAACCATATACCATAAGATTTCATCAAAAAGAAATCTGGACCAGTAACAATTCTCCTAGACTTCAATCACAACACAAAAAATCATAGTTCACAAGCACCAGAACCAACAACCTTCTGTTAATACAATTTTCTCAATATCCTCAAAATATACAATCAAAAGCAGATATCCAGCTAACTGGTTGACATCAATGGCAACACTTATTCCTTTTTCATTCTTGCAACACATTCATTAGAAGAACACTCTAATTTCTACTCTAAAAGAAAATATTATTTTAGAATCATTATCTACAAAAATTTACATGATTGAGCTTGCTAAAAAATATTGTTTCCAATGATTGTATATTTAGTCTCTCCTATGGGTTGACCTAGAAAAACATTTCCCTTGGCAATCCAATGACCTTAAGATTATTTTAAGTACCACCAATCGTTGATAGCTAAAAAGAGGAAAATGTTATAGTGAATTGGGGAGAAAATAAGTAGTTACTATAATCAAATTTGTAGACCATAGAGTAGATTTGTGCCTCTAGAAGGGATATTCATTCCTAGATTTGACAAAAAAAAGATACATTTCTATGCAAAATCTAAGTAGACGAGAATTTATTTTAGGTTGATTTATACTATGATATGTAAATATTTATCTTTATAGATTGAGGATGATTCATGTCGAAAACAAGAGAGGGGGGAGAAAACAAAAATATACACACAAACAAACATGATATTTTATATTGATCGAATGAAATAGTTTTACATAGTATTACATGGAACATTACAAAAATCTTCTAAGTTGCTTCTCATTCAAAAAAATACCAATATATTCTCTTGACTATTGCTAGAGATTTTCCCCCTTGTTCAAACACTATTACATTCATACATAACACCATTTCATTCATTCTTACAACTCCTTGATCTGCTACTCATTCAAACATCAACAACATACTCCTTATAGTTCTATGGAGTTGGACTCATTTGAGAGTGAGTTATATATAGAGAACTAAGATTCTATAGAGGATAAAAGCTAGCAGATAAAATACTATATTTCATAGCACCCAAAAAATGTGTTCAAAACTATAGAGGGGGACCGATTGCTCAGGACCCTAGGTCATGGGAGGGTCTAGAATAATTTTTTTCCTTGATCTACCTCACTCTAAGGATTGTTTAAGGTAAGTTTAAGTTTTTAAGAGGGTGAAAAGGAAGGAAAATTGATATGTCACTATCCTTTTATCAACCTAAGAGTTTAGAAGACCAGGAGAGAAAATTCTTGAGTCTCGACTATAACCTAGACAACTTTCTGTCAGAGGACTCCAACACATAAGACAGACAACAGTGTGGCGTGCTAGCACCTCGGTCAGGTATTGGCGTCTCGGTCGAGCGCTGGTGTCCGTATGGAAAGAGAGTACAAATTATAGTCTAGACTAACAAAGAACTAACTGACAACTTGGTAAATATAGTTTTATGTGATGATGGAAAGCAAAAAAAAAACTAAACTACTAAAAATGCGAGAAGAATACTTTAACTTAAGAAATAATGTTTGACAAGAGTAAAAGGTGGCAAAGATCAAACTTACAATTGGTCCATCCTCCCGTAAGCTTCACATGAACGAACACCTCCCCAACAAGATGCCCTCAAGCACATGAAAGGAGATACGAGCTAGCAAGCTTGAAGATGCCAATGTTGCTGCAACAACAAGAGGAGTGAAACTAGTAGAGTGGCAACCTTGGAGCTTCAAAAATGGTGGAAGTGGTAAAATAAAGTTTGTAGAAACTTGCCGAGAATGAATGAGAATGAAGAAGATTAATTGAATGTGTAGAAGATGAAGAGGTTGGATTGAATGAGTGAGATAAACATTTGAAGGTGAATAGGAGCCCAAAAGAGTCGTTCGAGGTCGGTCAAGGGCGCAGGGGCATTACTCTTCATCACCAATTGATAGAGAAGTGTAACGCCTTTGTAGATTCTAGAGGCGGGAATCCCGTCAGAAAGACAACACACCACATAGACACTTGTGCGTTGTGCTAGCATCCCTGACAAAAATTCCCCCATTGATGCTATAGACAGCCACCAAGTGGGTCGAAAGTAGATGGATGAGGTGGAATAGCATTTTCAAGTTTGATTTTTCTAAGGTAAGGGGTGTAAATGGGGAATTTGCAAGGGGTGTAAATGGGGAATTTGCAAGGGGTGCAAATTCACTCCATTTCATTCTTCCCCGACTTTAGTGAGCATATGTGCTACCAAATGCGAGGTAAAGTAGATCGAACGAGTTTAGAAATGTATACATGAACCATTGAGGACGCAAATTGCAATCTAGCAAACTCAGGTGCAAGGGAGAAAGAGATGGCTCCACAAGTTCTTAGACCCGAGGAGAGTTGAAAAAACATGGACCGCAAATCCACAAACCTACGGATGGTGAACAAAATGGCTCTACAAGTGCTTGGTCCTACAGAGTTGAACAGAGAGATCTCACTAGATGAAAGCATTTTATAGGTCCTTAGATGTGCAAAGGAGGTGCCCCCAGGTGCTCGGTCTTAAAGGAAATTGGATATGAGAGGCTTCACAGAGTTTGATAGGGCCTTACAGGTACTTAATTCTACAAGGTCGATTGAAAATCATCTTCACAGGCACACCTGCAAAGCAACATGTTAATCCACAAACAAAACATGTTAGATAGGAAAAATCCACACAGGAAAACAAATAGAAAATCATGCAGGCAGTCAACAATTGAAGGAAAATATTTCAAAGGGGTCCCTCGAGAACCCTTTAAAAGAAAAGGGGTCCACTCAAGGAATGCTCTGTTTGAAAAGCGATAACATTTTTTGTAAATGATTTTAGCATCAAGAAATCCTTCTGAAAGGTGTCTTTCACCAAGGAGTTTGAAAGAAAGAATGCTCCCTCACAAGGGAAAGTTTTCAAACTTCTTCATCAGAAAAAGTACTCCCTTAACAAAGGAAAGTTTTTCAGATTCTATCTTATGAATCTGTGATGAAAAAGAAATTTCGCTAGGGGTCCATGTTGAATAATACAATTTTTGAAAAATAAAATACTTTTAGCAAGGGTTTCGTTGGCCACCGAATACACCTTTTGAAAATAAAAGTAGTATGATAGCCCCCCCTTAGGATGGTGTATGCTAAACACAAGGCACGTGCCATCCTAAGGAGATAAAAACAAGAATGAAAGTGTTGTTGTGGCCCATGGAACATGACGAGATGTAATTATGGTAATGTTGTCACACACGCGAGACACATGATAGGTACCACAACATCACAATGCAAGAAAAGAAGAGAGAAAGATAAAAAGCAAGGGAAAACAATGACATAACGAACAAGAGATAGGGGGGTCTAATATTTCAAGGTCGGAGCTGCTCATAAATATAAATAGATATAATATAATAATATATAAATTAATTGTCATCAATCTCGTGTTCTATTAGACCATGTGAAGAAGGGAACATGAAAACAAAATGAAAGTAAAAAATTGGGTCAACATGGATGGGAGGCCTAAATGCCCCCAACACTTTGCATTGTCCCCAATTGTCAAAAATCAAGGTACAACATATAGAAGAATGATATAACACATAGAAGAAGTTTACAACACAAAACACTCCTATATCCAAGCACCTACAAGGGTGACAAGGGTCCTACAGGAACACAAAAAACAAGCATGAGGGAACACAACACACACACAAATCTAATCTATAGGTTAAGAAGAGGTTCTCTCCTAGTCCTCATCAACCAAGAGGTCATCGTTCTCCCAATCTAGATCATTGTAATGGGAATGCAGACAAGCCTGCAAGGGTGGGATAGCAAGGGGAGCACCCTTTGACTCTCCTGCGACAATAGCCAAGGAAGAAGGCCCCTCAAGGTCTTCTTTGTTGAGCTCCTGTGAGGTGACCATCATCAACCTTGCAAAGATTGTTGATAGAGCTGAGACATCATCTATAGAGTTAAACATGCACTTAACTGGAGTGCCATGTGTCAATTGAGCGATCAATGAAGGAGGTGCCTAAGATCTATTGCCAATCTCTCCAAAAGACTAGAGGGTAGTGAAAAATTCTAGGGACGTCATGGTTTCCTTCATCACTAAGATGGTGCAAGCTAGAGTGGGACTAGCTTCCGAAGAATGGGATCATTTCTTCTAACACCCATTGGAAGTAGGGTCATCCTCCATCTTGTGCTTCATCGAGGGATACGATATCCCCACGGATGAAGTAGAAGGTGAGGAGGAAGAGGAGAAAACTGCGATGGACACCACCAAGGTGTTCGGCATATCCACGGGTTTGGAAAAGAGTGGGATGTATGGAAGGGACATCAGAAGAGGAGGCTCAACCAAAGGAGCAACGAACACTTTTACCCTTTTCGAGTGAAGATAATCTACGCTTGCAGGGGGGTCCAAAAGCAATATTGAGGCAAAGGAAATTGAAGTAGATGAGGTGGAAGAGGAAAACACCACAAAAGACACTGAGGTAGGAGCTACCAAATCCCCTTCCTCCTTCTATGAGGTGGCCTGCTTAGTGGCGAGAGTCTTCCTCCAATGTTTGCACTCATATGCAAGGTAGTTTTTGTGGCTTCGAGAGCTAGAGGCTACAACCTAAGGAGGAGCAGAAGGCTCCTGTTTAGCCATCGGAGTATCCATCACGGTCATTTATGGTGGAGGGAGTGACTCCTAGACTAGAACAAGAGGAAGAGATGGAGAAATAGAGGCAACGATAGAAGGGGGAGTAGGCGCAAGCACCTCAACAACGGGCCTCTTCCCATTCACTACCTTAGAAGCAGTAGGTCATGAAAGCTGAGACATAGGAGCTACTCCTTAGGGACCTGTAAGCTCTCAAAAACGTAGGTTGAATGCCTCAAGAGGTTGCCAATCTCTTGATACACTTTAGGGTAACAGACAAGGCCAAGAGAACTCAACCTTCTACTCTTAGGTGCTGCTAAACCTAGGTGGGTGTACCTTTTGAATTGAGCAGACTTATCCTATGATTATCCTTCTGAAATGCTTTGTCCACAATGGCAAATGACAGTGAACAAATGAAATCAAACTTAATAGCAATCTTCAGATCTAAATCCTAAAATACTTAATTAACAGATATAAAGAAACTGAGTGAATTCAAATAATGAAATTGTAGAGACCAGTGCCTTATTGGGTATGTGGAGTCAAATGAAACAGAAGTGGGCAACTTATTCTCAGAAAATCAAATTGCAGGCATATGATCTGTTCATAACTTGTATAAACAATGCAAGACTATGACCACTGAGCTCTTCTTTAATAATCTAGATGAATCTTCCTGATTACTATGATCAATGAAAAGGATTTAATCTCTACTTGAGAGAACCAGTAATTAATCACACAAATACAGCAAATGTGCATTGATAAACTGAAAGTAAACTTGTTACATCAATTTAAACAACCAGAAAGAATCAACTTGGAGACAGCTTCAACAATACTTTTCAATAAGTTCAACATACAATTAACACCAAAAATAACCTGCCACACCAGCTGATTTTTTATTGAATTCGCCATTTGAAAACATGCAACATAGTCTCTGATAAGAGAAAATTATTCTACTGTAGCCATTCCTAATCTACTGTATGTAATCTAAAATCTAATGATCATTCAATTACAATCGGGGTGCATATTTATACACCAGCATGAGAAAATAAATCAACTAGGAAATCCATGTCGACCACCGTAGAATTTGGGCAAAAAACCAAGTCGGCCTGCAACGGTTAAAATTCCATATGTCGGCCCACAGCATTTGAATCTCTGTTTTATTTTCCAACCATTCGCCAAGACAGTCTTGAAGGTATGCCGAAGGAAAAATACTGCTTATCGCTATCTTCCCACGTTCCCCTGTTCCCTATGTTATCCACCTTCGCCGTGACCAACTGTTTGCTACGCCAAAGGCAATAAGTATCCATTTGTCTTCGTTATGTTTCGGTAGAGCCCTGTGATATCAAGGAGATGTCATACAGATAACAAAACATTATATCGAAATGTAATTCTTCACATGCTTTCACTCACTGAGATGCCAGACATCTCTCACTGATGAGTGTTCATCATGTATATCGTTGTACCTTCCAACCGTCGAGGAGACCTCTTGTAGAATCTTCGTGTCACACCGAAAGTCTTCAACCATCCCCAAGTCACTGTGAAAAAATGTTTCTTATGCCAACAAGGTCCCCTTTGTGCTCCATTGGCGAGACCGAAGGTCACTCACCGAGACCTCATATCGATAATCTTGACCTATGCCGATATCACATCCCGAGCATATATATAGATCACCAAGAGAAACCAAATCTCACACCGAAAGAAACCATATGCCCATGTATGTCGCTGTAACATGCAACTATTGGGGAGACCTCATGTAGAGAATGCATTGCTTCACCGAAACACCCCGAGCACATACCAGTTCGCCAAGACAACATAAAACTCGCGCTGAAGGCCACATCAAACTTTGTCAGCAAGACCCGACGAGCTCGCCGAGACCATATATCGAAGAATAGTCTCTCATCGAAAAATAACATTCATGTGCCGATCGGGGAGACATATGGAAATCACTATGACATCCCACTGATGGAAATCTCACACCAATAGGCACCCACTTTCACCGTGCGGCAAGATAAAGCAACCTCACCGTGACATTACATCGACGCCCAAACTCTTACCGATATAATCCTTTTGTACACTGTTGGTGAGACTTATTGAGTTTGCTAAGACCTTTACTGAAGCTTTTAACTCCTGCCGATAAGAATCCTCCAAATGCAGGTCGGCAAGACAAGAAGATAATCGCCAAGACGTGATGTTGATACTGCCAAGTCTGGCTAAAGAGAATCCATAATGCGTGTCACCGAAACCCCAAGAATTCGCTAGGACAGCATACCGACACCGCAACTCATGTCGATAAGTGAACCAACCTCAGTTGCCAAGACTGTGAAGAACTCCTACCGAATGGTGCCTACAAGGAAATTTTGGTCACTGTGACAAATAATAAGTCTTGTCGATAGGCAACACAGACTTATGTTAGAAAAAACGCAGGTCGGGGAGACAGAGGTATTCTCACGCTGATATGAACTAGAATGTAAAATATGCATGACCCAACAGATTCAAAGGGACAATATGGCAAAATATGAGTGGAATATGCACATGGTCGGACCAAATCTGGAAATTTATGAGTGAAAACATATGTAAAAACATCATATTTTTATAGTTCCAATAGGACCCTTCCCCTTACCATACACAATGGGCCGCGCCACCATGGGTAAGATGGGAAGGTCGAATACCTGACACTTGGCCTTTTGCCAAATGGGCACAATCGAACTCCATAAGAGATGCATAGGGGCGGAAGTTGATGGCACCATAGGAGGATAAGAGGAAGTGACAGGTGGAATTACAGAGGAAGAAGAAGGGACCTAAGCGTGGGCAGGTTTTCCCTTCCCCTTTCAGGAGGAAGAGGCAACTTGCTACTACACTACAAGGTAAGTCACTTTTGGTTGTACCTTGCCCTCGGTCTTATACTTAATGTAGTTCTGATAAAGCAGGTCTATCCTTGGAGGAAGCAGACCAACCGAGGAGGTCCAAAAATGATCCAAAAAATATCCCCTATGCAATACCAATGGTTGGTATCTAGTGTTGTGCATGACATGCACTACACCTTCATGAGGGAATTTTAGACATTTATGAATAATGAAAGTGACTCTGTTCATAGAAGCTAACTATGGGATGCCTAACTTCACTCTAAACAAGTCAAATTTTGGAATGATGTCAAAGGTAGTACCAAGGCCCTAGGTTCCACTAGGATGGAAAGAGTTATAGATCCATAAGGGGCAAGAGAGAGACCATCATGAGTATGTATAATAGTCTTCATCTTCTCATATTCCTCCCTTCATAATGAATTTAGTAAGAGTCTCCTCTGTAATAACATTCATGCGGCTCGTGAGGTCTACAAGAACTCTTGTCACAATGTTCCCATTGACATGAGTGGGAATATATAGGGGAGAAGTCTTGTTATTCATGGGTAGATCCTGTGATGTAAAAGTCACATCTGGTGAACTAAAAATAGGTTAAGGGGGAGGATTGTAAGTAAACAAAATCATGTTTACGTACTCAAAAGGGACTTTGTCGGTAGGACCAAGAATGGAAGGCTCAACAATCAAATTCGTAGAGTGTGATGGAAATGGATCCATGTAGATCTGAAATTCACTATTCGCCTTGGCACAGACTTATTTGCATTCTTCTTTTTACCATTGTCAATGTGATCCTATATCTTATGACGCATGTGCATACAATGTTCAATATCATTCCCGTGGACACGATGGTATTGGAAAAACACATTTCCATCATACTAGTCGGGATAAGGCTCTCTAAGAGGTCAAGGATCTTCCAATGTCATAAATTTATCTTTTAATAGTTTTTGCAAAATAGAAGAATAGGATTAAGATAATTTAGTGAACTATTTGTTGCACTTTAGGCCTTTTTCATTAGACGTGGTGACTACATTTGCAATAGATTTTCTTTTTTCTTGAAATTGATACTATAGATCTCCCTTTAGGACAAGAGTGTGAGGAAGATCCCCCGAACTAAGCAACCGTCTGTTGATACTCCTGCAATGCCACACACAGATGTACAAAAGAAGGTACTTCATTTAAGGAAAACTTCTCCTACCAAGGTTGTTGCGGGTTGCTAATGAACACCTTCTGCACGTCTCAGTTGGGTAGTGGGTATGAGATTTGAGAGAAGAGTGCTTAGTACTGAGCAATAAAGTTAATAATCTTCTCATGCTCTCCTTGCTTGCATCATACAGGATCTGAGAACATCATCTTCGGCCAAATGTTAGCTTGGAACTATCGAAGAAACTAATTAACTAGTTGATCGAATGAGAATATAGAATTGTTAGACAAAGAATAATACCATTCTAGTGTTGTGCCTTTGAGAGATTGAGGGAACAATTTGGCCATCAAAGCATCGTGGTGAAAGAATTTTGTACACATCGCATTGAAAGCTGACACATGTGTTTGAGGGTCTCCTTTACCACCATATTTCTCAAACTTAGGAATTTCCATCCTTTGAGGGATGGGGGTGTTCAAAATCGTCATTGACAAAGGGATATGTCAGAAGAAAGGTTGGAATATGGGTTGGGTAGAGGCTTGGGACAGGTTCGCCAGTTGGTTCTGCATTTGACCCATATTTTGTAGTAAAGCATTCAAAATAGGGTTAGACAATGACAAAGGACTAGTGGAACCTCCACCAGCACCACCACCACGAGAACCACCTCCAAAACCACATTTGGAGCCATCATCGTGACCACCACCAGAACCACTACTAGGGCCACCACTAAAGCTACCACCATAGCCTCTACTAGAGCCACCACCAGAGCCACCACCAAAGCCCCCACCAAGGCCACCAAACATACCTGAACCACCAACCCTCATTCCACCAGAGATCCCACTCCCAAAGGCAGGGTTTCCCTTAGGATGAAGAACATTGAATCCAAGGGGTATTTTGCTTTCCTTGACATTAGGGGGTGGATTAGGAGTGGAGATGTTAATGGAGGGGCTCGTTTCAGCCATGCATACTAACGTCACAAGCATCAAGACACTAATCTAACTTTCATAAGTGTCATTCTCATGACCTTGAGTAATGCTTGATTGAGGGTTGTAAGAGGGGATGTATGCTTCCACTAAACTAGTAAGGCCACAGAGAAACTCTATGCATGTTTGATCCTTTTCTAGCATATATTTGATCTCATTAACGACCCTAGTGGGCCTAACCATGCTTTGATATCCCCCCAAGTGATTTGCAAGATCTAATAGCCTCCTATCTAGAGCCATGAGATGCTCCACAAGAATAGGGACGACTTCATTCTCATCCAGAGGTGGAACCGAGGGGGGGCAGTAGGAGTAGGGGCACGAGTGGTTTCATCAAAGTAACTCATCTTTGTCATTGATACCATCTCCTGGGAGGCAAGATCCGAAGTGATCCTCATAAAGTCCATCTCTACATGCCACACACTCCTTCTAACTACGTGCTTAAAGTTAGTGGACTAGGTTGTGAAGCTCATAAAGTGTCACAATACACAAGCCCACAACCTACATAGATACGAGAGAGTCTCGACACAAAAAAATGGATATTACAAGCTTCATGTTAGGTTCAACAAAATATAGATGGGGACCGACTGCTCAAGACCCCAAGTCATAGGAGGGTCTAGAACAATCAGATGCCATGATCTACCTCTCACTAAGGATTGTTTAAGGTAAGTTTAATGTTTCAAGAGAGTGAAAAGGAAGGATAATTGATCTGTCATTATCCTTTTATCAACCTGAGAGTTCAAGAGACCAAGAGATCAAATTCTCAATTTTGGACTAAAACCTAGACAACTTTCTACCAGAGGACTCCAACATAGAAGATGGATGATAGTACTGTGGCGCACTGGCATCTTGATCGGGCGCTGGAATTCGTACAGATGGATAGTACAAATTACAGTCTAGAATAACAAAGAACTAACTGACATCCTCGTAAATACAGTTTTATGCGATGATGGAAAGCAAATTACAGCTAAAATACTAAAAAGGAAAGAAGACTACTTTAACTTAAGAAATAACGTTTGACAAGAGTAAAAGGTGGTGAAGATCAAATTATGATTAGTCCAGCCTCCTACAAGCTCCACATGAACAAACACCTCCCCAACAAGATTCCCTCAAGCACGTGAAGGGAGATGCAAGATCGCAAGCTTGAAGATGCCAATGTTGCCGCAACAACAAGAGGAGTGAGGGTGATCCCACAATACTGGTTTACAATTTTTGGCCAAACTCGACATTGAATTGAATTTTTTTAACTAAATCTTCACTTTCGGGTACCTATAGCAACTAAACCGTGAGGAATTTAAAGATGATGCAAACTAGTGATTTGTGACATTTTTTCTATAGATTCTAAATATATATTTTTAAAAAAATTGGAATTATATTGCATTTCTTTTTCCATCTCCTTTGAAAACTAGTTTTTAACAGTAAACACCATTTTTAAAGAGTGATGTTAGCTAACACATAATTTTTTTCTATGAAGGATAAAATTCTATTTTTGTGAATTTAGATTTGCAACTATGATATCTAGTGCATGGAATTGGTTTCATAGCATTTCATTGAATATTTTTTTCTTAATTAAGTTTCAAAGTCAAACCAGTTATAATTTAGACATGATTTATTGGCTAAAACATAACTTTTTTTGTATGTATCGGAATTCAATTTTATTTTTTTGGTTGCATCAAGGACATCAATATCTAGTGCATAGATATTTTTCAAACTTTTTTTTGATAATATGCTATTTTTCTACATGTGAAGAATAGAGAGCTTATTTTTGGTGAAAAACCTACATTCACAAGAAATAAAAAAATAGATATAATAATCAAATTAAATTTATTTAAAATTATACTTTTTGGGAAGCTTATAATAAGGACAACATACAAAAAATAAATTTTAAATGAATTCATTTGATCCCCCAAAAGGTAAATCAAAAGTGGTTTTTTATCAGGATTTTGATAGGTGTAAAAGAGACTCCATTATAGGTATGGTTTAAAACTAGCGAAGTTCTATCCAAGGGGGTTTGATCTAAGGTGGTTTGATCAAACCCTCTTCAATTGGAATCCTTTAAATGGAACTTTTCAAAGCTTAAATCTTTATATTTTCTAAAAATATGTGATTTCAGCAAAAATTAGGATCTCCTAGAAAGTGTAAACCACTATTGTGGGATCACCCATGAAACTAGCAGAGTGTCGACCTTGGAGCTTCAAAAATGGTGGAAGTGGTGTAAAATGAAGTGTAGGAACTTGCCAAGAATGAATGAGAATGAAGAAGATGAATTGAATGTGTAGAAGATGAAGAAGTTGGATTGAATGAGTGAGATAGACATTTGAAGGTGAATAGGATCCCAAAAGAGTTGTTTGAGGTCAATCAAGGGTACAGGGGTGTTACTCTTGGAGAAGTTTAATGCCTCTACAAATTCTATAGGCGGGAATCCTGTCAGGATGGCAGCGCGCTGCACAAATGTCTGTGCGCCGTGCTAGTTTCCCTGACAAAAAATCCCCCACTGACATTACAGAAAACCACCAAGAGGGTGGAAAGCGGATGGATGAGGTGGAGTAGCATTTTTGAGTTTTATTTTTCTAAGGTAAGGGGTGTAAATGGGGAATTTTCAAAGGGTGCAAATTCACTCCATTACAAAAACATGCGAAGAGTTAATATGAAATCCAATCAAATCTTTTCCAAAATCTTATTTCATTTTTTTTAATGATGAGATTCAACTATTGATACAGAGGTTGAGATGAACTATTTTAGCTAGAGAAAAATGTCATAGTTGGGATTAGATTTTCCAACACTCCCCCTTAATCTCAACTATGGACTTCATTCATCATTTTTTCTTATTTGGAAGCTTTGTGTACTTCCTCTTAAATAAAATTACTTCAATACATATATCAGTTCCAAACCTTGCTTAGATTTTATCTCTTATGACTCTTCTTACATTTGACTCTGGCTTCTTTGACAAAAAAACAATTTAGCTATAGCATCTTCAACTTTCCTTGTTTGCAAAATTTTAGAAAAAATTTGTTTTTTTCTTTGTACTATTTGTCTTCAACTGTTGTTGCAATTATTACTTTCTTCACAACAATAATTAATATCTTTAGAGATTTGGCAGATTACATTTTTACTGATTCTATTCATCTCCTTCGGTTTGTGATACATGCTACAACTTTATTAGTAGCTTGATCTTTGAACGATCCTTTAACTCCTCTAGTAAAAACCTTTTACAATATAAATCTACTACAACTGAAAACAATTCAGCTCTTCTACAAACTTTCATCAATCATGTGACACATTGTTTTGGATTGGCCTCTTTTCAATAGCCAGCCATGAAATTTTGCTTCTGTAAGTCTTCAAACCTAGATAACCTTCTCGAACCCACTTTGATTCCATTTGTTGGAAACAAGAGGAGTAGGAGAAATAAAAAATTTACACAAATAGACATGATGTTTTATATTGATTGAATGAAATAGTTTTACAAACTATGAGAGCTTCGACTCTTCTATATGCAAAATGCCATTACACCATTTCATGGAAAATTATAATCATCTTCTAAGGTAGTGCTCATTCAAACAACTACCATTACATTCTCTTGACTATTGTTGGATCTTTTTCTCCTTGTTCAAACACCATCACATTCATACATAATACCATTTCATTCAATATTACAACCTTTTGAGCTACTGCTCATTCATATAGACATCAAAAATATACTCCTTACATCCTAGTAGAGTTGGACTCATTTGAGAGCAAGTATAAAGAAAAACAAACTCAATAATATATAGAGAACTAAGCTTCTACGAAGGACAAAAGATAGTAGATAAAATACTATATTTCATAGCACCCAAAAAATGTGTGAAACCTACAAGGAGTTAATAAAAAATCCAATCAAATCTTTGCCAAAATCTTATTTCAAAACTTTGTCTTTAATGGTGAGATTCAATTGTTGATATGAAGGTTGAGACGAACTGTTTTAGCTAAAGAAATAAATATCGTAGTTGGGATTAGATATTTCAACAATTCAATGGTAATAATAAATATATTAGCTCAAAAATGCTTAGTAAACTAGAAACCGCATTATATTATTGCTCATATTAATAAGGCTCTTACGAAATTTACCTATTTTGAAATTATGCATTACTATAGAGAGGAAAATTCATTCATTGATAAGCTGGCAAATTTGGCAATAGAAAATCACATTGATTTTATGTAATTCGATCATTAAAACATTTACCATCTCCTTTAGCACAGATTGTCAACATCATAAAGGATCAAACTTGGCTATAGTTGATTAATGATAATTTTGATGAGTTGAAACTTTAATTTCAAACACCTTTGATTGATGGGTAGCAACATTTTGTGCGAGGATGAATTGGCACCCTCTAATTACTATGAGCTAGACATATCAATATGATGACTGGGCACTACAAGCATTCTGAGTTGACATTTTTAAAAATATTTACCACTTATCTTGTTGGGTTACTCCTCGAGAAGAACTCAAGATGCAAAGATATCATGAGAGAAGAAGACAACACTTCTCCAATCTCTAGCTAAAGTCTTCAAGCCTTCATTTTGAGTATAGTCTACAATGGTTCAACATCATTCAAAATTGGAATATTTAATGGGTTTTCATGAATATATGTAGGGGAAGGGTATCAATACCCATTATAGCTAACTTCGCATAACCTAAGCTCCTAAGTCGTATGGAGGATTGAGATTATTTTTGGGGGTTTTATTTGCACGTGGGTTAATAGCTTATAGCTTTTGTTTTGGCTTTTGTGGGTTTTTTTATTGATGTGGGAGGATTCGATAAGCGTGCAAGGGTCAAAAAGTCACGATTTAGACTTGATGCCCAAAACGTGCCCTAAAATGTTCCAATAGCTGTCCTCTTTCACCACCAACTAATATTTTTTTTAAATCCTAATTGTGTCAATATTAGGGTGCAGTTATAACAATTTTATTATTCATAAACGCTCAAAAGTGAATGGGTAAAATTCATGGGCTAATGTTGGAGGTTTAGGTTAGTGGTCATAATAGTCTGCATGTACACATTATTCACCAAGCCTTAACACTAGACACCACTAGGAATTCACTCCAATTCATAGCCATGTCGAGTCTGATGGTGGATTATTTCCCATCCTTTTTTGGGGGTAAAATGATAGTCTCCATTTTTATTGCACACTTGTAGTTTTCGCAAGCTCTGGTAAACCCTCGATGATTTGCTAATGTCTTCTCTCCATAGTTTGAGGTAACATCGAACATCACTTCTTCTTTCAAAATGCAAAAAATGGTACTCTTGAATTTGTCTATTTTGCATTTTTGTGGACCTGTGAAGGGTTTCATGGTTATTTGATTAATTATTACTATCTTTTTTAACCAACTTCATCATTAAATTTATCATGCCCTCTCCACCATGTGGTGTTTTACATGGTCGGATCCGGCAATGGATTATTTCCCACAATTTTTTTGGGGTAAAATGATAGCCTTAATTTTGTCGCATGCTCACGGTTTTCTCAGGCTCTAGTAAACCCTTGATGATTCACTCTTGACTACTTTCCACAGTATGAGGTAACATCAAACATCATTTATCCTTTCAAATGCAAACAATGGTACTCCTAAATCTAATTATTTTGCATTTTTGTGGACCTATGAAGGGTTTCTTGGTTGTTTGATTAATTATTACTACCTTTTTTACTGATTTCATCATTGTTTATCATGCCCTCTCCACCATGTGATGTTTTACATGGTATGAGGTAGCGTGAACCTATTATTTATCCTTTCATTTTATAGAGATTTCTTCTCGTGACTATATTCTAGCTGAGAGTATTGTTGTCTTTGTCACTTCATGATTTTATTAGATAAAATGATTAATTATCTCTTGATTTTGACCACACGTCTACAGAAAATCATGTATTTGTCTACTTCAAAAATTAATATCATGTAACCATATACTTGTATGGACATTTTTCTTAATAACCCATTATTACTTGGGCTTATATTTGCAAACCCACAATTGAATTAATCTAGTTAAGACATTATTATCATGAAATAATTAATATAATATGCTATTTTCTTATAAATGAATTCTTTTTTGGGCATATATCTAAAAACCCTTGTCTATATTTCTTTGATTAAAGAGTTTTTGGGTGAAACCCTAAACTACTCTGGGTTATTCTTGTAAAAAAACCCTTGCTTATTTGAGCATTAGTCTAATAACCCACATCTACTTCTATTTGACTAAGTTCCAATCGGTTTACCAAAGCTTGATAAAACCATGAGCACATGATAAAATGGAGTCTATCATTTTGGGAATATATTTGTAAACCCTTATCTGTTTTTCATGTGATTAAGGAATTATTATCATGAAACCCTTGCTTGGTTTTTTGGGCATATATCGAAAAACCCACATTTGTTTTTATGTGATTAAGTATTATCATGAAACCCTTGCTTGCTTTTTTAGGCATATATCTAAAAACCCATGTGTCTATATTCATTTTACCTATGTTTAAATTTCTATATTTTTGTTATCCAATACAACACAGTAGCACTCATTTACTGTAAAATGTGTTGGTAATTGTCTAATCCCCATTGCACATTCAACAGATCACCATAAATATATAGGACGAACTTTGTATCATTTATTTTTTACTTAATAGCTTACATTTTCATTGTACTTTTAGATATTCACACAAAGATATATTTCTATACATATATGCATACATACATACATACATACATATATGTATGTATGTATGTATACTTTTGTACATTATGCCTTTACAATCATGAAACCCTATAGTTGTAAAGCCTATATTTCTCATTTTAAAATGAAAACAATGGTACTCTTGAATCTGTTTACTACAAATTTTTTGTACCCGTGAAGGGTTTCTTGGCTGTTTGATTATGTGGTAATAATAGATACCTTTTTTGACTGATTTCATCATACAACAGAGTAGCATTCATTTATTGTAAAATATGCTAATAATTGACTACTTTCCACTGTACATACAACATAGCACCATACATATATAGGACGAACTTTGTATCCTTTATTCTTTACTTAACAACTTACATTTTCATTGTACTTTTAGATATTCACACAAAGATATATCAGTCTATCCATGAAACTGGGTTTCTTTTTTTTGGTTAATTGATAGAAGCCTCCTTTAAATTCATAAAAGTGTATACTTCAATTTACATTTTCATTATATATACATATGCATATGTATGTATGTATGTATGTATATACATATGAATATATATGTATATACATACATATGTACATACATACATACATATATGTTATGTGTCTGTGTGTGTGTTTGAATAGATGGTCATAGAATTTAATAAACTCTATACAGTCTTTGAAAGTTACTTTCATGAAGTGTGAGTTTAACAGTTATATTCATGAAGTGTCTATTTAAATGTTATAAGTAAATGAGGGTCTTTTTTTCTCATGGGTTATTCCTTACTAACTCCACTTACAAATTCAGGAAATTGTGTGTTTATTTACTCTTTTTGGTTAATTTGTAGAAGCCTACTTTATATTAAAGAGTAAGACATCTAACAGACCCCCATTTTGGGCCTTGTTTCCCAAAAGATCATCAAACATGTCCCCCAACATATGGTCCATGTACCACACATTATGGATCCACCCCTTCTTGAAAACTTTCATCTCTTCTTCCTTAGAATCCCTTGCATGTACTTATTTCTCAAGCTTCTCTACCATAACCTGCAATCCTACCTTACTTCCCACACCCTCAATCTTGAATGGACTCTCTGGAACAACTTGATAAATTGGCAATGCCATAGACTCCAACATCTTCAAATACAAAGACTTGACATTTTTCCACTTATTCGGTATCACCTTTGCAAGCCCATCAATACAGCACTACCATTATCCACAATTTCATCCATCTTCTAAGAAACCTTCCCCACTTTCACCACACAACATGTACCCCCTCGAAGGTAAACCAAAGCGTAGTTGCAAGCCATCTCAATCCGCTTCCTCTACTTCTTGTGGCTCAAATCCACCAGAATAGGATGCTTCTTCTTCTTAAAAAAAGGTCTTCCACAAATGGATAGGAAATAATGGAATCATAGATCAATCATCCATCAACAAATCATAAGACCCACAAAGCTTCCTCTTGGCCTCAAATGGGTAAGCTTTGAATACTTCAATACCTTTGAAATGGGTAAGCTTTCCTCTTTAATCTTAGCTTTGGAAAATTCAGAAGACACCCAAGACACCCTATTTTCTCCATCAATTTATTATTGAAATGGTGGGAAAGGGAAACCTTTGTAGTTTTCAAGTCTTAGGGTTTGACACCTTTCCCTAATTTTGTTATGTTTGTATGGAAATGCAAGGATGGAATGAGGGTTTGATGGATTTGGACAAGGTATGAGATTGACTTACAACTTGAAAGGTGAGTCAACTTGTCATTCACCAAATTTGGAATTGTCCTAATGATGAAATGCAATGATCTAATTGACCAAATGATGAAAATTAGTGTTCTGATGCAAATATAGAAATTCTGAGAAGTCACAGAGGAAATCGGATAGCAGAAACAAAAAGGTGAGGACACTGTGCACCTGTGGGATAAATTTCAATAGAATTTTTGAGGACATTTCCTCTGAGGGCACTATTGTCCTACTAGGTATTTTTCAGAGATATATTGCATTTGAACTTCATGAGGAAAGAAATAGATGGAGAAAGTTATCATAAAATGGAATTTCCAAATAGATTTCACTATAATTCCCTGCAAGCTTAGGAACCACATTCTTAGAAACTATAAAACCCAAAAGAATAGATTTCCATGACCAACAATGTTGAAAAGGGCTAGAAGGAAAGAATTGAGGGCATTTTAGATACTTTTGGCGTTGAGAAAAATCCAAAAAAAATCTTTGATAGATTCATGGGCATGTTAGTGGGTGTAAGTAAGAGAGGTTTAGATGTTAGTGGGTGTAGGTAAGAGAGGTTTAGATGAAGTGGAGGTAGGAACCTATAAGGATCTTGATATGAAAGAGTTTCCAAGCACTAATCTAGAATTGAACATTAACCTTAGACTTCCACAACTAGATGCTAAAGTGTTTGCATTTGCCAACTAAAAATTTGAATTTACATTTCTCATAGAGGTAGTTTGCAAATGAATGCTTGGGGGGGATTCCTCTATAGATGGCTTTGTAAGGAAAAATGCAAATGCTTCTATTCTAACGCCAATGCTAGTCCTTTAAGAAGTTACATTAACAAAAATATTTAGCTTGAGGGTGAGAAAGGGAGGTACAAGGCCTCAAAGTTCCATGACTAATTATTGATTAGTGTGACTGTGTCTAAATTCAAGATTGAGATGCAACCACTTCTTCCACTAGAAATTAGGAAAATCCCAAATATCATTGAAAGTTTGTATGGCCATTTTGAAGAGATTTTAACTCTATAATTTGGGAACTACACCCAAAGGAGAGTCATCTATTTGGATTGCCCTATTCCACCAAATGGAAGCTATGGAAAAAGTTAACTAATGCCAAAGAGGGTAATTGCACACCATGTAAGCGACAAAGAGACAATTTTCAGAGCTTTCCAAATCCTATTGAAGGCAATAGATCTATTGATTTTAAAGTAGGGGCTGACAAAACCTTGTCCTTCCAACAAACTTTCGTCCATGGTTTGCTAATAGTGGTTCTTAGGATTCTATAATGGACCAAATGATTCTAGAGGGTATTGTCTTCAAGCGTAGAGGTGATTCACTTAGCTATGAGGGAGGTGTCTTAGGTGTGGAGGTCAATAACTTCCAAGCTACCATGATCCTTATGTTGAATACAATACAACATTGAGATGATAAAAGACTATGGACTAATATTTTAATGCCACAATACTATTAGTTGTAACTTCAAGGTTCTTAGTGTTGACTGCTATTACTATTTTTGTATATTGTTAACTATCATTAGTAATAATTAAATGGCGTCACATGGATGCATCAAAAGTAGTGTTACAAGATTCATTTAGACTTGCCAAGACTCGACAAGTCCTGAGATGAATGACCTTGACCGAATCTTGGGGACTCAAGACTTGAGTACCCAAGAAGCATGTGAGACTTATAGAACTAGGAGACTCATCCAATCCAATGAGTCCTACAAGCTAGACTCAATTGTAGATAGGGAAAAAAAAGTGAAAAAAAAGAAGAAGATAATAAACAAAATACTATTAAAATAAACACTTAAAATAATCTCTTACACCCTAAAAACACATTCATTTTATTTTCAAACACAAGGAGTGAAAAACTAATTTTTGAGAAAAAAAAATACCATTGGATTGAAAACTAACATAATTTAAGTTTAAAAATTAAAACTTTCCCACTTTTACATTAATATTGAAAATGAAAGTCAAAGTTAGACAATGAGATTGAATTTTAATTCCTAATCATTTCAAATGCATGGTGGGAAAGGTTTGGTGCTAAGGTGTCAAATCTTTAGAGGATTGTAGTTTTTCTTAAACCAACCATGTAGTGCTTTAGGATGTGAGCACGATTAGAAAATGTTTGAGCACATACACTTCAATAAGCACAATAGGTTGCCAATGCAAAGGTTGAATGATCTTGTCTATGTTCATTACAACCTTTGGCTCTATCATAAACAAATCATGAGCATTGAAATATCTCTCATCAATCTAGAGGAGGTTGATCCATAATCAAATTAGATTATTAACGTTGATAATTCTATCTTAAATGATGAGGACCTCGCATAGGTTGATCATCTAAATTGACAGGTAGAGATAGTAGTCATGGCAGAAAGAGGGTAGAGAACAAGGAGACCCCTTGGATAAAGTTGTCATTGAGACATAAACACATATCATGGTTGATCATCATCTAGGACTTGTCTTAGACACCAACATAGGACTTGTTGTGATGTTGGGACGAGTGATGCAAGCTCCTCTGAGCCATAGGCTTATGTTTTTAGTTTTGATATTTGTTTTGATGTTGTGGATTTCATAATCCATGAGATTTGTATACATTTGACAATATTTATAATTTTAAATTTATATATCTAACAATATTGTTTCCTTCAACTAAAATTTAAAATCCATTTTTATACTCGTGATCAATATATACTTGTGTATATGGTCAAATTAGCTTCTATTTGATTAGTTTATTATATCTCTAAAGTTTATTTATTGAAGGTTGCATAAAACAAGTTTTAAATCCTAAAAAAACTCTATATTTCATGGGTTTTTCAATTTTGTGAGTCTAGGCATTGAATCTAAGTCCGAGTCAAAAACCAGTTTGTTGAGTCTGAGTCCAAGTCTGAATCAAAAATTAGCTTGTCAAGTCTGAGTCTTGTAACTAGGATCAAAAGAACAAGATTTCATATACAACAATGAGACTAGATTTGTTTTCTTTGTGTTTTATGATACCTCAACAAAAACATATTGATTGGACAGTATATTTGATGATATAGGCTTAAAACCTTACATTTACACATTTATATAAGTAATCTGCTAAAAAAAATTGGGTTTCGTTATAAATCAAAGTTGGGGCACACATAGGCACCCTCCCCTATTTATCTACAAATTTACAAATCTTGTAAAAGTTATGCGAGCCAAACATCTTCATGGATTAAGACAAAGTAAGTTCACAAATAATATTTAATGAAGGTAAAATATCCTTTGAAGGGTTCTAAAGGGTTGAAACTTGGACCTTCCTTTCACTTCATCAAATTCCAAATCTTTTGCACCAAAATTTGATATTTGTTTATTATTTCAAACCCAGAAAACCCAAGTAGCTTCCAAACTTCGAATAGATTTGCTCACTTGTGATTTATGTCACCTGAAAAGCATTTTGTTAGACAGTTGTAAGAGAAACAATTCCCTGTAACATCTCATATAGAGAAGGGAAGAAAGGGAGTTGAGAGTTAATTTGAGTTTCAATAATGGCAATACATAAATTATAATAATGATCAATAACCAGACATAAGATTGAGTGAGGTATAAAGAAAACAATGAGTTGTTTGTACCTTTGGCAGGTCAGGGAAAGCAATAAAAACTCTAAACTGAACTGAAAAAATCAACTAACAAATTAATTGGCCCATTTATTAGATTTGTTGTTAGCTGACCTTTTAAGAATCTGAGATATTTGGAACTGGGATAAGAACATCAAAATCACTAAGAGTCCACTCTGCAATCTCATCCTTGTCACTCACATAGATTTCTGTTCCGACATCAACTGATGTCCACAATCTCTGCGCTGGTGTTGTCCCTGGATCCTGCAGTAGGGCATCCACCTCAGGATTTATCAATCAGTCCTAGAATATTAAGCGTCTGAATTTAAATAAAATTCCAAATTTAATCAAATTTTGACCGACACATGGTAATGGGTTCACCACTTTAATCCAGTCACATCCAAAATAGGACTGCACTTTTCCTGCCTTGATTATGATCTAGATTTTAAAATTATCATCCAGTATGCATTGATGTTGAATGACCTTTTCATTCAGATTACCCTTCCTGTAACAGAAGAAATGGTGGCATTTAGGATAACACCATCAGGGATGATTTTTGGAAGTGACATCACATGTCATTGTCAAACTCCAAGGCAAATGCAACAAGCACAACTGAAAATAGATTAAGCAGATAGCCAATAAGGATAAGAGAGATGAAAATCAATATCATTGATAGAAGAAAGATCTCCAGAGCAAAAACAGAGGACATAACGAATTCTGAAAATTAGAAGTCATTCAGTGTTTCCCGAAACAAAGAATGTGATAGATTATTCCAGTATTCAGAATAAAAATAGCAATAAAACTTCAAAGTTCAACAGTGTTTGGTTCCTTGTTGAGTTCCATTATGATTCAAGGACTTAACTAGCATTTAATTACAAATGCCGTTTGCCTGGTACTTGGGAAAATTCTATAGAATAGATACCTTTTATAGGACATCTAAACCTAAGAGTGTCTGTATTATGCAGTACAGTCCTTTGAATCAGGTATTGCTTGACACATTTGCAACAAAAAGGAAAAATAAGTCATTATATTTTTCAGTGATTGATACTTACATATTTAAAAAGTATATGTGAAAGGACATGACTTACTTGATAGAAGTACAATCTGTTAGAAAGTGCTCCCACATCTAGCTCCCATGTTCTACCATCTCCAATCCATCCTTCTCCCATCTTAGAAGGATAACCATGCACTGCCCATTCTGGATGAGGCAATATCTGCATTATCTCCTGTGCCTGAGGATTGCTGTATGGATCACAAAGATTGAAAGGCTCCTCTAGATGGTATGCATTGCCTGGAGAGCAGTATAAGTGATATGCAGCATATGGGAAGTTCTTAGTATCATTTCTGTATATTTTTCTACCAGTGGCAGTGATGTGATAAGGCGGGCACACATTAAGGCTGTTTGGTTTACACCAATTTGTAATACTTGGATTTATGATCATCTCACTGTATCTAGTCACATCTGTTTCTACGTCTCCATCACATGGTCTTCCATCGTTTTTCCAGCAACTGCCAATATCAATGAGATAAAACTGGCTCTTCGGACCACCTCCCTTCTTCACATCAAGTATCAAGCGAACCTTAAAATTCGGTGATTCTGGCACCTACAGAGAGCGCAGTCATTCAAGCATCAAGCAATTGTCCATAAGCTTTTCTTTCTCAAAAATTTAAAATATTGAAACTTCAGTATAAAATGAGGAGACATGGAATTGACCAGTTTCATCATCCCACGAGTTTCATAATGGTATCCTCCAGAGTATCCATGAGTAGCATCAGCACGCAGATACAGCATTAACCAAGGGTACTTCTTTGAAGTCTTCAATTTATGAGAAAATATCCAGCTCCCAGTTGCAGGGTTCTTTTCCCATTTTACAAAATAGTAAGAGATATTGTCTATTCCTGATTGTAGATCAGCATCCAAATCATAGCTTCCATAAAAACTGCCCGATAGACTGTTTCCTGATTGAATTTCTGACCGATTGTGGTACACAAGGGGCTGATTCATGCACCCATTACCGAAACAGAGGAAAGTTCTATTTGTTCTAATAGGGTCCTCTTTTTTCCCATTATTTGGGCACAAAGCTGATTTGAGGTCAAAGTTTCCATTCTTCAACATAATCATCCAAAACTGCCAGGGCTTTGATCCACCTTCAACTTCACACAAGGAACCCAGATATAGCTCCTTTTCCACTGCAAACAGGTCTACTTTAGAGGGAGAGCTGAAGGTAGAATTGGGAAATGAATCGCCTGCACTTAATCTATTGTCAGCTTCTTTGACTCTATAATTGACATTACATCCAGCAGAACCTAAAAATGGTTAAATAAAAGGATGTTAGTGAGAAACTTGTAGACAAGCATTTAGAAAAACATAAAATCAAATGTGCTGTTTCCAGAATAAAATAAATATGGGATCGGAATAGGATGTTGTTCCAAAGCGTGGATAGAAATAACTATTAGAAAATATAAAAAAAGAGAACATTTGTAACAGCTAAGACACTCATCATCATTATTCGTCAAACAATATTACATATTTACAGTCAGCTATCTTCAACAGCATCCTATAATTCTGCTAAGTAAGATGACAGCTAGTTGAAACTGTTGATGCCGAACTGTGACTATTGACAACAAACTAGAGAAGATTAGACATGTCTACTACTCTTTATTGACATGCTGATGACACGTACAGTTCTCTTAAACTGTTGGAGTGTTATATTCCAACACCCCCTCTTAACGTTACAACATCAAACTAACTAACAACATAAAAACAAAAAAAATATATTATACAGAAGTTGTTCTTTGAAAACAGTTCTTGGACCAACAAGAATTCTTCAAGCTGCTCCCAAGTATAGTCATCTAGCTACAATCCAAGTTCCCAAAATCATTGGACACCATTTATACATGAAGTGTCTCATCACCTTCATGAAGGTATGATGCTGAACTTCCAGATTTTGGATCCCCCTCTGAACTATTGGACACCAATCCTCACATGTATGTCTCTTAAACCCTAAGGAAGCATAGTTTCTTTGATCCACAAACACCTCGGACTATTGAACATTTAAGTATTCTCTACTGCATCCCTCCCTGTCTTCAAAGTGTTGATCTCTTCAAAACAGGACAAGTGCCTCATCTTCAATAAATTCATCATCACTAACAATATCTGGTGGTTTTCTACAGGCCTTATCACACACAACAGTTTATGCATTGATCATTTGACACCACCCAAAGCAAAAATCTTCCACGAAATTTCAATGCACTAGTAACAGCGCTTTTCAATCTCTTTAATAAAACAGCAGCAGCTCATATCACTACTCAGTGATTCTTCTATGGATATTCTCCTAACAGCTACACTACGTAAGAGACATAAAATTATGGTGGCTCTGATACTATATTAGAAAATATAACAGCAGAGAAACATTTGTAACAGCTAAGACACTCTGCATCATTATTCATTAAACAATATATTCCAACAACAAGAAAACAAGATATTCAATTACATATTTACAAACTCACAAGTAGATATGTAGAGAACAACTCAAATTCCAGCAAGAACTGACCACTATGGTCCTTTGAATAACACTAATCACAGCATTCACTCGTCGTTCAATATCTAAGGTGAATTCCAAGTTTTGGATCTATGGAATGTAGGACGACAATGTAACATATGAAAACTTTAAGGTATCTTGGAAGTTGGAACTAAACTCACCAACAGAATACCACAGAATAAACTGTGGCAAAATGCTCTCTCACTAAACTAATTAATAGAGTCGCACACATGAACTTTCTGTGGGATAGTGCTCCACCAGATTCAAACCTTTTCAAGTTAAAACCTATTGGCATCCCAGAAAATCACAGTAACCTGTGTGCTTGGAGTACATTGTTTTCAAATGCATGATTGATAACAACACATATATTGAAAAACTCAGATTCAAAATACTCAAACCATTAAAATAAGCTTGCTTTATTTGCCTTCCATTGTTATATATAAAGTTTTTTTTCAATGATCATACCTATACCCCGCATATCCCTAGCCTAACTGTGTAAACTTATAGAGTCTTGAGCAATTGCCAGAAGAACTGACAATTTGCATCTCAACATAAACCCCCACTGTATTCCATACTATATCATTGGTGTCTACCTTTTTGAACATCAAAACTTGTCTACATATGGCAAATGGCTAATATTATACATTCTGTATTAGATTACATACCCTGCTCTGCTGCCTTAATAAGATCAGGTATGGCCTTAATGTATTAAAAAGAATCTATAAATCTACAATGCAGTCAAGCCCCTGTTTTTCAAGTCACAGCCAAACAAACTATATGATTATTAGTCTATTGAGATACTTATTCCAAACAAGACGGAATAGAAAGATAAGATACAGTTGTTACCCAGGTCCTACATAGCTCCCCTGCTACCGGTAGATATCACTAAAATGTACAAACCTATTTCTAAGATGGCAATGAATTTAACGCAATTGAAATAAGTTTGTCTCTATTATATTGCCCACACTTAATTATCCCCAGCAGCTCCGTTTCAGCTCTTAGTCAAAGCAGGCAAGGTAACTTGAACGCCCAGGGATGCCCAAACTGTTTCATAAATTCAAAAAGTGGGAAAACAGCTTTTGATCATGAGACATGTAGTCACTAGCAAACCAAAATCATCCTATCTTTTCTTAAGCTCGTTTCTTTCAAATCAATGAAACTCCAAAGTTAGCCAGTATAATTATTAATAATATTTGTATATCAAATGCAAACCTGGTGTAGAAGAGCAATCTAAATCCGAGCAATCTGCGTATCGAGGGCTGCCCATGCCAGGAGCTTCTGCTCCCACTTCATTGCATTGATTCCATCCTTCTAGTGCCACTCTCACTCGCTGGCTCTGCATACCAGGATCCCCCAAAACAGAGACATAATCTTGGCCATGCCCACAAATCAATGCTCCCATTCCAAGACAAAACAAGATCACTGTCGCCTCCATACCTACCCAGCCTCAGTCTGCTGCCCAACCAATATGCAAAATATCATCACACTTTAGAAACATTCAACTGTATTGCGAATTTTTGTAAGCACAAGCCACAGTACTCAGCACCTAACATGTTTTGCAAATAGATCATTGGCTTCTTGACTTGACGTTATTAAATACAAGTGGACCTCAATCACTCTCCCATCTGTTTGCAATGACCATGTATTTTATTTTTTCCAACTTAGCCGGCATACGTGGTTGAAAACAAAAGTCCACCTGTTGAGTAGATTAGATGTACTGTCGGTATACCAAACTGGGGAACAACAGGATGAAGTTGTGACCAATATCTATCTGTAGCTTTATATCTTGATGTAGCCATACTAAAAATGTAGCCGGCACTACAGGGAGCTCCGGCAGCAACCTGCTACACATGTTATTAACCAGTGGGTCTCTCCCTAACCTCTCGGAAGGGAATTTAGAACACAGCTCACATCCTTTTTTATAATATTCTTTCGGAGTGGCCATCAGTGTATTAGCTATTTGGCTGAGAGCTAAATTTGGATTATAGCTCAGAAACCCTAGCCTATAAGAATAATGATATCATGATAAACATAATTATATATTCTTAGATTTTAGTGTTGTCGGGATGAACTGCGTCGTGATTTTTGATTGATAATCATTACGCGGTTTACCCGAATATCTACTACAGCCAATGCTCTTTTTATCATATTTCACTTGGCGCACTGTCTCACCGCATTCTGCTTACCAGTCAGCCCTGTTCATGAAGCATATTTATACTTTTCCTTGCCCTATTATCCATATTTTGTTTTGGAGCTTTTCTTGGACTGTGGGGCGAGCGGTCGGTCATGAAGAAGGTAAAGATAGACGGTACTTTCTCTAGACGTTTTTAAATTGCTGCTTTCAAATTTATAAGATAAAAAGATTTAAGAGATCTGCAAATTTTATTGTTTTTTATTAAGGTAAATGTTTTTTTTTATCAAAGTTATGAATTAAAAATGGGTTTTGAAAGGACCTCATAAATTTTACAAGAAGAGCAACGTCAAAGAATATGGACAACCATCAATATTGGAACAGGCTTAAAAAAGATCCCAAAAACAGACAACAAGACAAAGGAGAGGGACTTCAAACCATCATGGTGGTTTGAAAGCAAAACTCACAAAAAGGCTTTGAGTCACAACCAAAGGACTCTCAATCATAGCAACAAAAATTATTTTCTCCTTGAAAGGGGAACCACAACCCATGTTGGAGTGAACGCCCATGATGGAATCCAACACCTTCCCACAATATGGAAATCAAGGGCACAATCCAATAGGCACCTTGTCCTCAAAGGATTGCCCGAGGGAATCTAAAACTTTTCCTTCTTGTATTTTCACAAATTGCTCATTAACCAACGAAGAGGACTCATAAAGGATTTTTTGCTCCCAAACACCGAGCTTGGAGCACAATTGATATTGCTTAGAAAAACCTTATCAATTTCGACACAAACACAAAACCTAGCAAAGAAGAAAGTATCTTAAGATTTTGTAGCATTGTCAATGGCAACAAACTAACCAATATCATTAGCAATACCTTGAATGGCACAATCATCCCAAAATTCTATGGGAGCTCAAGGAGCCTAGCCTGTCAAGAAATCATGTTAACCTTGGTAGCATCAAAGTTATTTTTAAATGGAGATAAGCCTTGCCAAGAAACCAAGGACCTCCTTATAGAACTCTTGAACAATCCACCATGGAATGGAAGGAGAATAAGAGGAATTCATTTAAAACAAGGTCGCAACATGAAGTTGACCTTCAACATTCTAGCATTTGGAAGCCCAACAATGAATTACATCAGTCTTTGGACAAAAATCAAAGAATGTCCCAATAAGCACAGACTGCAAACTAGCAGAAGCTTTGCCACCAAAACATCTGAAAAAACTTAAATGGGAACTTGAGGCACCTCACAAGAGGAGTCAACGCCATCACCACTATCTTGCAACACACCTAAAGGAGGAGAAGGCACATTCCAACCTAGACACCTATGAACACCATCCCTATTGACCTAAGCAACCACCTAGGGAAGGAAACCCTTACTCAAGCCAAAGTCAAAAATGAGAGAACTAGCCATTGTTGTAGAACTCTAATCTAAATCAATGGCCAGGCAAAGGGGAAAAATATTCGAGACCTACACAAGGGAAGACGAAACAAGATCTAAAACATCTAAGATTTGGACATGGGGAGCATCAATGATAGTCCCATCACAACATTCTAGCAAACCCTCTACCTACGGAGGAGGAGAACATGACAAAAGCTTATCAAGGCTACCAAAAAAAAGGGATCCATCCTCGTCATTCAATAGAGTAGTTGACACAAAAAAAGGGAAGCCATTTCATGTGGAAGAAACCCCTTTTACAAGCTAAAATCAAAAGAGAATAGAGGTCCCTCCACTATCAGCACAAGCCCAAATGCCTTAGGGGAGGTAGGACAAATGCCCAATAGTTGTGCCTCAAGTAGAATGTCCAGTAGCATCTCATCATTGTCAACACTACCCTAGGGAAAATAAATTTCTTCATCCTAAGCATCCACTTCTCCATCACCCTCGTCCCCATCATATTTGAATTATGTGCCTCCAATCCCATTCTTGCTTATGCTTTTGATTAGGGGGGAAATAGGTTTTGATGGGACCCAAAACCCTATCAAATAAAAGCTGCAAAAAGATGTCAACATAGACCAACAACAACCCAACATAATTAGCAACCCTAAAGATACACATGAATACCCATGTTGTAAAGAATAGATTTTTAAGGGAACTTGAAACCCTCAACAAATAGGTTTTAATAGGGACAAAAAACCCTAACAAGAATTAGAGACCACCTAAATCAACCAGGGAACAAACAATCTGTAATGGCTAGACTACAGCTTAACAACAAAATTCTAGGAACCATCAGCATTCTTGCAACACCATCCCACTCGTTTAGCCAACCCAACTTCCACCTCAGAAGGAGAGGGCTCCCCTCTATAAAGAGGATGATATAAGAAACCTTACCCCCAAAATCACATCTCTTTCCCACACAAGCTCCACCTCAATAGGACCTAGCATAAGAGAAAATATTTTCTCATCAACTCAATAGCATCTATCTCCACCTCAATATGAGAGGGCTCCACCTCAATAGGAGCAATCTCGGCCTCAATAGAAGACACCGGTTGAGGAACCCGATGGGAAGCAACTTCAAAAGGAAGCGCTATCATAGCATCCCTTAGCAACACAAGTTTCTGGTACATGCAAGAAGAGACTGAAAATTCCCCAGCCAACATGCTTGAGCACAAAAAGACCTCCTTCACTCCATCATTCCATATCTCCACCTCTAGAGAAAATACCCCTATCTTAAAAGGAAAAACTAAACAGGAGAAGGAAGAAGAGTCACAAGAATGGGAAAACTTCACCCACTTTAGCAAAACAAACAACTGGTTCAAAAGATAAAACAATAAGATCAACCGAACCACCAACAAACAAACACAAGCATGGACAGAGTCCATCACCTACTAGCCAAGACCTAGGATCTTCAGGAACAAAACACAGGAAGCCATCAAAAGAAGAACAACCCCCTTAAACAAAAACCACTTCCCAAACCAGAAGGGGATCTAGAAAAGAAGCTAAAAGGCACACTAGCTAACAACAAAGGAAGGGAGAGGAATAAAAAAAACAACTCATTAAGGCCCCAACTCATGCCTCTCCTCCAAGAGCCCTGCACAACAGGCTCAAATAACTTGAAATACACCAAGCCTAGATCTTCCAAAATGAAGATCACCCCAAGAGCTATAGCCATCAAGCCCCACAAAGAAAATCAAGTAGAAAAAAGCTCCCAAAATGGCTAAGAAGCATGACCCAGAGAAAGGTAGAGGCTGAAACCCAAGCCCAACAGGAAAAACACAGGAACAACAACCTCACCCTCGAAGCACTTAAAGATCTTCAGTTAAACCATGATGCATAGAGGAGGGGACTCAGGGAAAAAATCAAAGGCCCAAAGCAGCAAAAAAAAGGCTACAATAGACACCGAGATGCCACCATACAAAGAAAAAACAAAGAAGAATAAACCCACAAAGCAGCACAAAGAGAAAACATAAGAAAGAGATACCATCACGACAAACTAGACAACATCCACAAATTCCACCAGAGTAGTAGCAAGAGACTAGTAACCCAAAGGCACCCAAAGAACCAAGAAAATTGGGAAAGCCATGCCTACAGAAGCAAAAGGAGCCCATAGCACCAACAAAACTCCATCAGAGTCATAAGAATCTCCCTCATCTTTGTTGTCTCCTTCAAAGGAATTCTAACTTCCTCCCCCACTCCTCTTCCTGCTCGCACCCACTCAAACCATTTCAAAAGCTTACTTAGACATTTATTGTTAAAACCTTCCATTCTTGCTCATGTTATCCTTATCGGTATATGTAAATTTATTGTTAAATATTAAAATGTTAATTATTCTTTTTGTCGGGTCTTTTTAGGGTTTAGGGATTTTTATCAAAATTTTGAAAAAATAGAGACCTTATTTGGGCCTCCTCAAATAATTAGAGAGGCTTTATCACTAGACATGGGAGTATTTTTGTCTCCCTCATGATTCTAGAGGCCTTGGATTGATTTCTATCCAACACCAAGAATTGGCTTTGTGTGCCAAATATATCATTCAAGCTTTAGATGGTAATTATAGCTTGGTGTCGTTTGGGCTAGCTAGTACAAGAGTGCTAATTATAGCTTCCTTGATCTCTTAAAAATCTTCCTTGGCTTTTGAAGTCCACTCAATTTGAGCATCCTTCTTTAACATATCATTTATGGGATGGACAATCTCTGCGAAGCCACTAATGAACTTTCTAAGAAAAAATATTTTTTTCAAAAAAGGACTTCAACTCTTTCCTACTATTGGGTAGGGATAGTCTCAAGATAGATTCAAATCTTTTAGCATCTTGATTGAATTTCCTTTCTCAAAAATTATATGACCCAGGAGTTTTCCTTCTGTAACTCCAAAGATACACTTTTTGGGATTAAGGGAAGACCTAATTCCTTACAGCTCTAGAGAATTTTATGCAAATCATTTATATGATCCACTCTATTTTTTGAAAATATCGTGAGGTCTTCCATGTATATAAAATAAATTTGTTGATTAATACTTTAAAAGATATGTCCATACATCTTTGGAAGGTCATCCTTGCATTGATGAGATTGTTCATGGCATTCGTCGATACACAAATATTTTCCACTTCGTGGTGAAGGTTGTTTTCATTCTTTCCTCTTCTCTAACCATGACTTGGTTATACCCTGAGTATATGTCTAGAAAGGACATCATTTCCTAATCATAAACTAGTTGAAGGACTTCATCCAATGAGGGAAGGGGGTAGTTATCTTTCTCTAAATCTCAGTTGAGATTTCTTAAATCAACACACAACCTGATTCCTCCATTTTTCTTTCTCATTGGTACCAGATTTGCTACCCATGTTGAGTGTCATATTGGATATATAATCATAGCACTTAGCAAATTGTTTATCTCCTTTTGTATCAAAGGTTTAAGTGAGGCATTAATTGGGTGTTGTCTATGTTTGAAAGGTTTGGCTTCTCGATTTAGAGGGATGGTATGTGTAATGTAAATTTAATGATCAGATTTAATGCACAAAAACTCATTTCTTTATAATCCTTTAAAGCATTGACTATGCATTTTATTATTCTAGTGTACAAACTTGGCCAATAAGAACATCTCTCATATCTTGTTCATTTCCCAAATTATGCAAATCATATTTACCTCCTCTTGAATTGAACTAGGAGTAGACTTCTTAGGTTTTGTTGTATTATCTTGGTCAAAAATTATTTCCAATGCCACCATGCCCTTAGAAATGGGGTAAACCCACAAAAGTGGTTTACAATTCGAGTGAGCAAGGAAAAGTTGTAAAAAATGACCCCATGGAAAAAAAATTGGTTTTTGGGGTTCGAACAAACTTATTGGTTCTTGAACCCATTAAATGCAAGGGCCCACTGTTCTCGCAAAAAACACAAAGAAAAACCTTTTTTGAAAGGGGTTTCGCTTGAAACCCCCTAGTTCGAGGAACCCCCCTTTTCCCACCTTCTCACTCTTTGGCACCAAAAAACTCCAAAATTTTTCCCTTTGAAGCTCGGGTTGAGGATGAAATGGAGGAGACTTCATAGACCCAATTGGATGATGGTAGTCCTTGAATATAAGCTATCCAACAAATATAATTTTAATATGTTTTGGTTATATTATGCTTTGTTGTTTTAGTTTTATTAAACGTAGGTTTTTCACCGAAAATCAAGCTCTTTATTCTGCACATGTGGAAAAATAGAAGATTATAAAAAATAAAATTGAAAAATATGAGTGCACTAGATATTGAAGTCCTTGATCTAACAAAAAGAACTGAATTTTGATACATACAAAAAAAGTTATGTGTTATACAATCCACCTATGTCTGAATTGTAATTGGTTTGACTTTGAAACTTGATTAAGGAAAAAATATTCAATAAAACACTATGAAACCAATTGGAAGCACTAGATATTGTAGTTAAAAATCTAAATTCGAAAAAATTAGAATTTTATCCGTCATGGAAAAAAAGTTATGCATTATATGGTGAGCGTCCCTCCTTAAAAATATTGTTTACTGAAAAAAACTAGTTTTCGAAGGAGATAGAAAAAGAAGTGCAATCTGATTCCAAAAATTTTGAAAAAAATATATTTAGAATCTACAAATAAAATGTCACAATTCACTAGTTTGCATCATCTTAAAATTCCTCACGGTTTACCCGCTATAGGTGCCCGAATGTGAAGATTTAGTTAGAAAAAAATATTTCAGTGTCTAGTTTGGCCAAAAATTGTAAACCAGTATTGTAGGATCACCCAATGGTGTTGGTCTTTAAGTTTATAAAACCTTCCTCAACCATCTTGAATGGATCCTTATCACATTTGTATATTATAATTTGGGCAATAAAAATTCTAGAGTTGGTAATGAACCCAAGAATGTGTTGATCATCTTTGAACACTTGAAAATTTCTAATATTATCTAGAATTTATGGTGAGGGCACCATCTCCATAGAAAACTTTTTTATTCATGATCTAGTCATTGATTGTAGAGAACTAGCAAAAATAGCAAGGGAATCTACAATATAGTTATTTCTCTTGGAGATTGACCTTATATTAAAGGCCTTGAAATCTTCAATCAAATCCCATAATTTGTTTTTGTAAGTTGCCAACCTCTTGTCATGGTAGGAGTATCGACTTCTTACCTGCCTCACTATTAACTATGAATCTTCTTGTACAACAAAATACTTAGCCTTCTTTTTGTGGGCTAGCAATAACCCTCTGATTAATGCTTCCTATTTGGTCATACTATTAGTCTTCCAATCTATATAATTTGAAAGCTCAATAAGAATATTTAAACCATGTAACTCCAAGTCGATCCCAACACCATACCTCAACCTTGCATCCAAGATACATGTCAAAGTATCTCAGGATATGTTTAGCTGCAACAAGATGTATCTGATCTCGGATCACACATAAACTGGCTAAGTGCACTCACTGCATAGCAAATATCAGGTCTAGTGTTAACTAGATACATCAAGGATCCAATCAGCTGTCTGTACAATGTAGGATCCACCAAATTTGAACTAGCTACAGCCTCCTTCAATTTATGTAGGTTGGTCTCCATAGATGTAGACATGGATTTGCAATCCATCATGCCAAATCTCTTAAGTATATCAATGGTGTACTTCCCTTGAATTAGAATCATTCCATCTGGTTTCTGCTAGACTTCTAAGCCAAGGAAGTAATGCATGAGCCCAAGGTCCTTCATCTCAAATTCAGAAATCAATTACTTCTTACATTCAAGAATTAGGTGATCTTCTCCAGTAAGGATCAGATCGTCAACATATAGAACCAAAATTAATGCATCACCATTGATTACCTTGAAGTAGAGATTTGAATTAACATCATTCTTCAAGAAACCCAAACTTGACAGGTAATGATCAATCCTTTCGTACCATGCACGAGGAGCCTGCTTAGGACCATTCAATGCCTTCTTTAGTTTGCAAACATGAGACTCCTCCCATGTACCTCAAAATAGTGAGCAACAAGAGCAAATGTTTCTTCCTAATCAACTCCCTCTTCCTGTGAAAACCCATGAGCTATGAATCTTGCCTTGTACTTCTCAATGCTCTCATTTGCATCTTTAAGTACTTGCATCAATCTTCTGACCTCATCATCTAAGATTGCTTGCAATGCTTGGCCTTAGAGAAGTGAATTCCAGCATATACTTTTGTAGAGATATAGGGTTGTCCTCTTAGAACACTCTATTCCTGCAACACTGCAACCTTCACTTCTTCTCAGTGAGTCATTGAACTCCCTCTTGATCCCTGCTTCAGAGATTGCAAAGAAGACTTCTGGAAGTGAACTCCCTTTAGCCACCAACTCAGTCTCATGGCTGCAAGTTGTGACTTCACGCTTGATCATTTCTTTGGTTGGCACGACTTCCTTACAAGATGCCTCAAGCTTTTCATTACTAAGCAATCTCTCATCACTTTCTTGCTTCTAGAGCTATCCTGAAGGCAATAGAGAGAGATTACAACAATTCACAACTATCCAAAGAAATATCAAGGCTAGAATCATACAAGGTTTAGTATTCCAAGTTATAGCAAGAATACAGAATAATTTATGAACAATATTAAATCATGAATAAATAAATAAATCAACCTGAAAGAGAAATATATCAAAAGATCAAACTGAAGGGATAAAGAACTTATCTTTATTGAATTCTGATATATCTTTCTTCCATCTTTGGCTCCTCTTGAGAGTACAACAAAAGACAATCTACACAACACACATTATGCAGCCAACATATTCAATATAGGACCATCCTTCTCAAGGAACTATTGTAGTCCATGCACATCGATGTGACCATCTTATCACAACGAATTTGCATTTTTCATCTCAGAGTCACACTCAAAGATATTTACAATGAAATGCAATGAATGATTGACATCTCCAAGGGATATTATGCCAGTGATCACTATCATGATCTTTACCAATCACATATGATTCAAGTAAACAAAGTTAGACCTGCACAACTCAACAGACTAAGAAATTCAGCCTAGAAAAAAAATGATTGTAAGAGTACAAACAACAAATACTTATCTCTTTCTGTTGGTACACCACAAAAAATTGTTTCTCCTGTCAAAGGCTCATCTTAACTCAGAATCTGTAGTAGAGGCTGATTAAATTTGAATATGGTCTTGGACCATTCAAATTTATCGATGCACTCTAGCACTGATCTACCTAGAAATTGTTCCAGAAGGCACAAGCCCAATGTTCTCATGATAGAGATAAACTCAGAGTCATTTATATTTGTATTACACCTTCTCCTCAGGGAAACACATCTCTTGAAGGTCCAACTCAGTTCTACCTAGTCACTCATGACTCAAATGTAACAATCGTCAACATCACTAGTCACACTGCAGTGATCTCCCAGAGTTCATCGTGCATCTGGCACAAGCTTCACTTTAACAGAACTGAATTCTTGACTGTGAAACATTGGGTGAATCGTCTAGCTCCCCGAGCAGCATTTTAAATGCCTCTACACTTTTTGCCACAAGGATTATTTGAACAACCACTAGAGGAAGTATAAGTGATGCTAGCAAAAGAAATCTCAAGATTTATCTCAGACTCAAAACAACCACGATGCATATGAATCTTCAAAAAAAAAGTCATAAAATAATACTTGACCCATGAATGAAACACGCATTGCGGGACATAGAAAAAGTTATCTATATAGTAATCACTGTCATGATCGAAGCTCGTCAAGACTCAATATTAACTCAACATCCGTAAATTTTAAGTCAAATTTCACAACACCAGTATACTCAGGATTTTGAAACATAGATCGCCTTTCCATTCAATAGTTCAACAGTTGACACAGTTATGTTCCAATCGACACTTGGTGGATCCCATGATGGGATGAAATCTCTGACAATTCAGAATGCTCTCAGGCTAAGGCTCCAGATGAATAAATAATTACTTCTAGAATCTGCTTGAGATGAAGGGAGACTAGTAATGTTCGGCACTGCTAGATGATGCATGCAGCTATTCATGTGGTGTTCCATGTCTCCCAGGTAGCAATGGGAGGGCCAAATTATGGATGCGGCTAAATAGATACCTGACAATCGATATTAAGTGATCTAAGTTACAACCTTGTATAGACCCTGAGAGGCGCTCTCTGCTTGAGTTGTGTGGATTCAGCCAAAGCCAAAGGCTCTGCCAGATCACTCCAAAGGTATCGCTCCTCCAAATGACCTAGACTAGTACTCAGCCGTGACCCACAAATGAGATTTTTTTTTTTGTCCTCATTTGTTGAATGATTCCATCCAAATGCAATCCTGACAAATAGTCCTATCTATCTCAGCTATGGAGATTCAATTCCAATGCCAATAGATATTCATAGGGAGGTTACAAAGCTGTTGATAAGCTAGATGCTCCACAGATTAGCAAACATAAGCGGCATTCATAGGCGACAACAACAACAATGATAAGTAACTTAGGAAATGCACCAATGATCGACCAAATAGATATACACTCCAGCACTATGTTATATGCAACAATAAATCTAGACTCGGATATTCTTCTATAATCTCTTAACACTAAATATATGTCTAAGAAATTTGATCAAGATCTTCTTTACACCCGCTCTGATACCATGTAAATTTAATGATCAAATTTAATGCACAGAAATTTAATTCAAATTAGACAAAATAACACAGCAGATACCCTGGGAAAACCCTCCTCTTGAGGGAGAAAAATCCAGCAACAAAGATCTCTCTTATATATATAAACAGTGGCAATAATTCACTTTACAATGAGGCCGAACACAAGGCCAAAATTCTGTACCTACACTAGATACAATAACAGATAATGACCTGCACTTCTGACAATATAAAACTGACCTTCAAAGATATTCACAATTTTCTTTTGATCAGGTTCGCACTCAGCTCTAGATATAATTCATTCTCAACACTTGAGAGATTCACACTTGACTTGCCTCTTGATAAAATTTGCACTTCTGCTCTTGAAGAAATTCGCACCTTAATGACTAGAATAAATCAGAATTTCTTAATGATCAAGAGATGAAGGCGACCTTGTATATATACAAGTGAGAGAGGTCGTACCTCTTCATGTTACAAGGTCGGCCATAATACAATGATATAAATAATAAATACAAATCATAAGGAAGGTCATCCTCAAGTGAAATTATAATGTTGCCAAGAGAAGCGCCCATCTTAAATAAATGACTCATATAAATAAATAGCCGATAGGCTACATTTATTTATGTCTTCACTTGTGGCTGGAAGGATGAACCCGAAGCTGCTCAATAACATTAACATGTAATCACTAAAGCGTCATATGTTTTCAACTCTATGTAACTCCAAATAGTCATTTCTTTATAATCCTTTAAAGCATTGACTATGCATTTTATTATTCTAGTGTACAAACTTGGCCAATAAGAACATCTCTCATATCTTGTTCATTTCCCAAGTTATGCAAATCATATTTACCTCCTCTTGAACTAGGAGTAGACTTCTTAGGTTTTGTTGTATTAACTTGGTCAAAAATTCTTTCCAATGCCACCATGCCCTTAGAAATGGGGTAAACCCACAAAAGTGGTTTACAATTCGAGTGAGGAAGGAAACGTTGTAAAAAATGACCCCATGCAAAAAAAAATGGTTTTTGGGGTTCGAACGAACTTATTGGTTCGAGTGAACCCATTAAATGCAAGGGCCCACCATTCTCACAAAAAACACAAAGACAAACCTTTTTTGAAAGGGGGTTTCGCTCGAAACCCCCTAGTTCACCCAAACCCCCCTTTTCCCACCTTCTCACTCTCTAGCACCAAAAAACTCCAAAATTTTTCGCTTCAAAGCTCGGGTTGAGGATGAAAATGGAGGAGACTTCATAGACCCAATTGGATGATGGTAGTATTTGAAATGAGCTATCCAACGAATATAATTTTAATATGTTTTGGTTATATTATGTATTTGTTTTTTTAGTTTTATTAAACATAGGATTTTCACCGAAAATCAAGCTATTTATTCTACACATGTGGAAAAATAGCATATTATAAAAAATAAAATTGAAAAATATGAGTGCACTAGATATTGAAGTCCTTGATCTAACAAAAAGAATTGAATTTCGATACATACAAAAAAAGTTACATGTTATACAATCCACCTATGTCTGAATTGTAATTGGTTTGACTTTGAAACTTGATTAAGGAAAAAATATTCAATAAAACACTATGAAACCAATTGGAAGCACTAGATATTGTAGTTAAAAATCTAAATTCGAAAAAATTAGAATTTTATCCTTCATGGAAAAAAAGTTATGCATTATATGGTGAGCGTCCCTCCTTAAAAATGTTGTTTATTGAAAAAAACTAGTTTTCGAAGGAGATAGAAAAATAAGTGCAATCTGATTCCAAAATTTTTGAAAAAAATATATTTAGAATCTACAAACAAAATGTCACACTTCACTAGTTTGCATCATCTTAAAATTCCTCATGGTTTACCCGCTATAGGTGCCCGAAATTGAAGATTTAGTTAGGAAAAAATATTTCAATGTCTAGTTTGGCCAAAAATTGTAAACCGGTATTGTAGGATCACCAATGGTGTTGGTCTTTAAGTTTATAAAACCTTCCTCAACCATCTTGAATGGATCCTTATCACATTTGTATATTATAATTTGGGCAATAAAAATTCCAAAGTTGGTAATGAACCCAAGAATGTGTCGATCATCTTTGAACACTTGAAAATTTCTAATATTATCTAGAATTTATGGTGAGGGCACCATCTCCATAGAAAACTTTTTTATTCATGATCTAGTCATTGATTGTAGAAAACTAGCAAAAATAGCAAGGGAATCTACAATATAGTTATTTCTCTTGGAGATTGACCTTATATTAAAGGCCTTGAAATCTTCAATCAAATCCCATTATTTTTTTTAGTAAGTTGCCAACCTCTTGTCATGGTAGGAGTATCAACTTCTTACCTGCCTCACTATTAGCTATGAATCTTCTTGTACAACAAAATACTTAACCTTCTTTTTGTGGGCTAGCAATAACCCTCTGATTAATGCTTCGTATTTGGTCATACTATTAGTGCATGTGAACTATAATTTGAAAGATACTAAGAAATATTTACCTTGTGGGTTAATCAATTCAATCCCAGCACCATTTCTTTGCTTGCACTTAGATACATGTCAAATTTGAGCTTCCACATTGTTTTCTTCTCCATGTTTTGGAGATTTCATTTGTCTTTGTAATGGGAATACTTTGTTGAATTGGTATATTGGGATCTATAATGGTGCTCTTTCTAGGTTTTCTTGGTTCTTCATCTTTGGGTAGAGGTAAATATTCTACTTGTGGTGTTCTGGGAGGAGACTTGATTGCATCTATAATTGTATTTGGTTCAACTTCCAACATCCTCTAGTCAAGGTTCTTAATGATCCCATTAGGGACTACCTAACCTTTTGGGGTGACTTTCCCAACATGTATCCTCTCTTTTGATTCTTGGAATTGCATCATTTTAACCCTTGCCATTGCATCTTAGAAAGTGGGATGGGAAACTCAAATTGGATTTGATTATGGATTTGGCACCATCCTGGTAGTTGGACTATTGAAACATCTATATACTTTTTGAGGTTAATCATATTGTCATACATCTTATACATACAATTCTTGAAATGTATAGTTAGAAGATTCAAACTCTTGCAGTCCTTTAAAAGGGATATCTTCACTTGTGTGTTAATCAGTAATTAAAGACATCATCATAATTTCATTCATTTTATACACTCCTAGGTCCATTTCTGTGAAAGCTACTTCATTAGGTGTGTTGTATTAAGTGATCATGTACTTTATCTTGAGTTCTCGAGATCTATTTTTATTTGGTTTTTTAATCATCTCCATGATAACCATTGCTAAGTAAAGTTTTTTGAAAACCAACCTCTTTGACACTTGGCCCATTCCTTGCTAAGCAACATTCCATCCATTTTGGGGATGTCCATGACATGTACATTGATGCATTTCTTAGATATGGGGGTCAACGACTAACTGCATAAGAACATTTTTCAATTCACCTATGACTTTGACCTCAATTTTGTCAAGCTATACCACTACTCTATTGGTTGGTTTAGGGGTCATTCCTAACTTTTGGCATATTAAGTATGGCATCACGTTACATGAGTCTTCATATTCAACCAAATAGTTATGTAAATTCATCCTGAACATTCTAACACTCAATAGAAATGGGGGAACTTTAATCTTTCCTTTAAATATGGTGGCTCTTGCATCAAAGGAACTTAAGGCTTACCCTTATCTTTTTGAGGACTAGGTACAATAGGTGTAGTTTTTGGATTATCTAGGGACTTAAATAATGCCTCCTTTTGATTGGGACAACTTTGCAACACATCATAAATAGATATATTCACTTTTGTCTTTTTCAACTCTTCTATTGCATTATATTTCTCCTCATATGAATTGGGAATTTTGTGGAACTGGGGACCACTAGGCTTGAAGGTACCCACAAAAGGTCCCTCAGGAGCTATGGGGTTGTTGTCAGTATGTGAGACCAGATCCAGGTGGGATCATATTAGTAGGTGGTTCCTGTTTACTCCTTAAGTTATATAGTTGTTCCTCCATTATTAAAAAGCATAAATGTTAGTGCTTTTTAGTTTTTTTTATTTTCAAAAGGAAACATAAATTCCTCTTCTTCCAAAAACCTTCCTTGGTTCCCTTCACTAAGTAGAGTACACAGGAATCAACCATCACTATATTCATGTTTTTAGGGGTAGACTAAGTGCTCCCTACATGATTCAATATATTATCTATATTTCTAGATAGTTAGCCTTGATGTGGTCAAGGGTTTCATGAAACCTACAACCATTTGTTATCATGTTTACATTAGAGCAATTTATGGAATTTGTGTTATCTAAAGGGTTCGGGACTCCTCCATTGTTGGGTCTAGTATTATAAAGCCTATTAGTCCTTTGTGAATTAAATTTTTTTCCTTAGAAACCCTTGTTTCTCTGATTGTTACCTTGAGAGTTGCAATTTTGGTTTGGGTGTTGGTTGTGGTTGATCCCGTGAGAGGGATTTATTCTCAACCGCGTGAGTTCATTTGTGACTTGAGATAGTGTCTTCTTCATGGCTTCTAATTCAGATGTCAATTGAACATTGGGGCCTTGGTTTGAGTGGGACCTCTAGTTTTGTTGCTCAAAGAATGCCTATCCACCTTGCCCTATCCCATTTGTGGCATTGATATCATGCCTATTTTTAAGATAAGTAATCATAGGGACTGTGTGGGAATGTTAAGGCAATAAATTTTGAGATGAATTCATTATACTTGGGATTAGATTCATCAAGGGTGTGTGGTTAACCAAGGCATTTTTTATAGTAGAAATTTGATTTGGCATACCAAGCAACCTTAAGGATGGTAATGTTTTAGAAGGATTCCTAGCCTAGGAGTCCATCTATTGGGAAAATATGATAAACTCATTGTGTACCATTTTTAAGGTGTCATAGCTTTCTTTGGGTAATCTTCTCACAAATAAATTGGTCAAGGGGTTTAGTGACCTGGATTATGTTTGGATGGTAGCTACTTTAGGCATGAAGAATGGGTCACCCAACCTCTTGTAGTTTTTGTGAAATTTGGTGTTGTAAATGTTGATAGGCTCATTGGGCTCTTTCCTACAAGACACAAATCAATGGTATAAAATGGCAAGATCTGTGTATACTTAGAACTGATTTATGAATTTATTTTCGAGAACTTTCCATGTGGTGATAGATCCTCTAGGGATATTAAGATACCAATTGTAAGATAATTCACCTAATGAGTAAGGGAATAGTCTGCAAACTATGTCTTGATAGCCAATTTGAGCTCTATTGTATATCTCCTTAAATGTTCTTATTTGATCTTCTATTGTTCTTGATTGCCCATATATAAATTTGGGACAAAAATTCTCAAATTTCTTTGGAGAAGTTCTCCCATGTTCAATGGAGGAGTCTCATTTGTTGTGAAAAAGGACATCCTAAATGGCGGGGGTGCAACCACTATTATAATCTATGATGAGGTTGGGCTCACGGGTAGGGTTTGTAGATCAAGGATTTCAAGTATTTCCATAGGATTTGAGGTTTCACCTTTGATCTTTCCCTTGTCACTTCTTTCCTTCCGGTGTTCAATTCTAAGAGATCCCCCTTGCCTGGGGTTGATCTAAGGACTCTTTTTATACCTATCTAGGGAGAAGGAGATGATGTTTCTCAGTTTTCCTAAATTAAGGGGGACCTCGTAGCACCAATTTTTTTGATGGTGGTTTTACCACAACCAACTTGCTAAGCAATAATGAATTATTACTCCTCTTGAGAATCAATATTCCCTACTTCAATGTTTCTTGAGTCAGGTCTTGACTATGATAGATAACTAAGTGGTTGATGTATACATGTTTCAACAAGGGGCTTGTATTTCTTTAGATTTTCTAGAAAACACATTCAAGGAATGCAATCAAAATAAAAAGATTTATTTATTTGAAATCACAACCAATTACATGTTAGTACATTACTTCAGATCGTATCTACATTATTTATATGCTCTTTCACCTATTTAAAATATCATAAAATAAATATCAAGATATTGAGGGTAAGAGAGAATTCTAAAATATGAACTAAAATTACATGGAAAATAGTAAGATTTAGTTCATTTATTAATTATGAGTGGTTAGACAAAATCCCAATAACAAATATCAAAGAAACTAGTATTCACACAATTGCTATTGACAATTTTCAAATGAATTTATCAATCTCAAAGTTTTCAAGTTATATCAAATCAGATCATCATCAAACATGTGTAGATTTGAGATAAAACTCTATTCAATATCACAATAACATAGAATATTTCATCAATTTAAACAATTTAGATAGAAAAAACCACCATACCATTAACAGAAATCAAGATCCAAATGCATGCAAACAAGGCACGTAATCCTTTGATTCTATAAAATGCTCTGACAAAATTCAGTAAGAAGTTCTACACTAAAATTGCATGTTATTTGTAAATACAAAATTTTTGATCCTTCACAATGACTAAAAGTTCCCAATAAATAGACTCATGCATCCCAAAATTTATGGATCTGGCAAAGAGTTAACTGAAGTCTAGTTAAAGCGCCCAATTATGATTTGCGTGAGAACTAAAACTAAACAAACAACTCACTTAGAACTGGAGTCTAATAAAAAACGCAGTGCTAGATTTGAAGTTAATTATCTGGGCACTTCATTTATTACAAAATTTATTTAAAGTTAACCAAATATCAAAATTTTGATTATTCTTTGCTAGGGAAAATATCAGAAAATGTGGTGATGACTTCATTCATCACATCCATTAGAGGACCTCAATGGTATTGTAACTTGATCCTCTATGAAAACACTAAGTTCTCCATCCTTTCTTGTAGATCGATAAAACCTGCTAGTTGATAACATCTATATTGATATTTCATTTCTGAATGTTACTTGCACATGAAAATGTCATCTATTAGATCTTTCATAAGGAATGAAATAACATCCCTTATCAAGCACTAAAGACAAGCCTTTTCAAATTGTATTGCAGAAAGAGACTATCTAAATCCATACTACAGCAAAATTTCGATTCATCAGATATCAGATCTCGGGAATAAGTCTCATCACTTGATAAAAGAGCCAAGAAATCTAAATGAATGAAGTCCAATATTAATTTTGAAAAATATGTATTCATTCATGCGCCCTTTTGGGTTTACGGGATTAGGCTTACTGCCTATATTTACTTCTTATTTGGTGCAATTATTAAGGGAGACACTCACTAACCGAACCTGATAATTACCTTTCAGTAAATGAATTATTGTCGAGGGTCGAGGTTCAAACAAAACATTTATCCCCTATCTTAAAACATCCTTAAATGTTAAGAAGAACACCCGATTTTCGATATTTGATATATGAATGAAACAATTTTCACCTAGCATCGAAGACCATGTTTCAAAGGTAAATACTATCTCTTAAATGTTTCTTTTCGATGATGGGTAGAGTGAATCCTCAACAGTTTTGCTTTAGTACTTTTCTTTGGAATTGAAGGTCGTGGTGACGTTAGTTTTTTATCCTTTCAAATTTTAATCAATAATGGACCTACTCGATTATCGACAATTAAGGGAGAGAGACTTATAGTGGGCCACCCTAACTTTGAGCTTCTCAAAGTCTTATGTGAAAATTTCTAATCACTCCCAAATTTGTACATCAACTTATTTGGCAAGTCCACTGCTTATAAAAATTGGTTTCAAGGCCACATCATCAAATATGATGCCACATCAACATGCTTTGTCAAGGTATCCAAAAAGGCCCAAAAAAAAGGTGAGACTGATAGTGGGTCACTACTTGTCATGTATTATTGGTGTGCTGATGTGGCATCACATGATTTGTTAATTTGTGTACTTTATGGATAAAAGTGTTTTGAAATGGATATTAAGTGTAAGTTTATTGGATACTAAACCTACCTACTATGGGGCCCACTCAGACCTACTTTTATACCCACCATTGGACCCCTACCCACTATAGGCTCCTTTCCCTTAATGACAATGTAAATGCATGATCTTCTTATTGGGAGTCAAGTTTCAAACATAACGTTTACCTTCTCTTAAAATTAACACAAAACTTAGATGAAATATCCAAATTTTTATATTTGAAACACTAGATGTTCTACCCAAAATCTATTAAGTCTTTGTTTGTCGAATATCAAGATTTGGGAATTTGGTTTAACCCTATCTAAGTTTGGGATGATCACAAAGGATATCCCTGATGTCCAATATCCGATGACAATATAAACACATGCTCATTCTTGTACCTTTTTAGGAGTCAAGGGTCGGGCCTGTTTCTTTCTCCTTATTCTTGAAGACATTAAAGAAAGCAGTCAATCACCTATACCCGATGCAATAAGAATAAATTTTATCAAGCATCGGGGATCAGGGATGACCACTATCTTTGAATGATTTATTTTAATAGTTGGTAGGATAAAACCTCGACATTCGATTCCAAAAATAGAAGGGTTTTTCTTCTTTTTCTTTATCACTTTTTTTAGGAGTCAGGATTCAGGCATAACATTTATTTATCATCACTTAAGAGTTTTGCAAATAAAGAACCTACCCGATTGGCAACAATTAATGGATTGCTAACACATAAATATTCTTTGTCAGGAGTTGAGTGTTTCCAATAAAATGTAACCCTTAATTCAAGGTTTAAATGACACCCTTGAGGCCCAACGTCTAAAACCATGAGGTGTTTCATCAAAATCCATTAAGTCGAATCATTTGTTAGACATTAGCATTTGGAAATGTGTTTTATCTTTGTCTTTAAAGTTTAGGAGGGTCATGAAGGATATCTCTGATGTTTGATATATGAAATTATTAACTCCATTTTTAAAGGGAAAATCTTATCGAATATTGAAGTTCAAGGACATAGGTTAATTCTTACATAATGATCTTTAATGTGTGCGGTTAACAACTAAAACTTGAAACCTAAAACTAGGTAAAATCCTAAGACAAAAGCATTCATTGAGGTTGAGACAAAGGATCCTTTAGAAATCATGGCAAAAAGGGGACCCGAGGCTTGATACGATGATGTCAAAAATGTCCTTGATTGGCATGCTCGATCAAAACATGATGAATGCCAATGTAAAAGCAAAGGAAATAGAAGGAAAATGAAGAATAATGAAATGAAAAAATACGAAATGACAAAAATACAAAAAAAAGAAACAAAAATAAATGCAAAGAAATACCTAACTGAATGAAGAACACAACAAAACCATGCAGTAGACCAAAAAATCCATGGAATTGAAACAAGGTTTCAATCTTGGATCCTATCTAGAAATTGCAAAGGAGAAAAGGAAGAAATGGATGAGCGACAAGATGCCACCACCATCGGACTTTTAGGGTTGGTGATATCGCAAGACAATCATCTCTACAAAGGAAAGCCCGAAGACCAATAAAACAAAAAAGGAAAACATGGACTGTAATGAATAGGCATCAAGGGTCAAACTCAACAAAGAAGGCATGACAATCCTGAAGATCTTGAAACTTTGACATGTGACCAAAACACAAAGGAAAAAGGAAAATGAAAAATGGAAGGAAAAGGGAAACAAAGGGAGGAAGGGAAAGAGAGAAAACAAAGGAGAATGGAAAGGAATAAAAAGGGAAGCCCCCATTTTGTCAGAAACAAAATGGGGTGTGGGTGCATGGCACAATAAGAATCATATGATTCTTGATCTAACTCCCTATCACCCTCTAATATTGGTTCCCCCTCTTCTTCCTCACTCAGACCTTCAATATAGAAAAAAATATTACTACATTTATGTCCTCGATTGTATTTGTTCTCACAATTGAAACACAACTTTATTGATCTCTTCACCTCAATTTGTTATGGAATCAACCTAATAGTTTGAGGTAATGAATGTGTAGAAGAGCTCCTTTCTCTTATGTTTACAATCCCTTGTCGTCTACTAGTCAAAAAATTCTCCTCAACTTGTATTGTCATAAGTATTTCTTGTGACAAGGATTGTAGTTGGAAAAATTGTACCTCATATTTAATTTGGTCCTTTAAACATCCTAGAAATAGTTCATTTAATTTTTTTTCCATCACATTCTCCACTCTTAGAAAAAGGGTTTGAAATTGTTAAGTATAGTCCTTGACTGTACCTTTATTTCTTAATTTAGTGAGTTGGGAGAAGTAGCTATCCATAAACTTATCTCCATAATGGGTAGCATGTTCCTCTTGAAAAATTGACCATGCAACCAAACAACCCTTCTTTCTCTTCTCATAACATAATGATGTTAAATAAATTTATTTAGTTCCAAGTGTAATGATGTCATAGCTACCTTCTATCGACTAGGAACATGATGAAGATCAAATAACTAGTCAATTTGGCAAAGCCAATTGGTTGGATCCTTGTCATCAAACTTTCTCATATCCAACTTGGGTATGAATTGTTGAGACATAGGATTATTGAAGGGATGATCCTTCTTGAGATATGGGTCAAGCCAAAAAATCATGTCCATCAAAAGCATTATCTTCCACCTTACTAGTTGAATTGTCTCCCTTATAATTTATATCATGGATGGGTGATTTGAATTCACTCATATCCTTTTGAATGTCCCTTTCGATTAACAAAATTTCTTTAGTCATGGGTGTTGGCAAGAAGTTGAGTCCACTTTTTGGCCAAAAAGTGGAAGTGTTTTCCCTAATTTTTAGAATTTGACACATTTGACCTTAAAATTTGAAGCACTTAGAGATTGAATCTTCAAAAAAGTCATTGATCATAAAATGTAGTACTCAGAGTCTAGTTTCCAAATATGTAATTTATTTCAATACCCAAATTGTACAAATTGAATTTCAATAGGCATTTTTAAAAACCACTATTTAAAAGTCACTTTCTTTTTTTACCATACCATGCACGTGTACGACATCCACATTTTGACCTAAATTATCATATTTTTCTAAATCCTTTTAGGAAAATATTTGTGACTCACTAAAGCTTATTCTTGATATTTTTTTGTAAATTTTTTATTGAATTTTTTTTGTTAAATTTTTATTAGGCATATTTGTTGTTTTGAAAAATCGTTGTGTACGACACACATAAGATGACCTAAACTTATCATTTTTTAAATTTTTTAATTGAAAAGAATTGTCTGAAGTTTGTTCTCATGCAATCCGTTTCGTCAAAATGTTATGTTGATCAAAAGTTATTAAAATAGTAAAAAACCTTGATATTTAAAGTTTATGGACCAATTTCATTAGAAATTAATTGAAAAATAGAAAAAATAATCCAATTGTAAAATAAATTATATATTTGGAATCTGCATTGTCTGATCTAAAATGGGTTTTAATTTCGTAAAAAAAATTGCAAAAAAAATTGTCAGCCATATGTCCAAACTCAGTATTTGTCTTTGACATTATTAGGACCTTCAACTTGCAGGTCAAACCAGGTTGAAGGCCTAGGTTTGGATTCCCAATGCTTTTCCTGAACCAAAATAGAAGGCAAAAAATTGACCACAAAGCAAATCAAATTTCAAATTTTTAGAAATGGGATCTCATTTCTCAATATTAAATGTCATGACCATTGACAGGGAAACGAGATCCCACTTTATAAACAGGATCCCATTCCTTTGTCAACGGTCCCCACATTAAATATAGGGAACGTGATCTCGATTATGAAACGGGATCTCATTTTCTATAAATGGGATCTCGTTTGTTTTTAACCCTAATTTTTTAAATTTACTACCAAAGTTTACTGTGAAGTCTGCAACTTCACATGTACGGCATAGTACGACATATTGGGCGGTTTTACATCAAATATTTTCTTTGCAAGTGGTGAACTTGCATTTTTGATTGATTTTTTCAATGGAGGCATCATATAAACCATTTTTGAAGTGGAATTGTGTTAGTTTTGCACTCATTTGGAGGAAAAAAAGGTCTTCAACTTGCAATATATGGATTGAATTTTTCAAAGGAGGAACACAAGAGCAAGAATTTTGTCCTTATAGGTCTTCAACTTCCAATTTGGATTTATTTTTTTGAAGAATTTCACTATTGATATTCATTTGTGCTTGAGAATTTTATAATCATGGGAGATAAAGCTCGTAATAAGAGGAGGAAGATATTGACTCCTGAAGAAATTGAAGCAAATAAAAAGGAGAGACAAAGAAAAAAGAAAGAAGAATGAGAATTAAATCAATGAAAGATGGGGGAGCATCCAATTCCATAACTATTGAAGATGAAAACATTGAGGAGACCATGGTTGTAGATGAAGCTAATTTGCAAGAAGAAAATTTGGAGAAGAATATGATTATACAAGCAACTCCTACTATGTCTTCAAATCCCTCTTTCAATGCTATGGAGAATGTTTCAATATGCACAAATCTAGGTATGTCTTCAAATCCACATGTTAGTGAAATGGTAAATTCATATGTAGAAGTTTTACAAGATGTTGGACTTAATGATGTTGACATTGATAATGTTCAGAGAAATGAAACTTTTATAGAAATTGTTGAAAATAAAAAAACAAAAATATTTTGTTGAAAATGAAAATGAGAATGATCCTTTTGTTGAAAATGAAAATGAAAACCATTTTGTTGATGAAAATGAAAACGAAAACCATTTTGTTGATGGAAATGAAAATGAAAATCATTTTGTTGATGAAAATGTAAATCATTTTGAAGTTGAAAATGAAAATGAAGATGAAAATCTAGAATGTGATGTTGAATTTAATGAAAATACTTTTTTTAAAATTGAAAGTGGTGTTTTAGATAATCTTCCTGGTCAAATTTCTTGGAGGCAAATAAGAACACATGCGAATAGAATATACAAGCAATTCTTTTATCGTAAAAAAATTGCATTTCAATGTCAACTAATGATGCAATTGATGAGAATGCAAAAAATGAGGAAAATAATGAAAAGGTTAGGCTTTTTTGTTCAACCAAAAAGAAAAGATCAATCATTAAAACATGTTATGTCTACTGTTGCTAGTGCCATTCAATCTATTGGAAAAAATAGTCGATCTAAAGATAAAAATGCAGCAAGAAGAGCCATAACAACTGTTATAGTTAATAAAGAAACTTTGAATAAAATAATAGTAAGAAATATTAGTGAATTTTTAAAATACATACTAAAACATTGCTAAGAGCAGCAAAAAGAAGAGAAAGTATGGAAAATGATCCTATCAACCAATATTGGAGTTTCAGTGGTCGACTCCTAAGGTTTGATATGAAATTGAATGTTGATATTAAATCTTTAATCAAAAATATTGGCATGATAATACTAGAGTTTCATCTAATACTAGAGATGTTTTAAAATTAAGGGTGGGTTCCAAAGTTCATGATCCTCACCCAAAATGCCTATTAGATACAACACAAACTGAATTTTATAAAAAATTTTGTGGTGATTTAGTTTTACCTGGTAATATTAAAATAAGTCAAAGGTCTTTTGAAAAATGTAAACCTTGGTATGTAAAAATTAATAAGCAACGAATATCTTGTTGTAAAACACATGTTCAATTTCATTATTTTTATGATATTTTTCAATATATATGGTGTACCTTGCATACTAACATGATTATATAGGAATGTGGTATTAATATGCCACCTAAAGCAATAAGGGAGTTTATTTTAGGTTTGTTTTGTGAAAGATCTAATGGTAAATTGTTTTATTTAAGTTCTTGTGTTTTTGGATAATGCATTAACTATGGAAATCTTTCATTGTTAAGAATTTGTATGCATGGAAGTGTTGATAATGATTTTGGACTTGAAAATTAGTAGATGTTAAAAGATTTAAGAATGTTCAATATTCTTTAATAGATGGAAAAATAGGAAAGCGTTGTGATTTAGTTACATAAAAAGTTAGTGTGCATGCATTCATGAGTGAATTTAAGAATAAGATTGTATCAAAATATGTCATGCACTCTCAACATGCTCGATGGCTTGATGGCCAATTTCGCGCATGTAGAAACACTTTTCCAATTGGCAGTATACTTTAAGTCATTGTTTTGCGGAAAATTATACTCTAGCTCCACAACAGGAAATTCAATCACAGTATTATAATTTAGTGCAAGTAGCTATGTTTGTCCATATTGTTTATAGACATGCAGATGATAGCACTGAGGATGATATAAAATTTTTGAGGGAGTATCATTTTTATTTGAGTGACAACCGATTACATTCATCATAGTTTGTTCAATACTGTTTCAATATATTTTATAGAAATTTAAGAGAAAGAGGAATCCAAATGAAAGAACACCTCATACGGTCATATAATTGTACAGGGAATTCAAGAATGCTCAAATGTTCTATTGGTTAAGTAGGGTTCACAAGGAACTTAATGTCCAATATGTATGGAGTTTTTTTGAAGCTAGGCATGGTAAAGGAGAACGTGATGGAGTTGGTGCATGTGTCAAAAGAATTATTGCTAGAGAACAATTAAAATTTGAGGATGCAGTAAAATTTAAAGATGCACGTGGGATTGTGGATTGCTGTAATACAAGATTATATGCACCTGGTTCGAGTGAGTACTCTATAGTTCATCAATTATTTTGGTTGGTTGAAGAAGAGAACATTGTACCTAGAGTTGACTATGAGACAATCAGTGGATCTACTAAATGGAATTCATTTAGGAGTTCAACGACAAGCACATGGAATATTTGGACAAGGGATCTTGCATGTTTTTGTTAGTTTTGTATCTCAGGAGATTGGGAAGTATGTGAAAATACAAAATGGGTTGAACAGTGGGAGCAAAGATTGTTGACACCTGCACAAGCACATGATCAATATGAAAGAACTATTGAAGAAAATGATCATGTGTTTGCATTGGAAGACTATGACCGTTTTTCAGACCTTGTAAAAGAAGGTAATTTTTTTATATGGATATGTGCAAGTTATTAAATCAAATTTTTTTTGCAGGACATGTGTATGTTGTTTTTGCACTTGAGGGGAATGAAGAGAAAACACAATATTGGTTGGCTCGTTGTGTGGAGACTAAACATAAGTTAATAGCACCTTGAGAAGATGATGATGGTTATCATCATCCAACAGGTACGATGATCCCCTTAAGACATCCCCTTAAGCAAATTTTGATAACAAGTTTTTGATCCCATTAAGAAATTTTTTAGAACAAGTCTTTGATCCCCTTAAGAAAATTTTGATAACTTATTTGATGATGATTTTCATGTTTTTGAATAGGATCAGTGGTGGTTGTTGGCACTTGGCTACAAAAATACCTAACAAGGATGAATGGTCTACTTGCATTCGAAGATTATGAAATGCATAAAAAGATTATACACTATTCACATTTGGTGGTGGCAACAAATATAAAACTAGATTGGTATCGTGGAAGACCTGCAAATAAAGTGTTGTGGAAAATTTCTATGGAAGAGCATGAGATAATCATAGATGCATTGCAAAAAAGAGAGGATCCAGATGGTATAATGGAATAAGTGAATACAGGTAAATATAGTTTTTGTTTTATATTGTCCTTTTAAATAGATTAAATACATGTTTCGATATTGGTCAAGTGTGTTTTTAGTTGAAATTGATTTAAATTGTCCTTTTATAGATCCTTAAGCCATAATCACAAAAAGGATCTAGTCCATGCAGATTCAACGTAGACAACATGGAATACTTGGTAAAAACATGTAATTATTAGTTAAATTATATTCAAATACATGTTTGATTATATATTGACATTGCTTGTACATTAATAGTTAAAATTGATTTATTATCCCTTTTTGTAACCTTAAGCCATCATTGCATTGATAGATCATACTTTGAAACAAAAAGGAGAGGATGCCTGGATTCAACCTACACACATGTGTGGAATACTTTTAAATGTAGGTGCTTGAGTTGTTTACATATAGATAGTTTTATATAAATTAAAATATGTATGTTTTGATGATTTCATTAATATTGCTTGTACATTTTTGATATCGGGTGGTGTGAAGACCTACTATATTCTAGGCATGAGTTTGAGATGTTCTTCAAATGGCATATCCAAATTTTGTAAACATTTTTTGAGATTACATATATGTACATGTACATACTTACACAATTAAACATTTTGTACAAATTACAAATACATGTACATACTCAATTATGTACTCTATATACTTTTATGTATCTAAATCAATATTCTATATATTTTGTTTATTAAATGTGCATGTTTTCCTACTTTGAAACTTTATATTTGATTGTATAATCACTAAATATCATGCATAAATTATTGTTAAATCAATTATATCATGCGTAAACTTTCTATAAATTATTGTTAAATCAATTATATCCTTAAGATGTTGTATTACAACCCCTCAAGACATCCCCTTAAGACGTTTTGTATTAACACATATCCTAAATATTATACTCAAGACATCCCCTTAAGACATTTAGTATTAAGACGTTGTATTAGGACCCCTTAAGACACCCCCTTAAGACATCGTTTTAGGACCCCATAAGACGTCCCCTTAATATAAATTAGTACTGGATGCTATTATTTGTTTTGATAGCTTATAAATTAGTGTTAGATGCTATTATTTGTTTTGATAGCTTATAAATTAGTATTCGATGCTATTATTTGTTTTGACAACTTATAAATTAGTATTGGATGCTATTATTTGTAAATTATGATTTATTGACTAATTATTGATTGATGTGAATTCAATAAGTTCATTGACTAATTATCGCTAATTATTGAATGTACATATCATGTATATCATGTATGGGATCACTAAATTTGTAAAGTACAAATATTAAAATTTCCTCTTAATTTCAACTTTAATTTCATATTTATATTTAATTTCACATTACTATCCTATATTAATGTCTTGACTATGAACATAAAATGCATAAATGTACATCTATAAATTAAAATTTCAAACAATAATAAAGTCCATAATTTACAACATATTAAGTCCATGACACCAATAAATTAAATGCATGAAATAAATTCCACAAGAGTACAACCCATGAACTAAAGTCCAACAAAGTACTTGACCCATGAAATATAAAGTCCAACAGAGTATATGAGAAACCAAATATGTCTAGTCCATAAAATAATGAAATATAACCCATAAAATCATGTTTAGGTCATGCATTGTCTCTATAATCAAGAAACCTCTTCACACCATGCGGACTATGCGGATGACCTGAAACACTCTATACAAGAGAAAGATGAAATCAGATGTAAGATGACAAATGATTTAATGACAATTTAATTTAAAATTCATCATAAAATTAAATTACTATCGTATTTGGGTTTGCATGCTTTGGTGCACATGGAACAACCTCTAAATTCTCTGAATCAATCTACAGAAACAAGACAAAGAAAGTTGAAATTAGATGTAAGTCTACAATTAAAAATGATTTAATTCAATTAATTTATAATTTATCATATTTTGATTGTACCGTATTCTGAGGTTGTACACCCTCTTCTCCAGGACCTATTTCTACATACTCAACTACAAGATGTGTCTCATGCTATAAAAGAAAAATAATTTAAAACATGAATTAGCTCATATATATATATATATTCAATTTAAAATTTAAAATTAAAGTTATTTAGAATATTTAATTTGTAATTGACTTTAAATATAATAAAAAATTTAAATTACCATGATATTGGAGCTTGCTCTGCATGTCCTCCTATAGGTGTAGCTATGGCTAGGTCAGGAAAAAAAGTTGCACTAACATACTCCTGCAAGATCAAATTTAAAGCATGTATACTTGAATTAGGCTAAAATATATATATTCAAGTTTGCACATTTTGTGTAGAAAATTTTTAAAACCTAAAAACCAGAGGCCTCCTGAGCCACAACATCTAAGGTTTTCCCGAAGCCCATTCTCATTGTTGTATCGACCTCCACATGCATGTAGACATTTTTAACGCTTATGATATTTACAAGTGTGCATACACATTTGATATATAGTGAATTCAAAATTCATAATTGTAACTAGACTAATGCAACTTAAACAATTTACAATATAAATGTACCTTCCCCTGATCTATGACACCTGATACTAGAGGAGTGCTCAACAACCCCTTGAGTGGAATCGACGTGGAAGCTGATTGACTCCCCTAAACCAACATATAAATATTTTAAACATATGTTCATGATTCAATTATAAATTTAAAACTCAAGTTAAAAATCATTTCATAAATAATTTAGAAAATTGAAATCAAAATACCCCAAAATAGTTTCCAACAAGGACCGGTGTCGATGTATATACTTGTTGAGAAAATGATTGCCCTATCATTAGTGTCATCTATACATCAAACAGTTCAATTGTTAAAATGTATTGAAATTTTTTCTTTGATATATACATTCAATAAAATTATTATAAAAACAACATGTAGATGCATATTTATACCTGTGTCGCAGTGTCCTCAGGGTGATGGTCTGCTATAAGAAATTCTACAAATGAACTGAGGTGACCAGATGAACCACCAGAGTCTCGACGTCCACCCGAACTAGGTGTGGCTTGATCGAGTCCATAGCATAATTGGTGGCAACTAGTACACACATGTGGGGCCCTCAACACTCCTGGAGTGGTACTCGGACTAGCTCCATAATACACTTCTCCATCATCGTCATCTCTATGCTTCCTATTCACAATCGCAGAAGCATGTTGATCAAGGTCTCTGACAAGCATACTAAGGGATCCTAATGTGGAGACCACCGCAAGCTGATGCACAGGTGTAGGAATGGGAGGACCAAGAGCAACAACAAGGGGTTGCACATGCACAGGGCGTTGGGTATCAACCCTTTCCCCTAACCTTTATCATGGAATGCCGCCACCAACACCCTGAAATGATTTGAAATCAAAATAATTGGGCTTTTACCCCATAACATACTCTACATATAGTTTCCTCAAAAAATATAATGGTACCTCCCAATTAGCATGTGGTGGACTATCAAAAACCATATATCATCTATTCCAAAACTGTGCACTCATCTGGGGATGCAAAACCACCTCATGGATATTCTAGATTTATTGGCAGGAATGGGCTACCGAGTAATAGGGTCGAGAAAGTATGGGGCTAGGTGGGCTTTTGTTAGCTTAAGGTCTAAAATTTATCTATACAAGAGACTATTTGCATAATACTATCGCATCTACTCCCTCTCTCATCGATGCCTATCAAGATCAGAATCAATAGTCATGATGGCATCCACAACATTTTGCATCGTAGATGCAAAACATCTAATGTGAGGAGGAATTAATGCTTGACTCTGCATAGCATTGATTTGATTTTGAATGGTTGCAACTTGATCATTTATACAGGCTCGCAAGCGAGCCTCATCAGATGTAGTTGGTGTTGAAGGGGGAGGTGGAGGGGGAGGTGGAGGTGACTAAGGTGGTGGATTGAGGATATCGTCTATGTTAAATTGATCCATGATGTTAAATATAAGTGCACCTACATTAAATTATACAAAATTAACATACAAACTTACAAAATTAAATTTGTTTAAATAGGATGTGGACATTGTACATATACATACACATACATATACATTGATTGAACATTCAAATCAATATACACATACATACATATAAATTGTTTTAACATTCAAATTAATATACAAATTTCAAAATTTAAGATCTAGAACTATGCAATTTTAATACATGTACATACTAAAATATAAACTTGAAACATTCACAAAAACCTCATTTTATTTCTAACACACACACACACACACACACACACACACACACATATATATATATATATATATTACATTTTTCCAACAAGACAAATCATGATCTAGTAGTTAGTCATAAAATATATACTATTATAAATTCATCATTAAAAGTTCATAAATTCCACCAAATTCATAAATTCATGTCACTAAAAATATCCATCTAGAACCAAAATCATAAATTCAAGTCCCTAAAAATATCCATCCAACCAAATTTATAAATTCATCACACAAAATATCCATCGAACCAAATTCATAAATTCATAACTATAAGATCATTGTCTTAATTTAGAAACTATTGTGGCTCTCTATTGCATCTCTTCATTTCTTTGTGTTTTCCTTTTCAGATTTGGAAGTTCTCCTCTCCTCTAGCCATTGTCGATGCTCATCTAAGATCCCATACATAACCCTAACAACATCAACAATGGTTTGCATCCTAGATGCAAACATCCTCACAGGTGGTGCGACACATTCTTCATTATGAATAATGTTGATTTGATCTTGGATGGTTCTAACATTGTCATTGATTCATGCTTGCAAACGAGCACCATCGATTTCAGGTGGTGGAGGTGGGGGGTTATGAGGTGGAGTGGGTGGAGGTGGAGGTGAAGGTGAAGGCGGTGGACATGGATGGCGTGGAGGTGTATTGCAAATATTATTCAATTGATCTATGTGATCTCTAAGATATGAGTGAACCTGCATTAGATTTGTAATTTCAAAATGTAAGATACATGTTTAGGAAATACCCTTAAACCATTCAATATAAATGGCCTAATTGAATAGAAATGATAAAATATGTAAGCCTCATTTATGTCTAAGGAATGTTACTTGAATGAAAAAACAATTAAATATTAATATAGGATTTTATGAATGCTATAGGGTTTATGGTTTATAGTTTAGGATTTAGGTTTTAGGGTAATAGGATGGCTTAAGGGGTTCTATGTAGTAAGATCCTAGCACAAAATGACATGGCTTATGTGAATAAAATTTGGTGAAGATGCCTAATGCAACCAAATTTCATTAAGGTCCTAGGAAACTTCACCAAATTTTATTCACTTGAGCCATATCATTTTGTCCTAGGACCTCACTATCTACATAGATCCCCTTAATCCATCCTATCACCCTAAACCGTAAATCGATCAACCTAGATCATGA
>VDFB02271358.1:879501797-879590376 GCA_007258455.2 Sequoia sempervirens
TTTCCCAAAATAAACTCCACTTAGGCAAAAACACCCGAGTCAAAACCAAAAGGTATCCCACACAAAAATTTCCTAAAAAGAAAGCTCCAATACTCCCATTATTCACGAACAACAGGGGAATGACGAGGGTGTTGCACAGATGGTTGCCGTTGCACCAAAAGATCGACCTGTTAATGCCCAATACAATTGCCAGAGTTAATGAATCAATGGGAGGCAGTTAAGCCATGTCACGAACCTGAGCGCTGCACTGCACACCTTGCAATAGAGGGCATAAAACCCATCTAGAGCCATGTGCAACACAATGGGTTGCCAATCAACTCTAGCAGCAGAGCCACTAAAACCAACGCCAACTACTGTTGCTGATCCAAGAATAGGGGTTCCAATCCACCATCCAAAACAAGGAGGCCTAGGAACAACTTTCTCATGCACAAGGAAAGGTGTAGACCAGGAAAGCCCAAAACCAACTGCAGCAAGAACGTTGCCTCCCGTAGTCACAACTTCCCCAACCACAACATTTGCATCATCAACAACAACACCTCCAACTCCAAACAAAATCCAATTGCACCCTCCACACAAAAGAAGGGACGTGATGAGCAAGTTCACAGGAGCTCCAAACTGAGCGAGCCAAATGGTGGGAGCAGAAACTCTGTCGTTGTCGTTGTCATCATTGTGCTCTGAACCAGAGCTCTCGCTCTGCAGATTTGAAACCTCTCTCTCACTTCGCCTGTGGTCCCTCTCTTGCAGTGCTTATGTGTTACTTTTTCTGTTATTTAAAATTTATCTTTCATTTCAATTCAACTTTTGGGTATTCTTCTCTCTAGGCTATTATTTCTATGGCATCTACTTGTTTTTGGATCTAGATTTTGACTGTAGAGGCTCAAATACTCTTCTAGATTAAGAGCCATGCTCAAATAGACACTCTTCTATTAAATGGGTAATGCATTGATTGCATGGGAGTTGAATTGGTCTTAAAATCAAGGAAACAATTTCTTGTAGAACAGTCAATGTCATCCGTAGAAATGTTGGAAGCATGACATTTATGAGAAGGGCATCTTTGTGGAGCGGTTGTTTGGGAGAATGATAAATGCAATAAAAATTTAAGCTGGTTACTATATTTGATTTATGTCTTGTTTGAGAGCATTTTAGAATATGTATATTTTGGAAAGTTTTTGTTGAAACTAGAAATTTTGAAGCAGTTTTAGTTCATCTAGGTGTGCAAATTAATTGGTGAATTCAAAATCATGCTCATTTTTTCCAACCTTTTTGTGTTTGGTTGTTTTCATATTTCTTTCATATTGCAAACATACAAGACAGTGAAAGAGCAGGTCTGCAAATGCAGCTTGTATTGCAAACATTTATCACAGATAGTTGTTATTATAGTGTCTTATGATGGGGTTTGATTGCTTTGAGTTAATTCTAGGTATTCACAACCTAGCAAAAACTGAGGAAGAAGCTGATGTAGGTGACAGGCAACTTATCAACTACAAATTTTGTCATCTTTTGGAACTGTCTTGCCTGACTCTAGTTTTAAGTGTTCTGTAGAGTCCATTGTTTGTGATGGGTTGCTAGACAGTGTAATAGGCTATCTTGTTGCCATACGCAGTTGGTAGTTTGGATGAGAAATATAGCAACAAAGTTTAAAAAGTTAGGCAGGTTTGAGAAGGTGAATGGTTTGACAAATTTTGTATAGCTTTGAAACTAAATAACATACATAATTATGCATAATCATGAAAATGATATAAAACTTAAAAGATAGCTTCCAATCACCAATGTCTACAGCATTTTAAAATTTGGTACATAATTGATAATACTCTTATGCAAGATTTAGATAGAGTGGCACTTGCTCTTGAATTACTATAGTTTAGGCCTTGGTGCCATGAGGCTCTAAAACGTTTCAAACTTCTTCAAGGTTGAAACTTGTTACATGATCTAATTTACTATTATAAAATACAAGTAGTGCCAACTTCTTAACCCAATGCCATTCGCACACAGGCTAGATATCACAATTACATGAGAAAAATGAGGTTTGATGTCAGTTAAAATGCTTATCTGACATTGGCAGTTTCAGTCAAATAGATTTGGACCTCTGAAATTAATTCAAGGTTCGGAGAAAATCCTTGAGGTTTTCGTCTAAGCATAGTTTGAGGACTCGGACTCCTTGGACTCCCAAGTCGTAGGGCTTGCCGAGTCGACTTGCCAAGGACTCTCAAGCCAAGTCTTGGAAAGTCTAGGCTAGGACTCTCGAGTCTTGGTGAGTGACTCGTGCGAGTCCTAGAGTCAGAAGTCCCAACTTAGGACTCTTGGCATCGCTTGGAAATAATGGGTATGAATGCTTAAAACTTGTTTTTTGTTTGTTTTTTTCATTTGAAAATTTGAAACTGAGTATGAATGATGAAATTTCAAATATTGAGTGTTTGAAGATCATATAACATGTGTAATATTTGAATTATGAGAAATTGACAATCAAATTAGGCTCATTATGTTCTCTAACTACATTAATTTTTTTTTGTTTTTTTTGTAAAACTACGGTTTCTTCTATGCTGAGTCCTAGCTGAGTTTTTTTCCAAGTCCATGTCGAGTTTCGAGTCCGAGTCCTATTTTGGGCTGCCGAGTCTGCGCCGAGTCCGAGTTTTCCAACTTTGGCCCAAGGTGTAAATTTTAATGAACAGATTATATGCACAAAAACTTAATTCAAATCAGACAAAATAACACAGCAGATACCCTGGGAAAACCCTCCTCTTGAGGGAGAAAAACCCAGCAACAAAGATCTCTCTTATATATAAAAACAGTGGCAACAATTCTCTTTACAATGAGGCCGAACACAAGGCCAATATTCTGTACCTACACCAGATACAATAACAGATAATGACCTGCACTTCTGACAATATAAAACTGCCCTTCAAAGATATTCGCAATTTGCTCTTGATCAAGTTCGCACTCAGCTCTAGATATAATTCGCACTCAGCACTTGAGAGATTCGCACTTGACTTGCCTCTTGATAAAATTCACACTTCTCTTGAAGAAATTCGCACCTTAATGAATAGAATAAATCGGACTTTCTTAATAATCAAGAGATGAAGGCGACCTTGTATATATACAAGTGAGAGAGGTCGCACCTCTTCATATTACAAGGTTGGCCAGAATACAATAATATAAATAATAAATACAAATCATAAGGAAGGTCGGCCTCAAGTGAAATTATAATGTTGCCAAGAGAAGCGCCCACCTTAAATAAATGACTCATATAAATAAATAGCCGATAGGCTACATTTATTTATGTCTTCACTCGTGGCTGGAAGGATGAACCTGAAGTTGCTCAATAACATTAATACTCCCTCTCAGCTAGGGAGAGAACTTCCAGCTGCTCAAGACAAATCATCTCAACATGATGCTCATCACATTGGCTACAACCAGATGTGAAAAGAAGAATATCACCTCAACGTGATATTAGATATCGCCTCAATACGATATCAACCATAATGGCAACAACCACACTATGGTGTGTACAAGTGTTCATCACTTGCGTGATGTTGTCACCTCAATGTGACATTCACAAGTACAAGATATGTCATGGAGTCTCACACATGACATCCACCATGACTCAAGCTCAGAGGGTGGAAACAAGGGCTTACACCTCAAATTCCTCCGTCTCAGAGGAAAATGCATTAACAAGGACTTGCACCTCAAATTCTTCCGTCTCAGAAGAAAATGTATTAACAAGGACTTGCACCTCAAATTCTTCCGTCTCAGAAGAAAATGTATTAACAAGGACTTGCACCTCAAATTCTTCCGTCTCAGAAGAAAATGTATTAACAAGGCTACACTGATACTGAGACTCTTACTCAGTCAAGGCTGAATTCTCCACCATACCAAGCTTATCTCGGAAGTACTCAAACTTTATCTTGGCGAGAGGCTTGGTGAGAATATCTCACACCGCTTCATCGCTAATGTAATTCAATCAGATACCCTTTCCTAGTACCACATATCTCTCGAGTATAGTGGTACTTGATCTCAACATGCTTGGTTCTCGCCATGAACACTGTGATTGACATAATGCTTCACACAACTCGACATTACAATGAATGATAGGTAGGCTCCATTGATTGTCCAACAATCTTGGTAAGGAGCTTACGGCCAACCGCTTCGAAGTTGCCATACAAGCCGCAATGTACTCTCGGCCTCAGCCGTACTCAATGCTATATAGATGATCAGCTTCCTCCTCGCATTCGTGAAATCATCATAGCGTAACTCCAAATCAAGCAACAACCAGAGGTGCTCTTCCGACTGCGGACACAACCTAATCAATCGCTGAAACCATGTAACTCCAAGTCTGTGACCGAAGTATACCTCAACCCATATCCAATCGTGCTAAGATGTATCTCGCCTCGATCACACATAACCGCTAAGTGCACTCAATGCGATAGCAAATATCGTGTCTAGTGTTAACTAGATACATCAAGGATCCAATTAGCTGTCTATACAATGTAGGATCCACTAAGTCTGAACCAACTGCAGCCTCCTTCAATTTATGTAGGTTAGTCTCCATGGGTGTAGACATGGATTTGCAATCCATCATACCAAATCTCTTAAGTATATCAACGGTGTACTTCCCTTGACTTAGAATCATCTCATCTGGTTTCTGCCAGACTTCTAAGACAAGGAAGTAATGCATGAGCCCAAGGTCCTTCATCTCAAATTCAAGTCAATTCTTCTACATTCAAGAATCGTGATTCTCTCCAAGAAGGGATCGACACAACATATAAAACCAAAATTAATGCATCACCATTGATTACCTTGAAGCAGAGATTTGAATCAGCATCATTCTTCAAGAAACCCAAACTTCTGATGTGTAACGATCAACTTTCGCTGCACCATGCACGAGGAGCCTCGCTAGGACCATTCAATGCCTTCTTCAGCTTTTGGTAAACATGAGACTCCTCCCATGTACCTCAAAATAGTGAGCAACAAGAGCAAATGTTTCTTCCTAATCAACTCCCTCTTCCTGTGAAAACCCATGAGCTATGAATCTTGCCTTGTACTTCTCAATGCTCTCATTTGCATCTTTAAGTACTTGCATCAATCTTCTGACCTCATCATCTAAGATTGCTTGCAATGCTTGGCCTTAGAGAAGTGAATTCCAGCATATACTTTTGTAGAGATATAGGGTTGTCCTCTTAGAACACTCTATTCCTGCAACACTGCAACCTTCACTTCTTCTCAGTGAGTCATTGAACTCCCTCTTGATCCCTGCTTCAGAGATTGCAAAGAAGACTTCTGGAAGTGAACTCCCTTTAGCCACCAACTCAGTCTCATGGCTGCAAGTTGTGACTTCACGCTTGATCATTTCTTTGGTTGGCACGACTTCCTTACAAGATGCCTCAAGCTTTTCATTACTAAGCAATCTCTCATCACTTTCTTGCTTCTAGAGCTATCCTGAAGGCAATAGAGAGAGATTACAACAATTCACAACTATCCAAAGAAATATCAAGGCTAGAATCATACAAGGTTTAGTATTCCAAGTTATAGCAAGAATACAGAATAATTTATGAACAATATTAAATCATGAATAAATAAATAAATCAACCTGAAAGAGAAATATATCAAAAGATCAAACTGAAGGGATAAAGAACTTATCTTTATTGAATTCTGATATATCTTTCTTCCATCTTTGGCTCCTCTTGAGAGTACAACAAAAGACAATCTACACAACACACATTATGCAGCCAACATATTCAATATAGGACCATCCTTCTCAAGGAACTATTGTAGTCCATGCACATCGATGTGACCATCTTATCACAACGAATTTGCATTTTTCATCTCAGAGTCACACTCAAAGATATTTACAATGAAATGCAATGAATGATTGACATCTCCAAGGGATATTATGCCAGTGATCACTATCATGATCTTTACCAATCACATATGATTCAAGTAAACAAAGTTAGACCTGCACAACTCAACAGACTAAGAAATTCAGCCTAGAAAAAAAATGATTGTAAGAGTACAAACAACAAATACTTATCTCTTTCTGTTGGTACACCACAAAAAATTGTTTCTCCTGTCAAAGGCTCATCTTAACTCAGAATCTGTAGTAGAGGCTGATTAAATTTGAATATGGTCTTGGACCATTCAAATTTATCGATGCACTCTAGCACTGATCTACCTAGAAATTGTTCCAGAAGGCACAAGCCCAATGTTCTCATGATAGAGATAAACTCAGAGTCATTTATATTTGTATTACACCTTCTCCTCAGGGAAACACATCTCTTGAAGGTCCAACTCAGTTCTACCTAGTCACTCATGACTCAAATGTAACAATCGTCAACATCACTAGTCACACTGCAGTGATCTCCCAGAGTTCATCGTGCATCTGGCACAAGCTTCACTTTAACAGAACTGAATTCTTGACTGTGAAACATTGGGTGAATCGTCTAGCTCCCCGAGCAGCATTTTAAATGCCTCTACACTTTTTGCCACAAGGATTATTTGAACAACCACTAGAGGAAGTATAAGTGATGCTAGCAAAAGAAATCTCAAGATTTATCTCAGACTCAAAACAACCACGATGCATATGAATCTTCAAAAAAAAAGTCATAAAATAATACTTGACCCATGAATGAAACACGCATTGCGGGACATAGAAAAAGTTATCTATATAGTAATCACTGTCATGATCGAAGCTCGTCAAGACTCAATATTAACTCAACATCCGTAAATTTTAAGTCAAATTTCACAACACCAGTATACTCAGGATTTTGAAACATAGATCGCCTTTCCATTCAATAGTTCAACAGTTGACACAGTTATGTTCCAATCGACACTTGGTGGATCCCATGATGGGATGAAATCTCTGACAATTCAGAATGCTCTCAGGCTAAGGCTCCAGATGAATAAATAATTACTTCTAGAATCTGCTTGAGATGAAGGGAGACTAGTAATGTTCGGCACTGCTAGATGATGCATGCAGCTATTCATGTGGTGTTCCATGTCTCCCAGGTAGCAATGGGAGGGCCAAATTATGGATGCGGCTAAATAGATACCTGACAATCGATATTAAGTGATCTAAGTTACAACCTTGTATAGACCCTGAGAGGCGCTCTCTGCTTGAGTTGTGTGGATTCAGCCAAAGCCAAAGGCTCTGCCAGATCACTCCAAAGGTATCGCTCCTCCAAATGACCTAGACTAGTACTCAGCCGTGACCCACAAATGAGATTTTTTTTTTTGTCCTCATTTGTTGAATGATTCCATCCAAATGCAATCCTGACAAATAGTCCTATCTATCTCAGCTATGGAGATTCAATTCCAATGCCAATAGATATTCATAGGGAGGTTACAAAGCTGTTGATAAGCTAGATGCTCCACAGATTAGCAAACATAAGCGGCATTCATAGGCGACAACAACAACAATGATAAGTAACTTAGGAAATGCACCAATGATCGACCAAATAGATATACACTCCAGCACTATGTTATATGCAACAATAAATCTAGACTCGGATATTCTTCTATAATCTCTTAACACTAAATATATGTCTAAGAAATTTGATCAAGATCTTCTTTACACCCGCTCTGATACCATGTAAATTTAATGATCAAATTTAATGCACAGAAATTTAATTCAAATTAGACAAAATAACACAGCAGATACCCTGGGAAAACCCTCCTCTTGAGGGAGAAAAATCCAGCAACAAAGATCTCTCTTATATATATAAACAGTGGCAATAATTCACTTTACAATGAGGCCGAACACAAGGCCAAAATTCTGTACCTACACTAGATACAATAACAGATAATGACCTGCACTTCTGACAATATAAAACTGACCTTCAAAGATATTCACAATTTTCTTTTGATCAGGTTCGCACTCAGCTCTAGATATAATTCATTCTCAACACTTGAGAGATTCACACTTGACTTGCCTCTTGATAAAATTTGCACTTCTGCTCTTGAAGAAATTCGCACCTTAATGACTAGAATAAATCAGAATTTCTTAATGATCAAGAGATGAAGGCGACCTTGTATATATACAAGTGAGAGAGGTCGTACCTCTTCATGTTACAAGGTCGGCCATAATACAATGATATAAATAATAAATACAAATCATAAGGAAGGTCATCCTCAAGTGAAATTATAATGTTGCCAAGAGAAGCGCCCATCTTAAATAAATGACTCATATAAATAAATAGCCGATAGGCTACATTTATTTATGTCTTCACTTGTGGCTGGAAGGATGAACCCGAAGCTGCTCAATAACATTAACATGTAATCACTAAAGCGTCATATGTTTTCAACTCTATGTAACTCCAAATAGTCATTTCTTTATAATCCTTTAAAGCATTGACTATGCATTTTATTATTCTAGTGTACAAACTTGGCCAATAAGAACATCTCTCATATCTTGTTCATTTCCCAAGTTATGCAAATCATATTTACCTCCTCTTGAACTAGGAGTAGACTTCTTAGGTTTTGTTGTATTAACTTGGTCAAAAATTCTTTCCAATGCCACCATGCCCTTAGAAATGGGGTAAACCCACAAAAGTGGTTTACAATTCGAGTGAGGAAGGAAACGTTGTAAAAAATGACCCCATGCAAAAAAAAATGGTTTTTGGGGTTCGAACGAACTTATTGGTTCGAGTGAACCCATTAAATGCAAGGGCCCACCATTCTCACAAAAAACACAAAGACAAACCTTTTTTGAAAGGGGGTTTCGCTCGAAACCCCCTAGTTCACCCAAACCCCCCTTTTCCCACCTTCTCACTCTCTAGCACCAAAAAACTCCAAAATTTTTCGCTTCAAAGCTCGGGTTGAGGATGAAAATGGAGGAGACTTCATAGACCCAATTGGATGATGGTAGTATTTGAAATGAGCTATCCAACGAATATAATTTTAATATGTTTTGGTTATATTATGTATTTGTTTTTTTAGTTTTATTAAACATAGGATTTTCACCGAAAATCAAGCTATTTATTCTACACATGTGGAAAAATAGCATATTATAAAAAATAAAATTGAAAAATATGAGTGCACTAGATATTGAAGTCCTTGATCTAACAAAAAGAATTGAATTTCGATACATACAAAAAAAGTTACATGTTATACAATCCACCTATGTCTGAATTGTAATTGGTTTGACTTTGAAACTTGATTAAGGAAAAAATATTCAATAAAACACTATGAAACCAATTGGAAGCACTAGATATTGTAGTTAAAAATCTAAATTCGAAAAAATTAGAATTTTATCCGTCATGGAAAAAAAGTTATGCATTATATGGTGAGCGTCCCTCCTTAAAAATATTGTTTACTGAAAAAAACTAGTTTTCGAAGGAGATAGAAAAAGAAGTGCAATCTGATTCCAAAAATTTTGAAAAAAATATATTTAGAATCTACAAATAAAATGTCACAATTCACTAGTTTGCATCATCTTAAAATTCCTCACGGTTTACCCGCTATAGGTGCCCGAATGTGAAGATTTAGTTAGAAAAAAATATTTCAGTGTCTAGTTTGGCCAAAAATTGTAAACCAGTATTGTAGGATCACCCAATGGTGTTGGTCTTTAAGTTTATAAAACCTTCCTCAACCATCTTGAATGGATCCTTATCACATTTGTATATTATAATTTGGGCAATAAAAATTCTAGAGTTGGTAATGAACCCAAGAATGTGTTGATCATCTTTGAACACTTGAAAATTTCTAATATTATCTAGAATTTATGGTGAGGGCACCATCTCCATAGAAAACTTTTTTATTCATGATCTAGTCATTGATTGTAGAGAACTAGCAAAAATAGCAAGGGAATCTACAATATAGTTATTTCTCTTGGAGATTGACCTTATATTAAAGGCCTTGAAATCTTCAATCAAATCCCATAATTTGTTTTTGTAAGTTGCCAACCTCTTGTCATGGTAGGAGTATCGACTTCTTACCTGCCTCACTATTAACTATGAATCTTCTTGTACAACAAAATACTTAGCCTTCTTTTTGTGGGCTAGCAATAACCCTCTGATTAATGCTTCCTATTTGGTCATACTATTAGTGCATGTGAACTATAATTTGAAAGATCCTAAGAAATATTTACCTTGTGGGTTAATCAATTCGATCCCAACACCATTTCTTTGCTTGCACTTAGATACATGTCAAATTTGAGCTTCCACATTGTTTTCTTCTCTATGTTTTGGAGATTTGATTTGTCTTTTGTAATGGGAATACTTTGTTGAATTGGTATATTGGGATCTATAATGGTGCTCTTTCCAGGTTTTCTTGGTTCTTCATCTTTGGGTAGAGGTAAATATTCTACTTGTGGTGTTCTGGAAGGAGACTTGATTGCATCTATAATTGTATTTGGTTCAACTTCCAACATCCTCTAGTAAAGGTTCTTAATGATCCCATTAGGGACTACCTAACCTTTTGGGGTGACTTTCCCAACATGCATCCTCTCTTTTGATTCTTGGAATTGCATCATTTTAACCCTTGCCATTGCATCTTAGAAAGTGGGATTGGAAACTCAAATTGGATTTGATTGTGGATTTGGCACCATCCTGGTAGTTGGACTATTGAAACATCTATATACTTTTTGAGGTTAATCATATTGTCATACATCTTATACATAAAATTCTTGAAAGGTATAGTTAGAAGGTTCAAACTCTTGTAGTCCTTTAAAAGGGATATCTTCACTTGTGTGTTAATCAGTAATTAAAGACATCATCATAATTTCATTCATTTTATACACTCCTAGGTCCATTTCTGTGAAAGCTACTTCATTAGGTGTGTTGTATTAAGTGATCATGTACTTTATCTTGAGTTCTCCAGATCTATTTTTATTTGGTTTTTTAATCATCTCCATGATAACCATAGCTAAGTAAAGTTTTTTGAAAACCAACCTCTTTGACACTTGGTCCATTCCTTGCTAAGCAACATTCCATCCATTTTGGGGATGTCCATGACATGTACATTGATGCATTTCTTAGATATGGGGGTCAGCGGCTAACTGCATAAGAACATTTTTCAATTCACCTATGACCTTGACCTCAATTTTGTCAAGCTATACCACTACTCTATTGGTTGGTTTAGGGGTCATTCCTAACTTTTGGCATATTGAGTATGGCATCACGTTACATGAGTCTTCATATTCAACCAAATAGTTATATAAATTCATCCTGAACATTCTAACACAATAGAAATGGGGGAACTTTAATCTTTCCTTTAAATATGGTGGCTCTTGCATCAAAGGAACTTAAGGCTTGACCCTTATCTTTTTGAGGACTAGGTACAATAGGTGTAGTTTTTGGATTATCTAGGGACTTAAATAATGCCTCCTTTTGATTGGGACAACTTTGCAACACATCATAAATAGATATATTCACTTTTGTCTTTTTCAACTCTTCTATTGCATTATATTTCTCCTCATATGAATTGGGAATTTTGTGGAACTGGGGACCACTAGGCTTGAAGGTACCCCCAAAAGGTCCCTTAGGAGCTATGGGGTTGTTGTCAGCATGTGAGACCAGATCCAGGTGGGATCATATTAGTAGGTGGTTCCCGTTTACTCCTTAAGTTATATAGTTGTTCCTCCCTTATTAAAAAGCATAAATGTTAGTGCTTTTTAGTTTTTTTTATTTTCAAAAGGAAACATAAATTCCTCTTCTTCCAAACACCTGCCTTGGTTCCCTTCACTAAGTAGAGTACATAGGAATCAACCATCACTATATTCATGTTTTTAGGGGTAGACTAAGTGCTCCCTACATGATTCAATATATTATCTATATTTTTGGATAGTTAGCCTCGATGTGGTCAAGGGTTTCATGAAACCTACAACCATTTGTTATCATGTTTACATTAGAGAAATTTATGGAATTTGTGTTATCTAAAGGGTTCGCGACTCCTCCATTGTTGGGTCTAGTATTATAAAGCCTATTAGTCCTTTGTGAATTAAATTTTCTTCCTTAGAAACCCTTGTTTCTCTGATTGTTACCTTGAGAGTTGCAATTTTGGTTTGGGTGTTGGTTGTGGTTGATCCCGTGAGAGGGATTTATTCTCAACCATGTGAGTTCATTTGTGACTTGAGATAGTGTCTTCTTCATGGCTTCTAATTCAGATGTCAATTGAGCATTGGGGCCTTGGTTTGAGTGGGACCTCTAGTTCTGTTGTTCAAAGAATGCCTATCCACCTTGCCCTATCCCATTTGTGGCAGTGATATCATGTCTATTTTTAAGATAAGTAATCATAGGGACTGTGTGGGAATGTTAAGGCAATAAATTTTGAGATGAATTCATTATACTTGGGATTAGATTCATCAAGGGTGTGTTGTTAACCAAGGCATTTTATAGTAGAAATTTGATTTGGCATACCAAGCAACCTTAAGGATGGTAATGTTTTAGAAGGATTCCTAGCCTAGGAGTCCATCTATCGGGAAAATATGATAAACTCATTGTGTACCATTTTTAAGGTGTCATAGCTTTCTTTGGGTAATCTTCTCACAAATAAATTGGTCAAGGGGTTTAGCGACCTGAATTATGTTTGGATGGTAGCTACTTTAGGCATGAAGAATGGGTCACCCAACCTCTTATAGTTTTTGTGAAATTTGGTGTTGTAAATGTTGATAGGCTCATTGGGCTCTTTCCTACAAGACACAAATCAATGGTATAAAATGGCAAGATCTGTGTATACTTAGAACTGATTTATGAATTTATTTTCAAGAACTTTCCATGTGGTGATAGATCCTCTAGGGATATTGAGATACCAATTTTAAGAGAATTCACCTAATGAGTAAGGGAATAGTCTGCAAACTATGTCTTGATAGCCAATTTGAGCTCTATTGTATATCTCCTTAAATGTTCTTATTTGATCTTCTATTGTTCTTGATTGCCCATATATAAATTTGGAACAAAAATTCTCAAATTTCTTTGGAGAATTTTTCCCATGTTCAATGGAGGAGTCTCATTTGTTGTGAAAAAGGACATCCTAAATGGCGGGGGTGCAACCACTGTTATAATCTATGATGAGGTTGGGCTCACGGGTAAGGTTTGTAGATCAAGGATTTGGAGTATTTCCATAGGATTTGAGGTTTCACCTTTGATCTTTCCCTTGTCACTTCTTTCCTTCCGGTGTTCAGTTCTAAGAGATCCCCCTTGCCTAGGGTTGATCTAAGGACTCTTTTTATACCTGTCTAGGGAGAAGGAGATGATGTTTCTCAGTTTTCCTAAATTAAGGGGGACCTCGTAGCACCAATTTTTTTGATGGTGGTTTTACCACAACCAACTTGCTAAGCAATAATGAATTATTACTCCTCTTGAGAATCAATATTCCCTACTCCAATGTTTCTTGAGTCAGGTCTTGACTATGATAGATAACTAAGTGGTTGATGTATACATGTTTCAACAAGGGGCTTGTATTTCTTTAGATTTTCTAGAAAACACATTCAAGGAATGCAATCAAAATAAAAAGATTTATTTATTTGAAATCACAACCAATTACATGTTAGTACATTACTTTAGATCATATCTACATTATTTATATGCTCTTTCACCTAATTAAAATATCATAAAATAAATATCAAGATATTGAGGGTAAGAGAGAATTCTAAAATATGAACTAAAATTACATGGAAAATAGTAAGATTTAGTTCATTTATTAATTATGAGTGGTTAGACAAAATCCCAATAACAAATATCAAAGAAACTAGTATTCACACAATTGCTATTGACAATCTTCAAATGAATTTATTAATCCCAAAGTTTTGAAGTTATATCAAATCAGATCATCATCAAACATGTGTAGATTTGAGATAAAACTCTATTCAATACAACAATAACATAGAATATTTCATCAATTTACTCAATTTAGATAGAAAAAACCACCATACCATTAACAGAAATCAAGATCCAAATGCATGCAAACAAGGCACGTAATCCTTTGATTCTATAAAATGCTTTGACAAAATTCAGTAAGAAGTTCTACACTAAAATTGCATGTTATTTGTAAATAAAAAAATTTTGATCCTTCACAATGACTAAAGGTTCCCAATAAATAGACTCATGCATCCCAAAATTTATGGATCTGGAAAAGAGTTAACTGAAGTCTAGCTAAAGCGCCCAATTATGATTTGGGTGAGAACTAAAACTAAACAAACAACTCACTTAGAACTGGAGTCTAATAAAAAACGCAGTGCTAGATTTGAAGTTAATTATCTGGGCATTTCATTTATTACAAAATTTATTTAAAGTAAACCAAATATCAAAATTTTGATTATTCTTTGCTAGGGAAAATATCAGAAAATGTGGTGATGACTTCATTCATCACATCCATTAGAGGACCTCAATGGTAATGGTATTGTAACTTGATCCTCTATGAAAACACTAAGTTCTCCATCCTTTCTTGTAGATCGATAAAACCTGCTAGTTGATAACATCTATATTGATATTTCATTTCTGAATGTTACTTGCACATGAAAATGTCATCTATTAGATCTTTCATAAGGAATGAAATAACATCCCTTATCAAGCACTAAAGACAAGCCTTTTCAAATTGTATTGCAGAAAGAGACTATCTAAATCCATACTTACAGCAAAATTTCGATTCATCAGATATCAGATCTCGGGAATAAGTCTCATCACTTGATAAAAGAGCCAAGAAATCTAAATGAATGAAGTCCAATATTAATTTTGAAAAATGTGTATTCATTCATGCGCCCTTTTGGGTTTCGGGGATTAGTCTTACTGCCTATATTTACTTCTTATTTGGTGCAATTATTAAGGGAGACACCCACTAACCGAACCTGATAATTACCTTTCAGTAAATGAATTATTGTCGAGGGTCGAGGTTCAAACAAAACATTTATCTCCTATCTTAAAACATCCTTAAATGTTAAGAAGAACACCCGATTTTCGATATTTGATATATGAATCAAACAATTTTCACCTAGCATCGAAGACCATGTTTCAAAGGTAAATAATATCTCTTAAATGTTTCTTTTCGATGATGGGTAGAGTGAATCCTCAACAGTTTTGCTTTAGGTAGTACTTTTCTTTGGAATTGAAGGTCGTGGTGACGTTAGTTTTTTATCCTTTCAAATTTTAATCAGTAATGGACCTACTCGATTATTGACAATTAAGGGAGAGAGACCTATAGTGGGCCACCCTAACTTTGCGCTTCTCAAAGTCTTATGTGAAAATTTCTAATCACTCCCAAATTTGTACAGCAACTTATTTGGCAAGTCCACTGCTTATAAAAATTGGTTTCAAGATCAAATATGATGCCACATCAACATGCTTTTTGTCAAGGTATCCAAAAAGGCCCAAAAAAAAGGTGAGACTGATAGTGGGTCACTACGTCATGTATTATTGGTGTGCTGATGTGGCATCACATGATTTGTCAATTTGTGTACTTTATGGATAAAAGTGTTTTGAAATGGATATTAAGTGTAAGTTTATTGGATACTAAACCTACCTACTATGGGGCCCACTCAGACCTACTTTTATACCGACCATTGGACCCCTACCCACTATAGGCTCATTTCCCTTAATGACAATGTAAATGCATGATCTTCTTATCGGGAGTCAAGTTTCGAACATAACGTTTACCTTCTCTTAAAATTAAGACAAAACTTAGATGAAATATCCAATTTTTTATATCTAAAACACTAGATGTTCTACCCAAAATCTCTTAAGTCTTTGTTTGTCGAATATCAAGATTTGGGAATTTGGTTTAACCCTATCTAAGTTTGGGATGATCACAAAGGATATCCCCGATGTCCAATATCCGATGACAATATAAACACATGCTCATTCTTGTACCTTTTTAGGAGTCAAGGGTCGGGCCTGTTGGTTTCTCCTTATTCTTGAAGACATTAAAGAAAGCACTCAATCACCTATACCTGATGCAATAAGAATAAATTTTATCGAGCATCGGGGATCAGGGATGATCACTATCTTCGAATGATTTATTTTGATAGTTGGTAGGATAAAACCTCGACATTCGATTCCAAAAATAGAAGGATTTTTCTTCTTTTTCTTATCACTTTTTTTAGGAATTAGGATTCGGGCATAACATTTATTTATCATCACTTAAGAGTTTTGCAAATAAAGAACCTACCCGATTGGCAACGATTAATGGATTGCTAACACATAAATATTCTTTGTCAGGAGTTGAGTGTTTCTAATAAAATGTAACCCTTAATTCAAGGTTTAAATGACACCCCTGAGGCCCAACGTCTAAAACCATGAGGTGTTTCATCAAAATCCTTTTAGTCATCATTTGTCAGACATTGGGATTTGGAAATGTGTTTTATCTTTGTCTTTAAAGTTTGGGAGGGTCATGAAGGATATCTCTGATGTTCGATATATGAAATTGTTAACTCCATTTTTAAAGGGAAAATCTTATCAAATATTGAAGTTCGAGGATATAGGTTAATTCTTACATAATGATCTTTAATGTGTGCGGTTAACAACTAAAACTTGAAACCTAAAACTAGGTAAAATCCTAAGACAAAAGCATTCATTGAGGTTGAGACAAAGGCTCCTTTAGAAATCATGGCAAAAAGGGGACCCGAGGCTTGATACGATGATGTCAAAAATGTCCTTGATTGGCATGCTCAATCAAAACATGATGAATGGCAATGTAAAAACAAAGGAAATAGAAGGAAAATGAAGAATAATGAAATGAAAAAATACGATTTAATGACAAAAATACAAAATAAAGAAACAAAAATAAATGCAAAGAAATACCCAACTGAATGAAGAACACAACAAAACCATGCAATAGACCAAAAAATCCATGGAATTGAAACGAGGTTTCAATCTTTGATCCTATCTAGAAATTGCAAAGGAGAAAAGGAAGAAATGGATGAGCGACAAGACGCCACCACCATCGGACTTTCAAGGTTGGTGATATCGCAAGACAATCATCTCTACAAAGGAAAACTTGAAGACCAATACAACAAAAAGGAAAACATGGACAATGAATAGGCATCAAGGGTCAAACTCGACAAAGAAGGCATGCCAATCCTCAAGATCTTGAAACTTTGACATGTGACCAAAACACAAAGGAAAAAGGAAAATGAAAAATGGAAGGAAAAGGGAAACAAAGGGAGGAAGGGAAAGAGAGAAAACAAAGGAGAATGGAAAGGAATAAAAAGGGAGGTCCCCATTTTGTCAGAAACAAAATGGGGTGTGGGTGCATGGCACAATGAGAACCATATGATTCTTGATCTAACTCCCTATCACCCTCTAATATTGGTTCCCCCTCTTCTTCCTCACTCAGACCTTCAATATAGAAAAAAATATTACTACATTTATGTCCTCGATTGTATTTGTTCTCACAATGAAACACAACTCTATTGATCTCTTCACCTCAATTTTTTATGGAATCAACCTAATAGTTTGAGGTAATGAATGTGTACAAGAGCTCCTTTCTCTTATGTTTGCAATCCCTTGTCGTCTACTAGTCAAAAAATTCTCCTCAACTTGTATTGTCATAAGTATTTCTTCTGACAAGGATTGTAGTTGGAACAAATGTACCTCATATTTAATTTGGTCCTTTAAACATCCTAGAAATAGTTCATTTAAATTTTTTTCTATCACATTCTCCACTCTTAGAAAAAGGGTTTGAAATTGTTAAGTATAGTCCTTGACTGTACCTATTTTTCTTAATTTAGTGAGTTGGTAGAAGTAGCTAACCATAAACTTATCTCCATAATGGGTAGCATGTTCCTCTTGAAAAATTGACCATGCAACCAAACAACCCTTCTTTCGCTTCTCATAACATAATGATGTTAAATAAATTTATTTAGTTCCAAGTGTAATGATGTCATAGCTACCTTCTATTGACTAGGAACATGATGAAAATCAAATAACTAGTCAATTTGGCAAAGCCAATTGGTTGGATCCTTGTCATCAAACTTTCTCATATCCAACTCGGGTATGAATTGTTGAGACATAGGATTATTGAAGGGATGATCCTTCTTGAGATATGGGTCAAGCCAAAAAATCATGTCCATCAAAAGCATTATCTTCCACCTTATTAGTTGAATCGTCTCCCTTATAATTTATATCATGGATAAGTGATTTTAATTCACTCATATCCTTTTGAATGTCCCTTTTGATTAACAAAATTTCTTTAGTCATGGGTGTTGGCAAGAAGTTGAGTCCACTTTTTGGCCAAAAAGTGGAAGTGTTTTCTCTGATTTTCAGATTTGACACATTTGAACTTAAAATTTGAAGCACTTAGAGATTGAATCTTCAAAAAAGTCATTTATCATAAAATGTAGTACTCAGATTCTAGTTTCCAAATATGTAATTTATTTCAATACCCAGATTGTACAAATTGAATTTCAATAGGCGTTTTTAAAAACCACTGTTTAAAAGTCACTTTTTTTTTTACCATACCATGCACGTGTACGACATCCACATTTTGACCTAAATTATCGTATTTTCTAAATCCTTTTGGGAAAAGATTTGTGATTCACTGAAGCTTATTCTCGATATTTTTTGTAAATTTTTATTGAATTTTTTTTGTTAAATTTTTATTAGGCATATTTGTCGTTTTGAAAAATCGCCGTGTACGACACGCATAAGATGACCTAAACTTATCATTTTTTAATTTGTTTTAATTGAAAAGAATTGTCTGAAGTTTGTTCTAGTGCAATCCGTTCGTCAAAATGTTATGTTGATCAAAAGTTATTAAAATAGTAAAAAACCCTAATATTTAAAGTTTATGGATCAATTTCATTAGAAATTAACTGAAAAATAGAAAAAATAATCCAATTGTAAAAAAAATTACAAATTTGGAATCTGCATTGTCTAATCTAAAATGGGTTTTAATTTCGTCAAAACATTTTGCAAAAAAGTCGTTAGCCATATGTCCAAACTCAGTATTTTTCTCTGACATTGTTAGGACCTTCAACTTGTAGGTCAAACGAGGTTGAAGGCCTAGGTTCGGATTCCCAATGCTTTTCCCGAACCAAAATACAAGGCAAAAAACTGACCACAAAGCAAATCAAATTTCAAATTTTTAGAAACGGGATCTTGTTTCTCAATATTAAATGTCATGACCATTGACAGGGAAACGAGATCCTGCTTTATAAACGGGATCTCGTTCCTTTATCAACGGTCCCCACATTAAATATAGGGAACGCGATCTCGATTATGAAACAAGATCTCGTTTTCTATAAAGGGGATCCCATTTGTAAAATGAGATCTCGTTTGTTTTTAACCCTGATTTTTTAAATTTACTGCCAAAGTTTACTGTGAAGTCTGCAACTTCACATGTACGGCATAGTACGACATATTGGGCGGTTTTACATCAAATATTTTCTTTGCAGGTGGTGAACTTGCATTTTTGATTGATTTTTTCAATGGAGGCATCATATAAACCATTTTTGAAGTGGAATTGTGTTAGTTTTGCACTCATTTGGAGGAAAAAAAGGTCTTCAACTTGCAATATATGGATTGAATTTTTCAAAGGAGGAACACAAGAGCAAGAATTTTGTCCTTATAGGTCTTCAACTTCCAATTTGGATTGAATTTTTTGAAGAATTTCACTATTGACATTCATTTGTGCTTGAGAATTTTATAATCATGGGAGATAAAGCTCGTAATAAGAGGAGGAAGATATTGACTCCTAAAGAAGTTGAAGCAAATAAAAAGGAGAGAAACAAAAAAAGAAAGAAGAATGAGAATTAAATCAATGAAAGATGGGGGAGCATCCAATTCCACAATTATTGAAGATGAAAACATTGAGGAGACCATGGTTGTAGACGAAGCTAATTTGCAAGAAGTCAATTTGGAGAAGAATATGATTATACAAGCAACTCCTACTATGTCTTCAAATATCTCTTTCAATGCTATGGAGAATGTTTCAATATGCACAAATCTAGGTATGTCTTCAAATCCACATGTTAGTGAAATGGTAAATTCGTATGTAGAAGTTTTACAAGATGTTGGACTTAATGATGTTGACATTGATAATGTTCAGAGAGATGAAACTTTTATAGAAATTGTTGAAAATAAAAAACAAAAATATTTTGTTGAAAATGAAAATGAGAATGATCCTTTTGTTGAAAATGAAAACGAAAACCATTTTGTTGATGAAAATGAAAATGAAAACCGTTTTGTTGATGAAAATGAAAATGAAAATCGTTTTGTTGATGAAAATGAAGATGAAAATGTAAATCATTTTGAAGTTGAAAATGAAAATGAAGATGAAAATCTAGAATGTGATGTTGAATTTAATGAAAATAATTTTTTAAAAATTGAAAGTGGTGTTTTAGATAATCTTCCTGGTCAAATTTCTTGGAGGCAAATAAGAACACATGCAAATAGAATATACAAGCAATTCTTTTATCGTAAAAAAATTGCATTTCAATGTCAACTAATGATGCAATTAATGAGAATGCAAAAAATGAGGAAAATAATTAAAAGGTTAGGCTTTTTTGTTCAACCAAAAAGAAAAGATCAATCATTAAAACATGTTATGTCTATTGTTGCTAGTGTCATTCAATCTATTGGGAAAAATAGTCGATCTAAAGATAAAAATGCAGCAAGAAGAGCCATAACAACTGTTATAGTTAATAAAGCAACTTTGAATAAAATAATAGTAAGAAATATTAGTGAAGTTTTAAAAATACATACTAAAACATTGCTAAGAGCAGCAAAAAGAAGAGAAAGTATAGAAAATGATCCTATCAACCAATATTGGAGTTTCAGTGGTCGACTCCTAAGGTCTATATGAAATTGAATGTTGAAATTAAATCTTTGATCGAAAATATTGGCATGATAATACTAGGGTTTCATCTAATACTAGAGATGTTTTAAAATTAAGGGTGGGTTCAAAAGTTCATGATCCTCACCCAAAACACCTATTAGATACAACACAAACTGAATTTTATAGAAATTTTTGTGGTGATTTAGTTTTACCTGGTAATATTAAAATAAGTCAAAGGTCTTTTGAAAAATGTAAACCCTAGTATGTAAAAATTAATAAGCAACAAATATCTTGTTGTTGTAAAACACATGTTCAATTTCATTATTTTTATGATGTTTTTCAATATATATGGTGTACCTTGCATACTAACATGATTATATAGGAATGTGGTATTAATATGCCACCTGAAGCAATAAGGTAGTTTATTTTAGGTTTGTTTTGTGAAAGATCTAATGGTAAATTGTTTTATTTAAGTTCTTGTATTTTTGGACAATGCATTAACAGTGGAAATATTTCATTGTTAAGAATTCTTATGCATGAAAGTGTTGATAATGATTTTGGACTTGACAATTAGTAGATGTTAAAAGATTTAAGAATGTTCAATATTCTTTAATAGATGGAAAAATAGGAAAGCGTTGTGATTTAGTTACATAAAAAGTTAGTGTGCATGCGTTCATGAGTGAATTTAAGAATAAGATTGTATCAAAATATGTCATGCACTCTCAACATGCTCGATGGCTTCATGGACAATTTAGCGCATGTAGAAACACTTTTCCAATTGGTAGTATACTTTAAGTCATTGTTTTGCAAAAAATTATACTCTAGCTCCGCAACAGGAAATTCAATCACAGTTTTATAATTCAGTGCAAGTAGCTATGTTTGTCCATATTGTTTATAGACATGCAAATGATAGCACTGAGGATGATAGAAATTTTTTGAGGGAGTATCATTTTTATTTGAGTGACAACTGATTACATTCGTCAGAGTTTGTTCAATACTGTTTCAATATATTTTATAGAAATTTAAGAGAAAGAGGAATCCAAATGAAAGAACACCTCATACAGTCATATAATTGTACAAGGAAGTTCAAGAATGCTCGAATGTTCTATTGGTTAAGTAAGGTTCACAAGGAGCTTAATGTCCAATATGTATGGAGTTTTTTTGAAGCTAGGCATGGTAAAGGAGACCCTGATGGAGTTGGTGCATGTGTCAAAATAATTCTTTCTAGAGAACAATTAAAATTTGATGATGCAATAAAATTTAAAGATGCACGTGGGATTGTGTATTGGTGTAATACAAGATTAAATGCACCTGGTTCGAGTGAGTACTCTATAGTTCATCGATTATTTTGGTTGGTTGAAGAAGAGAACATTGTACCTAGAGTTGACTGTGAGACAATCAATGGATCTACTAAATGGAATTCATTTAGGAGTTCGACGACAAGCACATGGAATATTTGGACAAGGGATCTTGCATGTTTTTGTCAGTTTTGTATCTTAGGAGATTGGGAAGCATGTGAAAATACAAAATGGGTTGAACAGTGGGAGCAAAGATCGTTGACACCTGCACAAGCACATGATCAATATGAAAGAACTATTGAGGAAAATGATCATGTCTTTGCATTTGAAGAATATGACCGTGTTTCAAACCTTGTAAAAGAAGGTAATTTAATTCAATTTATTTCACTTTATTAAGTTATTTTGTAATACTAAATTTTTTATATGGATATGTGCAAGTTATTAAATCAAATTTTGTTTGGAGGACATGTGTATGTTGTTGTTGCACTTGAGGGGAATGAAGAGAAAACAAAATATTGGTTGGCTCATTGTGTGGAGACTAAACATAAGTTAATAGCACCTTGAGAAGATGATGATGGTTATCATTATCCAACAGGTACAATGATCCCCTTAAGACATCCCCTTAAGCAAATTTTGATAACAAGTTTTTGATCCCATTAAGAAATTTTTTAGAACAAGTCTTTGATCCCCTTAAGAAAATTTTGAGAACTTATTTGATGATGATTTTCATGTTTTTGAATAGGATCGGTGGTGGTTGTTGGCACTTGGCTACAAAAATACCTAACAAGGATGAATGGTCTACTTGCATTCGAAGATTATGAAATGCATAAAAAGATTATACACTATTCACATTTGGTGGTGGCAACAAATATAAAACTAGATTGGTATCGTGGAAGACCTGCAAATAAAGTGTTGTGGAATTTTTCTATGGAAGAGCATGAGACAATCATAGATGCATTGCAAAAAAGAGAGGATCCAAATGGTATAATGGAATAAGTGAATACAGGTAAATATAGTTTTTGTTTTATATTGTCCTTTTAAATAGATTAAATACATGTTTTGATATTGGTCAAGTGTGTTATTAGTTGAAATTGATTTAAATTGTCCTTTTATAGATCCTTAAGCCATAATCACAAAAAGGATCTAGTCCATGCAGATTCAACGTAGACAACATGGAATACTTGGTAAAAACATGTAATTATTAGTTAAATTATATTCAAATACATGTTTGATTATATATTGATATTACTTGTACATTAATAGTTAAAATTGATTTATTATCCCTTTTTGTATCCTTAAGCCATCATTGCATTGATAGATCATACTTTGAAACAAAAAGGAGAGGATGCCTGGATTCAACCTACACACATGTGTGGAATACTGTTAAATGCAGGTGCTTGAGTTGTTTACATATAGATAGTTTTATATAAATTAAAATATGTATGTTTTGATGATTTCATTGATATTGCTTGTACATTTTTGATATCGGGTGGCGTGAAGACCTACTATATTCTAGGCATGAGTTTGAGATGTTCTTCAAATGGCATATCCAAATTTTGTAAACATTGTTTTGAGATGACATATATGTACATGTACATACACAATTAAACATTTTGTACAAATAACAAATACATGTACATACTCAATTATGTACTCTATATACTTTTATGTATCTAAATCAATATTCTATATATTTTGTTTGTTAAATGTGCATGTTTTCCTACTTTGAAACTTTATATTTGATTGTATAATCACTAAATATCATGCATAAATTATTGTTAAATCAATTATATCATGCATAAACTTTCTATAAATTATTGTTAAATCAATTATATCCTTAAGATGTTGTATTACGACCCCTTAAGACCCCCTTAAGATGTTTCATATTAACACATATCCTAAATATTATACTCAAGACATCCCCTTAAGACATTTCGTATTAAGACGTTGTATTAGGACCCCTTAAGACACCCCCTTAAGACATCATTTTAGGATCCCTTAAGACATCCCCTTAGTATAAATTAGTATTGGATGCTATTATTTGTTTTGATAGCTTATAAATTAGTGTTAGATGTTATTATTTGTTTTGATAGCTTATAAATTAGTATTCGATGATATTATTTGTTTTGACAACTTATAAATTAGTATTGGATGCTATTATTTGTAAATTATGATTTATTGACTAATTATTGATTGATTTGAATTCAATAAGTTCATTGACTAATTATCGCTAATTATTGAATGTACATATCATGTATATCATGTATGTGATCACTAAATTTGTAAAGTACAAATATTAAAATTTCCTCTTAATTTCAACTTTAATTTCATATTTATATTTAATTTCACATTACTGTCCTATATTAATGTCTTGACTATGAACATAAAATGCATAAATGTACATCTGTAAATTAAAATTTCAGACAATAATAAAGTCCATAATTTACAACATATTAAGTCCATGACACCAATAAATTAAATGCATGAAATAAATTCCACCAGAGTACAACCCATGAACTAAAGTCCAACAAAGTACTTGACCCATGAAATATAAAGTCCAACAAAGTACATGAGAAACCAAATATGTCTAGTCCATGAAATAATGAAATATAACCCATAAAATCATGTTTAGGTCATGCATTGTCTCTATAATCAAGAAACCTCTTCACACCACGCAGACTATGCGGATGACCTGAAACACTCTATACAAGAGAAAGATGAAATCATATGTAAGGCGATGAAAAATGATTTAATGACAATTTAATTTAAAATTCATTATAAAATTAAAATACCATCATATTTGGGTTTGCATGCTCTGGTGCACGTGAAACAACCTCTAAATTCTCTGAATCAATCTACATAAACAAGACAAAGAAAGTTGAAATTAGATGTAAGTCTACAATTAAAAATGATTTAATTCAATTAAGTTATAATTTATCATATTTTAATTGTACCATATTCTGAGGTTGTGCACCCTCTTCTCCAGGACCTATTTGTACATGCTCAACTACAAGATGTGTCTCATGCTATAAAAGAAAAATAATTTAAAACATGTATTAGCTCATATATATATATTCAATTTAAAATTTAAAATTAAAGTTATTCAGAATATTTAATTTGTAATTGAATTTAAATATAATAAAAAATTTAAATTACCATGATATTTGGAGCTTGCTCTACATGTCCTCCTATAGGTGTAGCTATGGCTGGGTCAGGGAAAAAAGTCATACTAACATACTCCTGCAAGATCAAATTTAAAGCATGTATACTTGAATTAGGATAAAGTATATACTTGAATTAGGCTAAAATATATATATTCAAGTTTGCACATTTTGTGTAGAAATTTTTTAAAACCTAAAAATCAGAGGCCTCCTGACCAGCCACAACATCTAAGGTTTTCCCGGAGCCCATTCTCATTGTTGTATCGACCTACACATGCATGTAGACATTTTTAACGCTTATAATATTTACAAGTGTGCATACGTATTTGATAAATAGTGAATTCAAAATTCATAATTGTAACTAGACTAATGCAACTTAAACAATTTACAATATAAATGTACCTTCCCCTAATCTATGACACCTGATACTAGAGGAGTGCTCAACAACCCCTCGAGTGGAATCGACGTGGAAGTTGATTGAATCCCCTAAACCAACATATAAATATTTTAAACATATGATCATGATTCAATTATAAATTTAAAACTCAAGTTAAAAATCATTTCATAAATAATTTAGAAAATTGAAATCAAAATACCCCAAAAATGGTTGCCAACAAGGACCGGTGTCTATGTATGTACTCGTTGAGCAAATGATTGCCCCATCGTTAGTGTCATCTATACATCAAATAGTTCAATTGTTAAAATGTATTGAAAATTTTTCTTTGATATATACATTCAATAAAATTCTTATAAAATCAACATGTAGATGCATATTTATACCTGTGTCATAGTGTCCTCAGGGTGATGGTCTGCTATAAGAAATTCTAAAAATGAACTGAGGTGACCAGATGAACCATCAGAGTCTCGACATCCACCCGAACTAGGTGTGGCTTGATCAGGTCCATAGCATAATTGGTGGCAACTAGTACATAAATGTGGGGCCCTCAACACTCCTGGAGTGGTACTCGGACTAGCTCCATAGTACACTTCTCCATCATCGTCATCTCTATGCTCCCTATTCGCAATCACAGAAGCATGTTGATCAAGGTCTCTGACAAGCATACTAAGGGATCCTAATGTGGAGACCACCGCAAGCTGATGTACAGGTGCAAGAATGGGAGGACCAGGAGCAACAACAAGGGGTTGTGCATGCACGGGGCATTGGGTATCAAACCTTTCCCCTAACCTCTGTTGTGGCATGCCGCCACCAACACCCTGAAATGATTTGAAATCAAAATAATTGGGCTTTTGCCCCATAACATACTCTACATATAGTTTCCTCAAAAAATATAATGGTACCTCCCAATTAGCATGTGGTGGACTATCAAAAACCATATATCATCTATTCCAAAATAGTGCACTCATCTGGGGATGCAAACACCACCTCATGGATATTCTAGATTTATTGGCAGGAATGGGCTACCGAGTGATAGGGTCAAGAAAGTATGGGGCTAGGTGGGCTTTTGTTATCTTAAGGTCTAAAATTTGTCTATACAAGAGACTGTTTGCATAGTACTATCGCATCTGCTCCCTCTCTCATCGATGCCTATCAAGATCAAAATCAATAGTCCTGATGGCATCCACAACGTTTTGCATTACAGATGCAAAACGTCTAATGTGAGGAGGAATCAATGCTTGACTCTGCATAGCATTGATTTGATTTTGAATGGCTGCAACTTGATCATTTATACGGGCTCGCAAGCGAGCCTCATCAGATGTAGCTGGTGCCGGAGGGGGAGGTGGAGGGGGAGGTGGAGGTGACTGAGGTGGTGGATTGAGGATATCATCTATGTTAAAATGATCCATGATCTTAAATATAAGTGCACCTACATTAAATTATACAAAATTAACATACAAACTTACAAAATTAAATTTGTTTAAATAGGATGTGCACATTGTACATATACATACACATACATATACATTGATTGAACATTCAAATCAATATACACATACATACATATAAATTGATTTAACATTCAAATTAATATACAAATTTCAAAATTTAAGATCTAGAACTATGCAATTTTAATACATGTACATACTAAAATATAAACTTGAAACATTCACGAAAAACCTCATTTTATTTATAACACACACACACACACATATATTACATTTTTCCAACAAGACAAATCATGATCTAGTAGATAGTCATAAAATATATACTATTATAAATTCATCATTAAAAGTTCATAAATTCCAACAAATTCATAAATTCATGTCACTAAAAATATCCACCAGGAACCAAAATCATAAATTCAAGTCACTAAAAATATCCATCCAACCAAATTTATAAATTCATCACACAAAATATCCATCGAACCAAATTCATAAATTCATAACTATAAGATCATTGTCTTAATTTAGAAACTATTGTGGCTCTCTACTACATCTCTTCATTTATTTGTGTTTTCCTTTTCAGATTTGGAAGTTCTCCTCTCCTCTAGCCATTGTCGATGCTCATCTAAGATCCCATACATAACCCTAATAACATCAACAATGGTTTGCATCCTAGATGCAAACATCCTCACAGGTTGTGCGACACATTCTTCATTATGAATAATGTTGATTTGATCTGGATGGTTCTAACATTGTCATTGATTTGTGCTTGCAAACGAGCACCATCAATTTCAAGTGGTGGAGGTGGGGGGTTATGAGGTGGAGTGGGTGGAGGTGGAGGTGAAGGTGAAGGTGGTGGAGATGGATGGCGTGGAGGTGTATTGTGAATATTATTCATTTGATCCATGTGATCTCTAAGATATGAGTGAACCTGCATTAGATTTGTAATTTCAAAATGTAAGATACATGTTTAGGAAATACCCTTAAACCATTCAATATAAATGGCCTAATTGAATAGAAATGATAAAATATGTAAGCCTCATTTATGTCTAAGGAATGTTACTTGAATGAAAAAACAATTAACTATTAATATAGGATTTTATGAATGCTATAGGGTTTATGGTTTAGAGTTTAGGATTTAGGTTTTAGGGTAATAGGATGGCTTAAGGAGTTCTATGTAGCAAGATCCTAGTACAAAATGACATGGCTTAAGTGAATAAAATTTGGTGAAGATTCCTAAGGCAACCAAATTTCATTAAGGTCCTAGGAAACTTCACCAAATTTTATTCACTTGAGCCATATCATTTTGTCCCAGGACCTCACTATCTACATAGATCCCCTTAATCCATCCTATCACCCTAAACCATAAATCGATCAACCTAGATCATGATTTATCTCATTCATATTATAATCTTGCACGATCTTATTATTGTTAAATTTGGTTGCCTTGGGAAACTTCACCAAATTTTATTCACTTGAGTCATGTCAGTTTGTCCTAGGACCTCACTAGACATAGATCCTCTTAAGCCATCTTATCACCCTAAACTATAAATCGATCAACCTAGATCATGAAATCTCATTCATATTATAATATTGCACGATCTTATTATTGTTAAATTTGGTTGCCTTGGGAAACCTCACCAAATTTTGAGAACTTATTTGATCCCCTTAAGAAATTTCATATTAGGACCCCTTAAGACATTGATTTACAGTTTAGGGTGATAGGATGGCTTAAGGGGATCTATGTCTAGTGAGGTCCTAGGGAAAAATGGCATGGCTCGAGTGAATAAAACTTGATGAAGTTGCTCAAGGAAACCAAATTTAATTAAGAGCCTAATAAAAAATTATGGCTTTAGGTTTTAGGGTTTAAAGTTTAGAGTTTAGAGTTTAGGGTAATATGATAGCATAAGGGGATCTATGTAGTAAGGTCCTACGAAAAAATTACATTGCTTAAGGGAATAAAATTTGGTGGAGTTGCCTAAGGCAACCAAATTTCATTTTAAGGTCCTAGGACAAAATGAATGCTTTAGTGTTAAGGGTTTAGATTGTAGAGTTTAGGGTTTAGGGTTTAGGGAACTTAGGGTGAATTTTGGGTGGCCCTTGGAATAATGGAATTGCAAGTTAGTTCCTAGAGTTTATGAATTATTTTGATTTTATGAATGTATTGACTATTTAGTAATAGAAACACATAATTATGTATTATTAAGATTGAGTTTGATGTATATTTTAACTAGATATCTTTTTAATTGAATTGCAAGATTATTTTATTTAATATTTTTTTCATTGATAAAATTTATGAATTGTAACTATTCTTTAACATATTGTTTTCTAATCTAATTATAATTTTACATTGAAAGTAAAGTTTAACATATTGTTTTCTCCATACAATGCAAATGAAATTTAAAGTTAATACAATAGGACAAGGGACCTAACATTTCACAAAATTATAACATTTATCAATATATCTATATTAAAGCACTCCCTCAAAAAAGACATGTATAACTAAATGGGAAATACCATGGGCATGCACATTTCACTATTACATTTTGTCTACACTTTGAGGTGCATGTGAATCTTATAAAATAAATGTGCATCTAAAATTATGTAGCATTCAAAAAATATGCATGTAAATTAAATATCTAAAACATTTAAAGGATAGAGGTCCACATAAAATATATCTAATCCGCAACGTGCAAGACAAACGGTCGAGGCTTGATCCACCTCTTTTGATTTTTGCTTGTTTTTGTTTTTCTTTATTTTAGTCTTTGAAATTGCATGTTTGCATATCCTTATGCTGCATATCATACACCTTGTGTGTGTGTCCCTTTGTACTTATGTCAGTTTGACATAGGATCTTGGATCCTTGGGGCTTTACCACTCCCTTGATCTTTTTCATCCTAGACCATCTGCATTGGTACATGATGACCCCTCTTGAATATCTACTTTAATGTGAGTTTGAAGCAAGTTCCTCCTCTCACTAAGGTGGGGGCTAAATATAGTGTCAAAAAATATCATTTGTTACATTTTCACACTTGTTTGGGCCCTTGTGAACTAAATGAACCTAATTTATGAATTAATTTGGGAATGATTAACATTAAAATGGACCTAATTTAACCTTGATCTAGTGTTGTAATGTTCTGTACACATTCACATTGGATTTAGGGCCCTTTCAAGCTAAATATACCTAATTTTTCCTTAATTTAATGTTGTAAAGTGTATTTATTTATACCTTCACATTGAGTTTTGCACCAGGTCTTGCATTTATGACCTTCATATCATCATTAATAGGCCCCTAAGACCCTATATTATGCATCCTGAGGCATATTTCAACCAAAATCCTGACATAGACATCAAATAAACTTAATTTCTCAACTCCTTGACATTGTCTCCACCAAAAAAGGCCTGGTGGGACCCATATGCCACCTTGGGTGTATGAGTCCCATCCAGATGGGACCTATACACCACAAGTGGTGTATGAGTCCCATTTGGCCCCTTTTAGGGTTTTGAGTAGTAAATTGAGGTTTTAAGTTCAAATTTCATGAGTGTCAGCCCTCTAGGATCTAATAAATGGTAAGTTGGATGGATTTCCTATAAAAACAAGGTCTCAAATCATTATTTCAATAAGCCTTCATGACATCAAGTCAAACTTGCATCAAGAGTTAAGCATTCAAGGACTTCACAAGAGCATCAAGAGAACAAGAGCATTTCTAAGGCATTCAAGAGCAAAATTCTTCATTATTTTTTGCAACAATTCAAGATCCATTATCATGTCAAGGTCATCAAGCATCAAGCATGTTGTTGAGCTAGTGTTGTGATGTAGCATTGAAGATCCATTTGTAAGTATTGTTTCATATCCATATTCAAGATCAAGATCTACATTCCACATTGCCACTTCATGTTAGATTGTTGATTTATATCTCACAACATCATTCAAGGTATCATTGTTCATGTTTCATATTTCATGTTTCATTGTTTCATCACAAGGTTTAATTACCTAAACGGGGTTTGACCAAGGCAAACCCCTATTTCCTAACAAATCAAAAAGTTTTTCTCTCTCTACATGTGTGGTTGTAGATCTAGGTGTCTTGTAGATTGAAGATCCTTTGAATATTAGGTCACTGCAAGGTTGAAGAAAGCCATCAAGTTGTCACAAGTTTGATATCTTCATGGAAAGTCACCTATAGGTTGCAAATCAGGGTTTGAAACCCATAAACAAAGTGTGGAAGGAAGAGAAAAGATTGGAGGCCTAATTTAGATCTTGACCCTCCAAAATATTAGAGTGGGACTAATACACCACTTGTGGCGTATGAGTCCCAGTATAGCACTTTTTTCAAGTTTCAGGAGATTTAGATCATGCACTATCAAATTCCAATTTTGGCACAAAAACCCTAGTCTGGGACTAAATCACCCAGACTAGAATATGAGTCCTAGTGGGCATCAAACAATAATTTTTTAGGTTTTGGAGCTTTTTTTGACCTCATCACTCTTCTCGGTGCACCTCTTTTCATTTCCAATTTGATATTCTATATTTTAGTTTCATTTCCTAGGTCATTTAGTTAGGTTTTGCATAACACTTTGCATGTTACATTCACTTCTTGTCTTTCCAATCCCTAGCTTGGTGGTGAACCCTCTTATTGTCTTTAATCACACCCTAGGACACCCTTATATCCGATCTCTTTCCCTCATTCCATCCTTGGATTGAGATCTCTAGGGTTTTCCTTGAATGAGAAGCATAGGAAATGGGTAGTTCTATGTCCTAAACCATAAGATCTACCATTTTCTATCTTTTAGAGGGTATAGGGTTTAAGGGTTGAGGGTTGAGGGATGGAAAAATTAAGGTTTGAGGGTTTAAGGGTTGAGTGTTGAGGTATGGAGGGATTAAGGTTTGAGGTTTTAAGGGTTGAGGGTATATGGTTTAAGGGTTGAGGGTTAAGGATTTAAGGGTTGAGTGTTTAAGGGATTAGTGTTTGATGATTGAGGATTTAAGGGTTGGCTATTGAGGGATTAGGGTCAAGGGTTGAGGGTATAGAGTTTAAGGTATAGCATTGAGGGACTAGGGTTGAGGGTATAATGTATAGGGTTTAGGGTTGAGGGTTAAGGGATTAAGGGTTTAAGGGTTGAGGGCTTAAGGGTTAAGGGATTAAAGGTTTAAGGTATAAGGTCGAGGGATTAGGGTTGAGGATTTAATGTATAGGGTATAGGGTTGAGGGTTGAGGGTACATGGTTTAAGGGTTTAAGGGTTGAGGGTTGAGGGATGGATGGATTAAGGGTTGAGGATTTAATTTATAGGGTTGAGGGTTTAGGGTTTAGGGTTTAAGTTTTTAACGGTTGAGGGTATATGGTTTAAGAGTTGATGGTTGGGTGATTAGGGTTGAGGGTTTAAGGGATTAGTGTTTAATGGTTGAGGGTTTAAGAGTTGAGGGTTGAGAGTTTTATGTATAGGGTAGAGGGTTGAGGTTTGAGGTTTGAGATTTTAATATATAGGGTATAGGTTTTAAGGGTTGACTATTGAGGTATTAGGATGGATGTACATGGGGATGTTGATGAAAAGAGGATGTTATGATAGAGATGTAAATGGTGCTCTAACCTAGGAATATGGATGTAAGTGAGAATGTAAACCTATGACTTATATAAGGTAATGTTATGATATGAATTTATTATATGGATGTAAGTGATGGGGTAAACCCTATGGATATCTATAATATTATGTATGCTATGAATTGACATGAGGATGAAAGCCTACAGTGTAGATAAAATGATGGTACAAAATTGATGAAAATTATACTATAAATCTAGGTTATGGGTGTATATGGGGAGGTTGATGACAAGAGGATGTTGTGATATGGATGTATCCTAATTTTTGGATAAAATAATGGTATGGTATCAATATAAATAATAGTTTAAACATATAATATAGATGTTGATGACAAGATGATGTTATGCTATGGATGTATCCTAATATTTGCATAAAATTATGGTATAGTATGAATGAATTTGAGTGGGTTGATGATAGAATAATTTTATAATATGTATGTATATGGGGATGTTGATGGTAGGAGGATGTTATGCTATTGATGTATCCTAAGATTTATACAAAATAATGGTATGTTACAAATGTAAATGAGTGGTTGATAATAAAATAATATTATAATATGGATGCATATGGGGATGTTAAGATGTGATAGGTAGAATGATACTATGGATGTGGAAATAAATGAGACTGTTCACTCTAATATTGGATAAGATGATTATGATATGGGTGAATCCTAAGATTTGGATAAAATGATGGTATAATATGAATCAAAATGATAGTCTAAACTTATAGAATATTGATATATATGGGGCTTTGACAAGAGGATGTTATAATATGGATGTAAATGGTGGTTTACCCTAGGTTATGGATGCATTTGAGGATGTGAACTTAAGACTTAGACAAGGTAATGGTATGATATATGAATTTATGACATGGATGTAAGTGAGCGTATGGATGATAAAATAATGTTATAATATGGATGTGAATGAGGGTATGAACCTAGCATTTAGATAATATAATTTTATGATGAGGAGGTGAATTAGGGTATGAACTTAGGTAAAAGATAATATTATGGTATGAAATGGATGTAAATGAGGGAATGAACCTAAGGTTAAGACAATGTTATGGTATGATATATGAATTTATGACATGGATGTAAGTGAGGGTATGTATGATAAAATAATGTTATAATATGGATTTAAATGAGGTTATGAACCTAGCATGAACAAATGGATGATCCCACAATACTGGTGTACAATTTCTAGGAGATCTTGATTTTTGCTGAAAACACATTTTTAGAAAATTTAATGATTTAAGCCTTGAAAAGTTCCATTTAAAGGATTACAAATAGAGATGGTTTGATCAAACCACCTTAGATCAAACCCCCTTGGATAAAACCCCACTAGTTTTAAACCATATCTATAACAGTGTCTCCTTTACACCTATCAAAATGCTGATAAAAAACCACTTTTGGTTTACCTTTTGGGGGATCAAATGAATTCATTTAAAATTTATTTTTTATAAGTATGTAGTCCTTATTATAAGCTTCCCAAAAAGTATAATTTTAAATAAATTTAATTTTATTATTATATTTATTTTTTATTTCTTGTGAATGTAGGTTTTTCACTGAAAATCAAGCTCTTTGTTATGCACATGTGGAAAAATAGCAGATTATCATTTTTCTTTTTTTGAAAAATATCAGTGCACTAGATATTTAAGTTCTTGATCCAACAACAAAAAAAATTGAATTTCGATACATATAAAAAAAGTTATGTTGTATATAGTCCATCTATGTCTAGATTGTAACTGGTTTGACTTTGAAACTTGATTAGGAAAAAATATTCAATAAAACACTATGAAATCAAATGAAAGTGCTAGATATCATAGTTATAAATCTAAATTCGAAAAAAATAGACTTTTATCCTTCATGGAAAAAAATTTATGTTGTATGTACGGTGAGCATCACTCCTTAAAAATGGTGTTTACTGAAAAAACTAGTTTTTGAAGGAGATGGAAAAATAAATGCGATATATGATTCCAAAATTTTTGAAAAAAACATATTTAGAATCTACAGACAAAATGTCACAAATCACTAGTTTGCATCATCTTCAAACTCCTCATGATTTAGCCGATATAGGTGCCCAAAAGTGAAGATTTAATTAGAAAAAACAGTTTAGTGTCCAGTTTGGCCAAAAATTGTAAACCAATAAATTAATACAATTTTATGATGAGGAGGTGAATGAGGGTATGAACCTAGGTAAAATATAATATTATGGTATGATATGGATGTAAATGAGGGAATGAACCTAAGGTTAAGACAATGTTATGGTATGAGATGGATGTGAATTAGGTATGTAGGATGGGGTTGATGGATGTACATGGTTGTTAGATGTAATAATTGATATGAAGATGATGGAAACCTAAACCTTAGCAAGATGAAGATCCTAATCTAAGTGAACAAATATACAATTTTAAAAAAATTTGGAATATTTTATTTATTTGGAATTTTTGGTATAAGGTTAAAAATAAGCAATGGTTATTCACAACATGCATACATTAACAATTCTATAATTATTCAACAAGGGAGTGTATATGACTATAAGCCAATTGATATTCCTTGTCTAAGCATGATGTGTAAGTCCTATGTTGGGGAAAATAATTTCTTTTGATCAACTAATATCATTCATTATATCATGGGGAGAGAGCATATATAAAATACACATATCCATTTTTCAAGGTACGTGGTGAGTACCTTGACAGATGTAATGGCTTATCTGTGCATTACAATTGAAAGTATGGTTGAATCATATTAATATATGATACACAAGATTTCTAGGTAATCATTAATATACCCGAAAGTATTGGAGGTCTAATATATGAACCAAATCCCTTATAAAAGCATGGAGCCTAAGAGTAAGTGAAGGTCCCTTCACCTTGTGTCCTGATGAATAGGGGACCCAAGGCTATGCAAAACATGATGATGACTCTTTTGAGGTACAAATTTTGTCCTTCCCCCTTTATATACCCTTCCAAAATACTTGGTTGATCTCATCCTCTAGGGTGATGAAATCCCTAGATAGGCCTCCTTAAAAGAAAATTGAAATAAGTGTGTGTTTCTAATTCTCAAGATCATAGAAGTGTGAGAGAAAATAATATGTACCCAATTCTTCAAGGTTAAAATATACTCATTTATTTTAAAACCCAAATCAAAATTTGATAGTAAGTCTTAACCTAATTTTCTAATGGTGAGAAAAATAATGCAAAGATAGTAAGGCTAAATGAAAGAGGTCTAAAAATAGTCTTTAGTAGGATGTCTTGAAAAACCACAAATTATTAGTTTTAATTTTTTCTTTGACTAATGAAATATGTTGCATATAATTGATTATTCCAAAATCATAAAATAAGAAATAAATAAGTAAAAACAAACTTAACCAATGGATTACTTGTGATTATTTTATATTTTCTTAAAAAAATCGCTAGAATCAAGTTTTTATGCAAAAGTTATGGGAATTTGAAAACTCAAAATAAAGTACAACTTTCAAATAAATTTACTTTATTTTGGAGGTAGAATCTAGAAAAATTGGCTTGATCCATATCAAAGAGTTTTGAACTATCTTTCCCAGACTTATAAAAAACTTGAACATCTAATCAGATACACAAAATTTATAGATGTTTTCATAAAATTACTCTATTATTGAATGCAAATAAGAGGAGAGGTCTTTTAGCCCCCTGGGCATTTCCTCTTGGTCATGCACATGACTAAGGGTTGGAGGGTGTTGGGAACTGGTGTATATGATCCTCCATACAAGTGGGCATTGAGTAGGCTTGTAACTAAGGGTTTACTTGGAGCAAAGCTCTTAGTCTTCCATGCAACTAGGAACCTAAATCGTATCAAAAATAAAATAAACATAAAGTAATTTTTATTATGTTAATACCTTGTTATTATTATGGCTAATAGCATGAGCAATGCTTTTTCCTTTTACGAACTATGTACATACCATAGATTAAAAAATATGGTGTGTATACCACAGTTTGTAAACCCATGATATATTACCCACAATAGCCCACATTATTACCCATACTAAAACTACACTACATACATAGTATTAAAATAAAATATACATGATATATATAGACCACACATAGTATATACATTGATTTAAAATCAAAACCATAAGCTATATACATAGAGAAAATACACCCTATACATAGGAAAACATATAAGGCTCAATTGGGTGTAACATAAGAATTCAAAACCATAGGAAATATACATGAAATCATGCTATATACTTATATATGTGTCTCAATTTGATCTATATATACCTATATATATGTGTTTGAGGTGTGTATATACCTATGATGAATGCATATGCCTCATTCCAATGTTATGTATACCTCTACAACCTATGTATAAACCTTCCTACAATAAAAAATATGAATAATATTAGAAAACTCAGGTGAGATGATTGGTCATATGATTGTACAAATTATATATGACTATATAAAATTCTATGTTGCATGACCTATGGCGTTTTGATAATTATTCAATTTGCACAATTACCAAAATATAGAAAATTATATGTGATCAAAAGTCTTATCTTAGCCTCTTCAAATGAAACTGTGAAGTATACTTCATGATATGAGGATCCTATAAAAATTTGGTCCCTTAGACCCGCTTAAGAAAGCACTCACCTACAAGGTTAGACTCATGAAAAGTCACAAATACAAGCATTAAATGTGTAATTTCATGTTGGGTTCACCAAAATGAATACATGCAAATAGAAAAAATAAAATAGGTATTAAAATAAATAAATTAATTCTCAAATCCTACACATGCAAACATCAAATCGAGCATATTGTGCAACTTTACTCCATTTGGAATGTAGGTACTTTATTTGATAACATAACCTTAGCATTCTTTATACATCAAACTAACAAATGTTGGTTGTGAAATTGAATGCTTGTGAAATGATGATAAATGGGTTTGATTTATAAATTTTCTAGAATTCAATCTTGAATATCTCGTATTTGATCTATGATTAGGGGAACTAATGAGGAGTTGTGGCAAGCATGTGAGAGTTGCACATTATTATTATTATTTATTCAAGGGGAAAACGCTTTTGACTAGAGCTATGAACTAGATACAACCATTCAACAATACCACCCCAACGGGGTTTGAACCTTGGTGGCAAGAACAACAATTCCGCCTATAAACCATCACACCATGCCAATATCGGCAGAGTTGCACATTATTTTAAATCTTAATTAAAATAATAATTATTTTTCAACTCAAATTGATTTGGGAGATATGAAATTTGATCAATGATTTAGTTGCTTCTATGGAGGAGTTAACCGAGTACATGAGAGAATGAGGGGGGTTGACTATTTGCATAGAATAGTTAATTAATTTCATGAATGAGTGAAGTGGATTTGATTGATGAGTGGGACTGAGAGCAGGTCTGAGTGAACTAACTAAACTTGATAGTCAACTAGATGAGTGAAATTTAACACTTTAATAATTAAACAATTGAATTGTTGGTGCATATGAGGTGGAAATTATTATTAAATTAATTTATTAATAGATAATGTGTGGATAAATAAATAAATAGATAATTATGGATAATTATTAGATAATTAATTTAATATATCAATAATGGTAGTCTAATTTAATTATATAATTAAAAGTTATTTAATTAAATGGTTAGACAAATTAGGAGGACCCTAGTGATAACGTGTACTTGATTAACTAATATGGAATTATGAAGGTAAAGGTGACATTATTTAGGTGTTTATAGAATTAACATATAAAAATAATAAAAACTAAAACACTATTAACATATATTTGGTAAAAACTACAAATCACAAAAGTAAAATACTAACATACCTATCTTAAGAAAAACTAGGTAAAAGAAACCAAGAGATATCATTCTTTAGGCATCTATTTTTCTTGGAGAATTATATCTCTTAATGTCTTTTACATAGATTTTTTAAAAGATATATGGTAAGTTTACTTCAGATCTATTTAAAAATTACATAATTTATTAATTTATAATGTTATTTCTTTCTTTGGTTTTTTAAACTGTAGGAATCAGGTAACCCCCTTATAAACTACAATGCGCCTGGTAAAAAAAAATCACATGACCGGTGACACTGGCATAATGTGCCCTCCAATACCATGGGGATGAGGGAGACTAGACCTCATGACCTCTTATCTACAACAAGATGCTTTAGTCAATCAAGCTAGGTCCATTGCCCCATTTCTTTCCTTACTTTATTTTTATTATAAGAGTTATTTTATTATGTAATATATATATATAACTTCTTTTATCCTTGAATCAAACAAAACATCTAGACCGAGCTCAACAAGTGAAAGAAAACAAGATAATAAAATCAAAATCAATATGAAATGTTACCAAAAACTTCCATTGTGATTTGATTTGCTCCAATGACTTTGGGATGTGGATTCTTCTTGCTTGAAAATTACCAATTTGCTAGCATATACCTAACATAAGTGATAATGGATTTTGAATGAGAGAGTGTTTATAGGCTTTTGGGAGAAGAAATGGGTGGTCAAGATTTGATTGTGAGATCAAGGGTGGAGAATGGTTGAAAGGAATTCCCTAGGATCAAGTAGAAGATGAAGGGTGGTTAGATTATGGTTAACTAGGATTAACTTACCAAATTTAGTAGGTGGTTGTGAGCATGAGGGAAATTAGGGCATGTGTACATAAGAAGACTATAACTTTGGAATGTGTTGAGAAAATAATGAGACCATAATGTCAAGTGTTCTTAAGTGCCCATTATTCTTGGAATGTGAATAGAATAATGGGACCATAAGCACAAGTTCTTAAATGCGCAAAATTATTAGAGTATGTTGAGGGAATATAAACTTAATTAAATAATAAATGTATTTAATTATTTTAACCCGATGTGCGAGATGGATATTAGGTGGAATATGTAATTATTTGTTATTTTATTATGAGGAGAAAGCGAAAGGTAGTTAATTAAATAATATGATTATTTAATTAAGTTATGGACTTTAGGTAAAGGGGACATGTCGTAGGTGATGATATTGATTGATTAGGAGTAGGTTAAGATGATTAAGTCTAGATGATGGATGACTAGGGAATATTTTAGGTGTCGACTATATATGTATATAATAAAAGTCAATAATTATTTCTTTTAATTATTTAAATTATATTTTATTAAAGAGCTATTTTATTTTTCAATAATTATATAATAACATCATAAGAAATATTTTCAAGTTTTAAAAAGATTAATGCAATTTTTTTGCTATGTTAGTTGTGTTTTAATTTTTATTATTTTATATGTTGATTTTCTTTGTTTTCACGTTCAAGCCATTACAAAATAAATATTAACTCTTAAAGTAATCATTAAAAATAATGTTCAAGCTAAATAAAATAATTTATAAAATAAAAATTAAAGTAACTTTTGTTTTTCATTTATCTTTTCAAAATTTGAGAATACTTTTAATGATTTATTCTATTATTAAAAAATTAATAAAATATAAACACATGAAAAATGGTATTCTCAAAATATTTTACATAGATTTAAAAAAAAAAAAAATACTAATTTAATATCTATTAATTAACCAATAGCACCCACAACTGAGCTGCTCGTTCGTTTTCTATATTCCGACAAATACCCAGAATGCGCTTGGAAACTAAAGTTCTGCACATGACACAGGAATCTGTCAAATGCACTCGAAAACTACATAAGTTGACCCGCGTTTAGAGAGTCATTCGATTAAGTTATATGGCGAAATGGTCATCAGTATGGAAAACAGGACAGGTTCATCTACAACTCATGGTGGTGGTTACCGGAAGATCAGGTCTTGTGTATAAGATTCCCTTCAACTCTCTGGAAGTTCTATGCTTCACTGACACACTCTTAAATTACAGAGGAAAAGTCAGTAATGTAGTTTCTTACGACATCATTGACAGCTTCTAAGGCGGATTAGCATAACTCTATTTTAAACAGGTAAAGAAATAATAAATATGGAGAGCGCGACTTAACTTAACCTAAGAGGATCATATGATTTGTCCATTACCAAGAACGATGCGTTCTGCATCAAGTCAACTTGAGCGAATTAACTTGAGTTATGATTTGTCCTCCTAGAAATTGCATTACTGGGGCGACTTCTCAATTTATATATTCCGAATTGAAAATGTCAACAATGCTTCTATCCACAATACAAATATATGCAGAGCCGCGGAGATCATAGCTTATTACTACATTTTAGGCGTGCCTGATTCCCTGAATTAGATGTTCATGTCGACCTCTACAATTATATGTATTGTTCAATGGATTTTGCTCTACTCTTCTACTCATTTTTTATCACTCAAAGCAGATAATTGTGTATGGCCTCAAACATGTGGAGGTCTGACATTTCCTTACCCCTTCCGATTAGACCAAAACACTTGTGGTTTGCCTGGTTTTGAAATTGCTTGCAAAAAAAAATCGAGTTCTGACCCTGGAATCCCCTATCTTCCAACCCTTTCGGGAGAAGTACAAGTCAAAAATATCTCTTACGACCACATTCTGGTTGACTCCACTAAGTTTTATGCTTTTGCATGTGAGTCTAAGTTTATAACATTCAACCTTTCTGACGAAGGGCCTTTCAGGATTTCTGAGGCTAATAAGTTTTTTGCAGTTGGCTGTTATACATATGGCAATTTTAAAACGATTTCTGACTCCGAATTGCCTTATACGGGGTCATGCGTGTCTCAGTGCGCGATGAGTAATCAGAGGGAATTGGCCTGCAAAGAGAATGGGTGTTGCAAGATTCCGGTTCCTGGAGGTTATACCAAAATTAACTTCACTGCAGGATACTACTATGACAATGTGACTGAAAATTGTAGCTATGGGGGTTCTGCTATAGTTGACCAAGATAGTTGGGAATTGATATCCCGATCAAAGTTCCGACACCAAGATTACAATTATTCTATGCAGCTAGACTGGGCCATATTAAATGACACATGCTCCTCAGCTAAAGCTAACATTTCATACCAGTGTGCTCCAAACACAGATTGTGAAGATAAGGACTGGGGGTATGTATGCAAGTGTGAGACTGGCTATAACGGAGATGGATACACCAACGGCACGGGCTGCACAGGTACAATTTGGTCTTGTATGTTTCCACCACACTCTTTTATTTTAAGATTCTACTCTAATGATTTTACCCCTGCTCCAGAAAACAGAAATTGCATGGGTTCCAGGTGCTTTCAAACTTTATCAATCATCACAGGTATCTATTTCTCGCCATTCAACAGGTTTATGCTATTACCCTATCTATCTAGCTTGCGTTTCCTGCAATAATGGTTTTCTGTTTGAGGAATGCAGGGGTATATGGGACACTTATAGCTGTGCTACTCGGAGGTGGTAGTCTCTTCTGGGTTTTGAAGCTAAGAAAGTCCAAGCGCGACAAGGTAAAGAACTTCCAGAGGAACGGAGGGGATGATTTGGAGAAATTAATTTCATCACGAGGAGTGGAAGGCATGAAGCTCTTCTCTTTGAATGAGATCGAGAAAGCTACAAATAAGTTCTCTCAAAATTTGATCCTGGGATCTGGTGGGTACGGCACCGTTTACAAAGGCACTCTCACCCATGGAGGTCTCGTGGCTGTCAAAAAGTCCAAGGAAGTTGATTCCAATGAAATCGACCAGTTTATCAATGAAGTTTCAATTTTGAGCCAAATTAATCACAGAAACGTGGTGAAGTTACTGGGCTGCTGCCTGGAAACTTCGGTTCCTCTGTTGATTTATGAATACATTTCAAATGGAACATTGTTCGATCATCTGCACGGTAACGATCAAGAGCAGCAGCAACTTCCATGGGAGCAGCGCCTGTGCATAGCCACTGAAACTGCAGAAGCTTTGTCGTACTTGCACTCTGCAGCGTCAATTCCGATTGTTCACAGAGATGTCAAATCTTCCAACATTCTACTGGATAATGACTATAATCCAAAAGTTGCAGATTTCGGAGTGTCTCGTCTGCTGCCGATGGGGCAAACGCACATTACTACAGTTGTGCAGGGAACACTGGGTTACTTGGATCCTGAATACTTCCAAACGGTTCAGCTTACAGAGAAAAGCGATGTCTACAGCTTTGGGGTGGTTTTGGTGGAGCTTTTGACCGGGTTGAAACCTGTTTCGTATGAAAGGATGAAGAACCACAGCAACCTGGCTATATTTTTCCTTTCCACTGTAGACACGACGGGTTTCAGGGAAATCATAGATCCCCGACTTAATGTTGATGAAGGTAAAAACATGGAGTCGATGAGAAGAGTGGCGATGCTAGCGAAGGAATGCCTTAGCGTTGAAGGAGAGAAGAGACCTTCGATGAAAGAGGTGGTTCAGGAACTGCTTTGGGCTAAAGCCGGCGAAAGACCGCATGCGTGGGTGAGTAATGATGTAGCAGGCAATCCGGAAGAAATAGTGGAGCTGATAGTTGATGAGGAAAAAAGAAGCGAGGGAATTTGGTCCGCTTTTCCAATACCGCATCAGTGTAGTTCCTCTTTTAGCATTGAACGACTCAGAGATGACTTTACAAGTGGCAGATAACTCTTCTCTTGAAGCCATTTATAGTTTCTGTCATGCTTGCTACAGATCTTGGCATTTCGTATGGTTGGACAGATTTTTTCCTCTTTATCCGTATTTATAAGAACTAGTTTATTAGTTAGTGTTGAACGCAGTATTTAGACATCTGTTAAGTCATCATTAGTTTGTAATAAATTAATCAGTAGTAAAATATTTTGAATAAATTTTCTGATATCTATATTTTAAATTCATTTCAAAATATTAAATTATTTTATTTGTTATTTTATTGAATAATTTTATTGTTTTACATAGATTATTGGACTATCAATGTAATATAGTAAAAATATCTTATATTGATGATTCTAGTAATAATATATATTTTTCTGACATGTTTTTCAATGCACTAATTTAATTTTGATGGGAAATCTTTTTCATAATCTTTTTTGGGTGTTCCTTTATTTTGATAGCATTATAGTGGGAGATTCTTAACAATGTTGTGCTCTCTTTCCTCCTTAATATAATAAAGCTAATAGAAAACAAAAACAAACTTAAATGATAAGATCGTGTTTCTAGTCTCAACCTCTTGCAATTCAACCTAGCCTAGTATAAAACAATAAAAACAACATTTCAACAATCACATGCATTTACTTTAAATTAAATTTCAAAAACATCATAAAAAATTTCTAGTCCAATAATTTTCACTTTGGTATACCAAGAATTTTCGTACATGTAATAGTTTCCCCAAAAATCATAGTAAATATGGACAATCTAGATTTCCCTCAATTTTTGTGCCTATGAGTAATTTCGTCACTTTTCTATTGCAAAAGAGTTTTCTTATTTGAGTAAGAGCTACTTCCTATGTGTATTGCAAATTTATCCCCAATAGTTTCTATAATTCATATCATCATACAAAACAAGACTCCATTAACAAGAAATTATTGAGATAGAAGCGAAGGTAGAGGTGGAGCCAAAGGTAGAGGTAGAAATATATAATATAAAATTGTAAGAGTGCATGCATTGGTGTGAAATTGTGTAGCTTCTATATATTGTTTGAGTTTAATTAGGCTCTTTTTATATTATCTTTTCTATAAGTTCAATAAACATGGTTTATATAATAGCTTTAGTTCAGATCTTAATCTTTAGTATTCAAGTCTTTTCTCCATACTTCATTCTTATTTTCCATGGCAACCTATTTGCAACTAGTGCACTCTATGTTCTCAAGTTACATTTTTCAATTTTTTTTGTACATGATCTAATTCATAATCTTTCTAACTATTAATCATTTGACAACATCAATAAGTTTTTTAATAAATAACTAACCTAAAATCTCATTTATCAACAATTTCCTTCAAACTAATCTATTTTTTCTTTTATATCTAAATGTAAGGCATGATATCTACCTAACATTTGTAGTTTTGACACCCATGCACCTAGATGTGATATTTTTATTTATTATTGTTCATGGTTGGCTTTGAGATTGAGGGCTATCTTAGTGCAATTTGTGGGTGAGTTGTGAGTTGCATTATTAATCTCTTTTATCTTACTTGATAGACCCATACTTATGATAATAGTTAATTTTTCATTAGAAAAGACTTTTTATTTGGCATATTTAGCTAAAAAAAAATGTTTTTAAGCTAAAATACCTATTCCTATATAAATATAACTCATTGGAAGAGGACAAGGTGGATACCATTCTTCTATCATAACAAGCGTGGATGGGCCTATAAGGAAAATCATAATCTATCTATATATTAAGCTTAGGAATGAATAGTTTATTCTTAGTATTTAGCCTAAAAGTACATTCTTTGTTTAGAAGAGAAGAGCCTAGTGTGAATTTTTTTTGATTGTTTTGTGCAACCTAAGGACATTTTCATCTAGTGTGAATCAAACCCAAGCTTGACTCAAGCCACTTTCCCATTTCCTCATCCTTTTATGATCCACAAGGATAATTTTTTGTGTATTGCAACTTATCTTTCACTACTCCTTGAACTTTCCACATTTCTTGGAATATTTATTCCAATAACAATTCCTAAAGAGAACCCTCCAAATACCTATATCTCCTTTAACACTTCCAATAGGGTAAGTGCAAAAAGTTGGGTCCACATTAAGGAGAAGTGTCATTTTTTAGCTTTAAAATAGGTAACCATTCATTTTTTTTAGAATACTTACCCACTTTAAAGTGGGTACTCATTCCTCAAAGTTCAAAACTCACAATACATATTTTTCATTTGGATTTAGGCTCAGAAAAGGAATTATAATCCAACACTTAGCCTTGGACTTGCAATTACAATGTCAATGTAATTACAAGAGAAAAAAATTGGCAATTTAGCTGATGAGGTTTTTTTCAAAATTATTTTATGAAATTAAAATTCATTATAGATGACAATGTCTAGTTTTCAAATATGCAATTTCTTTTATGATTGGATTATTTTTTCTATTTTTTAATTAATTTATGAGGAAACTAGTCGATAAACATGAAATGTTAGGCTTTCAAAAATTTTAATAACTTTTAATTTGTTAATTTTTTTGTTAAAAAATTATATGGCATAAATCTATAAACAATTATCTACACAATGAAAAAAATAAGATTGAAAAAATGATAAGTTTAGGTCAAGTTATCGTGTCTATACACAAGGGTTTTAAAAACCAACAATTAGGGACAATATAAAATTAATAACTAAAAAAATTAAGAAAAACATTTATAAAAAATATCCTCATCAATCTTCATTATAATACACATCTTTCTCCAAAAGGAATTATAAAAATATTTTTATTTAGGTCAAATTATGGTGTTTGTACACGTGCATGATATGGTCCTAAAAAAGTGACTTTTAAAAAGTGGTTTTTATGCATGCATATTAAAAATTAGTTTGTATCATCTGGGTATTAGAATAAATTACATATTTGAAAACTAGACTCAAAATAATAAATTTCATATTATTGAATTTTTTTAAGATTCAGTGTGTAAGTGCTTCAAATTTTCAATCCAACTATGAAAAGTTATGAAAATTAGGAATTTAACACTTCCACTTTTTGAATATTTTGTGGACCCAACTTCTTGCACTTACCCAACAAACCTTAAAGAAATCCATGAGAAATTATCAAGATATTTTTAACAAAATAAAATTTAAATAACATAATTAGTTTTAACTTTGAAGGAATCCATAGCAACATCCTGCCATGCATCTCTTGCTTCATCATTAGAAGTAGTGATGAAGAAAGTTGATTCAATGATGAGCCAAATATATCAATGAAAAACTTATAGAGATACGTGTCTAAAAAATTATCTAACATTTTTTTTATTATTAGGAAAAATAAGATTTTAAAAGGGACCAAAAACCCCAAAATATAAAATGTTGCTACAATAGAAGAAAATACAACCAACCAATAGTAGAACAACAGCTAACCAAAAGAACAAACCAATAGACCACAAAAAAAAAAAAAAAAACTAAATAGAAGATTATTTCATATTAGATTTAGGGTGTTTGCCACCTCTAATTCATGTTGATAATGTTTATCAACCAGCATAAGAAGCTCTTCCTTCTCCCCATCAAAGGTCTTCTTTTTTCTATGAATTCGAGCACTAGGACCCTGTTCAGCTTCCAACATCACAATATTATATTTTTCCTTTTCTGGATGTTCCTTCATCTTACTAATGGAACATATCCCACTAGTCATTTGATCTTCTCTCAATTCTCCTAATTTTTCAAACAAACTTTTTAAGGTTTTTGTGATGTTTTTAATGGAGCATTAGCTAATCTTAAGGAGTTTTTCCATGCTAGATTTAACATATTGAATCATCTTTTCAATGCCCTGAATGCAGTTATCATGATCCAATTTGATCTCACGTATAACTTCCTTAACATCCATGAGTTTTTTCTTTAAATCCTCCACCCCAAAGGAGGACTGGTCCTTTTCCTCACCTTCAACCTTCTCCTCACCTGTAACCTTCTCCTCACTTGCAACCTTCTCCTGTAGTCCCTGAAGTTTAACATTAACTTTGTTAAGTTCCCTAAGGAACCACTTGGTTAATTTGAAACTTCCCATCACATTATATCTTGCCACCCATAAAACATCAGTAATCACTTCCTTATCATTGATCAAGTAGTTGAAGTTCTTTGAGAAAGGATCAATCTTGATTTCTTCAACCATATTCTTAGCAAGGCTCATCATAGGGGAGAGGCCAACATCCATTCTGGCTTCCCTCTGCACCTTGTTAGTATCCTTTTCCACCTTCTCTTTCCCTCTATCATCATTCCCCCTAGGACCCTCTTGTTAGTATCCTCACCCACCTTCTCTTTCCCTTTATCACCAGCCCTCCTAGGACCCTGCAATTTACCCCTTTGTTGGATACTACCACCATCATCCTCATCACCCATCTAGGACCCCTTCGACCAAGAGCTAACCTTTGTAGGACTCTTCTTAGGAAAAGTCTTTTTAAAGGGGGATTTCCTTTTCTTCTTCCCACCCAAGAACGAGGGGGAGGAAGAGACGACCTCCATCGAGTCTTCCCCAACCTCAGTGTCCTACTAGTCCTCCTCATCATCAACCGTCGTAGTATCAGACCCCTTATCAAACAACACAGGATGCTTCTGCTTATTATTCTTGATTTTCCCTCTCTATTTCATAAGTTGAATTGACATGTTTTCTTTGGCATACTCCATAATCAACAAGATCAAACCCTTGTGCAAAACCATTGCACTAGGGTTTTTTTAATGGTATTTCATAGAGGACTCCAAAGATGCAAGAAAAAAAGGAAAAAGACACCAATATTTTATGGAAAAAAATGATTGATATAATTGAAGTAAACACAAGGGATATTCATACTCATAAACATACTATCAAGGGTGATGTACATCTCATAATCACCTCTATAATCTTTACCCAAATTAGCTTAATAGGCATTATTTCATAGCCCCATGAAGTGTGCTTCACCAAATTCTCTCTTTCATCTTATTTGAAAATGGTTCAATGTCTCCTCATTAGCTTTCCTATCCTTGAAAAATTTCCTTCCCTATAATTGGAGCCCAGATACCTCCACAATCAACTCCTCAAAAATAGTAAATTCAACACCTTAAATAGTCAAGGTTCTCTCCTTCCAACCACTAATAAATCTTCTAATTGCTTCATGGCCATACTTGTGGAGTCTCCCCATGTAAGAGGTGAGACCTCCCTTTTCCAAAATACTCCACACCTTCGATTTTCTCTTGAAGAATTTGCAGGACAATGACTCAACATGGTTTTGGATCCCCTCCCATGTTCACAATGAGCTAACTACTCTTCTTAGACAATAGACTACCACAAAGCCAAAAATAGAACACAACTTCAAAACACCCACAAAGCATGCAAAGCTAATTAAAATCATTAACATCACATCCTTTCTAATCTTGGACTCCATGATTGGAATCATTATAGAGAATGGAAAGGACCTCCACAGGCATGAACATGTACCCATCCCACACTTGAGAGGCCTGAAGATTCACCCCTATATTGGCATAAAATTCACCATCTTGTATCCCTCCCTAAAAACATGAGAAATCCTAACATCATCAAAAGTCTTTATCATGACTAGGGAATCATGAATAAGAGACTCGGTTGACCAAATGAGGGGGTTTAAATTTAGAAAACATCTAATTATATTAAGAGAATCCCCTTCAAGCCACACTTTTTAAATCACCTTTCAAATCTCAATTCAATGACATTAAAGGTTGTTTTGGCTTAACTAAATGGTTAGTTTGAGTGTTGAAAGGGGTGCCACTACTTCTATAAGCTTTCCCTCATCATCTCTTAACACCCCCCCACACCCAACAAGCCAAGGATTCCCCTTGGTCACCCCATCAAAATTAGCTTTGATCCACCCTTTAGGAAATGTATTTAGACTGAAAGATTTCCATTCCAAGCAAAACACAGTATATGAGTGACATTCTTTTCAAATAAGGAGATAGAGATAAATCTATCACATGAGATAACCATAACATTTAAACCAAGAGTTTTTCCATTAATACTCAAAGCAATATCATATATCGTTATCAATGTACATGCACCATTAAGGTGTTACAAATCATCTTTATATCAATGATACAATAAATAGATCATCTCTATCAATGATACAATGAACAAATCATCTATTTCAATGATACAATAATCAAATCATCTATTGCAATGATACCATAAACAAGTTTACATAAAAGACATTTCCACAATTAAAGTTACAAAGTACAAATGGGCTATGCTAGCCATAAAGAAATAGTATAAGAAGTATATCCATGACAAGTAAAGCTCTGATCCTCATTCGCCTCGACTCCACTGGTCTTCTTGCGTTGAGGGCCAAGAGTGCGGTTAAGGTGCCTTTTCCACCCAACCACAAGCACATGACTTCCCCGGGTTTCTTCCTATCTTGAAGAAATCCCCGACCCTACTTGAGAATCCTAGCAACCTGAAACAATACACCAGGAGGGACTCTCGATGCAAGCCTAGTGCCTATATGCATTCCTAAACTAAGAATAACATATTTCTTGCAATAGGAGGTGGCAAAGACCTATATAACATTGAATTTTAGGCTTTTATTTCCATCTATTTCAATGATACATTGCTTAGCCAAGAATAAACATAAAATAAATGATAGTTTTAGAAAAGGTAAAACTATTGTCTTTCTGGTTCCACCTTCGGCATCCTGTTCTGGAAGTCTACTCATAAAGCATAAAGAAATAATGCATTTTCCACATACAATTTCTATTCAGTTTAATAACACTTGCTCACACAATCATTCTATCATAAAACACATTTTATGGACTAACTCAAAAAAAATGATATGTAAAAATGCAATAGTGTAACTGACAAATGATCCTAAAATTTCATTGAGCCCGTCATTCTTCTAATTAACTATTATCAGTGCATAAAATAAATTTATACAGTGAGTTCATTTCCCGTGTATACACACAATTTCCTTCATTAAAATTTTCACTTAAAAGATTTTATCTAGATCTAATAATTAATTAAAAATCAGAAAATAAACTCCAATCAGCTTAATGCCTATTTCTACAGTTTGTCTCTTCTTTTATGGTAATATCCTCTCATGTAACTATTCTACCAACTAGCTATTTAAGTGTATAAGTTTTCAATTTGCTTAGCATAGAAATGCATCTCCCAGAGGTTTAAGTAGTTCACTATAGATTCTATTATTATCATAATGAATAAGAATTCTACACCTCCAATGCACTATCTCAAATTGAATGATTTGATCTAAATGACTGCATTGTGCAAATTATGAAAGGAATTCCCTCTCTAATTAACCTTTATATACTTGTTGGGAAAATACAGTTGATCTATAATTTATTGCAGCTCTATCTTTATTTAAATAAACAAAGCATCGGTAAGACAAACATTTCAAATACAAACACAAATTTTATCAGCATAACTCAGAAATTTTGATTACTTTCAGCCAGATTCCAAAACTACTCAACTCTGATTTGAAATATTGTTTATTCACCAAATAAATAAATATTTATATCTAATTTTATATATGTTTATACCATGTAACTATCGATTCAGGAACAAATTATGGTTTCAACATGATTACTATTTTAAATAAAAAATTCCTTACTGTAAGTGTAAAGAAAATTCATTTACCTACAGCTGAAACTACTGGCAGTTGCATGTACATTTTAACTATTGTTAATAAAATTATATATATATATTTTGATTCCTTTATTTATTTATATATATAAATATATATATATATATATAAACCTGAGTCTAAAAATCTGTATGTATCATTCCCTACGGTGGCTTGAGGAAGGAAGTTTGTAACAAAGATTTTATATTTTTTTTTAAAGAAATTTTATCATGCAATGAGCTGGGCTGGCGCCCCCAGTGGCGAAGGCATGGCTGGGGGTAACCCCGTATACTAACAATTCCACCGATTTAAAAAAAAAAATTAAACTAAGATGTTATTCAATGGTTTATAGTTGAAAAGTTTGGTAACAATTTTTCAATCTGTTAATCAAAATGGTAACAATTCCAGCATATATTTTTTTTATATGTGTATATATATATACATATACATACAATGTGTGTATGTGTGTATATATATATATTAAAGATATGTATATATATCAAATAAAGTTTCACAATCTGAAACAAAACTTCCATCTAATAATCACTCAGGAAACTCTATTCTAGGCACCAACAATACAGAGAGGTTTTGATATTAAAGAAAAAGATTGGGAACAAAATTTTACAGACTCCACAATTCTTTCCGCAAGTTTCTTTTATAACAAACACTTTAAAATACAAAGATTTTCACAATGAATTCAGAAAGAATCAAATCTTTGCTCAGCACAGATATTCTTTTCACATATTTGAGATTTAAAGGCAATGGAAAGAGTTGCCTCCATTCAAAACAAAAACTCCCCTGCTTCTTCTTCTTTTTCCTTCTCCCTTTCTTTTCACTGTATTTTCTTCTTATTTCCCCCAAATTATTTTATAATCTACTGAGATTTTTAAATGATCTATTTGGTAGTCATTGTAATTGCAAAGACCTCTGGGGTTGGGGCCCTAGTTTGGTTGGCTAAACCTTTCCTGTTGCATGAGGTTGGTCACGAGGTCTAGTCCCCCGTGGTACCGGAGGGTGTGTTGCACAAGTGTCAGTCACCTTCCAAGAAGCTAACCTTCTCTTCTTAACCACACCCTTGGTCTTCGACGACCTGTGGCTCATTACACTTAGGCACACATCAATAGATTAGAATCCACATAAAGATATAAATCAAAACATTAAAACTCATGAATTCTAATAACAATTTTTATTTTTCATCATATTCAAAATAAATGGCATTCGAAGCATTTAGCTTTTCTTAAATTAAAGCAACATTTTCATATTTCATCACACCAAAAATAATACCATAGAGTTTGTTATGTAATCTACCACACACATCAACATATGTCAAATCCACACAAAGCAAAAACAAGGAGCATCAGAGTTCAAGATGTGACAAAGGTCTTCTCCAAAAAACATTCTCTCTAGGTTTTTCAAATATTTGAAAGAAAAAGATAAATATGAGTTTAACTTCCACTTAGCAGCCACCTCAGAATCATACTTCAAGACAAAAGAATTTGGACTGACCACCTGCCTATCTTGAAGCCTAGCAAGGAAATTTTCTTTGATAGCTCACTGGATCTGTTAGAAAGCAACCTCCTCCTTGAGCTTCTCCCCTTTGAAGACCCTATTGTTCCTCTCCTTCCAAACCCCTCAAGCAATATGAGGAGTCGACAAAGAGAAAATCATCTAAAGAGAAGGATTAAAAGAGGGACAAACTTATTGCTCCAAAAACACCTTGGAATAATTCAAAAACAACCAGCCAAGATTCCAAAGTGACAGGAACCTACCCCACACATCATTCAAGAACTTGAAATTAAGAAAGATATGAAAGGAATCTTCAACACAACATTCACACAAAGCACATCTATTGGGGAGGGCAAACCCCTGCTTGCATAAATTATCAAAAGTTGAGACCTTCTTTTGAACCAGGAGCTAGAAAAAAATATAAATCTTGGGAATTAAAAACTTATTCCATAGACTACTCGAAAAGGGGGAGGATCATAATTCTTAGAAAGCAAACCAAAAGATAAAGACATTGAGAACTTCCCACTCACGAAATGAAACCAAATCATCTTATTAGACTTGGGTTGGGAAGGGATATGAATCCTTGATAGGAAAACCTAAAGAGGAGCTAAAGATGGATCAAAACTTAGCAAGTTTTTCCACTTACCCTCATGTAAGTAGTCAACAACCCAGAAACCAAAAAGCCTTAAGAAAGAATCTTTGAAAGGGTGTGCCTACTACATTTCCATAAGTGGCCCATTAGCACACCAGACATCATCCTGGAAAAAAGAATTTGACTTCCATCCCCAAAAATCCATTTAGAGCCCTCATTCATAACCTTCCAAGTAGGAAGAATGTTCTTCCAGATACAAGACCCAATAGGGATATTATATGCTACCATCATATCCCTAATTTTTCTAAACTCAACAAGGTATTTATTCTTTAATATGGAAGACCAACCAATATTCTCAAAGAAAATCTACTAGGTATTTTTGGATAAAAGAGCTGAATTAAAATTTATGATATTCTTAATGCCCAAGCATCCTCAATTCTTAGGCATAAAAACTTTATCCTAGGCCAACAAATGAATTCTCTTTCTTTCCTCAGAACCAACCCATAAGGAACACTTTTGAATCTACTCTATCTTCTCAAACTTAGTCGAAACTGTAAACAAGCTCAAGGCATAATTAGGTAAATTCTACAATGAAGCCTGAAAAAGTTGTAACTTACCCACTTGACTAAGTAACACACCTTTCCACCTAGCCAACTTAGAATTAAATCAATCAAGCAACCTAAGCCAGAGAGAATCAAGATCCTTGCACAAAGTGAGAGGCCCAAATAGGTCACAGGGAGACTCCATACTTTGTAATTCAAGATAGCAGCTATCTCTGCTTGAAGAGGTAAAGAGGTATTGAGAAAAAAGATCTGACCCTTAGGAAGGCTGACCAATTGCCCCAAAGCTTTCTCATATCCTCCTAAGATAGCTTTGATAGACTTTACTTCCTTAACTGAAACTTCACCCATAATGACAATATCATCAAAACACCTAATTTTCAGGAGATTTTTGGGAAATGTGCAACCCAGACCTTTGTAAGTTACAATAAATTTTTTAGATTATTTTAATTTTATTTGTGCGATTTATTACAAAATTATTTTCTACCATCATAATGGGGCTTGCAACAAGAGGCAAAAGGAATGCATCATACCTAGGAAATATTCAAATAAGGATGATGTAAAAATTAAGGATATTAACCCTAATGATGAAATCAACAATCTCAAGGGTAAAATTTCATCATTGAAGTAGGAGATGAGGGTAATTGCACAAGGTTGAGTCCATGAAACATGAAATTTTTTTCCTTAGCCAAAAAATGAACTCGACATTGCAAAAATGGGATCCTGATTTTTAAAAATTGGGGTCCTGTTTAGCTTCGGGATCCTAAGCCTAAATGTAAAACGGGATCCCGCTTTTTAAAAATCGGGATCCCGTTTGTTAAAGGGTCTCAAACCAATGGACATAGAACGTGATCTTGATTACTACAAAATGGATCCCGGTGATCCCACAATAGTGGTTTACAATTTTTGGCCAAACTGGACACTAAAATAATTTTTTTAAACTAAATCTTCACTTTCAGGCATCTATAGGGGCTAAACTGTGAGGAATATGAAGATGATGCAAACTAGAGTTTCATGAAATTTTTTCTGTAGACTCTAAATATATTTTTTTTCAAAAATTTTGGAATCAATTTGCACTTCTTTTTCCATCTCCCTCGAAAACTAGTTCTTTTTAGAAAACAACATTTTTAAGAAGTGACGCTCACTGTATACTGCATAACTTTTTTTCCATGAAGAATAAAATTAAAATTCTTTCGAATTTAGATTCTTAACTCTGATATCTAGTGCTTCCACTTGGTTAGATAGTTTTTTATTGAATATTTTTTCTTTAATCAAGTTTCAAAGTCAAACCAATTTCAATTCATACATAGTGTGACCGTATAACACGTAACTTTTTTTGTATGTATCGAAATTCAATTTTTTTTTTGGATCAAGGACTTCAATATCGGTGCACTCATTTTTCATTTTTTTTGATAATCTACTATTTTTCCACATGTGTAGAATAGAGAGCTTGATTTTTAGTGAAAAACCTATGTTTAATAAAACTAAAAAAAATACATAATAAAACCAAAACATTTTATTTAAAATTATATTCATTGGATAGCTCGTTCTGAGGACTACCTGATTCTAGTTGGGTTTGTGAAGTCTTTGCCATTTTCGCTTCAAATCGAGCTCCAAAGTGCCAAAATTTAGATTTTTTTTGTGTCTCAAGGGGGGATGAGGGATAAGGGGGGTTCACTTGAACCACCCTTCCATAAAGAAGTTTGTTGTGTTTTTGGGTGGGAAAGAATTAAAAGGGTTTGCTCGAATTAGTAGGTTCGTATGAACCCCTAAAATCAAGTTTTTTTCCATGTATTCATTTTTTGTGAGTTTTCCTTCCTCACTTGAATTGTAAACCACTATTGTGGCTTCACCCATTTTGTATAAATTAGGATCCCATTTTCTAATGGTATTTATTTTTTTTAAACATTGAACAAACCCCCATTTTCTCTGTGCACAGGATCCCGATTGAGGTTGGCGACAATGACTCAACAAGCAGTCTCCAGTACGCCTCCACCCCCACATTTTTCCATTTTTTCATTTTTTTATTGAAATTGTTAATAGAATAATAGATTTTAGCTTTTTTATTTATTTATTTGACGTTTTAAGCATTTTATTTCTAGTAACAATAGAAATGAGGAATTGTAGAAATAGATGAAAAAATGCAATGAAATCTGAATAGAAAGGAAAAAATGAACCTTGAATTGTATTTTAGAAACAAAATTTAGGTTTTGAAACTTAAATTCTTCAATCAAACAAAAATAAATTGCATTTAAAAACCCTAATTGAAAGGAAACAAAAAAAATTGCATTTCAAAACCCTAAATTGAAATGAAATAAAAAAATTGCATTTGGAAACCCTAATCAAGCTTTTTGAAACCTTGAATTCAAATCAAGCGAAAAAATGGATTTGAAAACCTTAGTTTGAAATGAAACAAAAATTGCATTAAAACCCCTAATTGCTTAGATTGAAACCCTAAATTGAATTGAAACAAAAAAAATGCTTAAACCCTAAATTAAAATTGAAAAAATCATATTTTGATTTTGAAAACCCTAATTTTGAGCTCAAGAAAATTCGTTTGCATTGAGCTTAAATGAAAATAATAAAATATTAAATTAATATATGAATCCAATAGTGAATATATAATCTAGATGTATCTTATACTCATAATAAGAATGAAATAGATTTCCTTTATTAATGGATTTACTTCAAATATTCATCTTCTTTAGGGATTTAAAGGAATGAATCATATTATTCTTTCTTCCTTGAGTTTAGTCTTCTATGGGTATCCATCTTTCTAATTGTGAATTACCTACACATTTCTTTTATGCATGTTGGATGTTTTTGATAGTGTATTCATGTGTGATTATTACACTTATGTGTGTGTTGCATTGTTATGTATTGTATGTGTTAAGACAAAAAATGTTGGCTTTATTTTTGTATATATTTTCCTTAATAAATTTTGGACATTACAAACATCCATGATCATATTCTTACTAGGTCCAAATATAAGTTGTTTGTCCAAAAATGCATGCTCACTCTGAGGCAACAAAACTCTAGGATATCCATTGGGTGAGTATCCAAAAAGGTGAGACACATATGCATGTTGTTGGTATGCGATCACACAAACAAGCAAGTGGCTCTGAGAAATTCATGTCTATGTTCAGCTTCCCGTTCAACCAAACCAAATCTATACCTCCTAATAACTTTGATAAGGCACCACACAACAATGAACTTTAGGATTCCTAAGGCAATAAAATCTTTGTATTCTTGATACTCATGAACAAACAAGATGGCTCTAGAGGTAAGTAAAGTGTGTTATGCAAGGTGGCCATATAACCGAAAATGTAAATGCAAAAGTAGTGTAAGGTATGTTCAAAGGGATTTTTCTTGGTTCATGTAAGGTATCATCTTAGGGAAAATTGTGCCTAATGTCTCCAAGAGAGGAAAATTCAAACAAATATCATGCGCTCGGAGGAAATCAAACCCAATGGCACCACCAAGAAAAGGATGCATCGCAAGAATAAAGAAAAATCGCACAATGAAACATGAGTTTCGATGTATGCCCCCACTTTAAAATGGTTGCTAACACCATTTCCATGAGAAATTTCTTTAAAGTAAAATAAAACATTAGAGCTTACTCAAAAATCCCTATGCCAAGTCATATGTTTCTGAAATAAAGTTATGGCATGAAATAGGAAGGAAGCAGTTGTCCCCAAAACACAATGCTAAACCTAGAAAGAAAATTATGTCACATGCGAGTTAACTTAAAGCATGTCATCCACATCCAAAGATTTCTCTTATATAGAGATGGAAGGTGGTCAACTGGCCAAAAGAGACAATGACAAGTGATATATGAGGACAAGGCTACTTAACCCATTACCCCCACTTAGTGCAGAACAAGGATGAGCCAAAATGATTGATGAGAAACATGGTAGAGTGAAAATAAATATCAATTAGAGGAATTAGGCGCCTTAACATAAGAAACAACACCACACTCCTTGAGATGTTAAATTATAACACTTAAAGCCTTATATTCATTAGTAGAATGACCATGAACTCTATGATATGCACAAAATGAAGTCTTGTAGTAAAATTTCTTTCATGTTCTTGGAGGGAGAGATATCAAACAATCTTGGAGGAGTCTCGACAAGATACCCTCTTGATCAATGGTCAAAGATGTTCCTTTATTTTGCAACAAAGATCTCTCTTGCTTAGTATTGGGTATCATACTTACACAAGACTCTTTAGATTGTGAGATTTTATACTCCCCTTTACATGAGGGTGTAAAATCTGTCAAATTCGAATCATAAGTGTTTTGTGTGATGAAATTAATGTTAAGTGAGGATTTCATTGTTTCTTTCATTTCTTTCAAAGGATAATACTCATGACCACTAGTGTCTATCAATTTGAGATGCACTAATCTTAAAGTTTTCTTAGAAGAATCTTTTGTAATAGTGTTGATATTAAGTGAAGGCTTATTTGTTTCTTTCGAGGGACAATAACCAAGACCACTAGTCTTTTCTTGCATGTGAAGCTCTATAGGGACACATATGCCTTGTTCTCTAGTACCACATCCTTTTCCACTAAATCCAAGTTGTTTCATAAGTTCATAACCTCTTCCATAAAGCCTTTTCATTTCTTTTGGATTCAGTGGTTGTTGATGGTTAGTTTCATCAAAGTTTGTTGTGCAATTCGTTTCTTGTTGTAAAGCATTTGAGGTGGATGCTTTCGAGGGATCTTCTGAATTTTTTGTTGACATTACCGCTTTTCCTTTTCCCTTTTCAAATTATTTGTTTATGATCTTGTATTTTCCCATAAATTATGTGAAATCTAAGGAACCCCAATCATCTTTTAATAGCTTCATGACTTCCTCAATATGTTTGTCTTTCTATTGCATGGGTTCCACTTGTGTAGTTGGTGTTAATGTTTTCAAAGGATTTTCCTTTTTTTTCTTGATTTTCAAACAACTATTTGGGTTAGGGTCAGCTTTGAGTGTGTACACTTTGTTGTTGTAGACATACTTCATTATACAATGAAGAGTAGAAGGCACCCCATTCATTGTAGGAATCCACAGTTTTCCTAAAAGAAGGTTGTATGAAATATTGTGAGGCATAACATGGATTGGTGTTTCTAATGTGGCCTTTCCAGCTATAATAGGCAAAGTGATCACACCAATTAGTTGTTTTCCTACATTGTCAAATCCCTTAATAGATAAAGAGTTAGGTTGAATTTTTGATTTATCCATGCCAAGCCTATCCAAAAGGGTCACACTACACACATTAAGGGTAGAGCTATTTTCAACAAGGGTTATTTTTATTCCCCAGCCATCATAGGCAACCATTATCATGAGATCATCATTTTTTTTTGCACTTCCAAAGGAGGGAGCTCACTTTGGTGGAAAAAAATGTTAGCTTTTATTCCTTGAATCATTGCTGCTATGTCATTTGAGTTTACACTAGAGGGGACCACAACTTGTTGCAAGGCACTTTGAATCATGTTATGATAATGAGTGGATGCTTGAATAAGGTCCCATAATGATATCCTAGTAGGAGTATTCTTTACTTGTTTGACAAGATCATACTCCTTTCCACTTTGTGAAGGAAAATGAGGAGGACCAGGAAAGATCGGGTTAGGTAATGAGAGGGATGTTGAAGGTATTTGTCTTGGTTGTAGATTGTTTCTAGTGTTATATGTATGAGCAATGATATTATAACTAGATTGCTGCGAAACATTACTCTTAGGTGGGTAAGGGATAAGTTCGTATTTGTTTTGATTTTGTGGTCATTGTGACGATGGGTAAAGGATGAGTTGAGGTTGAATAATATTCAATCCCTTAATGAATGAGAATCTAATGTTACTTCATCATCCTCATCTAAGGAAACTATATCACTATTGTCAATGTTATCATTTTATTGTACCATGATATCATCCTTAGGAGGATATTTTTTAGGAGAACTAAAAGCTAGATGTTTATGACATTCAAAGGTTGGTTCTTCTAAAATGACTTCATTGCAAGGGAGTTATCAATGGTTGGATTTTATTGTTCATCAATGATGTCATTGTATTCTTCAATAATGTTTTTCCTAAGAGAAGAGAGACACATAAGATTCTCATGAATCTCATTGGTTTGATCTTTTAGCACAAAAATATCCTCTTTACAACTAGGAGAGATACTAGGAAAAGAACAAATGTGATTGTCATGTTTATCTATGATTTCATCCTCTTTCACTAGAACATTATCATAATCAAGGGACAAATGGAGACTAGGTAAGGTGATGTTTATAAATGTGTCTATGATCTCGTTATCTTGTGCTATATAATATCTTCCCAAGGGGGAGGAGGAGAAGGACAAGTAATATTTTCATGATTCTCAATGATTGCATCTTCTTTCACCAAGATACCTTTGTCACTAAAAGGAGAGGTATCGAGAGAAGAACAACTATGATCATCATGGTTATCTAGGCTTGTATCTTCTTCTATCACATCATTCCCACAAATAGGAGAGATAAGAGGGGGTTGAGGTTTAAGGAAAGCATCAACATTTTCATTCTCTTGCACTAAGAGACTCTCATAACTAGGAAATGTATTGAATGAATGAATAACATGCTTATTGACTAACTCTTTCTTTGCAAACTTGGAAAAGATAGATACTAACATTTTGTGAAAAGTAATCTATGCAAAATTAAAATGGAAAGAGGCTTGAAATGTAATGTAAAGACCTAGAATGAAATGTGTAAATGTAATTTTCAAATTCTAATCAAGGTGATTTGTTGATTACGCTATGAAACCATCTGAAAATGAAATGTTGTAAATGAAAATTTGAAATTAAGCAATGCATGAAATGAACCAATTTAAGCTAGATCTATTGAAATGCATGTAGTAGAAACTCAATCAACTGAAACAAATAACAGTAATGACAACAAACAGAAGTGCATAAATAAAGTTTTCAATGCTGTAAAAGGCAGTTTCAAGGCTGATCTGGGACTAATTCACCCAGAAGGGCGTATGAGTCCCCAAAAGGCTTTTTGGAGGGGTGAAATGCTGAAAATGCACAACACATAAATCCCAAAAAGTAGGAAAAATAACTTATAGTGGAACTAAATCACCCAAAGGGGCGTGTGAGTCCCAAATTAGGGTTTTTCCACCTATTCAGCAAATTCTAAGTTGTATCTAGGATTTTTGGTTAGGATGATATCCAGGCTAAGTACAAATGAAGATTTCAAATGAAATTTAGTGATCTAAGATGCAAAAATGCAATCTATATGCACTTTCACTAATGCAAGAATTAGAAACCCTAGATGCCAATTAACTAATGCAAAACCTAATGCAATATTATGCAAGCTAGATATAGGATTATGATGCGCTCCAAACCAGAATTAAGATGTTTGAAATGCAGGTTCACCAAAATGAAAGATAGAAAATGGCAGCTCTTATGGTTTAGGATGTATAACTACCCATTTCCTATGCTTCTCATTCAAGGAAAACCCTAGAGATCTCAATCCAAGGATGAAATGAGGGAAAGAGATTTGCTAGAAAGGTGTCCTAAGGTGTGATTAAAGACAATAAGAGGGTTCACCACCAAGTTAGGGCTTGGAAAGACAAGAAGTGAATGTAACATGCAAAGTGCTATGCAAAACCTAACTAAATGACCTAGGAAATAAAACTGAAATACATAATATGGGTCCGTGCAAGATCATGGGGGTCCAAAAAGTGGCGATGTGAAAAAAAAGGTTCTTAACTCGCCCAAATTGGATATCCATTCTGAGGTGAATCATTTTGCTCAAATCACTCAAATTTGAAAGTTATGTTTGGATTTTTATGTTTTTATTCAATTTATATTGTTTTTGCATTGTTTTTTTTTATAATTTTAGTCAAAAATAGGGTATTTGATAGGTTTTTTATTGCAAAAAAAATCATTGTTAATTTTGAAAAAAATTATCAATTAAAAGGCTTAAAATGGATCAACATGAAAACCCTCCAAATCCTCCTTCACCACGACTATTGCTTCCAAACCAAAACGTGCCAACAATACATGAATTTATTCATAGAAATTTAGATCAATTGAGAAATGTATGTTGAATCTATGAGACACTCACTGAGCTATCAGACATGAAAAAAGCTTTGGAAACAATCATTTCAAATGTTGAAACTTTGGCAACTCAGTACAATAGATTTGCACAATGGAAAAAGGAACAAAGAGAATTTTATGCCGATGAGTTATCATATGATGAGGTGAGGGCACTTGATATTGACAAATCCCAATTAGCTCATTCATTCATTGATCATAGAACAAGACAACCCATTAATGTGCAAAAGCCAAAATTTTCAATTAAATGGTGCACCCATAGAGGCATATAAGATCATTTCTAGAGACGTTGGTGGATGGTTTTTGATAAACAACCCAACAACAATCTTGATGTCCCTCAGTATTTTCTCTAAAAATTATATGTTGAGTTTGTCCTAGGGAAACATGTCAATTTCTTTGACATTGGAGATTTCCAAGGTGCTGGTAGAGGGATGCCACAAGATAGACCTAAAGCACGCCGAGTCACCCCAATTCGTCCTCCTCCACCTATTCTTTCCCTGACTCCACTACCTTACCTTGAGATTGCTTTAGATGCAAGGACTTGGAGAATTCATGTCTTACATTCATTGAGTGATCATTTGGTCATGCAGAGCCATCATGTTGTGCAACCATTTGACGCTGCATCCCATCACGATGGTGATGCACCTGATACATCCCAACATAATGGTGGTGCACCTACTACATCAACTCCCATTGGTACATAATCCTCTTCGGGACATATTTGTGTGCCTCATTACTACATGACATCCAAAAATTTATGTTTGGGTCCTCTCCAACGGTCCACTGAGGCTACAATAGACACATTCGACTATGAGGTTCATGATATGTCAAGTGTAGGAGTTGATAGAGCACAAAGAGCACCATTTTCAGGAGATACATCGACTATCAGGGATGATATGGGAGCATCGGTAAGACTTAAAGTAATTTCATAGTGTTTTTATGTAAATTCTTTCAAATTTTATGAGAGATATTTGTACTAATATATGTTTATTTTCTAGAATATTTAACAGGTACTGACAGAGGAGTAGTTATTGCAAGTGCAGGAGGCTACACAGATAGCCATTTCATTTTCCCTAGAGAATCAGTATACAATATTATTTAAATTGTTATTTTAGATGTTAATATTTGAAATATATTATGTTTAAATACATGTACTACATAGATTGATAGTCTAATGTAATCTTGTCTTTTTATGCAGCAACCTAGTTCTTGTACAACCTTGTTCACTAGGTCTGACCCATTGGATGAAGCTGCATAATAGTTATATATATATATATATTGAAATTATGAGTATGTGTATGTGCATTTAAATTGTGTTGCATGTTCTTGTCATTTTTATATAGGAAACCATCTTAGCTACTTCATCCACTATGAGACCATCTAGTGTCGTAGCATCACATCAGGTATGTGTTTAATTTATATTGCAGATATTTACATTTAGATAGGAGTATATATATTTTTAGTAAATATGATTAGTTGTCAACAATTATATGTTAATTTGTATCATTTTTATTTTACCTACTATAGTCCTCTATCCAACTCAGCACTATGACTAGTGTGGGACCATTTCTTTATACGAGGACTCTTGATCATCCTAAGGGACAATCATATGATGACCATCTTGCAGAAAAGAGAGAAAGACTTGAGGTAAACAAAAATTGCATTATTGATATAATATAGTACACATATAGTGATTTTGATGCTAAATTCACAATTTATAAATGATAATATATAAGTTTCTATTTACTAGTCTATCTTGTCAACCATTCACATAATTAATCTAATTTGTGGTTTAAATTGTTATTGTGCAGGAAGCTTTAGAGTAATTAAGTTCTTCGAGGAGGCTCGATTTTGATGGTCAGGCACAAGATTAGGATATGATATAGATTGATATGTACTTAGGGTTTGATAGATCTCAAGATGGCATAAATGCCACAATTTGTAAAACTTGTTTTGAGTAGGCATATATATGCCAAATTTGTATATGCACAAACATAATTATTCTACATTTTGATATATAAGAATTGATATCCGATCTAATTTGTTCCTTGTGTGCATGTCTTTCTACTTTGAATTTTTAAAATGGAATGTATAATTATCGTAGAATAGTTTAAAGTTATGATTGATAATGTATTTTATAGATTAACGAAATTGCATTTTAATAGAAGTTATGAATTACAATTGGCAATCCATCTATGTTAGATTTCATTCATATTAAGGTTCACATACATTACATACCATGAGACCACATTTTTTTGAGGTGTTTTTTCAAACAATTCACTCCCTTTTCTATTGCACCACATTTTTTATACATGCCTACCAAAACATTTTTATCAGACATTCAATTTGAGAATACACATGATTTCAAGCTCTATTGAATGAATTTACATTTGACATTATTTTGTTTTTTCAACTCTTGTAATGAAGTGGGGATGAAGCCACAATAGTGGTTTACAATTTGATGGAGGAAGGAAAACTCACAAAAAATGACCCCATGGCAAAAAAATTGGTTTTAGGGGTTCAAACGAACCTATAGGTTCGAGTGAACCCATTTAATTCTTGCCCCTCGTTTCTTTCCCAAGAAAACAAATAAAATGCACATAGAAAGGCGGTTAACTTGAACCCCTAGGGGTTTGTTCGAACCCCCTTATCCCTCATTCTCCCCCTCAAACACAATTTTTTTTTAAATTTTTGCACTTCAGAGCTCGGGTTGAAGATGAAAATGGCGGAGAATTCACAAACCCAACTGGAATCAGGTAGTCCTCGGAATGAGCTATCCAACGAATATAATTTTCATATTTTTTGGTTTTATTATGTATTTGTTTTTTTAGTTTTATTAAACATAGGTTTTTCACCGAAAATCAAGCTCTTTGTTCTGCACGTGGAAAAATAGCAAATTATCAAAAAAAAATTTAAAAATATGAGTGCACTAGACATTGAAGTCCTTGATCCAACAAAAAAAAATTGAATTTTGATACATAAAGAAAAATTTATGCATTATACGGTCGCGCTATGTCTAAATTGTAATTGGTTTGAATTTGAAACTTGATTAAAGAAAAAATATTCAATAAAAAACTATCTAACCAAGTGGAAGCACTAGATATCATAGTTACAAATCTAAATTCGAAAGAATTCGAATTTTATCCTTCATGGAAAAAACATTTATGCGTTATACGATGAGCGTCACTTTTTAAAATTGTTGTTTTCTAAAAAAAACTAGTTTTCAAGGGAGATGGAAAAAGAAGTGCAAACTGATTCCAAAATTTTTGAAAAAATATATTTAGAATCTATAGACAAAATGTCATGAAACTCTAGTTTGCATCATCTTCAAATTCCTCACGGTTTGGCCGCTATAGGTGCCCGAAAGTGAAGATTTAGTTAAAAATATATATTTCAGTGTCCAATTTGGCCAAAAATTATAAACCACTATTGTGGTCCATCACCTGTGGGAAGCTGATTTTTATTTCAAAAGAAATTTAAATTAATGAAAAACAATATGAGAAGCACTGTATAATATTTGTGGGGAAGAACTGTTTGAAAATATGCCTCAAAGAATTGTGGTCTCATAGAGAAGGGAAAAAAGATGAAAAGAGTAGCTTGTGACAGTCTCATGCCATTTATTATTTTGAATGATTAAAAAATTCAAAAAAATGGATACAACTTAATGTAATATATGTCATGTTACAGTGTTCATTCAAAAGTAATATAATCATCTTGATAAAAATCAATGTCGTGCTCAATGTGCATTCAAGCTTAATAACATGTAAAAGGCATAAAATCATCTTAAATAATAATCACTATCTTTCAACCATAGGGGTTTAATGTAACCTTCAAACAAAGTCCTTACAACTAAACAAGATACATGTTCATTAGATTATTCATGTGAAATCTATACAATAATCATGATCAACAATTAAGACATCATTCAACCATGATGCAACCATTAAAAAAATAAAATGAGTGTGATACTACCATTAAACAAAACAAATACAACTCCATGAGTAATATAATCATCTTGATAAAAATCAATGTCACTCAATGTGCATTCAAGCTTAATAACATGTAAAAGGTATAAAATCATCTTAAATAAGAATCACTATCTTTCAACCATAGGGGTTTAATGTAACCTTCAAACAAAGTCCTTACAACTAAACAAGATACATGTTCATTAGTTTGTTCATGTGAAATCTATACAATAATCATGATCAACAATTAAGACATCACTCAACCATGATGCAACCATTAAAAAAATCAAATGAGTGTGATACTACCATTAAACAAACCAAATACAACTCCATGACATGCATTTTATTTGACCTTTGGCATGCAATTTTTATTATTGTAATGCAAAACAATGAATGTTGCTAACCATAATGCATCAATAAGAAAACTAGGCATACTATATGGGCTTGATGCACAGTATTCATAATGCACACTTCGCACAAAAGCAATAACACTGATATGATATTGTCATATCTGTCAATCAACCTTGACCCAAACCAAACTTTCTATATCACAATTGTTGTCTTATATGCCATTCAACCTAACACAATTGAGGTTTTGTATTTGGTAAGAATTTGTGCAAACAAAGAAAGTGAGAGATGATGGTTAAGGTGGATTTGAACAAATGAAGTTGTTGTCCTAAGCTTTGAAACTCTATCAAACAAAGGTATCTTGTTTTCCTAAGCATTGAAATTGAAGCAAAACAACTAAAGACTAAAATTAACCACTTACAAAAGGAATGAAAAGATAAGAAGAAGATTTTATTGTTAATGAAAAGGAGGTTAGTCTACTCTAACAAAAATTCCAATGCTTGTGGATGGGTACGTTTAGGTTAGGCATGGTCTTGTTTTGAACCCAAACATGTAAAAACAGTTAGAGCTACATTGGACCGATGATATCCCTTAAGAGTCCAAAATGCAAAAAGGGAGCAATCTTTGATGAGCTACTACTCAGAGACCTTAACACTTAAAAATTATGTGTTTGAGGCTATGGGATCATGTTGGGACCCTTTTCAATAACCTCTTTCGGTCTTTGCTATCTTGGAGGTGTTTTTCCATGGTGATAAATTTTTAATTGAGAAAAAAGTTGTCAGATGCAAGTAGTGTAAAGTTGCAAAGTGGTGCAACTTTTATTTTGCAATGCGTACAAAAAAATGAATTATTCCAACACATTATGATGGGTATGTTTATGCTAGGAATGGTCCTCTTTTGCATCCAAACACACCAAATCACTCTAAGCTACATTGGATCGGTAATTTCCCTTGAGTCCAAAGTGCTAAAATGCAGTAATCTTTAACGAGTTATTCTTCAAAAACCGTGACACTTACAAACCCTTTTTCTAAGGCTATGGGATTATGTTGGGACCATCTTCAATAACCTCTCTCAGTTTTTTCTATCTCAGAAGTGTTTTCCCGTAGTGATGAGTTTTCAGTTGAGGAAAAAGTTGTCAGATGCAAACAGTGTAAAGTTGCAAAGTGGTGCAATTTTTGTTCTACAACTCGTACGACCAAATGAACTATTCCAAGACGTCTGGATGGGTACATTTATGCTAGGAATGGTCCTTTTTTGCACCCAAACATGCCAAATCACTCTGAGCTACATTGGACCAGTGATTTCCCTTAAGAATCCAAAGTACTAAAAGGTAGCAATATTTGACAGGCTATTTCTTGGACAACGTGACACTTACAGACTCTTCATCTGAGGCTATGGGATTATGTTTGGACCCTCTACAATAAAATCTCTTCTTTTTTACTATATTGGAGGTGTTTTCCCATGGTGGTGAGTTTTCAGTTGAAGAAAAAGTCAAATGCAAACAGTGTAAAGTTGCAAAGTGGTGCACTTTTCATTTTGTAACTCATACGACCAAATAGGCTATTCCAACATGTTCAGATGGGTATGTTTACGCTATAAATGGTCCTCTTTTGCACCCAAACACGTTGAATCACTCTGAGCTACATTGGATAGATGATTTCCCTTAAGAGTCCAAAGTGCTAAAGACAACAATCTTTGACGGGTTATTTCTTAGAAACCGCAATGCTTACAGACTCTCCATTTGAGGTTATGGGATCATGTTGGGATCCTCTACAATAACCTCTCTCAGTTATTCTATTTCAGAAGCATTTTCTTGTGGTGACAAGTTTTTAGTTGAGGAAAATATTGTCAGATGCAAGCAATGTAAAGTTGTAAAATGGTGCAACTTTCGTTCTGCAACTCATATGACCAAATGGAATGTTCCAACATGTCTAGATGGGTACATTTATGCTAGTCATGGTCCTTTTTTGTACCCAAACACACAAAATCACTTTGAGCTACATTGGACCAATGATTTCCCTTAAGAGTCCAAAGTGTTAAAAGGCAACAATCTTTGATGGGCTATTCCTAGAAACTGACACTTAACGAGTCTTCGTTTGAGACTATGGGATCCTGTTGGGACCCTCTACAATATCCTCTCTCATTTTTTTCTATCTTAGAGGAATATTTCCATGGTGATGAGTTTTCAGTTGAGGAAAAAGTTGTCAGATGCAAGCAATGTAAAGTTGCAAAGTGGTGCAACTTTCATTTTGCAACTCATATGACCAAACAAATTGTTCCAACACGTCTAAGTGGGTATTTTTACACTAGGAATGGTCCTCTTTTGCACCCAAACATGCTAAATCACTTCAAGCTACATTGGACTAAAAATTTCCCTTAAGAGTCCAAAGTGCTAAAACGAAGCAATCTTTGACGAGCTATTACTCAGAAACTGTGTCACCTAGAAATAATTCGTCTAAGCCTACGGGATGGTGTAGGGCCCCTCTACAATAACCTCTCTCAATTTTTGATATCTCTAAGGCGTTTGCTCGTGGTGTTGAGTTTTTAGTTGATGGAAAAAGGGTCAGATGGATGCGGTGTAAAGGTGCAAAGGGGTTTAGGGCTCATTCTACTCCTCATGAGTAAGTGAATAAGTGAACCATTTACTCAAATACACTTAAGTCATGAACTACACACATGAATACAAAGTATACACATGAAAACATGTAGGTTGTAAAGTATACATTGGAATACTCATAAGTAACAAAGTATACACATAAGTTGTAAAGTATACACTTGAATACACATAAAGTATACATAATACGCATGATATTATCATTCAAGAATTGCTATCAAATATAGAATTTACAAAATTCCATGTATGCATACAACAAACAACCCTAATACATAGTCATTTCCTAGTAGGGGAAGAAAATAGATCATGTGTTGCCTTCGTGATCAACACACTCTTCCACAATAGTAGCACGTTGACATTCTGGAGTGACAAGCACTTGTACAAACCATCAAGGTAGTAGTTAAACTACATATAATAGAAAAGATGCTTAGAATGACAAATCTATATTATTCTAAACAACCATTAATCGATGATGAAATGGTAATGAAAACTAGAAAAGATGCTTAGAATAACAAATCTATATTATTCTAATATGTTGCATACCTCTGCCAAAGGATCAGAGTTGGCTATTGTTGCAATAGATCCATGATCAATCGTGCCAAGAACATCACAATATACTTTGAATGACAAATCTATATGATGACAATATAAAAGATGCTTAGATTAAAAAATATGAATTATTCTAAACAACCTAAATGATGATGAAATGGTAATGCAAAATAAAAAAGATACTTAGAATAACAAATCTATATTATTCTAATCAACCTAAATGATGATGAAATGGTAATGCAAACTAGAAAAGATGCTTAGAATAAAAAATTTATATTATTCTAATTTGTCGCATACCTCTTCCAAAGGATCAAAGTTCCAAGTTATTGTTGCAGTAGCTCCATGATCAATCATGCCAGGAACATCACAATCTACTTCGAATGAAAAATCTATATGGTCGCAATAGAAAAGATGATTACACTAACAAATCTATATTATTCTAAACAACCTGAATGATGACGAATTGGCAATACAAACTAGAAAAGATGCTTAGAATATCAAATCTATATTATTAGATAAACAACTTAAATAATGAACCTTAGCAGATAAACAATATCATACCTTTCCCATACAAAAAATGATATGCTACTCAAGTGTTCCTAAAGGGGCATCTCTTACCTTCAGAGTTTCTAGTAAAGCTTCATGATAAACACTACTAATTGTCCATAGTTCTTTTATTTTTGGTCTAGCATGATGTCTCAATAACTTAACATTTGTTGCTATAACAATGTGTGAATACATGAGAATGGTTTTTTGTTTCTCATAGTCTTCAAATGCAAGTATGATGTTCTTTATAATCATATATGTTTGCAACCAAGTTCTACAAACAACAACCAAACCTATATGATCATATTTTTTTTATCAACATCTAAATATACTTAAAATAACAAATATATATTTCATCTAAACAACCTAAATGATGATGAAATGGTAATGAAAACTAGAAAAGATGCTTAGAATAACAAATATGTATTATTCTAAACAACCTAAATGATGATGAAATGGTAATGCAACCAAGTTCGAGAAACAACAACTGAACCTGTAGGATACATGAACCCATCATCATCTATCATCAGCTGTGTTAGTTTTTTCTTTCCTTGTACACATCATGCCAACCAATAGTTTGATCCCTCTTCATTCCCCTATGGTGCTACAATTGCATAGACATATCTTGGTTGTACAAGATCTAAAAGATGTTCATAGTCAAGTAAAATTTTCATTATATATTCTAATGAGGATTGTGCTATAGATAAAGGGGTTAGGTACTGTGGAATCCATGTATCTATCCACTCACTTGACTCATATTGATCCTAATCACACTAAATACAATTCTAACAAAAATAAGTCATCTCTCATGTCCATATGGTCCATGCACCCACATCTGAGCTTCGAAATGAATGCATCTTTAAAGAATCTCTAATTTTTCGACATTCCATTTTATCTCCCATTGTGCCCTCCTCAACTAAAGAACCTACACACTTGTGAATCAAGTGTCCCTCCTCATGATAGTGCATAAGTACACCAATCAACAATAGAAGATGCATCATTGACTGTTGCACCACCTATGATCTACATTTATTCCTTAACCAAAACTCTCTTCACACATGCACTTGTGCCACCATGCTCACCTTTTCCATTCCCAGCTTCGAAAAAACTCCAAATATGTGGTACACCCCTCTCTATGTGCATACTACTCAACCAATAAAACATGTGAGCATTCTTAAATTGCCTTGTGAATTTATCTAAACAAATCATATGTTGACCCATTACAATTTATTTTTCTTGTAAGAACTCAAAAAAAAATTAAAACAATGTTGTACAAACTCAGATGAATGCGATCTATCATCACTCATGTAAAAGTGGTACTCCTTGATTATCTTCCTATCCTCTTTTGTACTATCAGGAGAATTTCTATATGTTATGTGGACAAAAATAACAATTTGAATAGAATTATAATATTGTGATTGAACTTCATTTTGTGGTTGCAATGTGTATTTTTTAGCAAAATCAACTACAAATACAATAGTTCCAATGGGGAAAGAATCCTTACACATCTTGAATTTCCCATCCAACCACTATGACCTATGGCTATTCCTTGCATACTTATAGAAAATATTTTTCTAAAATCAGAAAGAAAATCAGCAATACTTACCTCTCTTGCAACCAACTCGCATCTAGAACCCTCACCTTTACTTTTCAATGTGTATTTGACTATCTCAAACATTTTTTCTCAACAATCTTGCTACCAAAATCATGATCGCTGCCCTCATGAAAGCATGTTACAAACTTCGATAAAAAACCACATTGCAAACACATTTCATTTAAACAATCATTTCTATAAAATAAGCAACCATCACCTCTAATGCATAAAAATGAATCTAACAACTCCCTGGATGACTTGGGAAGTTGCACTACATGACACTCCTACAACATTTCATCAGTATGCATAGTAGAATGAATATGGCATAATAATTCACGATACATTGAAAACTCAACATGGTATTTACAATAACATGTATTACGAACATTAGTAGCTACACAATAAAATGGCTTGCAAGACTCAAAATCCCTTTGTGAGATATGCAAATTTGGATGTTCTTAACAAAATTGTTTGGCTACATTCCAAAAAATGTTTAGGATGTTGTGTACTATCTCGATTACCAATTCATAACTTTAAAACATCCTTTACATTTAGTGATACTCTAGAGTGAGATTTCCAAAATTATTCAATTTGCATCTTTACATTATCGATTAGCTTCTTATCAACACGTGGAAGCCTCCCACTAAAAATCTGTGTATCATTTTGAAGAGGACTATCGAGTCTTCCTCTTCTCGAGAGTGCTCTATTCAATGTTTTACAATTTAAGTTTAAATCAATACACGTTTGTCTCATTAAACGATCATTTCTCAAATGATGGCTTACTAGTGAGGTTGTGATCACTCTACGAGCAACCCTTTTATATTTTTCCTTACTAGTCTTTCCAATAGAGTTTAGAGCATTAAAAATATTTTTGACAATAATACTATTTTTTTCTGATTTTTTGGTGAGACGAATCTTCATTTTTTTTAATAATGGTCTCATTTTCTAAATCTTAAGTAATTGCATAAAAAGTTGAAATTGTTCAATTAATGTCTTATTGGAAAAAGTATTCATTGAACATTTTGGTAGCCCATAAATGAACTACTCATTGTGACCTTTTCCCTTCAAGATTATCAGTTATGTTCTCATCTATTTCAACTAGCCATTTAGGGGTTCTCTTGTAATTAGATGTTGCATAAGGTTCATTTTCAACATTTTCAATGTTATCAACATTTTCATTTTTAAGTTCAATGTTATTAACATTTTCATTCTCACTATTTTCAATATTTTCAACATTTTCAATAGCAATTTAATTTTCAACAACATTTTCATTTTCAATAAAAATTTCATTTTCAACAACATTTTCATTTTCAATAATAATTTCATTTTCAATAACATTTCTAACAACATTTTCATTAATCTCAATGTTGTTGACATTTTCATTTTCAATTTCAATATGATGTTCAATATTTTCAATTTCTATTTCATCTTCACTTGAATTAACATTTAACAATGCAAAAGAAGCTTCAATTTAAATATTTTTCATACCTTGTCTTCTTTTCTTATGACTTTCTCTATCTTTTGCTCTATATGCTTCAATTTCATCTGCTATAAGTTTCCTTTTCCCTTTTCTCTTACGATGACTGTTGCTCCCCATTGCACAAAAAAGCAACTCACACAAATGATTGTAATTGTAAAAAGAGTGTAAGAGAATATTTCAAAAGCTGAATTTATTCTGATGCAAATAGAAAGCACGAGAATTTCATGAGAGAAAGAATGTAGGGACCATTGAAATACTCAAAATAGTCCCATTTTTTTTATATAACTTACAAAATGAATATCCATTTCAAAATGGATATTCGTTATGTCTTCTGTAATACCCCCATGTTTCTGATACTATTTACTACTATTGTTTGCTTTTATATGTTATTGTGATACTGAATTGTGATGGTGATTGATTCATCGATTTGGTGTGTGTGGTTGTGTAGTTTAGTGGATTGCTACAATTGATATTATTATTATGATTTATGATACTCTGTATGTAGAGTTTGGATTATTTTACTATGCAATGCTTTCTCTCGAATGTTTTATATGTCGATGTGATAATCCTATGGTGATCATGTGATTTGAATTTAGTATTATTTTATAATGCAATGGTTTAGTAATTAGTTATGATGCAGTAGTTAAGTATAATGTTATCTTATGATTAATTTGGTTAGAAATGTTAGTTTGTTATTGATATTTTAATTGTTCGAATAGATTAGGTGAGAGGACAGTGTAGCATCACTCGTTTACGAGTGCCCTGCTACACTGCAATTCCTTCTCACGATAGGATGTTGATTATATATACATGTGCTACTTGACGTTTATTTGGATGCAGGATTGCAGGATTAAGTCTCGATTCCACCTGTTTCGGCAGGACAGGGCGAGCAATAAATTAGCCCAACGGGTAAAAATGTTGAAAAAGGGAGTAGGTTTGGAAGCGTCCCCGTCCCAAGTCGTCGTCTGTCGTGAGTCGTGTCATGACTGAAGTTTTGGTTCTCGTTGATTGTGTTGTTTGATTGTTGAGGTAATTCAGTTGATTTATGGTTCATGTTTATTTAATTAACCTTATTCTATAAGATGATGGATTAAAGTTGTCTAGTTGTTTGATTTAATTGTGTGTTAGTTGAATGTTAAATTTAAATATAATATAAATTAAAAAGTGATTTAATTTATTTAAAAGAGTGAATAATTATTTTTAATTAATAATGTTGACAATAATTAAATTAAATAAATATTGTTAAAGATAATTAAATAATATCTTTTTATTAATATTAAATTAGCAAATCTTGCATAGATAATAGCTTGTTTAAATAAAGTATTTTAATTACAAACTGTAGATAAATTTGTGCTTTTAAAAGCTGGAAAAGGACCAATAGGAAGGAGGCTTTTTGTGAAAAGAAAGCAGATGAGCTTTATGGAGTTTTATTTTTGATTTATTATTTTTTTAGAAGAAGATTATGCACACACAGAAGTTCTACTCTGTTGTTTTTGGATCTGGGAAAAGAAAGATAAAAAAATAAAAAGAAAAGAATTTTGGTTGTTGAAAAACGGGGGGAGAAAATAATTGTTTGGAGGATAGATAGATTTGGAAAAAAGGAGCTGCAGGAGGAATTCGAAAGGAGCTTTCAGAAGGGATTCTTCTTCAGACGAAGGACTCCAGGTTCTTCCTTTGCTATTTATTATTTCATTGTGCTTTGAATAATACCTGTTGATGCATGTATTGAAAAATTTGTAGAAAGAAATTTTGTGGTTTGAAATTTATTCAAATGAAACCCTCGAATCTTCTGTAGAAACTTCAGTAGAATCTTTCTTTTTAAATTTTTTTTTCAATATAATTTAGTTGTGCAAATTTATTGTATTTGAAATAAGAATCGTTTTATTGTTGAATCTTCATGACAAATTTGTATCGGATCTCTATATATATATTTTTAAACAGGATTAAGTGTGCATATTAGTTGACAATACTACTGGTTTATTTAAATGTATTTTATAATTTTTATGTACCTCTATAATTTTCATTTTTATGAGAATAGCATAAAAGTCATCAATATTGAAGATTTTATATAGAAGATATTGAACAGAATATATTTAATTAATTTCATGATTCTTTTCATTTGCTCTTCTGTATTTTCCTGTGAATTATGTTTTAATATAAAATAAGTATATATATATATATTTTGAAAAGTTTAGGTTATGGCAAAAAAATAAAATAAAATATATATATTTACACAGTGGTCTGTATGTTAAATCGGACCTCGGTTTCTGTGCATGGAATAAAATATTTATATTCATTTTATTGTTTTCGAAACCCGAAATTGTGCTTTTAAAAAAAAATAATAAAAAAAAATTTCTGATTTAAAATAAAGTTTAAATAAAATTTTTTAAAAAAAAAAAAAATGAAATTTTTATGTGGGTTGGGGGTTGGCAGAGGCCGTACCCCCACGGCCCACGAAGGCTGGCTGTACGCAGCCACCGTCGGCCGTGCACAGCAGCCGACAGGGCCGCGTACTGCGGCCCTGCCAACCTGTGGTACGCGGTACCACAGACGGCTGTGGTACTGTGTACCACAGGCTGGTGGGCAGCGCTTGTTTTTTTTTTTAAAGTTTTCTTTTATTATTAGTTAAGTTCAGTTTTTTTTTAAATGAATTCATTTGTATATAAAAATCAGTCGATTTCTTAAGTGCGAATTTGGTATTTATTTAAATATATATATATATATGTATATATTAATAATATATATATATATATTTGGATAATTTTATTATAAAAAGTTGGATGTATATTTTAATATATATGTGTATATTTATGTATATATATATGTGTACGAAAAACGTATATATATATATAATAGATTTATTATGCAAAGATTTAGAAGTTATAAGACAATTTTTTTTACAAATCATAATGTTATAGTTTAATTGGGTAAATTGAAATTAAGTTATGCGATTGTAATTAAATTGATTGGTTAGGAATAAAGGATCCAATGTTATAGTGTTATCGTGTGAAGTGGAAATAAATTGTGCTTTGAATGTAGTTGAATATTCTTGAGTTGTTGATACATTTATTTGATGAAATTTGTTATCCATTGTAAATTGTTTTGTGGTGTTGTTGATGTGTTGGTTACTTTTGTGGTTATTCAGTTAATTTAATTGGAGTTTCTTTAATTTGGGTTTGGGACATATTGGAAACCTTAGAGTTAGTATATCCAGTTATAACATCTTAAGTTGTGTTTAGAACTTCCAGAGGTGGGGACACTGTGAGTTATATTTGACCTTGCAATTTGATGATTGCCTTTATGTTGGTTTTGGGTGGTGATGTTAATGCACCCTGGGATCGTATCAATAGTTAATGTTATACATGTGATTTTGGGCGAGAGGGTTGTGCCTCGCGATTGAGCCATTGTTGGTTCAGTTTTTCCTTGTTATAATCCTGTGAGTTGGATATTCTTGTGCTAGAGTGTCTAGAGAGAGTGGCTCTAGTGGGGGCCGGCGCACAAAGGGGCTGTCAGGGTAACCCACATAGAGTTAGATTAATAAGTGATAACTTAAGTAATAAACCACGGGTGGGGATTAAACACTAATAAGATAATTGTGAAGCCTCGTCCGCCTGTTAGTGCTATCACAGACTAAAGGGGACTGAGAAGGCCGTGGTTGTCAAGGTCATTGCTTTGTCTTCACGAAAGGTTAATGACTCCGCATGAGTAACCCTATGGAGAGGCGCCTTGAGATAGGCTGTCAGGAGAACCATAGATGGAAGCGGCACCTTAACTTGGTTGTCTGGAGAATCCATGTAGAGATGGAGGCGGCACTTTGTAATAGGTTGTCTGGAGAATCCATGTGAAACCATGCGATGACACTCTCGTCTAACATTCTGTTTGTGTTGATTTACTGAAGTCCTCTGGAAGTGATTTGTTGATTTGTCATTGGTCATTGTTGGAAATGGTATTTGATATTATGTCTTGAGTTTCATTGATGTTGTGATGGTGACTAGTTGTTTTGTTCTTCAGTGGTTTGTTGTGCCTTTTGGATTTGTTGTTGTTAAGTTTTCTATGTGGTCTTTGATGTTAAGTTGTTTGTCTGGAGTTAGTTTTGTGTTATTGTTAGACGTGCTTGGTCGGGGACCCTTCCTTGTCTACTCTCAGCACGGGGGTGGTTGGGTGGAACGTGCTTCGCACCCCGTTGGTTTTCCCTTTTTATTTCAGTTATATCTTTTATTGCAGGGCTCTTTGGCGGATGTTGATGATCCAGTGATTCTTTGTACCAGATGTATGTATACCCCAGATGTAATGTATTTATGGATGTATCGTCTCCCACGTGTGTTGGGATGACATTGGTGTAATTTGTATATGTGGTTATTGTAATGTATATTCGGGCCTTGTAATTATTCAAGAACGGTCATTTGTAATAATTGGTTATGTTATGTTGTATCTATCGAAATATGTAACACTTTATATCATTTTAATTACATGTATTGTCACTTGTGCATATGGTATTAATATGGTTATTGTTTAATAGATATTTTAAATGAGGAAATGAGAATGAATGGATTTATGTAACTGTTTAATTATTGCTATCTTTTTATAGTTGTTATGAGTTAGTGTAGTCATGTCACTTCGTGTACCCCATTGGAACTAGTTGTGCCTCTTGATACATTGTTATGTTATAATACTTAAGTATGTTATTATATTCTATTTAAAAAAAAAAATTGTTCCGTTGTTAATAGTTCCTTTGGGGTTCGCATGGCGAGGCGTGACAGCTTGGTATCAGAGCCAAGGTTGCTAACGCTGGGTCCTCTGGGTAGTTGTGTCCGTTATGCAACCTTTGCGTAACTCTTGATCTTACATAACTCTGATCGTTGTGCAGGATCATGCCTCGAGGTAGAGGTCGTGGCCAAAGAAGAGGTCGAGGTGGTGGTCATAGAGTCAACCGCCGAAGTCCGTCACCACCAAGCATTCATGGTTCAGTGCATGAGGAACGACTAAGTCCTCAACACAATGTGTCAGGTGGTGGACAGAATCAGGGACAACCTGGTTTGGATGGACAATTGCAACACATTCTTGGAGAGATTCTTGGTCGTTTAGGACCCAGGCCAGAGGAGGTGCAACAGGTTGAGAGGGAAAGAGAGAGGTCACCGAGGCGCAGGGATACAGAAGTGGTTCAGGATGCAGTCATAGCAGGCCATATGAGAGATCTGATGAGAGCACACCCTCCCACTTTCGATGGTTCTGGAGGAGGTTTGGAAGCTGAGACATGGTTAATTGACTTAGAGCGATGCTTCGCGATGCACCCCTATGGTAGCAATACCAAGGCTCGGTGTGCAGTTATGCACCTACGAGGTTTCACATCTACTTGGTGGCATCTTGAAGAACAAAAGTTACACCTTGATATCAGTATGGTCACATGGGAGTTGTTTCTAGACAGGTTCAGGGCTCGTTTCCTCTCAGATCATTGGAGGCAACGCAGGGCTGATGAGTTCCATGACCTTAGGCAGTTGTCGATGACAGTAGAGTAGTATGAGCGACGCTTCTATGAGTTGAAGCAGTATGCAGGTATCAGCCACGATGAAGGGATGTTAGTGCAACATTTTGTTCGGGGCTTAAATGCCCAAATTAGTGGTGGCGTGAGAGTCTTCCAGCCGAAGACAATGGAGGTTGCGGTCGAGAAGGCTCGGTTGGTTGAGGAAAATCTAGCTATGGCACTGGGAGGACACATAGGAGGTTAGATCAATAGTACACCATCATCAGGTGTTATTTCTCATGGAGGTCCAGTCTTGGCTACAGGGTCCTCTAAAGGTCATCAGGAACCCACTAAGGGTGAGCAACAACAACGCTCTCCATTTCATCAGGGAAATAGATCGCAGAACAGGAAGTTTCGGAGTTGGCAACGTAATAGACCTGATCGTTTTGTGCAGCTGGCACAAAGTATGCAATCAGCACCGTCACGAGGCAGCTTTCAACAATCGAGTGCACCAGTTGGAGTCAGAGGCTTTGGGTAGAGTACAGGTTGCTTCTCATGTGGGCAGCAGGGTCATATTGCGAGGAAGTGCCCTCAAGGGAACACTACAGGTTATAGTCAGGCACCAGTCGCTTCTGAGCCGACAGTAGGTGATGCGGGTAGAGCTTATCATGTGTTTGCGGGTTCTGCGGGACCCAAGTGATGAAACTTCGGTCTCATGGGATAATGCATTCCATATTAGTGAGGATTATTTGTTTTGTTTAGTTACTGGTTTCCAGGAGTAAGCCATATTCTAGGGGAGGAGGATGTAATACCCCCATGTTTCTGATACTATTTACTACTATTGTTTGCTTTTATATGTTAGTGTGATACTGAATTGTGATGGTGATTGATTCATCGATTTGGTGTGTGTGGTTGTGTAGTTTAGTGGATTGCTACAATTGATATTATTATTATGATTTATGATACTCTGTATGTAGAGTTTGGATTATTTTATTATGCAATGCTTTCTCTCGAATGTTTTATATGTCGATGTGATAATCCTATGGTGATCATGTGATTTGAATTTAGTATTATTTTATAATGCAATGGTTTAGTAATTAGTTATGATGCAATAGTTAAGTATAATGTTATCTTATGATTAATTTGGTTAGAAATGTTAGTTTTTTATTGATATTTTAATTGTTAGAATAGATTAGGTGAGAGGACAGTGTAGCATCACTCGTTTACGAGTGCCCTGCTACACTGCAATTCCTTCTCACGATAGGATGTTGATTATATATACATGTGCTACTTGACGTTTATTTGGATGCAGGATTGCAGGATTAAGTCTCGATTCCACCTGTTTCGGCAGGACAGGGCGAGCAATAAATTAGCCCAACGGGTAAAAATGTTGAAAAAGGGAGTAGGTTTGGAAGCGTCCCCGTCCCAAGTCGTCGTCTGTCGTGAGTCGTGTCATGACTGAAGTTTTGGTTCTCGTTGATTGTGTTGTTTGATTGTTGAGGTAATCAGTTGATTTATGGTTCATGTTTATTTAATTAACCTTATTCTATAAGATGATGGATTAAAGTTGTCTAGTTGTTTGATTTAATTGTGTGTTAGTTGAATGTTAAATTTAAATATAATATAAATTAAAAAGTGATTTAATTTATTTAAAAGAGTGAATAATTATTTTTAATTAATAATGTTGACAATAATTAAATTAAATAAATATTGTTAAAGATAATTAAATAATATCTTTTTATTAATATTAAATTAGCAAATCTTGCATAGATAATAGCTTGTTTAAATAAAGTATTTTAATTACAAACTGTAGATAAATTTGTGCTTTTAAAAGCTGGAAAAGGACCAATAGGAAGGAGGCTTTTTGTGAAAAGAAAGCAGATGAGCTTTATGGAGTTTTATTTTTGATTTATTATTTTTTTAGAAGAAGATTATGCACACACAGAAGTTCTACTCTGTTGTTTTTGGATCTGGGAAAAGAAAGATAAAAAAATAAAAAGAAAAGAATTTTGGTTGTTGAAAAACGGGGGGAGAAAATAATTGTTTGGAGGATAGATAGATTTGGAAAAAAGGAGCTGCAGGAGGAATTCGAAAGGAGCTTTCAGAAGGGATTCTTCTTCAGACGAAGGACTCCAGGTTCTTCTTTTGCTATTTATTATTTCATTGTGCTTTGAATAATACCTGTTGATGCATGTATTGAAAAATTTGTAGAAAGAAATTCTGTGGTTTGAAATTTATTCAAATGAAACCCTCGAATCTTCTGTAGAAACTTCAGTAGAATCTTTCTTTTTAAATTTTTTTTTCAATATAATTTAGTTGTGCAAATTTATTGTATTTGAAATAAGAATCATTTTATTGTTGAATCTTCATGACAAATTTGTATCGGATCTCTATATATATATTTTTAAACAGGATTAAGTGTGCATATTAGTTGACAATACTACTGGTTTATTTAAATTTATGTATTTTATAATTTTTATGTACCTCTATAATTTTCATTTTTATGAGAATAGCATAAAAGTCATCAATATTGAAGATTTTATATAGAAGATATTGAACAGAATATATTTAATTAATTTCATGATTCTTTTCATTTGCTCTTCTGTATTTTCCTATGAATTATGTTTTAATATAAAATAAATATATATATATATTTTGAAAAGTTTAGGTTATGGCAAAAAAATAAAATAAAATATATGTATTTACACAGTGGTCTGTATGTTAAATCGGACCTCGGTTTTTGTGCATGGAATAAAATATTTATATTCATTTTTTTGTTTTCGAAACCCGAAATTGTGCTTTTAAAAAAAATAATAAATTTTTTTTTCTGATTTAAAATAAAGTTTAAATAAAATTTTTAAGTTTAAATAAAATTTTTAAAAAATGGGGGGTATTTTTATGTGGGTTGGGGAGTAGAGGCCTACCTGACAAATTTGAAATTTATCTGACCAAAGATGCGGCTTGCCTAGCAGTAGAGGCTGTAGGCTTGGCCGTGAACATCTTCAGCGACCTAACATGTTCTGTGATACCACCGAGGCAGTGTGGCTCTTGTGTACCACAGGCTGGTGGGCAGCGCTTGTTTTTTTTTTTAAAGTTTTCTTTTATTATTAGTTAAGTTCAGTTTTTTTTTAAATGAATTCATTTGTATATAAAAATCAGTCGATTTCTTAAGTGCGAATTTGGTATTTATTTAAATATATATATATATATGTATATATTAATAATATATATATATATATTTGGATAATTTTATTATAAAAAGTTGGATGTATATTTTAATATATATGTGTATATTTATGTATATATATATGTGTACGAAAAACGTATATATATATATAATAGATTTATTATGCAAAGATTTAGAAGTTATAAGACAATTTTTTTTACAAATCATAATGTTATAGTTTAATTGGGTAAATTGAAATTAAGTTATGCGATTGTAATTAAATTGATTGGTTAGGAATAAAGGATCCAACGTTATAGTGTTATCGTGTGAAGTGGAAATAAATTGTGCTTTGAATGTAGTTGAATATTCTCGAGTTGTTGATACATTTATTTGATGAAATTTGTTATCCATTGTAAATTGTTTTGTGGTGTTGTTGATGTGTTGGTTACTCTTGTGGTTATTCAGTTAATTTAATTGGAGTTTCTTTAATTTGGGTTTGGGACATATTGGAAACCTTAGAGTTAGTATATCCAGTTATAACATCTTAAGTTGTGTTTAGAACTTCCAGAGGTGGGGACACTGTGAGTTATATTTGACCTTGCAATTTGATGATTGCCTTTATGTTGGTTTTGGGTGGTGATTTTAATGCACCCTGGGATCGTATCAATAGTGAATGTTATACATGTGATTTTGGGCGAGAGGGTTGTGCCTCGCGATTGAGCCATTGTTGGTTCAGTTTTTCCTTGTTGTTATAATCCTGTGAGTTGGATATTCTTGTGCTAGAGTGTCTAGAGAGAGTGGCTCTAGTGGGGGCCGGCGCACAAAGGGGCTGTCAGGGTAACCCACATAGAGTTAGATTAATAAGTGATAACTTAAGTAATAAACCACGGGTGGGGATTAAACACTAATAATATAATTGTGAAGCCTCGTCCGCCTGTTAGTGCTATCACAGACTAAAGGGGACTGAGAAGGTTGTGGTTGCAAGGTCATTGCTTTGTCTTCACGAAAGGTTAATGACTCCGCATGAGTAACCCTATGGAGCGGCGCCTTGAGATAGGCTGTCAGGAGAACCATAGATGGAAGCGGCACCTTAACTTGGTTGTCTGGAGAATCCATGTAGAGATGGAGGCGCACTTTGTAATAGGTTGTCTGGAGAATCCATGTGAAACCATGCGATGACACTCTCGTCTAACATTCTGTTTGTGTTGATTTACTGAAGTCCTCTGGAAGTGATTTGTTGATTTGTCATTGGTCATTGTTGGAAATGGTATTTGATATTATGTCTTGAGTTTCATTGATGTTGTGATGGTGACTAGTTGTTTTGTTCTTCAGTGGTTTGTTGTGCCTTTTGGATTTGTTGTTAAGTTTTCTATGTGGTCTTTGATGTTAAGTTGTCTGTCTGGAGTTAGTTTTGTGTTATTGTTAGACGTGCTTGGTCGGGGACCCTTCCTTGTCTACTCTCAGCACGGGGGTGGTTGGGTGGAACGTGCTTTGCACCCCGTTGGTTTTCCCTTTTTATTTCAGTTATATCTTTTATTGCAGGGCTCTTTGGCGGATGTTGATGATCCAGTGATTCTTTGTACCAGATGTATGTATACCCCAGATGTAATGTATTTATGGATGTATCGTCTCCCACGTGTGTTGGGATGACATTGGTGTAATTTGTATATGTGGTTATTGTAATGTATATTCGGTCCTTGTAATTATTAAAGAACGGTCATTTGTAATAATTGGTTATGTTATGTTGTATCTATCAAAATATGTAACACTTTATATCATTTTAATTACATGTATTGTCACTTGTGCATATGGTATTAATATGGTTATTGTTTAATAGATATTTTAAATGAGGAAATGAGAATGAATGGATTTATGTAACTGTTTAATTATTGCTATCTTTTTATAGTTGTTATGAGTTAGTGTAGTCATGTCACTTCGTGTACCCCATTGGAACTAGTTGTGCCTCTTGATACATTGTTATGTTATAATACTTAAGTATGTTATTATATTCTATTTAAAAAAAAAAATTGTTCCGTTGTTAATAGTTCCTTTGGGGTTCGCATGGCGAGGCGTGACAGCTTGGTATCAGAGCCAAGGTTGCTAACGCTGGGTCCTCTGGGTAGTTGTGTCCGTTATGCAACCTTTGCGTAACTCTTGATCTTACATAACTCTGATCGTTGTGCAGGATCATGCCTCGAGGTAGAGGTCGTGGCCAAAGAAGAGGTCGAGGTGGTGGTCATAGAGTCAACCGCCGAAGTCCGTCACCACCAAGCATTCATGGTTCAGTGCATGAGGAACGACTAAGTCCTCAACACAATGTGTCAGGTGGTGGACAGAATCAGGGACAACCTGGTTTGGATGGACAATTGCAACACATTCTTGGAGAGATTCTTGGTCGTTTAGGACCCAGGCCAGAGGAGGTGCAACAGGTTGAGAGGGAAAGAGAGAGGTCACCGAGGCGCAGGGATACAGAAGTGGTTCAGGATGCAGTCATAGCAGGCCATATGAGAGATCTGATGAGAGCACACCCTCCCACTTTCGATGGTTCTGGAGGAGGTTTGGAAGCTGAGACATGGTTAATTGACTTAGAGCGATGCTTCGCGATGCACCCCTATGGTAGCAATACCAAGGCTCGGTGTGCAGTTATGCACCTACGAGGTTTCACATCTACTTGGTGGCATCTTGAAGAACAAAAGTTACACCTTGATATCAGTATGGTCACATGGGAGTTGTTTCTAGACAGGTTCAGGGCTCGTTTCCTCTCAGATCATTGGAGGCAACGCAGGGCTGATGAGTTCCATGACCTTAGGCAGTTGTCGATGACAGTAGAGTAGTATGAGCGACGCTTCTATGAGTTGAAGCAGTATGCAGGTATCAGCCACGATGAAGGGATGTTAGTGCAACATTTTGTTCGGGGCTTAAATGCCCAAATTAGTGGTGGCGTGAGAGTCTTCCAGCCGAAGACAATGGAGGTTGCGGTCGAGAAGGCTCGGTTGGTTGAGGAAAATCTAGCTATGGCACTGGGAGGACACATAGGAGGTTAGATCAATAGTACACCATCATCAGGTGTTATTTCTCATGGAGGTCCAGTCTTGGCTACAGGGTCCTCTAAAGGTCATCAGGAACCCACTAAGGGTGAGCAACAACAACGCTCTCCATTTCATCAGGGAAATAGATCGCAGAACAGGAAGTTTCGGAGTTGGCAACGTAATAGACCTGATCGTTTTGTGCAGCTGGCACAAAGTATGCAATCAGCACCGTCACGAGGCAGCTTTCAACAATCGAGTGCACCAGTTGGAGTCAGAGGCTTTGGGTAGAGTACAGGTTGCTTCTCATGTGGGCAGCAGGGTCATATTGCGAGGAAGTGCCCTCAAGGGAACACTACAGGTTATAGTCAGGCACCAGTCGCTTCTGAGCCGACAGTAGGTGATGCGGGTAGAGCTTATCATGTGTTTGCGGGTTCTGCGGGACCCAAGTGATGAAACTTCGGTCTCATGGGATAATGCATTCCATATTAGTGAGGATTATTTGTTTTGTTTAGTTACTGGTTTCCAGGAGTAAGCCATATTCTAGGGGAGGAGGATGTAATACCCCCATGTTTCTGATACTATTTACTACTATTGTTTGCTTTTATATGTTAGTGTGATACTGAATTGTGATGGTGATTGATTCATCGATTTGGTGTGTGTGGTTGTGTAGTTTAGTGGATTGCTACAATTGATATTATTATTATGATTTATGATACTCTGTATGTAGAGTTTGGATTATTTTATTATGCAATGCTTTCTCTCGAATGTTTTATATGTCGATGTGATAATCCTATGGTGATCATGTGATTTGAATTTAGTATTATTTTATAATGCAATGGTTTAGTAATTAGTTATGATGCAATAGTTAAGTATAATGTTATCTTATGATTAATTTGGTTAGAAATGTTAGTTTTTTATTGATATTTTAATTGTTAGAATAGATTAGGTGAGAGGACAGTGTAGCATCACTCGTTTACGAGTGCCCTGCTACACTGCAATTCCTTCTCACGATAGGATGTTGATTATATATACATGTGCTACTTGACGTTTATTTGGATGCAGGATTGCAGGATTAAGTCTCGATTCCACCTGTTTCGGCAGGACAGGGCGAGCAATAAATTAGCCCAACGGGTAAAAATGTTGAAAAAGGGAGTAGGTTTGGAAGCGTCCCCGTCCCAAGTCGTCGTCTGTCGTGAGTCGTGTCATGACTGAAGTTTTGGTTCTCGTTGATTGTGTTGTTTGATTGTTGAGGTAATTCAGTTGATTTATGGTTCATGTTTATTTAATTAACCTTATTCTATAAGATGATGGATTAAAGTTGTCTAGTTGTTTGATTTAATTGTGTGTTAGTTGAATGTTAAATTTAAATATAATATAAATTAAAAAGTGATTTAATTTATTTAAAAGAGTGAATAATTATTTTTAATTAATAATGTTGACAATAATTAAATTAAATAAATATTGTTAAAGATAATTAAATAATATCTTTTTATTAATATTAAATTAGCAAATCTTGCATAGATAATAGCTTGTTTAAATAAAGTATTTTAATTACAAACTGTAGATAAATTTGTGCTTTTAAAAGCTGGAAAAGGACCAATAGGAAGGAGGCTTTTTGTGAAAAGAAAGCAGATGAGCTTTATGGAGTTTTATTTTTGATTTATTATTTTTTTAGAAGAAGATTATGCACACACAGAAGTTCTACTCTGTTGTTTTTGGGATCTGGGAAAAGAAAGATAAAAAAAATAAAAAGAAAAGAATTTTGGTTGTTGAAAAACGGGGGGAGAAAATAATTGTTTTGAGGATAGATAGATTTGGAAAAGAGAGCTGTAGGGGGCGATTGAGAAGGAGCTGCAGGAGGAATTCGAAATGAGCTTTCAGAAGGGATTCTTCTTCAGACGAAGGACTTCAGGTTCTTCCTTTGCTATTTATTATTTCATTGTGCTTTGAATAATACCTGTTGATGCATGTATTGAAAAATTTGTAGAAAGAAATTCTATGGTTTGAAATTTATTCAAATGAAACCCTCGAATCTTCTGTAGAAACTTCAGTAGAATCTTTCTTTTTTTTAAAAAAAAAATTCAATATAATTTAGTTGTGCAAATTTATTGTATTTGAAATAAGAATCGTTTTATTGTTGAATCTTCATGACAAATTTATATCGGATCTCTATATATATATTTTTAAACAGGATTAAGTGTGCATATTAGTTGACAATACTACTGGTTTATTTAAATGTATTTTATAATTTTTATGTACCTCTATAATTTTCATTTTTATGAGAATAGCATAAAAGTCATCAATATTGAAGATTTTATATAGAAGATATTGAACATAATATATTTAATTAATTTCATGATTCTTTTCATTTGCTCTTCTGTATTTTCCTGTGAATTATGTTTTAATATAAAATAAGTATATATATATATTTTGAAAAGTTTAGGTTATGGCAAAAATAAAATAAAATATATATATTTACACAGTAGTCTGTATGTTAAATCGGACCTCGGTTTCTGTGCATGGAATAAAATATTTATATTCATTTTATTGCTTTCGAAACCCGAAATTGTGCTTTTAAAAAAATAATAAATTTTTTCCTCGGGATTTAAAATAAAGTTTAAATAAAATTTCTTTTAAAAAAAAAAAAAATGAAATTTTTATGTGGGTTGGGGGTCGGCCGAGGCCGTACCCCCACGGCCCACGAAGGCTGGCTGTACGCAGCCACCGTCGGCCGCGCACAACAGCCGAGGCTGCTGGGCGCAGCCGACGGGGCCGCGTACTGCGGCCCTGCCAACCTGTGGTACGCGGTACCACAGACGGCTGTGGTACTGTGTACCACAGGCTGGTGGGCAGCGCTTGTTTTTTTTTTTAAAGTTTTCTTTTATTATTAGTTAAGTTCAGTTTTTTTTTAAATGAATTCATTTGTATATAAAAATCAGTCGATTTCTTAAGTGCGAATTTGGTATTTATTTAAATATATATATATATATGTATATATTAATAATATATATATATATATTTGGATAATTTTATTATAAAAAGTTGGATGTATATTTTAATATATATGTGTATATTTATGTATATATATATGTGTACGAAAAACGTATATATATATATAATAGATTTATTATGCAAAGATTTAGAAGTTATAAGACAATTTTTTTTACAAATCATAATGTTATAGTTTAATTGGGTAAATTGAAATTAAGTTATGCGATTGTAATTAAATTGATTGGTTAGGAATAAAGGATCCAACGTTATAGTGTTATCGTGTGAAGTGGAAATAAATTGTGCTTTGAATGTAGTTGAATATTCTCGAGTTGTTGATACATTTATTTGATGAAATTTGTTATCCATTGTAAATTGTTTTGTGGTGTTGTTGATGTGTTGGTTACTCTTGTGGTTATTCAGTTAATTTAATTGGAGTTTCTTTAATTTGGGTTTGGGACATATTGGAAACCTTAGAGTTAGTATATCCAGTTATAACATCTTAAGTTGTGTTTAGAACTTCCAGAGGTGGGGACACTGTGAGTTATATTTGACCTTGCAATTTGATGATTGCCTTTATGTTGGTTTTGGGTGGTGATTTTAATGCACCCTGGGATCGTATCAATAGTGAATGTTATACATGTGATTTTGGGCGAGAGGGTTGTGCCTCGCGATTGAGCCATTGTTGGTTCAGTTTTTCCTTGTTGTTATAATCCTGTGAGTTGGATATTCTTGTGCTAGAGTGTCTAGAGAGAGTGGCTCTAGTGGGGGCCGGCGCACAAAGGGGCTGTCAGGGTAACCCACATAGAGTTAGATTAATAAGTGATAACTTAAGTAATAAACCATGGGTGGGGATTAAACACTAATAATATAATTGTGAAGCCTCGTCCGCCTGTTAGTGCTATCACAGACTAAAGGGGACTGAGAAGGTTGTGGTTGGCAAGGTCATTGCTTTGTCTTCACGAAAGGTTAATGACTCCGCATGAGTAACCCTATGGAGCGGCGCCTTGAGATAGGCTGTCAGGAGAACCATAGATGGAAGCGGCACCTTAACTTGGTTGTCTGGAGAATCCATGTAGAGATGGAGGCGACACTTTGTAATAGGTTGTCTGGAGAATCCATGTGAAACCATGCGATGACACTCTCGTCTAACATTCTGTTTGTGTTGATTTACTGAAGTCCTCTGGAAGTGATTTGTTGATTTGTCATTGGTCATTGTTGGAAATGGTATTTGATATTATGTCTTGAGTTTCATTGATGTTGTGATGGTGACTAGTTGTTTTGTTCTTCAGTGGTTTGTTGTGCCTTTTGGATTTGTTGTTAAGTTTTCTATGTGGTCTTTGATGTTAAGTTGTCTGTCTGGAGTTAGTTTTGTGTTATTGTTAGACGTGCTTGGTCGGGGACCCTT
>VDFB02271358.1:879590476-879739760 GCA_007258455.2 Sequoia sempervirens
TTTTTGAGGGTGCCCCATATCACAGAGCCCTTCCCCACAAGGGGGTACCTAGAAATAGTGGATTGCGGGATCCCCGGGAGATACTTCTGAGAGAGAACCCTCGCCCAACTCTTATCCTGCTCATTACACCACCTCCAATACAGTTTAGCATCCAAAGCCTCCCTAGTCAAAGCCGATTGCCTCAAGCCCAGTCCACCATAATGTTTCGGACTGCAAACAACCTCCCATCTAACCAGACTCCAAGCACCCAGCCCATAAAAATTGTCTTGCCACAGAATCAAGGTCCTTAAGAAAGCCCATAGGGGCAACCTGAAGCATACATCTATAAATGGGCAGAGCCTGCACCACAGACTTAATCAACTGGACACGACCAGCAAAGGATAGCCATCGATGAGTCTAGTGATTAACTTTCACCCAAAATTTATCCAAAATGATCTGCCAAGACTCCTTAGGCAATCTACTCACCGAGATGGGAATGCCAAGGTAAGTCACTGGGAGAGTCCCGATCTGAAATCTCAAAGTTTGGGCAATCCTCTGCTGAATGGGACCAGGAGTGTTGAAGAAGAAAATGGAAGACTTTCCCTCATTAATCTGTTGACCGGAAGCAACCAGGTAAACATCCAATAATCTTCGAAAATTAGAAGCCTCACGCATTGTAGCCACCCCCATCAAAGCAGTATCATCCACAAACTGAAGGTGAGTTTGCGGAGGTAAGGTGCCACCCCACCTCCAACCTTGAATAAGACTAGACTCCACATTTCGTTTAATCCATCTTCCCAAACCTTCAGCCAAAAGAATAAACAAGTAAGGGGAAAGAGGATCACCTTGACATAGCCCTCTAGAAGCACCAAATAACTCAGAGTGACTCCCATTGATAAGCACAGAGAAAGAGACTGAAGTAACACAGCTCAAAACCCATTGAATCCATTCTTCAGCAAAACCAAAAGCACCAAGAACTCTTCGCAGGAAGGACCACCTAACTCTGTCATATGCCTTAGCCATGTCCAGTTTGATAAACATCGTTTTTTCTTTAGAGCTAGCCATAGAATGGATGACCTCAGTAGCAATCACAATCCCATCCAAAATTTGCCTACCAGCTACAAAACCACTTTGTTCTTCGGAGATCAACACCTCAAGCCCCTTCTTCACCCTGTCAGCTATAAGTTTAGAAAGAATTTTATAAATTACATTGCATAAAGAAATGGGCCGAAATTGGCTTAGCCTATCGGCCCCCTCACTCTTGGGAATAAGAGCAAGAAAGGTAGCATTTAGAGCCCTTAACATCTGCTTATTTTGTTGAGATTCTTGAACCACAGCCAGGAGGTCAAGTTTGATGATATCCCAAAATTCTTGAAAAAACTCAATTGGGAAGCCATCAGGACCAGGCGCCTTCCCTTTCTTCATATTGAAAACAATCCCTTCAAGCTCTTCCAATGAGATATCACACATGAGTTGACGATTCAAGTCCCCAGACACGAGAGAGGGGATACAAGAAAGAATTTGCGCTTCCTCAGGAGACCCCCCTTGCGAATCCTCCCTAAAAAGAGATTCGAAGTACTGCACCGCCTCCCTTGAGATTTCTGGGAAGGAAGAAAGATGGTCTCCCCTATCATTCACCAGACTAGAGATAGAATTGCCATGTCGCCTGGCTTTCACTGAATTGAAAAAGAAAGCAGTATTTTTATCCCCTTCCTGAAGCCACTCTATGCGAGCCTTCTGTTTCCAATACATTTCCTCACGCAGTTCCCATTCTTCAAGAATTTTCACAGCCCGAGCCTCATCCTGAAGCAACTCAGCAGTCACCCCATCCTCCCTTAACCTCCTCGTGATACCATCCAAATCTTCCTGAGCCCTCGCCTTCGCGTGGAAGACATTCCCAAAGTACTGACGATTCCACCGTTTGAGCTCAAATTTGACATATTGAAGTTGTTTAGCAAAGGTATACATAGCCGTACCATGGGCTGGTCTACCTTTCTTCCACCAGGCAGTCACCAAGGCATACAGAGAAGGGTCACGCAACCACATAAGTTGGAACCTAAAAGATGGAAAATGAGGCACATGAGTTGACTCAATAGCAAGCTTAATAGGCCAATGGTCAGATCCTCTCCAATCCAAGATCACAGAGTAAGATGACCACATCCCTCCAACCCAGTAACAAGAAACTAGGAATCGATCTAATCTTTCAGCAATGCAGAAATCCCCAACCCTACGATTGTTCCAGGTGAACTGACCATTGTTGGGTTTGATATCAACAAGATTCAAGGTATTGATACTATCACGAAGCAGCAGTGCAGAGGGCTCCAACCTTCCAGAACCACCACGCTTCTCAGCCAACTCACAAATAGCATTGAAATCTCCACCCAAAATCCAAGGATGAAAAGGCATCATGCTACGGATAAGCTTGATATGGGACCATAGACCTTGCTTACCCTGAAAATCTGTAGGAGCATATATATTAGAAAAAAGGATGACTTCCCCTGTCTCAAAACTAGTAGCAATCATAGACATCGAGGATTTAGAAGAAATCCACCAAAGAGGTCGGATTCTTCGAGGATTCCATAAACATGCCAAACCCCCAGAAGCTCCATGAGCTCCAATGCATTGGCACTCCCCGCTTCTCCACAACTTAGGTGCCAAGCCTTGCATATTCTCAACAGATAACTTAGTCTCTTGCAAAAATAAGACATCAGGAACTTGCCTTCTAACTAAACCCTGAACCGCTTTTTGTCTAGGGCCGCTGTTCAAGCCCCGAACATTCCATGACAAAACAATCATTTCAAAGGGCTTGAGAAATGAGAATCCAGAGTCTTTACCGACCCTGACTCCACCAAATTCTCGCCTGCCAGTTTAATCTTTTCCACATCCTTTTTTCTGCCTGGTTTAGCAAATTTCTCCGCCCCACCCTTCTTAATATCCTTCTGCAAAATGCCCAATTTTAGGGGAGGTTTAATCTTCTTAGACGGATCTGAACCAGTGGTCTGCCTAGGAAGAGAAGAATCCTCACCAACTAAAGTAACAACGGCCGAGGGTTCCTGCACTTCTGACACCACCAGCTGTTGACCAGCTTCCAATTGCGGACATTCATCCCTTTGTGAATCCAAAGAAGAATCAAGAACAAAATCCTCCTGAGCTGAGCCCACAAGCCCCTGATCTAAGTTGATCAAACCTGGGTTTACCTCCTGTTGGCCGAGCTCATCCAAAACCTCAAATCTATTAAAGGTACCTTCATCCTGCCCTTCTTTAAAAGGCCTCTTCTGACCCCTATTCCGATTTTGAGCTTTGACCGGAGCAAAACCATCAGACACACCTACATCATCATGAGAACTGCTCTTCCCCTTATCTGTTTCAGGAAGATTGCTACCAGGCTGTGAAGGTTGTGATTGTGTAGGCTTATACCTTGGACATCTCCTCTGCAAATGGCCATATTCTCGACAGAGCCGACAACGAAAAGGAAGAGTTTCATAGTCTAATTGTTGCACCCAAGAATAAGTGCCCGCACACATATCTATTGCATCGGGCAAAGGCCTACTTAGATCAATCTCAACACAAATACGAGCAAAAGTCATTACCTTTTTACCCAAAGTTTGCGATGAGGTCCCAACAGGTTTTCCCAGCACTGAGGCCAAAAGGTGCAGCACATCCTCTCGACAGCATTCCACCGGGAACCTCGGCAGACGAACCCACATCGGGACACGATTGGGAAGTTCCTCGGCGGGGTTAAAACCTGCATGCCATGGCTTGATAAACAACCCTACCTTATTATGAAAATAAGGGCCTCCCTCAAATACCCTATTGCGATCAGCAATACAATTAAAAGTGACCATGAAATAATTGTTCGCCAACAACATTATCTCCATTTCCCCCTCTGGCTCCCATGTCCTTCGGGCCCAAACCTCCAAAAATTGCAAGGAAACCCTCGTCCCCAAAAATTTACAATATAAGGAGTGATTTGAATAATACTCAACATCTTCAGCAATCATTTTGGCCGGAACAACCAGTTTTGGCCTCTCCTTGCACCGCTCAAGACAGCCATTAATCTTTGTTATTCGTGCACCATTAAACAACCCAGAATTAGCCATCCTAGTATTCGAAGCAAACAGGTTGTTATCAAATGTCTTCATCCCTTGGCTTGAAAAATTCGAGCCTAGTGCTACTCGAAAGTCCAAATTAGGGCACCCCACAGATGTCTCACCTTTCAAGAATGCCATCATCTGCTAGATCAAAAATTACTATCCTTGAACATCAATGGGTGGGGGAGACCTCCCCACGCCCCTCCACCTTGCTCCACACCAGCACCCACACCACAAGTCCTTCCCACCCACGCACTAGGAAGAAGAAGCAAACAAACGAAATGGAAGCAGCCTGCGCACCCCCACCGCACCACCAAACAACCCTACACCCTCACCGGTAACCACCACCCCATGCTTGGACAAAGAATAACTACCTACTACTGATGTCCAACACTAGAAGCTAGGAAAGCCCGCTCAGAAGTTAGAGAATCAAGTCTAGGCAAGCCACATGCCACAAAGCCACGCCTCCAAAAAGAAGAATCCAACCCTACCACGCGACAAAGAACCCTCCCACCTCAAGGCAGATAGAACAAGCCACCACTTAGCTAGGGGTGCTGGATGTTCTAGCTTGGTCTCCTAACCATTCCCAGCCATCAAAATCAACTCAAAGTTTGATTAGGTCAAATGCACTTTTTATTTCCATTTCAATTCTAGGGTTTTGAAATGCAAATTTTTTTGTTTCCTTTCAATTAGGGTTTTCAAATGCAATTTCTTTTTGTTTGATTGAAGAATTTAAGTTTCAAAACCTAAATTTTGTTTCTAAAATACAATTCAAGGTTCATTTTTTCCTTTCTATTCAGATTTCATTGCATTTTTTCATCTATTTCTAAAATTCCTCATTTCTACTGTTACTAGAAATAAAATGCTTAAAAAGTCAAATAAATAAAAAAAGAAGCTAAAATCTATTATTCTATTAAAAATTTCAATAAAAAATGAAAAAATGGAAAAATGTGGGGGTGGAGGCGTACCTGGAGATTGCTTGTTGAGTCATTGTCGCCAACCTCAATCGGGATCCTGTGCGTAGAGAAAATGGGGGTTTGTTTGTTTTTAAAAAATAAATACCATTAGAAAATGGGATCCTGATTTATACAAAACGGGATCCTGATTTTTATAAATCGGGATGGGTGAAGCCACAATAGTGGTTTACAATTCAAGTGAGGAAGGAAAACTCACAAAAAATGAATACATGGAAAAAAATTTGATTTTAGGGGTTCGTACAAACCTACTGATTTGAGAAAACCCTTTTAATTCTTTCCTGCCCAAAAAAACAACAAAATCCTTTATGGAAGGGTGGTTCAAGTGAACCCCCCTTATCCCTCATCCCCCCTTGAGACAAAAAAAAATCTAAATTTTGGCACTTTGGAGCTCGATTTGAAGCAAAAATGGCAAAGACTTCACAAACCCAACTAGAATCAAGTAGTCCTCAGAATGAGCTATCGAATGAATATAATTTTAAATAAAATGTTTTGGTTTTATCATGCATTTTTAGTTTATTAAACATAGGTTTTTCTACCAAAAATCAAGCCTCTGCTCTCTAAGCACATGTGGAAAATAGCATTATCAAATTTTTTTGAAAAATATGAGTGCACTAGGATATTGAAGTCCTTGATCCAACAAAAATAAAATTGAATTTTGATACATACAAAAAAGTTACGGTTATACCGTCACACTATGTCCTAATTGAAATTGGTTTGACTTTGAAAATTGATTAAAGAAAAATATTCAATAAAAACTATCTAACCAAGTGGAAGCACTAGATATCAGGAGTTAAAAATCTAAATTCAAAGAATTTTAATTTTATCCTTTATGGAAAAAAAGTTATACATTATACAGTAAGCGTCACTTCTTAAAAATGTTGTTTTCTAAAAAGAACTAGTTTTCGAGGGAGATGGAAAAAGAAGTGCAAATTGATTCCAAAATTTTTGAAAAAAAATATATTTAGAGTCTGCAAACAAAATGTCATGAAACTCTAGTCTGCATCATCTTCATATTCCTCACAGTTTAGCCCCTATAGATGCCCAAAAGTGAAGATTTAGTTAAAAAAATTATTTTAGTGTCCAGTTTGGCCAAAAATTGTAAACCACTATTGTGGGATCACCGAGATCCGTTTTGTAGTAATCGGGATCATATTATGTGTCCATTGGTTTGAGACCCTTTAACAAACGGGATCCCAATTTTTAAAAAGCGAGATCCTATTTTACATTTAGGCTTGGGATCCCAAAGCTAAATGGGATCCCAATTTTTAAAAATTAGGATCCCATTTTTGCAATGTCGAGTTCATTTTTTGGCTAAGGAAAAATCTCCATCGCTTCATGGTGGACTCCAACCTTGTGCAATCATCCTCATCTCCCACTTCCAATGATGAAATTTTACTCCTTGAGATTGTTGATTTCATCATTAGGGTTAATATCCTTAATTTCCTTACATCATCCCATTTGACTATTTCTTAGGTATGATGCATTCCTTTTGCCTCTTGTTGCAAGCCCCATTATGATGTTAGAAAATAATTTTGTAATAAATCACACAAATAAAATCAAAATAATCTAAAATTTTTATTGTAACTTACAAAGGTCTGGGTTGCACATTTCCCAAAAATCTCCTGAAAATTAGGTGTTTTGATGATATTGTCATTATGGGTGAAGCTTCAGTTAAGGAAGTAAAGTCTATGAAAGCTATCTTAGGAGGATATGAGAAAGCTTTGGGGAAATTGGTCAGCCTTCCTAAGGGTCAGATCTTTTTTCTCAATACCCCTTTTCCTCTTCAAGCAGAGATAGCTGCTATCTTGAATTACAAAGTATGGAGTCTCCCTGTGACCTATTTGGGCCTCTCACTTTGTGCAACTAAGGATCCTAATTCTCTCTGGCTCAAGTTGCTTGATTAATTTAATTCTAAGTTGGCTAGGTGGAAAGGTGTGTTACTTAGTCAAGTGGGTAAGTTACAACTTTTTCAAGCTTCATTGTAGAATTTGCCTAATTATGCCTTGAGCTTGTTTAAAGTTTCGACTAAGTTTGAGAAGAAGATGGAGCAGATTCAAAAGTATTTCTTATAGGTTGGTTCTGAGGAAAGAAAGATAATTCATTTGTTGGCCTAGGATAAAGTTTTTATGCCTAAGAATTGAGGATGCTTGGGCATTAAGAATATCATAAATTTTAATTTAGCTCTTTTATCCAAAAATACCTGGTAGATTTTCTTTGAGAATATTGGTTGGTCTTCCATATTAAAGAATAAATACCTTGTCGAGTTTAGAAACATTAGGGATATGATGGTAGCATATAATATCCCTATTGGGTCTTGTATCTGGAAGAACATTCTTCCTATTTGGAAGGTTATGAATGAGGGCTCTAAATGGATTTTTGGGGATGGAAGTCAAATTCTTTTTTGGGATGATGTCTGGTGTGCTAATGGGCCACTTATGGAAATGTAGTAGGTACACCCTTTCAAAGATTCTTTCTTAAGGCTTTTTGGTTTCTGGGTTGTTGACTACTTACATGAGGGTAAGTGGAAAAACTTGCTAAGTTTTGATCCATCTTTAGCTCCTCTTTAGGTTTTCCTATCAAGGATTCATATCCCTTCCCAACCCAAGTCTAATAAGATGATTTGGTTTCATTTCGTGAGTGGGAAGTTCTCAATGTCTATATCTTTTGGTTTGCTTTATAAGAATTATGATCCTCCCCCTTTTTGAGTAGTCTATGGAATAAGTTTTTAATTCCCAAGATCAATGTTTTTTTCTAGCTCCTGGTTCAAAAGAAGGTCTCAAATTTTGATAATTTATGTAAGCAGGGGTTTTCCCTCCCCAACAGATGTGCTTTGTGTGAATGTTGTGTTGAAGATTCCTTTCATATCTTTCTTAATTTCAAGTTCTCGAATGATGTGTGGGGTATGTTCCTGTCACTTTGGAATCTTGGCTGGTTGTTTTTGAATTATTCCAAGGTATTTTTGGAGCAATGAGTTTGTCCCTCTTTTAATCCTTCTCTTTAGATGATTTTCTCTTTGTCGACTCCTCATATTGCTTGAGGGTTTTGGAAGGAGAGGAACAATAGGGTCTTTAGAGGGGAGAAGCTCAAGGAGGAGGTTGTTTTCTAAAAGATCCAGTGAGCTATCAAAGAAAATTTCCTTGCTAGGCTTCAGGATAGGCAGGTGGTCGGTCCAAATTATTTTGTCTTGAAGTATGATTCTAAGGTGGCTACTAAGTGGAAGTTAAACTCATATTTATCTTTTTCTTTCAAATCTTTGAAAAACCTAGAGAGAATTTTTTTTGGAGAAGACCTTTGTCACGTCTCAAACTCTGATGCTCCTTGTTTTTGCTTTGTGTGGATTTGACATATGTTGATGTGTGTGGTAGATTACATAACGAACTCTATGGTATTATTTTTGGTGTGATGAAATATGAAAATGTCGCTTTAATTTAAGAAAAGTTAAATGCTTCGAATGCCATTTATTTTGAATATGATGAAGAATATAAACTATTATTAGAATTCATGAGTTTTAATGTTTCAATTTATATCTTTATATAGATTCTAATATATTGATGTGTGCCTGAGTGTAATGAGCTGCAGGTCGTCGAAGACCAAGGGTGTGGTTAAGAAGAGAAGGTTAGCTTCTTGGAAGGGTACAGTAGGAATGAAACTCTCACATACACACATGCGCACGTAGTGTCATTTAAATGCATATAGTTTTAATGGATGCATAATAGTTTGTTTTCTTCTAGGTCTTCATTTAATTTTGTGAAATGGGAATAAAGTGCATAAGAAAATAAAAGAATTAATTTTATTCAATTATAGATTTTGTTTTAAATGATTATGCATAATAAAATTTGAGTAATTATTCTATTTTAAGCTAAGTGTTATTTCTTGGAGATAATAATTTAATTTAAAATTAAGTGATATTTATTTAATGATGAGGTAAATATTTATCTTTCCTTTGTAATTTAAAATTAGTAAATTCTAATTATTTATTTATCATGAAGTGCATAAGGACAAAATTTTATTTAAATCTTTTTAAGAATAGGTTTTTGGTAACTGAAAGAGTTCCGTTGGTAAAAGATTTTAACGTGACCGGCGGCACTTGCGTGACACACCCTCCAGTACCATGGGGGTGGGGGAGACTAGACCTTATGACCAACCTCCTACAACAAGAAAGGTTTAGCCAACCGAACTAGGGCCCCAACCCCAAAGGGCTCTGCAATTACAATGATTACCAAATAGATCATTTAAAAATCTCAATAGATTATAAAATAATTTGGGGTAAATAAGAAGAAAATACAGTGAAAAAAATAATTTGGGGTAAATAAGAAGAAAATACAGTGAAAAAAAGGGAGAAGGAGCCAGGAAAAAGAAGAATAAGAAGAAAATACAGTGAAAAAAAGGGAGAAGGAGCCAAGGAAAAAGAAGAAGAAGCAGGGGAGTTTTGTTTTGACTGGAGGCAACTCTTTTCTAGGTTTTTAACTCTTTCCATTGCCTTTAAATCTCAAATATGTGAAAAGAATATCTGTGCTGAGCAAAGATTTGATTTTTTCTGAATTCATTGTGAAAATCTTTGTATTTTAAAGTGTTTGTTGTAAAAGAAATTTGCGGAAAGAATTGTGGAGTCTGTAAAATTTTGTTCCCAATCTTTTTCTTTAATATCAAAACCTCTCTGTATTGTTGGTGCCCAGAATGGAGTTTCCTGAGTGGTTATTAGATGGAAGTTTTGTTTCAGATTGTGAAACTTTATTTGATAATATACATATCTTTAATATATATATATATACACATACACACATTGTATGTATATGTATATATACATATATATAAAATATATGCTGGAATTGTTACCATTGTGATAACAGATTGAAAAATTGTTACCAAACTTTTCAACTGTAAACCATTGAATAACATCTTAGTTTAATTTTTTTTTTAAATCGGTGGAATTGTTAGTATACGGGGTTACCCCCAGCCATGCCTTCGCCACTGGGGGCGCTAGCCCAGCTCATTGCATGATAAAATTTCTTTAAAAAAAATATATAAAATCTTTGTTACAAACTTCCTTCCTCAAGCCACTGTAGATACATACAGATTTTTAGACTCAGATATATATATATATAAAATTATAATTTTATTAACAATAGTTAAAATGTACATGTAACTGCCACTAGTTTCAGCTGTAGGTAAATGAATTTTCTTTACACTTACAGTAAGGAATTTTTGATTTAAAATAGTAATCATGTTGAAACCATAATTTGTTCACATTTATAAATAAATATATATTTGTATATATAAAATTAGATATAAATATTTATTTATTTGGTGAATAAACAATATTTCAAATCAGAATTGAGTAGTTTTGGAATCTGGCTGAAAGTAATCAAAATTTCTGAGTTATGCTGATAAAATTTGTGTTTGTATTTGAAATGTTTCTCTTACCGATGCTTTGTTTATTTAAATAAAGATAGAGCTGCAAAAAATTATAGATCAACTGTATTTTCCCAACAAGTATATAGAGGTTAATTAGAGAGGGAATTCCTTTCATAATTTGCACAATGCAGTCATTTAGATCAAATAATTCAATTTGAGATTGTGCATTGGAGGTGTAGAATTCTTATTCATTATGATAATAATAGAATCTATAGTGAACTACTTAAACCTCTGGGAGATGCATTTCTATGGTAAGCAAATTGAAAACTTATACACTTAAATAGTTAGTTGGTAGAATAGTTACACTTAAATAGTTAGTTGGTAGAATAGTTACATGAGAGGATATTACCATAAAAGAAGAGACAAACTGTAGAAATAGGCATTAAGCTGATTGGAGTTTATTTTCTGATTTTTAATTAATTATTAGATCTAGATAAAATATTTTAAGTGAAAATTTTAATGAAGGAAATTTTGTGTATACATGGGAAATGAACTCACTGTATAAATTTATTTTATGCACTGATAATAGTTAATTAGAAGAATGATAGGCTCAATGAAATTTTAGGATCATTTGTCAATTACACTATTGCATTTTTGCTGATCATTTTTTTTGAGTTAGTCCATAAAATGTGTTTTATGATTGAATGATCGTGTGAGCAAGTGTTATTAAATTGAATAGAAATTGTATGTGGATTTAATGCATTATTTCTTTATGCTTTATGAGTAGACTTCCGGGACAGGATACCGAAGGTGGAACCATAGAGACGATAGTTTCACCTTTTCTAAAACTATCATTTATTTTATGTTTATGCTTGGCTAAGTAATGCATCATTGAAATAGATGGAAATAAAAGCCTAAAATTAAATGTTATATAGGTCTCTGCCACCTCCTATTGCAAGAAATATGTTATTCTTAGTTTAGGAATGAATATAGGCATCAGGTTTGCATCAAGAGTTCCCTCCTGGTGTATTGTTTCAGGTTGCTAGGATCCTTGAGTAGGGTTGGGGATTTCTTCGAGATAGGAAGAAACCCGGGGAAGTCATGTGCTTCGTGGTTGGGTGGAAAAGGAACCTTAATCACAATCTTGGACCTCAACGCAAGAAGACCAGTGGAGTCGAGGCGAATGAGGATCAGAGCTTTACTTGTCATGGATATACTTCTTATACTATTTCTTTATGGCTAGCATAGCCCATTTGTACTTTGTAACTTTAATTGTGGAAATGTCTTTTATGTAAGTTTGTTTATGGTATCATTGCAATAGATTATTTGATTATTGTATCATTGAAATAGATGATTTGTTCATTGTATCATTGATAGAGATGATCTGTTTATTGTATCATTGATATAAAGATGATTTGTAACACCTTAATGGTGCATGTACATTGATAACGATATATGATATTGCTTTGAGTATTTATGGAAAAACTCTTGGTTTAAATGTTATGGCTATCTCATGTGATAGATTTATCTCTATCTCCTTATTTGAAAAGAATGTCACTCATATACTGTGTTTTGCTTGGAATGGAAGTCTTTCAGTCTAAATACATTTCCTAAAGGGTGGATCAAAGCTAATTTTGATGGGGTGACCAAGGGGAACCCTTGGCTTGTTGGGTGTGGGGGGGTGTTAAGAGATGATGAGGGAAAGCTTATAGAAGTAGTGGCACTCCCTTTCAACACTCAAACTAACCATTTGTTAAGTCAAAACAACCTTTAATGTCATTGAATTGAGATTTGAAAGGTGATTTAAAAAGTGTGGCTTGAAGGGGATTCTCTTAATATAATTAGATGTTTTCTAAATTTAAACCCCCTAATTTGGTCAACTGAGTCTCTTATTCATGATTCCCTAGTCATGATAAAGACTTTTGATGATGTTAGGATTTCTCATGTTTTTAGGGAGGGAAACAAGATGGTGGATTTTATGCCAATACAGGGGTGAATCATTAGGCCTCTCAAGTGTGGGATGGGTACATTTTCATGCCTGTTGAGGTCCTTTCCATTCTCTATAATGATTCCAATCATGGAGTCCAAGATTAGAAATGATGTGATGTTAATGATTTTAATTAGCTTTGCATGATTTGTGGGTGTTTTGAAGTTGTGTTCTATTTTTGGCTTTGTGGTAGTCTATTGTCTAAGAAGAGTAGTTAGCTCATTGTGAAGATGGGAGGGGATCCAAAACCATGTTGATTCATTGTCTTGCAAATTCTTCAAGAGAAAATCGAAGGTGTGGAGTATTTTGGAAAAGGGAGGTCTCACCTCTTACATGGGGAGACTCCACAGGTATGTTTACTATTTAAGGTGTTGAATTTACTATTTTTGAGGAGTTGATTGTGGAGGTATCTGGGCTCCAATTATAGGGAAGGAAATTTTTCAAGGATAGGAAAGCTAATGAGGAGACATTGAACCATTTTTGAATAAGATGAAAGAGAGAATTTGGTGAAGCACACTTCATGGGGCTATGAAATAATGCCTATTAAGCTAATTTGGGTAAAGATTATAGAGGTGATTAGGAGATACATCACCCTTGATAGTATGTTTACGAGTATGAATATCCCTTGTGCTCATTTCAATTTTATCAATCATTTTTTTCCATAAAATATTAGTGTCTTTTTCCTTTTTTTCTTGCATCTTTGGAGTCCTCTATGAAATACCATTAAAAAAACCCTAGTGCAATGGTTTTGCACAAGGGTTTGATCTTGTTGATTATGGAGTATGCCAAAGAAAACATGTCAATTCAACTTATGAAAGAGAGAGGGAAAATCAAGAATAATAAGCAGAAGCATCCTGTGTTGTCTGATAAGGGGTCTAATACTACTACGGTTGATGACGAGGAGGACTAGTAGGACACTGAGGTTGGGGAAGACTCGATGGAGGTCCTCTCTTCCTCCCCCTCATTCTTGGGTGGGAAGAAGAAAATGAAATCCCCCTTTAAAAAGAATTTTCCTAAGAAGAGTCCTACAAAGGTTAGCTCTTGGTCAAAGGGGTCCTAGATGGGTGATGAGGATGATGGTAGTAGTATCCAACAAAGGGGTAAATTGCAGGGTCCTAGGAGGGTTGGTGATAAAGGGAAAGAGAAGGTGGGTGAGGATAATAACAAGAGGGTCCTAGGGGGGATGATGATAGAGGGAAAGAGAAGGTGGGCGAGGATACTAACAAGAGGGTCCTAGGGGGGATGATGATAGAGGGAAAGAGAAGGTGGAAAAGGATACTAATAAGGTGCAGAGGGAAGCCAGAATGGATGTTGGCCTCTCCCCTATGATGAGCCTTGCTAAGAATATGGTTGAAGAAATAAAATTTGATTGTTTCTCAAAGGAATTCAACTACTTGATCAATGATAAGGAAGTGGTTACTGATGTTTTAAGGGTGGTAAAATATAATGTGATGGGAAGTTTCAAATTAACCAAGTGGTTCCTTAGGGAACTTAACAAAGTTAATGTTAAACTTCAGGGACTATAGGAGAAGGTTGCAAGTGAGGAGAAGGTTGTAGGTGAGGAGAAGGTTGAAGGTGAGGACAAGGACCAGTCCTCCTTTGGGGTGGAGGATTTAAAGAAAAAACTCATGGATGTTAAGGAAGTTATACGTGAGATCAAATTGGATCATGATAACTGCATTCAGGGCATTGAAAAGATGATTCAATATGTTAAATCTAGCATGGAGAAACTCCTTAAGATTAGCTAATGCTCCATTAAAAACATCACAAAAACCTTAAAAATTTTGTTTGAAAAATTAGGACAATCGAGAGAAGATCAAATGACCAGTGGGATATGTTCCATTAGTAAGATGAAGGAACATCTAGGAAAGGAAAAATATAATATTGTGATGTTGGAAGCTGAACAAGGTCCTAGTGCTCGAACTCATAGAAAAAAGAAGACCTTTGATGGGGAGAAGGAAGAGCTTCTTATGCTGGTTGATAAACATTATCAACATGAATTAGAGGTGGTAGACACCCTAAATCTAATATGAAATAATCTTCTATTTAGTTTTTTTTTTTTTTTTTGTGGTCTATTGGTTTGTTCTTTTGGTTAGCTGTTGTTCTACTATTGGTTGGTTGTGTTTTCTTCTATTGTAGCAACATTTTGTATTTTGGGGTTTTGGGTCCCTTTTAAAATCTTGTTTTTCCTAATAATAAAAAAAAATTAGATAATTTTTTATACATGTATCTCTATAAGTTTTTCATTGATATATTTGGCTCACCGTTGAATCAAATTTCTTCATCACTACTTCTAATGATGAAGCAAGAGATGCATGGCAGGATGTTGTTATGGATTCCTTCAAAGTTAAAATTGATTACATTATTTAAATTTTATTTTGTTAAAAATATCTTGATAATTTCTCATGGATTTCTTTAAGTTTTGTTGGGTAAGTGCAAGAAGTTGGGTCCACAAAATATTCAAAAAGTGGAAGTGTTAAATTCCTAATTTTTAGAACTTTTCATAGTTGGATTGAAAATTTAAAGCACTTACACATTGAATCTTAAAAAATTCAATAATATGAAATTTATTATTTTGAGTCTAGTTTTCAAATATGTAATTTATTCTAATACCTAGATGATACAAACTAATTTTTAATATGCATGCATAAAAACAACTTTTTAAAAGTCACTTTTTTAGGACCATATCGTGCATGTGTACAAACACCATAATTTGACCTAAATAAAAATATTTTTATAATTCCTTTTGGAGAAAGATGTGTATTATAATGAAGATTGATGAGGATATTTTTTATAAATTTTTTTCTTAATTTTTTTAGTTATTAATTTTCTATTGTCCCTAATTGTTGGTTTTTAAAACCCTTGTGTACAAACACGATAACTTGACCTAAACTTATCATTTTTTGAATTTTATTTTTTCATTGTGTAGATAATTGTTTATAGATTTATGCCATATAATTTTTTAACAAAAAAATTAACAAATTAAAAGTTATTAAAATTTTTGAAAACCTGACATTTCATGTTTATCAACTAGTTTCCTCATAAATTAATTAAAAAATAGAAAAAATAATCCAATCATAAAATAAATTGCATATTTGAAAACTAGACATTGTCATCTATAATGAGTTTTAATTTCATAAAATAATTTTGAAAAAAACCTCATCAGCTAAATTGTCATTTTTTTCTCTTGTAATTACATTGACATTGTAATTGCAAGTCCAACCTGCTAAGTGTTGGATTATCATTCCTTTTTTGAGCCTAAATCCAAATGAAAAACATGTATTGTGAGTTTTGAACTTTGAGGAATGAGTACCCACTTTAAAGTGGGTAAGTATTCTAAAAAAAATGAATGGTTACCTATTTTAAAGCTAAAAAATGACACTTCTCCTGAATGTGGACCCAACTTCTTGCACTTACCCTATTGGAAGTGTTAAAGGAGATATAGGTATTTGGAGGGTTCTCTTTAGGAATTGTTAGTGGAATAAATATTCCAAGAAATGTGGAAAGTTCAAGGAGTAGTGAAAGATGAGTTGCAATACACAAAAAATTATCCTTGTGGATCATAAAAGGATGAGGAAATGGGAAAGTGGCTTGAGTCAAGCTTGGGTTTGATCCACACTAGATGAAAATGTCCTTAGGTTGCACAAAACAATCAAAAAAGTTTCACACTAGGCTCTTGTCTTCTAAACAAAGAATGTACTTTTAGGCTAAATACTAAGAATAAACTATTCATTCCTAAGCTTAATATATAGATAGATTATGATTTTCCTTATAGGCCCATCCACGCTTGTTATGATAGAAGAATGGTATCCACCTTGTCCTCTTCCAATGAGTTATATTTATATAGGAAGAGATATTTTAGCTTAAAAACATTTTTTTTAGCTAAATATGCCAAATAAAAAGTCTTTTCTAATGAAAAATTAACTATGATCATAACTATGGGTCTATCAAGTAAGATAAAAGAGATTAATAATGCAACTCACAACTCACCCACAAATTGCACTAAGATAGCCCTCAATCTCAAAGCCAACCATAAACAATAATAAAAATAAATATCACATCTAGGTGCATGGGTGTCAAAACTACAAATGTTAGGTAGATAGCATGCCTTACATTTAGATATAAAAGAAAAAAATAGAATAGTTTGAAGGCAATTGTTGATAAATGAGATTTTAGGTTAGTTATTTATTAAAAAACTTATTGATGTTGTCAAATGAGTAATAGTTAGAAAGATTATGAATTAGATCATGTACAAAAAAATTTGAGAAATGTAACTTGAGAACATAGAGTGCACTAGTTGCAAATAGGTTGCCATGGAAAATAAGAATGAAGTATGGAGAAAAGACTTGAATACTAAAGATTAAGATCTAAACTAAAGCTATTATAAAAACCATGTTTATTGAACTTATAGAAAAGATAATATAAAAAGAGCCTAATTAAACTCAAACAATATATAGAAGCTACACAATTTCACACCAATGCATGCACTCTTACAATTTTATATTATATATTTCTACCTCTACCTTTGGCTCCACTTCTACCTTTGCTTCTATCTCAATAATTTCTTGTTAATGGAGTCTTGTTTTGTATGATGATATGAATTACATAAACTATTGGGGATAAATTTGCAATACACATACGAAGTAGCTCTTACTCAAATAAGAAAACTCTTTTGCAATAGAAAAGTGACGAAATTACTCATAGGCACAAAAATTGAGGGAAATCTAGATTGTCCATATTTACTATGATTTTTGGGGAAACTATTACATGTACGAAAATTCTTGTGTATGCCAAAGTGAAAATTATTGGACTAGAAATTTTTTATGATGTTTTTGAAATTTAATTTAAAGTAAATGCATGTGATTGTTGAAATGTTGTTTTCATTGTTTTATGCTAGGCTAGGTTGAATTGCAAGAGGTTGAGACTAGAATCACGATCTTATCATTTAAGTTTGTTTTTGTTTTCTATTACCTTTATTATATTAAGGAGGAAAGAGAGCACAACATTGTTAAGAATCTCCCACTATAATGCTATCAAAATAAAGGAACACCCAAAAAGGATTATGAAAAAGATCTCCCATCAAAATTAAATTAGTGCATTGAAAAACATGTCAAAAAAAGATATACTATTACTAGAATCATCAATATAAGATATTTTTACTATATTACATTGATAGTCCAATAATCTATGTAAAACAATAAAATTATTCAATAAAATAACAAATAAAATAATTTAATATTTTGAAATGAATTTAAAATATAGATATCAGAAAATTTATTCAAAATATTTTACTACTGATTAATTTATTACAAACTAATGATGACTTAACAGATGTCTAAATACTGCGTTCAACACTAACTAATAAACTAGTTCTTATAAATACGGATAAAGAGGAAAAAATCTGTCCAACCATACGAAATGCCAAGATCTGTAGCAAGCATGACAGAAACTAGAAATGGCTTCAAGAGAAGAGTTATCTGCCGCTTGTAAAGTCATCGCTGAGTCGTTCAATGCTAAAAGAGGAACTACACTGAGGCGGTATTGGATAAGCGGACCAAATTCCCTCGCTTCTTTTTTCCTCATCAACTATCAGCTCCTCTATTTCTTCCGGATTGCCTGCTACATCATTACTCACCCACGCATGCGGTCTTTCGCCGGCTTTAGCCCAAAGCAGTTCCTGAACCACCTCTTTCATCGAAGGTCTCTTCTCTCCTTCAACGCTAAGGCATTCCTTCGCTAGCATCGCCACTCTTCTCATCGACTCCATGTTTTTACCTTCATCAACATTAAGTCGGGGATCTATGATTTCCCTGAAACCCGTCGTGTCTACAGTGGAAAGGAAAAATATAGCCAGGTTGCTGTGGTTCTTCATCCTTTCATACGAAACAGGTTTCAACCCGGTCAAAAGCTCCACCAAAACCACCCCAAAGCTGTAGACATCGCTTTTCTCTGTAAGCTGAACCGTTTGGAAGTATTCAGGATCCAAGTAACCCAGTGTTCCCTGCACAACTGTAGTAATGTGCGTTTGCCCCATCGGTACCATACGAGACACTCCGAAATCTGCAACTTTCGGATTATAGTCATTATCCAGTAGAATGTTGGAAGATTTGACATCTCTGTGAACAATCGGAATTGACGCTGCAGAGTGCAAGTACGACAAAGCTTCTGCAGTTTCAGTGGCTATGCACAGGCGCTGCTCCCATGGAAGTTGCTGCTGCTCTTGATCGTTACCGTGCAGATGATCGAACAATGTTCCATTTGAAATGTATTCATAAATCAACAGAGGAACCGAAGTTTCCAGGCAGCAGCCCAGTAACTTCACCACGTTTCTGTGATTAATTTGGCTCAAAATTGAAACTTCATTGATAAACTGGTCGATTTCATTGGAATCAACTTCCTTGGACTTTTTGACAGCCACAAGACCTCCATGAGTGAGAGTGCCTTTGTAAACGGTGCCGTACCCACCAGATCCCAGGATCAAATTTTGAGAGAACTTATTTGTAGCTTTCTCGATCTCATTCAAAGAGAAGAGCTTCATGCCTTCCACTCCTCGTGATGAAATTAATTTCTCCAAATCATCCCCTCCGTTCCTCTGGAAGTTCTTTACCTTGTCGCGCTTGGACTTTCTTAGCTTCAAAACCCAGAAGAGACTGCCACCTCCGAGTAGCACAGCTATAAGTGTCCCATATACCCCTGCATTCCTCAAACAGAAAACAATTATTGCAGGAAACGCAAGCTAGATAGATAGGGTAATAGCATAAACCTGTTGAATGGCGAGAAATAGATACCTGTGATGATTGAAAAAGTTTGAAAGCACCTGGAACCCATGCAATTTCTGATTTCTGGAGCAGGAGTAAAATCATTAGAGTAGAATCTTAAAATAAAAGAGTGTGGTGGAAACATACAAGACCAAATTGTACCTGTGCAGCCCGTGCCGTTGGTGTATCCATCTCCGTTATAGCCAGTCTCACACTTGCATACATACCCCCAGTCCTTATCTTCACAATCTGTGTTTGGAGCACACTGGTATGAAATGTTAGCTTTAGCTGAGGAGCATGTGTCATTTAATATGGCCCAGTCTAGCTGCATAGAATAATTGTAATCTTGGTGTCGGAACTTTGATCGGGATATCAATTCCCAACTATCTTGGTCAACTATAGCAGAACCCCCATAGCTACAATTTTTAGTGTGATTGGGAAAGTAGTATTCTGCAGTGAAGTTAATTTTGGTATAACCTCCAGGAACCGGAATCTTGCAACACCCATTCTCTTTGCAGGCCAATTCTCTCTGATTACTCATCGCGCACTGAGACACGCATGACCCCGTATAAGGCAATTCGGAGTCAGAAATCGTTCTAAATTTTCCCCATATATAACAGCCAACTGCAAAAAACTGATTAGCCTCAGAAATCCTGAAAGGCCTTTCGTCAGAAAGGTTGAATGTTATAAACTTAGACTCACATGCAAAAGCATAAAACTTAGTGGAGTCAACCAGAATGTGGTCGTAAGAGATATTTTTGACTTGTATTTCTCCCGAAAGGGTTGGAAGATAGGGGATTCCAGGGTCAGAACTCGATTTCTTTTTGCAAGCAATTTCAAAACCAGGCAAACCACAAGTGTTTGGGTCCAATCGGAAGGGGTAAGGAAATGTCAGACCTCCACATGTTTGAGGCCATACACAATTATCTGCTTTGAGTGATAAAAAAATGAGTAGAAGAGTAGAGCAAAATCCATTGAACAATACATATAATTGTAAAGGTCGACATGAACATCTAATTCAGGGAATCAGGCACGCCTAAAATGTAGTAATAAGCTATGATCTCCGCGGCTCTGCATATATTTGTATTGTGGATAGAAGCATTGTTGACATTTTCAATTCGGAATAGATAAATTGAGAAGTCGCCCCAGTAATGCAATTTCTAGGAGGACAAATCATAACTCAAGTTAATTCGCTCAAGTTGACTTGATGCAGAACGCATTGTTCTTGGTAATGGACAAATCATATGATCCTCTTAGGTTAAGTTAAGTCGCGCTCTCCATATTTATTATTTCTTTACCTGTTTAAAATAGAGTTATGCTAATCAGCCTTAGAAGCTGTCAATGATGTCGTAAGAAACTACATTACTGACTTTTCCTCTGTAATTTGAGAGTATGTCAGTGAAGCATAGAACTCCCAGAGAGTTGAAGGGAATCTTATACACAAGACCTGATCTTCTGGTAACCACCACCACGAGTTGTAGATGAACCTGTCCTGTTTTCTATACTGATGACCATTTCGCCATATAACTTAATCGAATGACTCTCTAAACGCGGGTCAACTTATGTAGTTTTCGAGTGCATTTGACAGATTCCTGTGTTATGTGCAGAACTTTAGTTTCCAAGCGCATTCTGGGTATTTGTCGGAATATAGAAAACGAATGAGCAGCTCAGTTGTGGGTGCTATTGGTTAATTAATAGATATTAAATTAGTATTTTTATTTTTTTTAAATCTATGTAAAATATTTTGAGAATACCATTTTTCATGTGTTTATATTTTATTAAATTTTTAATAATAGAATAAATCATTAAAAGTATTCTCAAATTTTGAAAAGATAAATGAAAAACAAAAGTTACTTTAATTTTTATTTTATAAATTATTTTATTTAGCTTGAACATCATTTTTAATGATTACTTTAAGAGTTAATATTTATTTTGTAATGTTTTGAATGTGAAAACAAAGAGAATCAACATACAAAATAATAAAAATTAAAACACAACTAACATAGTAAAAAAATTGCATTTATCTTGTTAAAACTTGAAAGTATTTCTTATGATGTTATTATATAATTATTGAAAAATAAAATAGCTCTTCAATAAAATATAACATAAAGGGGGTAAAAATTCAATTAAATCAAGGAAATGTTACAAAGCAAGGGCATTAAATGGCCCTATCAAGTTCAACCAAGTGATCCAATTGATGAGACAAATCCGGGGGCAGTTGGCCCCGATCCACCAAATTCCAATCATGCATATGATTAGAAGCCCATTTAGCCAAGCAATCAGCAACACCATTCCATTCACGAGGAATATGATTGAAAGTAATATACTCAAGAGAGGCACAGAGAGTGAGAATTTGTTCAACAATCAAAGCCAACTACCAGCTCACATTATCCATATACCGCCTTTTCAGTAAGTTCACCACAACCTGGGAGTTAGATTCACATATGATCCTTCGCCATCCCAACTGACTGCCCCGCTTCACAGCCAATAAAATGGCATGAGCCTCCATAAGATTATTCGTATGAAGACCCTTATACACAGAGAAAATAAACTGAACATCTCCTAAGCTATCTCGGCCCACACCCCCAATGCCAACATGACCTGGATTTCTTATGGAGCTCTTCAATAAAATATAATTTAAATAATTAAAAGGAATAATTATTGACTTTTATTATATACATATATAGTCGACACCTAAAATATTCCCTAGTCATCCATCATCTAGACTTAATCATCTTAACCTACTCCTAATCAATCAATATCATCACCTAGGACCTGTCCCCTTTACCTAAAGTCCATAACTTAATTAAATAATCATATTATTTAATTAACTACCTTTCGCTTTCTCCTCATAATAAAATAATAAATAATTACATATTCCACCTAATATCTATCTCACACATCTGGTAAAAATAATTAAATACATTTATTATTTAATTAAGTTTATATTCCCTCAACATACTCTAATAATTTTGCGCATTTAAAAACTTGTCCTTATGGTCCCATTATTCTCTTTACATTCCAAGAATAATGGGCACTTAAGAACACTTGGCATTATGGTCTCATTATTTTCTCAACACATTCCAAAGTTATAGTCTTCTTACGTACACATGTCCCTAATTTCCCTCATGCTCACAACCACCTACTAAATTTGGTAAGTTAATCCTAGTTAACCATAATCTAACCACCCCTCATCTTCTACTTGATCCTAGGGAATTCCTTTCAACCATTCTCCACCCTTGATCTCACAATCAAATCTTGACCATCCATTTCTTCTCCCAAAATCCTATAAACACTCTCTCAATCAAAATCCATTATCACTTATGTTAGGTATATGCTATCAAATTGGTAATTTTCAAGCAAGAAGCATCCACATCCCAAAGTCATTGGAGCAAATCAAATCACAATGGAAGTTTTTGGTAACATTTCATATTGATTTTGATTTTATTATCTTGTTTTCTTTCACTTGTTGAGCATCTTGTTGTAGATAAGAGGTCATGAGGTCTAGTCTCCCTCATCCCCATGGTATTGGAGGGCACATTATGCCAGTGTCACCGGTCATGTGATTTTTTTTTTACTAGGTGCATTGTAGTTTATATGGGGGCTACCTGATTCCTATAGTCTAAAAAACCAAAGAAAGAAATAACATCATAAATTAATAAATTATGTAATTTTTAAATAGATCTGAAGTAAACTTACCATATATCTTAAAAAAAATCTATGTAAAAGACATTAAGAGATATAATTCTCCAAGAAAAATAGATGCCTAAAGAATGATATCTCTTGGTTTCTTTTATAGTTTTTCTTAAGATAGGTATGTTAGTATTTTACTTTTGTGATTTGTAGTTTTTACCAAATATATGCTAATTGTGTTTTAGTTTTTATTATTTTTATATGTTAATTCTATAGACACCTAAATAATGTCACCTTTACCTTCATCATTCCATATTAGTTAATCATGTACACCTTATCACTTAGGGTCCTCCTAATTTTTCTAACCATTTAATTAAATAACTTTTAATTATATAATTAAATTAGACTACCATTATTGATATATTAAATTAATTATCTAATAATTATCCATAATTATCTATTTATTTATTTATCCACACATTATCTATTAATAAATTAATTTAATAATAATTTCCACCTTATATGCACCAACAATTCAATTGTTTAATTATTAAATTGTTAAATTTCATCTCATCTAGTTGACTATCAAGTTTAGTTAGTTCACTCAGACCTGCTCTCATTCCCACTCATCAATCAAATCCACTTCACTCATTTGTGAAATTAATTAACTATTCTATGCAAATAATCAACCCCCCTCATTCTCTCATGTACTTAGTTAACTCCTCCATAGAAGCAACTAAATCATTGATCAAATTTTATATCTCCCAAATCAATTTGAGTTGCAAAATAATTATTATTTTAACTAAGATTTAAAATAATTTGCAACTTTGTCGGTATTGTCATGGTGTGATGGTTTATATAGGTGGCATTATTGTTCTTTCCACCAAGGTTCAAACGTCGTTGGGGTGGTATTGTTGAATGGTTGTATCTGGTTCATAGCTCCAGTCAAAAGTGTTTACCCCTTGAATAAAAATAATAATAATAATAACATGCAACTCTCACATGCTTGCCACATCTCCTCATTAGTTCCCCTAATCATAGATCAAATATGAGATATTCTAGATAAAATTCTAGAAAATTTATAAATCAAACCCATTTATCATCATTTCATGAGCATTCAATTTCGCAACCAACATTTGCTAGTTTGATGTATAAAGAATGCTAAGGTTATGTTATCAAATAAAGTACCTACATTCCAAATGGAGTAAAGTTGCACAATATGCTCGATCTGATGTTTGCATATGTAGGATTTGAGAATTAATTAATTTATTTTGATGCCTATTTTCTTTGTTCTATTTGCATGTATTCATTTTGGTGAACCCAACATGAAATTACACATTTAATGCTTGTATTTGTGACTTTTCATGAGTCTAACCTTGTAGGTGAGTGCTTTCTTAAGCGGGTCTAAGGGACCAACTTTTTATAGGGTCCTCATATCATGATGTATACTTCACAGTTTCATTTGAAGAGGCTAAGATAAGACTTTTGATCACATATAATTTTCTATATTTGGGTAATTGTGCAAACTGAATAATTATCAAAACTGCATAGGTCATGCAACTTATAATTTTATATAGTCATATATAATTTGTACAATCATATGACCAATCATCTCACCTGAGTTTTCTAATATTATTCATATCTTTTTAATGCAGGAAGGTTTATACATAGGTTGCAAAGGTATACATAACATTGGAATGAGGCATATGCATTCATAATAGGCATATACACACCTCAAACACATATATAGGTATATATACATCAAATTGAGACACATAATAAGTATATAGCATGATTTCATGTATATTTCCTATGATTTTGAAGTCTTATGTTACACCCAATTGAGCAAGGTTATATGTTTTCCTATGTATAGGGTGTATTTTCTCTATGTATATAGCTTATGGTTTTGATTTTAAATCAATGTATATACTATGTGTGGTCTATATATATCATGTATATTTTATTTTAATATAGTTATGTATATAGTGTAGTTTTACTATGGGTAATAATGTGGGCTATTGTGGGTAATATCATGGGTTTACAACCTATGGTATACACAACATATTTTTTAACCTATGGTATATACATAGTTTGTAAAAGGAAAAAGCATTGCTCATGCTATTAGCCATAATAATACCAAGGTATTAACATAATAAAAATTACTTTATGTTTATTTTATTTTTGGTATGATTTAGGTTCCTAGTTGCATGGGTGACTAAGAGCTTTGTTCCAAGTAAACCCTTAGTTACAAGCCTACACAATGCCCACTTGTATGGAGGATCATATACTCTAGTTCCCAACACCCTCCAACCCTTATTCATGTGCATGACCAAGAGGCAATGCCCAAGGGACTAAAAGACCTCTCCTCTTATTTGCATTCAATAATAGAGTAATTTTATGAAAACATCTATAAATTTTGTGTATCTAGAATTAGATGTTCAATTTTTTTATAAGTATGGGAAATATAGTTCATTACTCTTTGATATGGATCAAGCCAATTTTTCTAGATTCTACCTCCAACATAAAGTAAATTTATTTGAAATTTGTGCTTTATTTTGAGTTTTCAAATTCCCATAACTTTTGCATAAGAACTTGATTCTAGTGATTTTTTTAAAGAAAATATAAAATAATCACAAGTAATCCATTGGTTAAGTTTGTTTTTACTTATTTATTTCTTATTTTATGATTTTTGAATAATCAATTTTATGCAACATCTTTCATAATTAGTCAAAGAAAAAATTAAAACTAATAATTTGTGGTTTTTCAAGACATCCTACTAAAGACTATTTTTAGACCTCTTTCATGTTTATCCTTACTATGTTTGCATTATTTTTCTTACCATTAGAAAATTAGGTTAAGAATTACTATCAAATTTTGATTTGGGTTTTAAAATAAATGAGTATATTTTAACCTTGAATAATTGGGTACATATTCTTTTCTCTCACACACTTCTATGATCTTAAGAATTAGAAACAAACACTTCTTTCAATTTTCTATTAAGGAGGCCTATCTAGGGATTTCATCACCCTAGAGGATCCATGAGCTCAACCAAGTATTTTGGAAGGGTATATAAAGGGGGAAGGATAAAAATTGTACCTCAAAAGAGTCATCATCATGTTTGGCATAGCCTTGGGTCCCCTATTCATCAAGACACAAGGTGAAGGGACCTTCACTTACTCTTAGGCTCCATGCTTGTATAAGGGATTTGGTTCATATATTAGACCTCCAATACTTTTAGGTATATTAATGACTCCCTATAAATATTGTGTATCATATATTAATATGATTCAACCATACTTTCAATTTTAATGCACATATAAGCCATTAGGTCTATCAAGGTACTCACCACGTACCTTGAAAAATGGATGTGTATTTTATATATGCTCTCTCCCCATGATATAATGAATGATATTAGTTGATCAAAATAAATTATTTTCCCCAACATATGACTTACACATCATTCTTAGACAAGGAATTTATCAATTGGATTATAGTCATTTACACTCCCTTGTTGAATAATTATAGAATTGTTAATGCATGCATGTTGTGAATAACCACTGCTTATTTTTAACCTTATACCAAAAATTCCAAATAAATAAAATATTCCAATTTTTTTTAAAATTGTATATTTGTTCACTTAGATTAGGATTTTCATCTTGCTAAGGTTTAGGTTTCCATCATCTTTATATCAATTATTACATCTAACAACCATGTACATCCATCAACCCCATCCTACATACCTAATTCACATCCATCTCATACCATAACATTGTCTTAACCTTAGGTTCATTCCCTCATTTAATTCCATATCATACCATAATATTATCTTTTACATAGGTTAATACCCTCATTCACCTCCTCATCATAAAATTATATTAATTTATTGGTTTACAATTTTTGGCCAAACTAGACACTAAACTGATTTTTTCTAATTAAATCTTCACTTTTGGGCACCTATAGCATCTAAATCGTGAGGAATTTGAAGATGATGCAAACTAGTGGTTTGTGAAATTTTTTTTGTAGATTTTAAATATTTTTTTTTCAAAAAATTTGGAATCATATCGCATTTCTTTTTCCATCTCCTTCAAAAACTAGTTTTTTCAATAAACACCATTTTTAAGGAGTGATGCTCACCGTATACAACATAAATTTTTTTCCATGAAGGATAAAAGTCTATTTTTTTCTAATTTAGATTTATAACTACAATATCTAGTACTTTCATTTTGTTTCATAGTGTTTTATTGAATATTTTTTCCTTAATCAAGTTTCGAAGTCAAACCAATTACAATTTAGACATAGGTGGACTATATACAGCATAATTTTTTTTATGTATCAAAATTTTTTTTTTTTGTTGTTGGATCAAGGACTTAAATATCTAGTGCAATAATATTTTTCAAAAAAAAAAATTGATAATCTGCTATTTTTCCACATGTGTAGAACAAAGAGCTTGATTTTAGGTGAAAAACCTACATTCACAAGAAATAAAAAATAAATATAATAATAAAATTAAATTTATTTAAAATTATGCTTTTTTGGAAGCTTATAATAAGAACTACATACTTATTAAAAATAAATTTTAAATGAATTCATTTGATCCCCCAAAAGGTAAATCAAAAGTGGTTTTTTATCAACATTTTGATAGGTGTAAAGGAGACTCTATTATAGATATCGTTTAAAACTAGTGGGGTTCTATCCAAGGGGGTTTGATCTAAGGTGGTTTGATCAAACCCTCTCCAATTTTAATCCTTTAAATGGAAATTTTCAAGGCTTAAATCAATATATTTTCTAAAAATATGTGATTTCGGCAAAAATCAAGATCTCCTAGAAATTGTAAACTAGTATTGTGGGATCACCTTGGGATAATCCATTTGTTCATGCTAGGTTCACAACCTCACTTAAATCCATATTATAACATTATTTTATCATCCATACCCTCACTTACATCCATTTCATAACTTCATATATCATACCATTACCATTCATCTCATACCATAACATTGTCTTAACCTTAGGTTCATGCCCTCATTTACATCCATTTCATACCATAATATTATCTTTTACCTAGGTTCATACCCTAATTCACCTCCTCATCATAAAATTATATTATCTAAATGCTAGGTTCATACCCTCATTTACATCCATATTATAACATTATTTTATCATCCATACGCTCACTTATATCCATGTCATAACTTCATATATCATACCATTACCTTGTCTAAGTCTTAGGTTCACATCCTCAAATGCATCCATAACCTAGGGTAAACCACCATTTACATCCATATTATAGCATCCTCTTGTCAAATCCCCATATACATCAATATTCTATAGGTTTAGACTATCATTTTGATTCATATTATACCATCATTTTATCAAAATCTTAGGATTCACCCATATCATAATCATCTTGTCCAATATTAGAGTCAACAGTCTCATTTATTTCCACATCCATAGTATCATTCTACCTATCACATCTTAACATCCCCATATGCATCCATATTATAATATTTTTTTATTATCAACCACTCATTTACATTTGTAACATACCATTATTTTGTATAAATCTTAGGATACATCAATAGCATAACATCATCTTGCCATCAACATCGCCATATACATACATATTATAAAATTATTATGTCATCAACCCCCTCAAATGCATTCATACTATACCATAATTTTATGCAAATCTTAGAATACATCCATAGCATAACATCATCTTGTCATCAACATCTATATTATATGATTAAACTATTATTTATATTGATACCATACCATTATTTTATCCAAGCATTAGGATACATCCATATCACAACATCCTCTTGTCATCAACCTCCACATAGACACCCATATCCTAGATTTATAGTATAATTTTCATCCATATTGTACCATCATTTTATCTACACCGTAGGTTTACATCCTTATGTCAATTCATATCATACATAATATTATCTATCCATCAGGTTTACCCCATCACTTACATCCATATAATAAATTCATATCATAACATTACCTTATATAAGTCATAGGTTTACATTCTCACTTACATCCATATTCCTAGGTTAGAGAACCATTTACATATCTATAATAACATCCTCTTTTCATCAACATCCCCATGTACATCCATCCTAATCCCTTAATAGTAAACCCTTAAAACCTATACCCTATATATTAAAATCTCAACCCTCAAACCTCAACCCTCTACCCTATACATAAAACTCTCAACCTTCAACTCTTAAAGCCTCAACCATTAAACACTAATCCATTAAACCCTCAACCCTTAAATCCTCAACCCTCAACCCTAATCACTCAACCATCAACCCTTAAACCATATACCCTCAACCCTTAATCCATCCATCCCTCAACCCTCAACCCTTAAACCCTATACCCTCAACCCTTAAACCCTTAAACCCTATACCCTCAACCCTCAACCCTATACCCTATACATTAAATCCTTAACCCTAATCCCTTGACCTTATACCTTAAACCTTTAATCCCTTAACCCTTAATCCCTCAACCCTTAAACACTTGATCCCTCAACCCTCAACCCCTAACCCTATATAGTATACCCTGAACCCCTAATCCCTCAATGCTATACCTTAAACTCTATACCCTCAACCCTTGACCCTAATCCCTCAATATTCAACCCTTAAACCCTCTACCCTATACATTGAACCCTCAACCCTAATACCTCAACCCTCAACCCTTAAACCCTCAACCATCAAACACTAATCCCTTAAACACTCAACCCTTAAATCCTTAACCCTCAACCCTCAACCCTTAAAAATTTAAACCCTAAACCCTCAAGCCTTAAACCCTCAACCATATACCTTAAATCCTCAATCCTTAACCATTAAAACCTCAAACCTTATCCATCCAAACCTCAACACTCAACCCTTAAACCCTCAAACCTTAATTTTTGCATCCCTCAACCCTCAACCCTCAACCCCTAAAACCTATACCCTCTAAAAGATAGAAAATGGTAGCTCTTATGGTTTAGGACATAGAACTACCCATTTCCTATGCTTCTCATTCAAGGAAAACCCTAGATATCTCAATCCAAGGATGGAATGAGGGAAATATATCTGCTAGAAGGGTGTCCTAGGGTGTGATTAAAGACAATAAGAGGGTTCACCACCAAGCTAGGGCTTGGAAAGACAAGAAGTGAATGTAACATGCAAAGTGTTATGCAAAACCTAACTAAATGACCTAGGAAATGAAACTGAGATATAGAATATCAAATTGGAAATGAAAAGAGGTGCACCTAGAAGAGTGATGAGGTCAAAAAAAGCTCCAAAACCCTAAAAACTTGTTGTTTGATGCCCACTATGACTCATATGCCAATCTAGGTGATTTAGTCCCAAACTAGGGTTTTTGTGCCAAAATTGGAATTTGATAGTGCATGATCTAAATCTCCTAAAACTTGAAAAAAGTGCTATACTGGGACTCATACGCCACAAGTGGTGTATCAGTCCCACTCTAATTTTTTGGAGGGTCAAGATCTAAATCAGGCCTCCAATCTTTTCTCTTCCTTCCACACTTTGTTTCTGGGTCTGAAACCCTGATTTGCAACCTATAGGTGACTTTCCATGAAGATATCAAACTTGTGACAACTTGATGACTTTCTTCAACCTTGCAACCTAATATTCAAAGGATCTTCAATCTACAAGACACCTAGATCTAAAATCACACATGTAGAGAGAGAAAAACTTGTTGATTTGTTAGGAAATAGGGGTTTTCCTTGGTCAAACCCCATTTAGGTAATTAAACCTTGTGATGAAAAAATGAAACATGAAATATGAAACATGAACAATGATACCTTGAATGATGTTGTGAGATATAAATCAACAATCTAACATGAAGTGGCAATGTGGAATGTAGATCTTGATCTTCAATATGGATATGAAACAATGCTTACAAATGGATCTTCAATGCTACATCACAACACTAGCTCAACAACATGCTTGATACTTGATGACCTTGACATGATAATGGATCTTGAATTGTTGCAAAAATTAATGAAGATTTTTTCTCTTGAATGCCTTAGAAATGCTCTTGTTCTCTTGATGCTATTGTGAAGTCTTGGAATTCTTAACTCTTGATGCAAGTTTGACTTGATATCATGAAGGCTTATTGAAATAATGATTTGGGACCTTGTTTTTATAGAAATCCATCCAACTTACCATTTATTATATCCTATAGGGATGACACTCATGAAATTTGAACTTAAAACCTTGATTTCATACTCAAAATCCTAAAAGGGTCCAAATAGGACTCATACACCACTTGTGGTGTATAGGTCCCATTTGGATGGGACTCATACACTAAAGGTGTCATATGGGTCCCACCATGCCTTTTTTGGTGGAGACAATGTCAAGGAGTTAGAAATTAAGTTTATTTGATGTCTATGTCAGGATTTTGGTTGAAATATGCCTTAGGATGCATAATATAGGGTCTTAGGGGCCTATTAATGATGATATGAAGGTCATAAATGCAAGAGGGCACAAAAATAAATGTGAAGGTATAAATAAATACACTTTACAACATTAAATTTAGGAAAAATTAGGTCCATTTAGCTTGAAAGGGCCCTAAATCCAATATGAATGTGTACAACACATTACAACACTAGATCAAGGTTAAATTAGGTCCATTTTAATGTTAATCATTCCCAAATTAATTCATAAATTAGGTTCATTTAGTTCACAAGGGCCCAAACAAGTGTGAAAATGTAAAAAATGACATTTTTTGACACTACATTTAGCCCCCACTTTAGTGAGAGGAGTAACTTGCTTCAAACTCACATTAAAGTAGACATTCAAGATGGGTCCTCATGTACCCATGCAGATGGTCTAGGATGAAAAAGATCAAGGGAGTGGTAAAGCCCCCAGGATCCAAGATCCTATTTCAAACTAACATAAGCACAAAGGGACACACACACAAGGTGTATTATATGCAACATAAGGATATGCAAACATGCAATGTCAAAGACTAAAATAAAGAAAAACAAAAACAAGTAAAAATCAAAGGAGGTGGATCAAGCCTCGACCGTTTTTCTTGCATGTTGTGGATCAGATATAAGTTGTTTGTCCAAAAATGCATGCTCACTCTGAGGCAACAAAACTCTAGGCTATCCATTCGGTGAGTATCGAAAAAGGTGAGACACATATGGATGTTTTTGGTATGCGATCACACAAACAAGCAAGTGGCTATGGGAAAATCATGTCTATGTTCAACTTCTCGTTCAACCAAACCAAATCTATACCTCCTGATAACTTTGATAAGGCACCACACAAAAATGAACTTCAGGATTCCTAAGGGAAGAAAATATTTGTATTCTTGATACTCATGAACAAACAAGATGGCTCTAGATGCAAGCAAAGTGTGTAATGCAAGGTGGCCATATAACCGAAAATGTAGATGCAAAAGTAGTGTAAGATATGTTCAAAGGGATTTTACTTGGTTCATGTAAGGTCTCATCTTAGGGAACATTGTGCCTAATTTCTACAAGAGAGGAAAATTAAAAGAAATATCACACACTCGGAGGAAATCAAACCCAATGGCACCACCAAGAAAATGATGCATTGCAAGAATAAAGAAAAATCACACAATGAAACGTGAGTTTCGATGTATTCCCCCACTTTAAAATGGTTGCTAACACCATTTCCATGAGAAATTTCTTTAAAGTAAAATAAAATATTAGAGCTTACTCGAAAATCCCTATGCCAAGTCATATGTTTCTGAAATAAAGTGATGCCATGAAATAGGAAGGAAGTGGTTGCCCCCAAAACACAATGCTAAACCTAGAAAGAAAATTATGTCACATGCAAGTCAACTTAAAGCATGTCATCCACATCCAAAGTTTGCTCTTATATAGAGATGGAAGGTGGTCAACTAGCCAAAAGAGACAATGACAAGTGATATATGAGGACAAGGCTACTTAACCCCTTACCCCCACTTAGTGCAGAACAAGGATGAGCCAAAATGATTGATGAGAAACATGGTAGAGTGAAAATCAGTATCAATTAGAGGAATTAGGTGCTCCAACATAAGAAAGAGCACCACACTCCTTGAGATGTTAAATTATAACACTTAAAGCCTTATATTCATTAGTAGAATGACCGTGAACTCTATGATATGCACAAAATGAAGTCTTGTAGTAAAATTTCTTTCATGTTCTTGGAGGGAGAGATATCAAACGATCTTGGAGGATTCTCGACAAGATACCCTCTTGATCAATGTTCAAAGATGTTCCTTTATTTTGCAACAAAGATCTCTCTTTCTTAGTATTGGGTGTCATACTTACGCAAGACTCTTTAGATTGTGAGATTTTATACTCCCCTTTACATGAGGGTGTAAAATCTATCGAATTCGAATCATAAGTGTTTTGTGTGATGAAATTAATGTTAAGTGAGGATTTCATTTTTTCTTTCATTTCTTTCAAAGGATAATACTCATGACCACTAGTGTCTATCAATTTGAGATGCATTAATCTTAAATTTTTCTTAGAAGAATCTTTTGTAATAGTGTTGATATTAAGTGAAGGCTTATTTGTTTCTTTTGAGGGACAATAACCAAGACCACTAGTCTTTTCTTGCATGTGAGGCTCTATAGGGACATCGATACCTTGTTCTCTAGCACGTCATCCTTTTCCACTATACTCAAGTTGTTTCATAAGTTCATAACCTCTTCCATAAAGCCTTTTCATTTCTTTTGGATTCAGTGGTTGTTGATGGTTAGTTTCATCAAAGTTTGTTGTGTAATTTGTTTCTTCTTGTAAAGCATTTGAGGTGGATGATTTCAAGGGATCTTCTGAATTTTTTGTTGACATTACCACTTTTCATTTTCCCTTTTCAAATTCTTTGTTTATGATCTTGTATTTTCCCATAAAGTATGTGAAATCTAAGGAACCACAATCATCTTTTAATAGCTTCATGACTTCCTGAATATGTTTGTCTTTCTATTACATGGGTTCCACTTGTGTAGTTGGTGTTAATTTTTTCAAAGGATTTTCCTTTTTTTTCTCGATGTTCAAACAACTGTTTGGGTTAGGGTCAGCTTCGATTGTGTACACTTTGTTGTTGTAGACATACTTCATTATACGATGAAGAGTAGAAGGCACCCCATTCATTGCAGGAATTCACGGTTTGCCTAAAAGAAGGTTGTATGAAATATTGTGAGGCATAGCATGGATTGGTGTTTCTAATGTGGCCTTTCCAGCTATAATAGGCAAAGTGATCACACCAATTAGTTTTTTTCCTACATTGTCAAATCCCTTAATAGATAAAGAGTTAGGTTGAATTTTTTATTTATCCATGCCAAGCCTATCCAAAAGGGTCACACTACACACATTAAGGGCAAAGCCATTTTCAACAAGGGTTATTTTTATTCCCCAGCCATCATAGGCAACCATTATCATGAGATCATCATTTTTTTGTACTTCCAAAGGAGGGAGCTCACTTTGGTGGAAAATAATGTTAGCTTTTATTCCTTGAATCATTATTGCTATGTCATTTGAGTTTGCACTAGAGGGGACCACAACTTGTTGCAAGGCACTTTGAATCATGTTATGATAATGAATGGATGCTTGAATAAGGTCCATAATGATATCCTAGTAGGAGTATTCTTTAGTTGTTCGACAAGATCATACTCCTTTCCACTTTGTGAAGGAAAACGAGGAGGACCAAGCAAGATAGGGTTAGGTAATGGGAGGGATGTTGAAGGTATTTGTCTTGGTTGTAGATTGTTTCTAGTGTTATATGTATTAGCAACGGTATTATAACTCGATCATTGTGAAACATTACTCTTAGGTGGGTATGTGTAGAATCATGATGGGCCAAAAAGTGGCAATATGATGGGGTATTTGTAGGGTATGTGGCTGATGACTTTTTTTTTACCCAAAATTGATGAAACGAAAAGAGTTTTTAAAGGAGATTCTCAACTTTCCACCAGTATATAAATTATGATTTACTTTGAATTTAATAAATAATTATTATTCATTTTCTATTTGAATTACAACTAAACTCTTGATTGATAGGCTAATTGAAAAACATCTATAGCTTTCAAACGATATCACATTTTTTGAATCTGAAACATGTGTCACATTCTATGCTTCATATACTATAGTCCATTAAAAAAAATAATTTCATGAAGTTTTGACCAAGTTAAGGTGGTTAGACACAAGAGTTTTTATATTTTTTAAAAGTTGTAATAAAAATTTCATAATTAATTATTTACTTAGAAAAAAATTACAAAAAAATGTGCATCACATCCAGACATGAGTCCTCTACTTATATCTAAAATCTTATAAAAAAAATTATCATTTTATTGTGGTTAGGGTGGTCAGATAGACACCTACTTCTTATTTTTTCCCTGAAATTTAAGTACTACTCCATAGAAATTTCAAATTTTCACCAAATAGATTTTTTTAAAACAAACCTAGTATTTTAGAAACTACATTCAATTTGCTACATATTTTATTCTTACATTTTTTTGAAATAATATAGATAACTTATTCAAATTCTTATGTCAAGTTGCTTAACTCTGTTTTTTCTGATTTTTTTGCCACTTAAGGGCCTATTTTTTCCATGATGATCCTGCACATACCCAGGTGGGTAAGGGATAAGTTTGTATTTGTTTTGAGTTTGTGGTCATTGTGAGGGTGGGTAAAGGATGAGTTGAGGTTGAATAATATTACATCCCTTAATGAATGGGAGTCTAATGTTACTTCATCATCCTCATCAAAGGAAACTATATCACTATTGTCAATGTTATCATTTTATTGTACCATGATATCATCCTTAGGAGGATATTTTTTAGGAGAAATAAAAGATAGATGTTCATGACTCTCATTGGTTTGATCTTTTAACACAAAAATATCCTTTTTACAACTAGGAGAGATACTAGGAAAGGAACAAATGTGATTGTCATGTTTATCTATGATTTCATCCTCTTTCACTAGAATATTATCATAATCAAGGGACAAATGGAGACTAGGTAAGGTGATGTTTAGAAATGTTTCTATGATCTCGTTATCTTGTTCTATAATATCTTCCCAAGGGGGAGGGGGAGAAGGACAAGCAATACTTTCATGATTCTCAATGATTGCATCTTCTTTCACCAAGATACCTTTGTCACTAAAAGGAGAGGTATCAAGAGAAGAACAACTATGATCTTCATGGTTATCTAGGCTTGTATCTTCTTCTATCACATCATTCCCACAAATAGGATAGATAAGAGAGGGTGGAGGTTTAAGGAAAGCATCAACATTTTCATTCTCTTGCACTAAGAGACTCTCATAACTAGGAAATGTATTGAATGAATGAATAACATGCTTATTGACTAACTTTTTCTTTGCAAACTTGGAAAAGATAGATACTAAAATTTTGTGAAAAGTAATCTATGCAAACTTAAAATGGAAGGAGGCTTGAAATGTAATGTAAAGACATAGAATGCAATGTTTAAATGTAATTTTCAAATTCTAATCAAGGTAATTTGTTGGTTACGCTATGAAACCATCTAAAAATAAAATGTTGTAAATACAAATTTGAAATTAAGCAATGCATGAAATGAACCAATTTAAGCTAGATCTATTGAAATGCATGTAGTAGAAACTCAACCAACTAAAACAAATAACTAATGACAACAAACAAAAGTGCAGAAATAAGGTTTTCAATGTTGTAAAAGGCAGTTTCAGGGCTGATTTGGGACTAATTGGCCCAGAAGGGCGTATGAGTCCCTAAAGGGTTTTTTGGAGGGGTGAAATGTTGGAAAATGTACAACACATAAATCCCAAAAAGTAGGAAAAATAACCTATAGTGGAACTAAATCACCCAAAGGGGCATGTGAGTCCCAAATTAGGGTTTTTCCACCTATTTCAGTAAATTCTAAGTTGTTTCTAGGTTTTCTGGTTAGGATGATATCCAGGCTAAGTACAAATGAAGATTTCAAATGAAATTTAGTGATATAAGATGCAAAAATGCAATCTATATGCACTTTCACTAATGCAATAATTAGAAACCCTAGATGCCAATTAACTAATGCAAAACCTAATGCAATATTATGCAAGCTAGATCTAGGATTATGATGCACTCCAAACAAGAATTAAGATGTTTGAAATGCAGGTTCACCAAAATGAAAGATAGAAAATGGTAGCTTTTATGGTTTAGGATGTATAACTACCCATTTCCTATGTTTCTCATTCAAGGAAAACCCTAGAGATCTCAATCCAAGGATGGAATGAGGGAAAGAGATCTGCTAGAAAGGTGTCCTAGGGTGTGATTAAAGACAATAAGAGGGTTCACCACCAAGTTAGGGCTTGGAAAGACAAGAAGTGAATGTAACATGAAAAGTGTTATGCAAAACCTAACTAAATGACCTAGGAAATAAAACTGAAATACATAATATGGGTCCATACAAGATCATGGGGGTCCAAAAAGTGGCGATGTCAAAAAAAGGGTTTTTAACTCGCCCAAAGATGCAAAATTCCGCTTTGACTTTTTGTAGCCTGGGGTGGAAAGTACTAGTGTCAAACATAATACTAGACTGAAATGGATATCCATTTAGTTTAAGTTAGACTTTTTAATTTCATCTGGTTTAGGCCGACCAATTTTTTTATTTTATATATTATAATATTTTTTTAATATATTTATAACAATGTTTTTTAATCTATTGATCATACACCATATGGAAATTATATTAAAAAGCATTATAATAATGTTTTTAAATTTAATATTATATAATAATATAATATTATAATAAATAAATTATATTATATTATAATATGAAATATATTATATTATATTATTATATAATATTAATTATATTAATTATATTATTGTATAATATTATATTATATTATATTATTGTATAATATAATATTATATTATATTATTGTATAATATTATATTATATTATATTATTGTATAATATTATATTATATTATATTATTGTATAATATTATATTATATTATATTATTGTATTATATTATATTATATATTATTGTATTATATTATATTATATTATATTATTGTATTATATTATATTATATTATATTATTGTATAATATTATATTATATTATATTATATTATTGTATAATATTATATTATATTATATTATTGTATAATATTATATTATATATATATAATATTATATATATTATTAATATAATATAATATATATTATTGTATAATATTATATTATATTATTATATAATATAATATTATATTATATTATTATATAATATAATATTATATTATATTATTATATAATATTATGTTATTATATAATATTCTATTATTATAAAATAATATATTATTAAATAGGAAACATATATTTGTTTCCTATTTTATAAATTAAAAAACAAAAAACCCAAGAGCTCATTTTTAACTGATTATGTGCAGGTTTCTCTACTTCCCAACTTGGATATCCATTCTGAGGTGAATCATTTTGCTCAAATCACTCAAATTTGAAAGTTATGTTTGAATTTTTATGTTTTTATTCAATTTATATTATTTTTGCATTTTTTTTTTTAATTTTAGTCAAAAATAGTGTATTTGATAGGTTTTTTATTGCAAATAAAATCATTGTTAATTTTGAAAAAAATTATCAATTAAAAGGCTTAAAATGGATCAACATGAAAACCCTCCAAATCCTACTTCACCACGATTGTTGCTTCCAAACCAAAATGTGCCAACAATACATGAATTTATTCATAGAAATTTAGATCAATTGAGAAATGTATGTTGAATCTATGAGACACTCACTGAGCTATCAGACATGAAAAACACTTTGGAAACAATCATTTCAAATGTTGAAACTTTGGTAACTCAGTACAATAGATTTGCACAATGGCAAAAGGAATAAAGAGAATTTTATGCCAATGGGTTATCATATGATGAGGTGAGGGCACTTGATATTGAAAAAGCCCAATTAGCTCATTCATTCATTGATCACAAAACAAGAGAACCCATTAATGTGAAAAAGCAAAAAAAATCAATTAAATTTTGCACCCATAGAGGCATATTAGATAATTTCCAGAGACATTGGTGGATGGTTTTTGATAAACAACCCAACAACAATCTTGATGTCCCTCAGTATTTTCTCTAAAAATTATCTATTGAGTTTTTCCTAGGGAAACATGTCAATTACTTTGACATGCGAGATTTCCATGGTGTTGGTAGAGGGATGCTACAGGATAGACCTAGAGCATGCGAAGTCACCCCAATTCATCCTCCTCCACCTATTCTTTCCTTGACTTCACTACCTTACCCTAAGATTGCTTTAGATGCAAGGACTTGGAGAATTTATGTCTTACATTCATTAAGTGATCATTTGGTCATGCATAGCCATCATGTTGTGCAACCATTTGATGTTGCATCCCATCACGATGGTGATGCACCTGATACATCCCAGCATAATGGTGGTGCACCTACTGCATCAACTCCCATTGGTACACTTTCATCGGCTCCCATTGGTACATCATCCTCTTTGGGACATATTTTTGTGCCTCATTACTACATGACATGCAACAATTTATGTTTGGGTCCTCTCCAACGGTCCATTAAGGCTACCATAGACACATCCAACTATGAGTTTCATGATATGTCAAGTGTAGGAGTTGATAGAGCACAAAGAGCACCATTTGTAGGAGAGACATCGACTATCAGGGATGATATGGGAGCATCGGTAAGACTTAAAGTAATTTCATAGTGTGTTTTATCTAAATTCTTTCAAATTTTATGAGATATTTGTACTAATATATGTTTATTTTTTAGAATCTTTAATAGGTGCTGACAAAGGATTAGTTATTGCAAGTGCAGGAGGCTACACAGATAGCCATTTCATTTTTCCTAGAGAATCGGTATACGATATTATGTAAATCATTATTTTAGATGTTAATATTTGAAATATATTATGTTTAAATACATGGACTACATAGATTGATAGTCTAATGTAATCTTTTCTTTTTATGCAACAACCTGGTTCTTGTACAACCTTGTTGACTGGGTCTAACCCATTAGATGAAGCTGCATAATAGTTATATATATATTGAAATTATGAGTATATGTGTATGTGCATTTAAATTGTGTTACATGTTCTTGTAATTTTTATATAGGAAACCATCTTAGCTACTTCATCCACTATAAGACCATCTAGTGTTGTAGCATCACATCAGGTATGTGTTTAATTTATATTTTAGATATTTACATTTAGATAGGAGTATATATATGTTTATTAAATATTATTATTTGTCAACAATTATATGTTAATTTGTATCATTTTTATTTTACATACTATAGTCCTTTATCCAACTCAACACTATGACTAGTATGGGACCATTTCTTTATACGAGGACTCTCGATCATCCTAAGGGACAATCATATGATGACCATCTTGCAGAAAAGAGAGAAAGACTTGAGGTAAAAAAAATTGCATTATTGATATAATATCGTACACGTATAGTGATTTTGATGCTAAATTCACAATTTATAAATGATAATATATAAGTTTCTATTTACTAGTCTATCTTGTCAACCATTCACATAATTAATATAATTTGTGGTTTAAATTGTTATTGTGCAAGAAGCTTTAGAGTAATTAAGTTCTTCGAGGAGGCTCAATTTTGATGGTCTGGCACAAGATTAGGATATGATATAGATTGATATGTACTTAGGGTTTGATAGATCTCAAGATGGCATATATGCCACTATTTGTAAAACTTTTTTTGAGTAGGCATATATATGCCAAATTTGTATATGCACAAACACAATTATTCTACATTTTGATATATAAGAATTGATATCCGATCCAATTTGTTCCTTGTGTGCATGTCTTTCTACTTTGAATTTTTAAAATGGAATGTATAATTATCTTAGAATAGTTTAAAGTTATGATTGACAATGTATTTTATAGATTAATGAAATTGGATTTTAATAGAAGTTATGAATTACAATTGGTAATCCATCTATGTTAGATTTAATTCATATTAAGGTTCACATACATTACATTCCATGAGACCACATTTTTTTGAGGTGTTTTGTCAAACATTTCACTCCCTTTTTTATTGCACTACATTTTTTATACATGCCTACCAAAACATTTTTATCAGACATTCAATTTGAGAATACACATGATTTCAAGCTCTATTGAATGAATTTACATTTGACATTATTTTGTTTTTTCAACTCTTGTAATGAAGTGGGGGTGAAGCCACACTAGTGGTTTACAATTTAATGGAGGAAGGAAAACTCACAAAAAATGACCTCATGGCAAAAAATTTGGTTTTAGGGGTTCAAACAAACTTACAGGTTTGAGTGAACCCATTTAATTCTTGCCCCTCGTTTCTTGCCCAAAAATAAAAATAAAATGCACATAGAAAGGTGGTTCACCCAAACCCCCCTTATCCCTCATTCTCCCCCTCAGACATAAAAAAAATCTAAAATTTTGCACTTCGGAGCTCAGGTTGAAGATGAAAATGGTGGACAATTCACAAACCCAACTGGAATTAGGTAGTCCTCAAAATGAGCTATCCAACAAATATAATTTTAATATTTTTTAGTTTTATTATGTATTTGTTTTTTTAGTTTTATCAAACATAGGTTTTTCACTGAAAATCAAGCTCTTTGTTCTGCACAAGTGGAAAAATAGCAAATTATCAAAAAAAAAAAAAAGAGTGCACCAAATATTGAAGTCCTTGATCCAACAATTTTTTTTTGAATTTTGATACATAAAGAAAAAAGGTTATGCATTATACGGTCGCAATATGTCTAAATTGTAATTGGTTTGAATTTGAAACTTGATTAAAGAAAAAATATTAAATAAAAAACTATCTAACCAAGTGGAGGCACTAGATATCATAGTTACAAATATAAATTTGAAAGAATTAGAATTTTATCCTTCATGGAAAAAAAATTTATGCCTTATACGATGAGCGTCACTTTTTAAAATTATTGTTTTCTAAAATAAAACTAGTTTTCAAGGGAGATGGAAAAAGAAGTGCAAACTGATTCCAAAATTTTTGAAAAAATATATTTAAAATCTACAGACAAAATTTCACGAAACTCTAGTTTGCATCATCTTCAAATTCCTCATGGTTTAGTTGCTATAGGTGCCTGAAAGTGAAGATTTAGTTAAAAAATATATTTCAATATCCAATTTGGCCAAAAATTGTAAACCACGATTGTGGTCCATCACCTGTGGGAAGCTGATTTTTATTTCAAAAGAAATTTAAATTAATGAAAAATAGTATGAGAAGCACTGTATAATATTTGTGGGGAAGAACTATTTGAAAATATGCCTCAAAGAATTGTGGTCTCATAGAGAAGGGAAAAAAGATGAAAAGAGCAGCTTGTGATAGTCTCATGGCATTGATTATTTTGATTGATTAAGAACTTCAAACAAATGGATACAACTTAATGTAATATATGTCATGTTACAGTGTTCATTCAAAAGTAATATAATCATCTTGATAAAAATCAATGTCACTCAATGTGCATTCAAGCTTAATAACATGTAAAAGGTATAAAATCATCTTAAATAAGAATCACTATTTTTCAACCATAGGGGTTTAATGTAACCTTCAAACAAAGTCCTTACAACTAAACAAGATACATGTTCATTAGATTGTTCATGTGAAATCTATACAATATTCATGATCAACAATTAAGACATCACTCAACCATGATGCAACCATTAAAAAAATCAAATGAGTGTGATACTACCATTAAACAAACCAAATACAACTCCATGACATGCATGCTATTTGACATTTGGCATGCAATTTGTATTATTGTAATGCAAAACAATGAATGTTGCTAACCATAATGCATCAATAAGCAAACTAAGCTTACTATATGGGCTTGATGCACAGTATTCATAATGCACACTTCGCACAAAAGCAATAACACTGATATGATATTATCATATATGCCAATCAACCTTGACCCAAACCAAACTTTCTATATCACAATTGTTGTCATATATGCCATTCAACCTAACACAATTGAGGTTTTGTATTTGGTAAGAATTTTTGCAAAAAAAGAAAGTGAGAGATGATGGTTAAGGTGGATTTGAAGAAATGAAGTTGTTGTCCTAAGCTTTGAAAACTCTATCAAACAAAGGTATCTTGTTTTCCTAAGCATTGAAATTGAAGCAAAACAACTAAAGACTAAAATTAACCATTTACAAAAGGAATGAAAAGATAAGAAGAAGATTTTATTGTTAATGAAAAGGACGTTAGTCTACTCTAAAAAAAATTCCAACACATGTGGATGGGTACATTTAGGTTAGGCATGGTCCTATTTCGAACCCAAATATGTAAAAACAATTAGAGCTACATTGGACTAATGATATCCCTTAAGAGTCCAAAGTGCAAAAATGTAGCAATCTTTGATGAGCTATTAATCAGAGACCATGACATTTAAAAAATCTTTGTTTGAGGCTACGAGATCATGTTGGGACCCTCTTCAATAACCTCTTTCAGTCTTTGCTATCTTGGAGGTGTTTTTCCATTGTGATAAATTTTAAATTGAGAAAAAAGTTATCAAATGCAAGTAGTGTAAAGTTGCAAAGTGGTGCAATTTTTATTTTGCAACTTGTATGATAAAAATGAATTATTCCAACACATTAGGATGGGTACGTTTATGCTAGGCATGGTCCTCTTTTGCACCCAAACACACCAAATCACTCTAAGCTACATTGGATCTGTAATTTCCCTTGAGTCCAAAGTGCTAAAAGGAAGCAATCTTTAACGAGCTATTCTTCAGAAACTGTGACACTTAAATAATATTTGTCTAAGGCTATGGGATTGTGTTGGGACCATCTTCAATAACCTCTCTTGGTTTTTGCTACTTTAGAGGTTTCTTCCCGTAGTGATGAGTTTTCAGTTGAGGAAAAAGTTGTCAGATGCAAACAGTGTAAAGTTGCAAAGTGGTGCAAGTTTTTTTTCTACAACTTGTACGACCAAACGAATTGTTCCAACACATCTGGATGGGTACGTTTATGCTAGGAATAGTCCTTTTTTGCACCCAAACATGCCAAATCACTCCGAGCTACATTGGACCAGTGATTTCCCTTAAGAATCCAAAGTGCTAAAAGGAAGCAATATTTGACAGTCTATTTCTTGGACAACGTGACACTTATAGAATCTTCATCTGAGGCTATGGGATTATGTTGAGACCCTATACAATAAAATCTCTTCTTTTTTACTATCTTGGAGGCATTTTCCCATGGTGGCAAGTTTTCAGTTAAAGAAAAAGTCAAATGCAAATAGTGTAAAGTTGCAAAGTGGTGCACCTTTCGTTTTGCAACTCATACGACCAAATAGGATATTCTAACATGTTTAGATGGGTATGTTTACACTATAAATGGTCCTATTTTTCACCCAAACATGTTGAATCACTCTAAGCTACATTGGATAAATGATTTCCCTTAAGAGTCTAAAGTGTTAAAAGACAACAATCTTTGACAGGCTATTTCTTAGAAACCGTGACGCTTACAGACTCTCCATTTGAGGATATGGGATCATGTTGGGATCCTCTACAATAACCTCTCTCATTTTTTCTATTTTGGAAGCATTTTCCTGTGGTGACAAGTTTTTAGTTGAGGAAAAAGTTGTCAGATGTAAGCAATGTAAAGTTGTAAAGTGGTGCAACTTTCGTTCTACAACTCATACGACCAAATGGATTGTTCCAACATGTCTAGATGGGTACATTTACGCTATTCATGGTCATTTTTTTCACCCAAACAAACCAAATCACTCTGAGCTACATTGGACCAATGATTTCCTTAAGATTCCAAAGTGTTAAAAGACAACAATCTTTGATGGGCTATTCCCAGAAACTAACACTTAAAGACTCTTCGTCTAAGGCTATGGGATCTTGTTGGGACCATCTAAAATATCCTAACTCATTTTTTTCTATGTTAGAGTAATTTTTCCATGGTGACGAGTTTTTAGTTAAGGAAAAAGTTGTCAAATGCAAGCAATGTAAAGTTGCAAAGTGGTGCAACTTTTGTTTTGCAACTCATACGACCAAACAAACTATTCCAACATGTCTGAGTGGGTATTTTTACACTAGGAATAGTCCTCTTTTGCACCAAAGCATGCCAAATCACTTCAAACTACATTGGATTGAAAATTTCCCTTAAGATTCCAAAGTGCTAAAACAAAGCAATCTTTGACGAGCTATTACTCAAAAACTGTGTTAGCTAAAAATAATTTGTATGAGCCTACGGGATAGTGTAGGGCCCCTCTGCAATAACCTCTCTCAAGTTTTTATATCTCTAAGGTGTTTTCTCGTGGTGTTGAGTTTTTAGTTGATGGAAAAAGGGTCAGATGGATGCGACGTAAAGGTGCAAAGGGGTTTAGGGTTCATTCTACTCCTCATAAGTAAGTAAATAAATGAATCATTTACTCAAATACACATAAGTCTTGAACTACGCACATGAATAAAAATTATACGCATGAAAACACGTAGGTTGTAAAGTATACATTGGAATACTCATAAGTGAAAAAGTATACACATAAGTTGTAAAGTATACACTTGAATACACAAAGTATACATAATACGCTTGATATTATCATTCAAGAATTGCTATCAAATATAAGATTTACAAAATTCCATGTAGGCATAAAAAAAATGACCCTAATACATAGTCATTTCCCAGTAGGGGAAGGAAATAGATCATGTGTTTCCTTCGCGATCAACACACTCTTCCACAACAATAGCACGTTGACGTTCTGGAGTGACAAGCACTTGTACAAACCATCAAGGTAGTAGTTAAACTACATACAATAGAAAAAAATATTAGAATAACAAATCTATATTATTCTAAACAACCTAAGTGATGACGAAATGGTAATGCAAATTAGAAAAGATGCTTAGAATAAAAAATCTATATTATTCTAAACAACCTTTAATTGATGATGAAATGGTAATGCAAACTAGAAAAGATGCTTAGAATAACAAATCTATATTATTCTAATATGTCGCATACCTTTGCCAAAGGATCAGAGTTGGCTATTGTTGTAATAGATCCATGATCAATCATGCTAGGAACATCGCAATATACTTTGAATGACAAATCTATATGGTGACAATATAAAAGATGCTTAGACTAAAAAATCTGGATTATTCTAAACAACCTAAATGATGATGAAATGGTAATGCAAACTAAAAAAGATACTTAGCTTAAAAAATACATATTATTCTAATCAACCTAAATGATGATGAAATGGTAATGAAAACTAGAAAAGATGCTTAGAATAAAAAATTTATATTATTCTAATGTGTTGCATACCTCTTCCAAAGGATCAAAGTTCCAAGTTATTGTTGCAGCAGCTCCATGATCAATCATGCCAGGAACATCACAATTTACTTCGAATGACAAATCTATATGGTCGCAATAGAAAAGATGATTAGACTAACAAATCTATATTATTCTAAACAACCTAAATGATGATGATTTGGTAAAACAAACTAGAAAAGATGCTTAGAATAGAAAATCTATATTATTAGATAAACAACCTAAATAATGAGCCTTAGAAGATAAACAATATCATACCTTTCCCATACCAAAAATGATCTGCTACTCAAGTGTTCCTGAAGGGGCATCTCTTACCTTTAGAGTTTCTAGTAAATTTTCATGATCAACACTACTAAGTGTCCATAGTTCTTTTATTTTTGGTCTAGCATGATGTCTTGATAACTTAACATTTGTTGCTATAACAAGGTGTGAATACATGAGAATAGTTTTTGGTTTCTTATAGTCTTGAAATGAAAGTATGATGTTCTTTCTAATCATATATGTTTGCAACCAAGTTCTAGAAACAACAACTAAACCTATATGATCATAATTTTTTTTATCAACATCTAAATATACTTAAAATAACAAATATATATTCCGTCTAAACAACCTAAATGATGATGAAATGGTAATGAAAACTAGAAAAGATGCTTAGAATAACAAATATGTATTATTCTAAACAACCTAAATGTTGATGAAATGGTAATGCAACCAAGTTTGAGAAACAACAACTGAACCTGTAGGATACATGAACCCATCATCATTTGTCATCAGTTGTGTTAGTTTTTTCTTTCCTTGTACACATCATGACAACCAATAGTTTGATCCCTCTTCATTCCCATATGGTGCTACAACTGCATAGACATATCTTGGTTGTACAAGACCTGAAAGATGGTCATAGTCAAGTAAACTTTCCATTATATATTCTAATGAGGATTGTGCTACAGATAAAGGGGTTAGGTACTGTGGAATCCATGTATCTATCCACTCACTTGACTCGCATTGATTCTAATCACACTTAATACAATTCTAACAAAAATAAGCCATCTCTCATGTCCATATGGTCCATGCACCTATATTTGAGCTTTGAAATGAATGCATCTTTAAAGAATCTCTAATTTTTTGACATTCCATTTTATCTCCCATTGTGCCCTCCTCAACTAGCCAAAAGAACCTACACACTTGTGAATCAAGTGTCCCTCCTCATGATAGTGCATAAGTACACCAATCAACAATAGAATATGCATCATTGAATGTTGCACCACCTTTGATCTACGTTTGTTCCTTAACCAAAACTCTCTTCACACATGCACCTATGCCACCATGCCCGCCTTTTCCATTCCCAGCTTCGAAAAAACTCCAAATATGTGGTACACCCCTCTCTATATGCATCCTACTCAACCAATAAAACATGCGAGCATTCTTGAATTTCCTTGTGCATTTATCTAAACAAATCAGATGTTGACCCATTACAATTCCTTTTTCTTGCAAGAACTCAAAAAAAATTTAAAACAATGTTGTACAAACTCAAATGAATGAGATCTATCATCACTCATGTAAAAATGGTACTCCTTGATTATCTTCCTATCATTTTTTGTACTATCAGGGGCATGTCTATATGTTATGTGGACAAAAATAAAAATTTGAATAGAATTATAATATTGTGATTGAATTTCATTTTGTGGTTGCAATGTGTATTTTTTAGCAAAATCAAATACAGATACAATAGTTCCAATGGGGAAAGAATCCTTACACATCCTAAATTTCCCATCCAACCACTACGACCTATGGCTATGCCTTGCATACTTATAGAAAATATTTTTCTTAAAATCAAAAATAAAATCAGCAATACTTACCTCTCTTGCAACCAACTCGCATCTAGAACCCTCACCTCCACTCTTCAATGTGTATTTTACTGTCTCAAACATTTTTTCTCAACAATCTTGTTATTAAAATCATGATCGCTGCCCTCATGAAAGCATGTTACAAACTTCGATAAACAACCAAATTGCAAACACATTTCACTTAAACAATCATTTCTATAAAATAAGAAACCATCACCTCTAATGCATAAAAATGAATCTAACAACTCCCTGGATGAATTGGGAAGTTGCAATACATGACACTCCTACAACATTTCATCAGTATGCATAGTAGAATGAATATGGCATAATAATTCACAATACATTGAAAACTCAACATGGTATTTACAATAACATGTATTACAAGCATTAGTAGGTACACAATAAAATGGCTTGCAAGACTCAAAAGCCCTTTATGAGATTTGCAAATTTGGATGTTCTTGACAAAATTCTTTGGCTACATTCCAAAAAATGTTTAGGATGTTGTTTACTATCTCGATTACCAATTCATAACTTTAAAACATCCTTTACATTTGGTGATACTCTAGAGTGAGATTTCCGAAATTATTCAATTTTCATCTTTACATTATTGATTAGCTTTTTATCAACACATGGAAGCCTCCTACTAAAAACTCATGTATCATTTTGAAGAGGACTATCGAGTCTTCCTCTTCTTGAGAGTGCTATATTCAATGTTTTACAATTTAAGATTAAATCAATACAAGTTTGTCTCATTAAATGATCATTTCTCAAATGATGGCTTACTAGTGAGGTTGTGATCACTCTATGAGAAGCCCCTTTATATTTTTCCTTACTAGTCTTTCCAATAGAGTTTAGAGCATTAAAAATATTTTCGACAATAATACTATTTTTTCTAATTTTTTGGTGAGACGAATCTTCAATTTTTTTAATAACGGTCTCATTTTGTAAATCTTAAGTAATTGCATAAAAAGTTGAAATTGTTCAATTAATGTCTTATTAGAAAATTATTCATTGAACATTTTGGTAGCCCATAAATGAACTGCTCGTTGTGACCTTTTCCCTTCAAGATTATCAGTTATGTTCTCATCTATTTCAAGTAACCATTTAGGGGTTCTCTTGTAATTAGATGTTACATAATGTTCATTTTCAATGTTATCAACATTTTCATTTTAGAGTTCAATGTTATTAACATTTTTATTCTCACTATTTTCAGTAACAATTTCATTTTCAACAACATTTTCATTTTCAATAACAATTTCATTTTCAACAACATTTTCATTTTCAATAACAATTTTCATTAATCTCAATGTTGTTCACATTTTCATTTTCAATTTCAATATGATGTTCAATATTTTCAATTTATATTTCATCTTCACTTGAATTAACATTTAATAGTGCAGAAGAAGCTTCAATTTGAATATTTTTCATACCTTGTCTTCTTTTCTTATGACTTTCTCTATCTTTTGCTCTATATGCTTCAATTTCATCTACTATAAGTTTCCTTTTACCTTTTCTCTTATGATGACTACTGCTTCCCATTGCACAAAAAAGCAACACACGCAAATGATTGTAATTGTAAAAAGAGTGTAAGAGAATATTTTAAAAGCTGAATTATTCTGATGCAAATAGAAAGCATGAGAATTTCATGATAGAAAGAATGTAGGGACCATTGAAATACTCAAAACAGTCTCATTTTTGTTTTTTATATAACTTACAAAATGAATATCCATTTCAAAATAGATATTTGTTATGTCTTCCACTTGAGATGCCTGCAAGTCTACCTTTGCAATCCTTAAAAAAGGAAATGGATATCTATTAACTTTAGTGTTATAAATTATAATATGTTATATATATATATATATATAAATAATATACTATATATTAATATTATATTAATATATAATATATATTATCTCACTCTCCCTCTCCCTCTCTCTTTCCCTCTCTCCCTCTCTCCCTCTCTCCCCTCCTCTCGCGCGCGTAATAATAATAAAATAGCCATATGGCATCTGTTTCCGTAATAATAATAATAAAATATGCATAATATGTAATAAAATATGATAATGTTGGTTAACCATAATATGCTTAATAAAATATGCATAAAATAATAATACGCTAATAATAAAATGGCTTCCTCTCTCTCTCTCTCTCTCCCTCTCCATTCCACTCTCCCTCTCCTCTTGGAATCTTTCCATCTCCCTCTCCCTCTCTCCTTCCTCTCTCTTTCCTCCTCTCCTCTCCTCCTCTCTCCCAATAATGTATGTAAAAATAATAATGCAGGCCATATCGTCATAATATTAAAATGTGGCAAAATAATGCATCTTAATAATGAAGGCAATGTATCGCGCGTAATAATATTAATAATGATAAAAATGAAAATAATAATAGAAATAATAATAAATATTAAAATATTAATGTGATCATACGTAATAAAATAATAAAATATTAATAAAAATAATAATGCAAAAAAATAAAATATTAAAAAATAATAAATGTCGTAATCTTTTCGTAAAATCCCTCTCTCTCCTCTTGCGTCTTTCCCTCTCTCCCTCTCTCTCTCCCTCTCTCCCACTCTCTCCCACTCTCTCTCTCTCCCCCTCTCTCTCCCAATCTCCCCCTCTCTCTTTGTCTTCCACTCTCCCTCTCCCTCTCTCTCCCTCTCTCCCTTTTAGGTCTTTCTCTCTCCCTCTCTTTAATATATAATGATTAAATATATATATTAAATATTTGAGAGGGAGATGGAGACTTCAAAGGGAGACAATGTATTAAATATACTATATAATATATAATATATTTAATATATATACAATATATAGAATATAAATTTTATATATTATAGTATATATTATATATAATATATACTATCATTTTTTTTAATTAGCAAAAGTGGCAAGCCACTATAATTTTATATATATTAAATAGTAGATATTACAAAAGCTTGGTTCAATGAGCATACTAGCAGGAAAGAACCAGGAAGAAAACCTCCGATTATAGCTCAATTAAGTACAAAATTTCTTGCAAAAAACCCCATGACTGACTCAACAGATAAATTTCCCAAATATAGACCCCTTTACATTTTGCATATATCCCTTAAACCCAGTTAGACATTTGATACATATTACAAAGCATCATTAGATATAAATTACACCCATAACAACTTTATTAGCCCTGACTACATATTAAACCCAAAGAACCCTTACTACATCTTAAACCATATAAAGTAATTAAAAAGAAATTAATTTGTACCCAACTCTACGAGGGTCATTTACTGAAATTTCATTGGTCACTTGTTTGTGCTTATATTCATTCTCTTATGAAGGAGTTGTTACATTAATATCAAGAACATAACGATAGCAATACTTCCCCCTAGCAGCTTGTCGAATGACCAATAATTGCAAATCATGTATGCATGTATGACTCCTCAAGAAGGATATAGCAAGTACTTTCTCTTTATCTGATCTATCTCCTCCATAGTGAAAGCAAAACGATACTTATTGAGAGCTTGGTAAAGGAAAGAGGAAGTATCATGCATTTTTTGACAGTAGCATACCTTGAAATATTTTTGTATACCATTTTTTATAATGGATTAGATGCCTAGGGAACAATCCTCCCACCAGACCATCACCTTTTGTGAAGTCATATTGCTGGACACTTGTAAAAGTCCCTACTTGTCAGGGTTGAGGGAAGCTAAAAAGTAAGGCTTTAACGTTCCTATTCCTCTCCAAAGTTTTTTTAGTATTTGTAATCTACACTCATTATTGTATACATATCCAAATGTCCAAGAGTTAGCTTTAATGTCTAAGTTCCAAACAACAGATATAACACATTCTGCAGGAAGTAAGAATATAGTGAGGGAGTCATGCATCTTATTAAGGGAAAGGAACCATGACAGACCTAAGTAGCCTAAGGCCTGCCACCTCCTAATTGCCCAATCCCTGTTTCAGGGCCTAAGGGGCTGAAGCCTAGGTGTGACCCCCAATCTTACAACCCAATCCCGAATCAAGAGCCTAAGGGGCTATAATGCCCAATCCCTTAACTGGGCCTAAGGGGTTGAGAATGGGGTTTTTAGGCAATCTACTTAAGACATGATTCATCTCTCTTGATAGGATAACATGCAAAAATTAGGCAGTTTATTTGCAAGCAGTAGTCTAGCAATCTCAAATATCCAAATTGCATTTCTTGTAAAATAATACATACATATAGAAACCTTGAAAAATTAGAACAAGATACTAATTGAACAGTATTTATTTTCTGAAATTATGATTAATTTGTTCCTACTGCACATGAATGATAAAATAATAGATTGTAGTTCTGAATCAGCAATATTTACTTTTGTGTTTGGTTATTTAAACTGTTCATTGTGCACATTAATCAGCATGCAATTCTAAGCCAAGCAATGTCAGTATTTCTATAAGTATACTTAGTCTTGCCGTAATACACATGGTAGCAGTGCTGTGATCCTAGAAGAGTTTGACGCAATTGATATTTGTACAGATATTGTCTAATAGACTTGCAGTTCTATTATTATGGAATTTCCATTCTGAATGATAGGAAACCATACTACTGGGTGTTTCCATGAATCATTGTCCGCCTACATACCAAATCCCTGTTCAGGTGCGGGTATTGTTCTATTTCTGGGACCAAACCAGACTGAATGTTCATACTCTAAACATAGGTAAGAATGTGCTATGTTTATTGAATTAAAAAGAAAATACGTGGGACAACCAAGCTTAAATATTAATTTCATACAGCATGTGAAAATCTGTTCTAGAAATTTAGACAAGGAAACTAAGTGAGATTACTCACAGGTATGATCAATCTCCGCCTTCTATCCCATCGCTTTGTGCTCCTTCCAAAAACACTCATCCCCATTCTCCCTCGAGCATCTTATACCTGTCAATGCTCTTCACGGGTATGTCACTTGCCTGAGGGGAGACGTCTTTTGCGAATAAATCTTTTGAAAATACACGAATTCTAAATCTTGCATTTTTTCCTTAATTTGCTTTTTGTATGGAAGATGACATATTTATTTTATTTATAGCATTCTTTTATGTGGAAGTTGTGATTTAATTAAAAGCTATTTTATATATATACATATATCTATCATTTAATTATTGTTTTATATATATCTATTATTTAATTATTATTTTACATATATATAGATTTTCCTTTTTACACCTTGTGAAGCTCAAGAAGTAAAATTAACCTTTTAATAAATTTATGTAAATGTGAGAGTTTCTTTGGGGATATGACAACACTTTGGAGTAGTGCATCATTCTCCAGATAGAACCGAACTACAAACTTGCTAGCTATAATTCTTAAAACATTAAGGTTTTGTACCAAATCAAATATATTTGACAAGAAAATAGATAATAAATTGGCTAGAAATATAAGCTTTGTAATTTTGTATGCAAAACATCCTCAATGATGATGATTTTGATGCAATTCAAGACAGATTTATAGTTTACTTTGAATACATTCTGCAACTCCTTGTCAATGCATGATGAAAAGGGGTTCACTGTGATCGACACCCTATAATTTTTTACTTGAAATTCCTTAAGCTCCATAAGAAACTGCAATTTACTAGAAGCAATGTTATGTTTTGTACATACACTTGATTCTTGATATGGGTAATTTGATTAAAGTCGAGCTATATTTAAAGGCAAGCTTTAATTTCTTTTTTCGAAGCAACTTCTTGAAAACAACATCCTTCAAATTCAAAATGCTTGGAGTGCCTTGGAACTATAATCGACAACTATCTTTCCTATTTACGTATGGATTACAAATTGGCTTTGTACTAATTTCTACATGTACACAAGTTAGCATTTTAAATCTATAATCATTAGAAGATACGCGTGTAAAAGGATCATGTCTTAGTAAACAAAATTTGGCTAAACTTGGATAAACTTTGATGCTAAAATTGTTACAAATTTAGCTTTTTCCTTTAAAAGGAGATCTTCAAATAGAAGCCAAGCATGTCATCCTTTCAAATCCTGTTAAATTTTCCTTATTAAGTGTGCCATTTCAAAGTTCTCCACTTTGTATGTGTGGGAAAAGTACTTCTTTGCCACATTATGCCTACATATAACACATGTGTTTAAGGTTGCTAATTGAGAACTTTAAAAACCCTGCGCTTGTCATGATAGCATTTTATCATCACATGGATTTTAATTTAGAATCATTCCTTGGCAAAGTGGACAACCTAGGAATGCTTTAAAATACTTGTCGACTTGCACTATCCCTGTGTAAAAAGAAATTTATATATTTATATATTTAGTTATGCACCCTTGGCACCTTGATTTATGAGTTTGATCAATTGTGGGAAGGTGTTTAAGTCGCTTAAATATACTATAATATATTTAATATATAATATATATTATAGAATAAATACTATATAATATATAGTATATATGAAATATATTATACTATATTTATATATAATAAATTTATTATATAGCAAATGGATATCCATTATAAATGGATACCCATTTCATTGAGGAATTTATAACCCAAATCTTGCCTCATTTTCGCGATGCTACCAATTGATCAACAACCTCCACCATGTGCATCGACCTCTGGAGTGTTCCAAGTATGTGTTTTTTGCATTTTTTTCTTTTTTTTTGCTAATTAGTGATTAATTTAGATTTTTGTTTGCATTCTTTGTAGTTTTGTTGAATTTTTTCATTTCTATTTAAACCTACAAAAAAATTTAAAACCCTGGTTAGTGGAAAACAAAAAAAACATCAAACAAAAATATAGAACCTTCATTGCTGAAAAAAAAAACATAAAAGTGAACCTTGTATCCTAAACAAACATAAATTTGATCCTTCATTACCCCCTTTTTGCATTTATTTAAATCGTTTTACAGTCTTGTATATTATTCCTTCTTCTTTATCACTTATTCTTGTTTTTCTTAAATTCTTGCTTTGTTGCTTGTTCTTAAGTTAGTATTTCTTTGCTAAAAAAAATGTTTTTTAATTTTTTAATTCCTTTGACTCTCCTCAACTCTAAAAATAGAAGGGACCCTTGTTGGAAGTATTGTGCTCTAAATTTCCAATACTTGGTGAATTTGAATCCATAGTTAGTACTAGCTTGCAAACAAAAATTTTCCTAGCAGGCATATGGAAATGGGTGAAGTTAATCGAAATAATCGATGGGCTATGCAAGAGGCTATCATAGTGTATGATAGCCTCCTGCATAGCCCATCTACTATTATCCATTAACTTTTCCCATTTCCCTATGGCTACTAGGACAAGTTTTGTTTAACCATTACTGACTATGTATCCAGATTCACTAAGTATTGGCAATTTGGATCTTAACATTTCCACCTTTGTTGAATCAATTTGGAGCTTAATACTTCCACATTGCACTGAGGTAAAAACATTATGTATTTTTAAATGAGATTTCACATAATTTTAACAAAAAAAAAAATTCATTTACATGCCTTAGACATAAATGAGCTTTACACTTCTTTTTTTTTGTATTCAATTAAGTCATTTATATTGAATGGTTTAAGGGGATTTCTAAACATGTATCTTACATTTTGAAATTACAAATTTAATGCAGATTCACTTATATCTAAATCATGGATCCACACCCTCCAGCTCCACCCACTCCACCTCGTAACCCCCCACCTCCACCACCTACATGTGATGGTGCTCACTTTCGAGAACAAATCAATGTGAATGTTAGAACCATTCAGGATCAAGTTAATGCTATTCAGAATGAAGAATGTGTTCACCCATTTTTGAGGAATTTTGCATCAAATATGAATTTTTTTTTTGATGTTGTTAGGTCCATGGAAGTGGACCTAGATGAGCATCAATGATGGCTAGAGGAGAGGAGATAGTCCCATTCTAAAAATGAAAACACAAAGAAATGAAGAGATGCAACAGAGAGCCACAAAAATTTATTAAGACAATGATCTTATTTTTATAAAGAATTTGACCTTAGATGGATATTTTATAAATAATTTTGTTGGATGGATATTTTATAAAGAATTTGGTTGGATGGATATTTGTAGTGTTGAATTTATGAATATAATAGTATAATGATCAGACAAAAATTTAGTAATAAATATTAAATAATCTATTAATTTAGTGTTTGTTCATATATAGTGTTTATTCATGCATCATGGTTGAGTGATGTCTTATTTGTTGATCATGATTATTGTATAGATTTAACATGAACAATCTAATGAACATCACGTATCTTGTTGTCTTGTAAGGACTTTTTTTTAAGGTTGCATCAAACCCCTATGGTGTACATAATGTTCTTGTTTATGTATCATGGTTGAAAGATAATGATTCTTATTCATGATGATTTTATACCTTTTACATGAAGGATCTAATGAAACATGTTATTAAGCTTGAAGGTTTTAATGGCATGAATGTTGAATTGAGTTGTAATGGTTTTGTAAATGATGGTTGCATCACTTCTTATTCTAGAGGGTCCCAACATAGGAAAACACTCTTCCTCTCAACTCTCTCTCTCTCTCTCTCCCTCTCTCTCAGGTCTCTCCCTCTCTGTTTGCCTCTCCCTCTCTCTCTCTCTGAGCTTCCTCTTTCCCTCACTCTCTCACTCTCAAGTCTCTCTTTCTCCCTCTCAAGTCTCTCTCCCTCCCTCCCTCTCAAGACTCTCTCCCTCCATCTCAAGACTCTCTCCCACTCTCTCCCTCTCAAGTCTCTCTCTCTCCCTCTCTGCCTCCTGCTCTCTCTCTCTCTCTCAAGTCTTTCTCTCTTTCTCTCTCCCTCTCCCTCTCAGGCCCCCCTCTCTCTTCCTCTCCCCTTCTTAAGTCTTTATCTCTCTCTCCAACCCAATTCTCACTCTCCCTCTCTCCCTCCTTCTCTCCCTCTCAAGTCTTTCTCTTTCACTCTCTTTCTCTCAAGTCCTCTCTCTCCCTCTCTCTCAAATCTCTCTCTCTCCCTCTCAACTATCTCTCTTTATATCCCTCTCAATTCTCTATCCCCATCCCTCGTAGGTTTCTCTCTCTCTCTCTCTCTCTCTCCCCCCTCTCTCTCAAGTCCCTCCCACTCCCTCTCTCTCTCTTGTGAATTGGCCGCACATCAATAAATATATAATATATACTATGTAGTATATAATATATAATATTTAACATATATACTATATAATATAGTATATAATAATATAATAATAAATAATACATAATATACTAATATATAATATAATAATGTATAATATAATACATAATATATTATATATTATATATACTACATATTATATAATACATAATATTAAATATTATGTATTATAAATAATACAAGTAATGGATATCCATTTTTCTAACATAATCAATAAGCTCAGGATTTCACTCGGGATTTGGTTTGGGATTACCTAACCTAGAAAATCAACCCAAAAAATATGTTTAGAATATTGACTTAGGTTTTTGAAGTTTTCCCTTGTGGCTGATGATTTTTTTATTCGAATTTCATGAAATGAAAAGGGTTTGTAGAAAATAATATTAGCTTTCCACCAATATAAATTATGCCTTATTTAGAATTTAATAAATAATTATTATTGATTTTCTGCATACAATACGACTAAAGTCTTGATTGATAGGCTAATTGAAAAACTTCTATAAATTTCAAACTACTAAACATTTTTTGAACCTACAAGATGCACCACATTCTATGCTTCACATACTATAGGATAAAAAAAAATGAATTTCATAAATTTTTGACCAAGTTATGGTAGTCAGACATAGACGTTTTAATTTTTGAAAATTTCTAATAAAAAATCATAACTAATTATTTACATGGAAAAAAATTACAAAAAAACATCTGGCATATCTAGGAATGTGTCCTCTACTTATATTGAAAGATTCAAAAAAAAATATTATTATTTTCTTGTACTTAGGGTGGTTGGACATACACCTACTTCTTATCTTTTTCTTGAAAATTTAGTACCACTGCATTGAAATTTTAATTTTTTGTAAAACAAATTTAATTTTTCCAAAAAATTACTAGTAGCCTAGAAACTATATTCAATTTGCTACAAATTTTGTTCTTACATATTTTTAAAATTATGTTAATAACCTATTCAAATTTTTATGTCACATTGCCTAACTCTAATTTTCTAAATTTTCATTGCCACTTAGAGGCCTAGTTTGGACCCCCATGATCCTGCACTAACCCATATCAGATTGGAAATGAATAGAGGTGCACCTAGAAGAGTGATGAGATCAAAAAATCTCCAAAACCTTGAAAAATTATTGTTTGATGCCCACTAGGACTCATATTCCAGTCTAGCTGATTTAGTTCCAAACTAGGGTTTTTGTGCCAAAATTGGAATTTGACAGTGTACGATCTAAATCTCCTAAAACCTAAAAAATGTGTTATCTTGGGACTCATATGCAACAAGTGGTGTAGCAATCCCACTCTACTTTTTTGATGGGTTAAGATCTGAATCAAGTCTCCAATCTCTGCTCTTCCTTCCACACTTTGTTTTTGGGTCTGAAACCCCAATTTGCAACTTGTAGGTGACTTTCCGTGAAGATAGGAACCTTGTGACAAATTGATGACTTTCTTCAACCTTGCAACCTAATCTTCAAAGTATTTTCAAGCTCCAAGACACCTAGATCTGTAGTCACACATGTAGAGAGAAAAACTTGTTGATTTGTTAGGAAATAAGGGTTTTCCTTGGTTAAACCCCATTTAGGTAATTAAACCTTGTGATGAAACAATAAAAAAATTAACATGAAACATGAAATATGAAACATGGACAATGATACCTTGAATGATGTTGTGAGATATAAATCAATAATCTAGCATGAAGTGGCAATGTGGAATGTGGATCTTGAACTTGAATATGGATATGAAACAATGCTTGCAAATGGATCTTCAATGCTACATTACAACATTAGCTCAACAACATGCTTGATGCTTGATGACCTTGACATGATAATGGATCTTGAATTTATGCAACAAATGATGAAGAATTCTTCCCTTGAATTCCTTATAAATGCTTTTGTAAACTCTCTTGACACTCTTATGAAGTCTTGGAATGATTAACTCTTGATTTCTTGACTTGATATCATGAAGGCTTAGTGAAATGATGATTTGAGACCTTCTTTTATAGGCAATCCATCCAACTTACTATTTATTAGATCCTAGAGGTCGACACTCATGAAATTTGAACTTAAAACCTTGATTTCCCACACAAAACCCAAAAAAGGGGACAAATTAGACTCATACACCACTTGCAGCATATAGGTCCCATTTGGATGGGACTCATATTCCCAAGGTGGTGTATGGGTCCCACCAAGCCTTTTTAGGTGGAGACAATGTCAGGGAGTTGAGAAATTAAGTTTATTTGATGTCTATGTTGGGATTTTGGTTGAAATATGCCTTGGGATGCATAATATAGGGTCTTAGGGGCATATTAATGATGATATTAAGGTCATAAATGCAAGAGTAACCAAAAATAAATGTGAAGGTGTAAATAAATACGCTTTACAACATTAAATTAAGAAAAAATTAGGTCTATTTAGCTTTAAAGGGCCCTAAATCCAATGTGAATGTGTACAACACATTACAACACTAGATTGAGGTGACATTAGGTCCATTTTAATGTGAATCATTCCAAAATTAAGTCATAAGTTAGGTTCATTTAGTTCACAAGGGCCCAAACAAGTGTGAAAATGTAATAGATGACATTTTTTGACACTACACCCTCAAACCTTAAACCATTAAACCATAAAACCTTAAACCCTATACCCTATACATTAAACCCTCAACCCTAATCCCCCGACCCTATACCTCAAACCCTTAATCCCTCAACCCTCTACCCTCTACCTCTATCCCTCTATACATTAAACCCTCAACCCCAATCCCTCAACCCTATACCTTAAACCCTTAATACATTAATCCCTCAACCCTTAAACCCTCAATCCCTCAATCCTCAACCCTTTAACCTATACATTAAACCCTCAAACCTAATCCCTTGACCCTATACCTTAAACCCTTAATACATTAATCCCTCAACCCTTAATCCCTCAACCATTTACCCTATATATTAAACCCTAAACCCTCAATCCTCTACCATATACATTAAACCCTCAACCCTATACCCTCAACCTTTAAACTCGTAGACCCTTAAACCCTCTACCCTCTACTCTCTACCCTATACATTAAACCCTCAACCCTAATCCCTTGACCCTATACCTTAAACACTTAATACATTAATCCCTCAACCCTTAAACCCATAATTCATCAACCCTAAACTCTCAACCCTTAAACCCTTAATCCCTCAACTCTCAACCCTCAACCCTATACATTAAACACTTAGCCCTAATCCCTTGACCATATACCTTAAACTCTTAATCTCTCAACCCTTAAACCTTTAATCCCTCAACCCTCAACCCTCAACCCTCAACCCTCAACTATAAACCCACTAGCATATACATTATATCCTCAACCCTATACATTAAACCATAAACCCTCAACTCTCGACCCTAATCCCTCAACCCTTAAACCCTCAACCCTCAACTCTCACCCCTCTACCCTGTACATTAAACCATCAACCCTAATACATCAACCCTATACCTTAAACCCTAATATCTTAACCCTCAACCCTTAAACCTTAAACTCTAAAACCTATCCCTAAACCCTCAACCCTTAAACCTTAAACCCTAAAACCTATCCCTAATTCCTCAACCCTCAACCCTAATCCCTTAAACCCTAAAACCTCAAACCTTAATCCCTCAACCCTTAAACCCTCAACCCTCAACCCTCAACCTTTAAACCCTCAACCCTTAAAGCCTTATCCCTTAAATCCTCAACCCTAAACCCTCGACCCTCAACCCTTAAACCCTCAACCCTTAATCCTAATCCCTCAACCCTCCCTTAAACCCTAAACCATTAAATCCTAAACCCTACATCATATAAACTCAACCCTCAACCCTATACTTAAGCCCTAATTTGTCAATCCAATATCTTAAACCCCCATGGACCTATGTACCTTATACACTTAACCTTGGACACTCAACCCTAAAAATTATCCCTCAACCCTCAAACCTCTACCCTATACCCTATACCCTCAACCCTGTACTTATGCCCTAAACCATAAACCCTCATCCCTATGCCTTATGCCCTCAACCTTAAAATTTGAATCTTATACCTTAGGCACTCAACCTTGGACATTATCCTCAGCTATAAACCATCAACCCTATACCCTCAACCATATACTTAAGTCCTAATCCCTCAATCCTCAACCCTATACCTTAAACCTTGAACCCTACATCCTCAACCCTCATCCCTTTACCCTAAACCTTGAATATTTTTCCTCAACCCTATACTTATACCTTAAACCATACACTCTCAACCCTTCACCCTATGCCTTATACCCTCAATCCATACCATAAACCCTAAACCCCATATCCTAAACCCTAATCCTCATACCTTACACACTTAATCTTATACACTCAACAAGCTAAATATTATCCCCCAACTGTAAACCCTAAACCCTGAAACCTCAACCCTCATCCCTATAACATATACCCTCACCCTTATATACCCTAGACCCAAAACCCCTATGTACATACTTACAACCATACATACACACATACATACATACACACACACATACATACATACATACATACATACATACATACATACATACATACATACATACATACAAGCATGCATGCATACATACATGCATACAAACATACATACAAACATACACTCATACATACATACATACATACATACATACATACATACATACACACATACACACATACACACATACATACATTCATACATATGTACATACATGCATACATACATACATATAGGCATACATACAAGCATACATTCATACATACATGAATATAGGTATGCATACATACATACATACATACATACATACATATAGGCATACATACATACATACATACATACGTACATACATACATACATACATACATACAGGTATACATACAAACATGCTTGCATACATGTATACATGAATACATATTGTAAATATATATACAAACATACATACATCAAACATACATTTAAAAAACTTGCACATAAACAATTTCAAGTGAGACATAACACAAGCCTGTTATAACACGCTCTCGTTATGTCATGCTTTGGGAAACATAAAGCAAAATGAAACAAAATATAAGGCAATCTACATAATGTGAGCGTGTTATAACGTGTTGAAATTATGTCTTGGTTTGGGAATCCCTAAGCCTTAGGCTTGGATTTGCTTTGGATTTCCAACCCAAAAGCTTGGAGTGCCTTCCCAACGTCCAAAGACATGTTTTTGCATATTCTATAGGATTTCACATAATCTCATTCATGCTAACTATTAGGTTTGCATGTGTTTCAAGGTTGAGTAAATCAAACACCTAAATAATGTTAGGCTCTCTCTTAGCTATTCAATGATAAATTTTTTTTCACATTTTGACAATGTTAAGGCTTTCATCTTTAATTTTTTTTGTTTGTGTCTTTTCTTTTGTCAAAAATCAGTGTTTGGTATTTTTTACTTTATTTTTTAACCTTTCATTGAAATTTCAAATAAATTACATTTTTATAAACTAGACTCCATTTTACACATATTAAAAAAAATTGATTTTCGATTAGTTTTAAAAAAATCTAAGGGTAGCACAGCCAAAATTCTATTTTTCACGATGTGTCCACTTTGAAATTAGTAAAAAATCATATATTCATTAAAAAATTATCAGAAAAATTGGGCAAACTACTTGTTGTTAACTAATTTCTCATCAAAACAATTTTAAAAATACCAAAAAAAAGTTAACCTTTTGAGGGAGTCACAATGGATGCTATGCTATGTATTTTTTGACAAAAACAACACCAATTTCTGTGGCTCCCTTTTTTGAACCCCTTAATCTCTATCATTTTCAAAAAAAAATATTAGTTTAGAAAGTACTTTCAGAGCACCACAACCCTTGTTTTTATTGCATCTTAAAATTTTGAGTGTAACTATCCTCAATTTCTCATCCAAGGTTAATATTTCCTTATTTCAGAAAAAAAAAAATGGCCACTTAAGACCCCTTTTTGGCCCCCCATCTTTTTGCATTTACCCTATCTTGTTGTTCTTATTGCTATATATTTCTTCTTGTAAAAGGTTTTGGGCCCTTTCATAACACATGTTTATTGTTAAAAAGTAATCTTTACTTAGGTAAAGATTATTTATTATTTGTATTATTTAACAGTTGTAAGAATATTTCATAGAAATCTTTACAATTTTTTTGTATTATTTGAGTATTCTCACACATGTAAGAATGACTCATTTTTATAATTCCTTTGTAGAGGAATTGTAAGGCTTAGGTGTAGCCTCCTCATTAAGATCTTGACACCTTGCACACACATAGGATGAAATGTGGAATGCATAGAAATGAGTTTTACTTATGCAACTCTTTTCTCACCTCTATTTATTAAGATGCTTCTCTCCTTCTTCAGAAGTAGCATTCTATGTTTAAGCTCTCTCCCTCAATATTTTTAAAATTTATGCCATCTTCATAATATTGAGAGTTTTTTTTTTCCCCTCTTACAAATTTGTGTGTCTTGTCTTGGAAGTTGGTTTTCATCTTGATGGTAATATTTTCTTTCAAACAATTGCTTTTGGATTAGTACTTTCTTTTTCTTTCATTATTATTAGAGCAAGTGTTATTAATCCTTATTTGAGTTGCATTGTTGAAGTTTACCATTACTTTGGAGCACTCACCTTGGAAGCACATTCTTGAGAGAAGAGTTTTAATTTACTTAAAATTCATTTTTTAATAATTTAATAATATTTTTTAAACCCTTGTGTAAGAAACAAAGTTCTTTAAAAAAAATCAATTTCAATTTATAGTGTTTACACATTTTTTTAATATTTTGCAATTTCAAATCATTTGTTATAAAAAAAATTAGAATGTGTAAGAATAATCTGTATAAAAAAATATAATACATTTAGTGTATCAAACTTGCATTTTTTTTTAAACCCCAAGTAAAGGGTTGATTTTAAATTTTCCATTAATTTTTTTTTTTTATAAATAAATTAAAAAGAAAAAATATTTTTTTTATTACATGCATCTCAAAAAAAAATCATTGTGCAAATAAATCTCTTTTTAAAACCAATAAAAGGTTATTTTTCAAATACAATTTTTTTCCTACAGTATTAACATGTTTAAAAATTTCAACAAAGTTTGATTCATATATACTACATAATTTTTTAGATACATAAAAAACAGATATTAGTGCTAAAATCTGCAAAAAATAAATATAATAATAATAATAACTTTTTTTTACTTGCAACTTCCTATCAAAAAATCTTCAAGATTTTCATTAAGGGTTAACGTTGAATGTATATACATAAAATTTCTTTTAAAAACAAATAATCTCTACTTGGCCACCATGTTCCTCATCCATCTCCCTTGGCCGCCATTATCCCTACTTTCTCTATCAAGCTTCCAATCTTTGCATATTGGCCACCAGTATCCTCCTCCTTGAACACAACTGTGTTGAAGAAGAGTTGAGGAGTCATATCAAACATTTCTCTACAACACCTACAAATCCTCCATCTACTAGCTGCCATTTTGTTACTTAGCACCCCTCTTTGCTTTCCTCGACCATTTCTTAGTCTCATCTAGCCTATCATGCCATAAGAACTAGGGCGTCTACAACATTTTTTTCCCTTTCTATGATAATATCCTGTGGCATGAGCATAGGTTTTCTTTTCTGCCACATCTATGTTCTCATAGTCGTTGTCACCCCTTCCACGCCCTCAAATAGCTCGGCCTAGATATAGTAAACACAAGGAACTTTGAGCATAAGACAATACGAATGGTAGCTGCAGACCTAATCTTGAGGAGTATCATCATAATTATCATGATCATGTTGAACCTTCTCATCTTGATTCTTCCTCAAGTACTAATTCTTTGCTTTTTCTCCTTACAAGTTCTCGAGTCTCTTCTTAAATGTTGGTGTCCTTGATATTTTCCTTCTAGCAATTACTCTTGGATTAATACTTTCCTTTTCTAAGTTCATTTTATTATTTCCTTCCACTTACCTTAATAAAAAAACAAAGCAAAGTTCAACAATGTATTGTTTCCTTGGTGAGTTTTATTCAACAACTTAACTAGCATTTGATTCCAGATGCTATTTGCCAAATGCCCGTCTTAAAGCAAATTTTACACAATAGATATATCTTTTAGAAGACATCTAAGCCTAAGGGTATTTGTGTTATGCAGAACAGTCCTTTGAATCATGTATTTCTTGACACATCTAACAAAAATGGGAAATAAGTCATTGTATTTGTTAGTGATTGATGCTTACATATTTAAGAAGCATATGACAAAAGCAGGACATGATTGACTTATAGAAATACAATCTATCTGTTGGAGAGCGGTCCCACAACTAACTCCCATGTTCTCCCATCTTAGAAGGATAGCCATTCACTGCTCATACGGGATGAAGCAATATATGTGTTATCTCCCGTGCATGAGGATTGCTGTATGGACACAAAGGTTGAAAGGCTCCTCCAGATGGTTTGCAATTGCACTGCATGGAAAGCAGCATAAGTGATATGCAGCATACAGGAAGTTGTTAGTATCATTTCTGTAGATTTTTCTGCTAGTGGTAGTGATATTATAGTGGGGCAGAAACTAAGGATGCTTGGTTTTAACCAATTTTGTAAAACTTTGATTTATGATCATTTCACTATATCTAGTCCCATCTGTTTCTATGTCTCGTCACATGATCTTCCATTATTTTTTCAGCAACTGCCAATATCAATAAGATGACGCTGGCTCCTCGGACCACCTCTCTTCTTCATATCAAGTGTCAAGCGAGCCTTAAAATTTGGTAGTCCTGGCACCCGCAGAGAGCACAATCATTCAAGCACCAAGCAATTGTCCATGAGCAATTTTCATTTTGAAAATACAGTATAAAATGAGAGGAATGGAGTTGACCTGTTTCATCACCCCACGAGTTTCACAGTGGCATTCTCCAGAAAATACATGAGTAGCATCAGCGATTCAGCATGCAGAGACAACATCAGCAATGGTTACGTCTTTAAAGTCTTCAATTTATGAGAAAATATCCAGCTGCCAGTTGCAGGGTTATTTTCACATTTTACAATATAATAAGAGATATTGTCCATTCCTGATTGTAGATCAGCATCCAAGTCATAAATTCCATAAAACCTGCCCAATAGACTGTTTCCTGATTGAATTTCTGGCCAATTGTGATACACAAGGGGCTGATTCATTCACCCACTACCAAAACAGGGAAAAGTTATATTTGTTCTAATAGGGCCCTCTTTTTTTATCATTATTTGCTATGTTACCAAGTTCTTTGGTTTAGGCTCCCGTTTGGGTCCTGGAGCGGCCTTTGGGAGCATCCAGGCAGCCCCAGGTTCCATGTGGGTTCGACCCGGGTTCCATGTGGGTTCGCTCGAACCCACAGGGAACCCGGGGCTCCCTAGATGCTTTGGGGCGCTCCTAGATGCTCCTGTAGGTGCTGGACACCAAAAGTAAACATTATTTGATGCAAATGAGATATCTTTTAATGCTCTTCACTACCACATTATGAGGAGATGGTTTATACTATTAGAGATGTATCAACTGGGTATAAGCCCTTTAGGTATGAGAAGCTTCATACAACTTAGATTGAGAAGCATAAAGCACACCTAGAGCAATGGACTACACCATTGAAAAGAGTGTGGCCTATGGATGGGTCTACCGTCTACCATTGTGTGGATGGTTGGATGAACATTAGCAAACCAGATGGTGCATGCTTACTTTGTATTGAAAACTAGAAGATGCATGCTTTGTTGTGCATTATGTTTCTATCTATAGCTCTTATGGTTTTGGAGGTCTTAATTTGGGCTTGGTGACAAGGGCTTCGCCCCTTGACCCTACCCTGTATCATGATAGGGAGCACACCCAGGGCGCTGCCCTGGGACCCTATGAGGGGCACTACCCCTCGACCCCACTAGGGGCATTGCCCCCAAACCCCTGCAAGGGGCATTGCCCCTTGACCCCACTGGGGGCATTTTCCCCAGACCCCGCAAGGGGTGCTACCCCTTGACACCACTGGGGGCATTACCCCCAAACCCCCGCAAGGGGCATTGCCCCTCAACCCCACTAGAGGCACTGCGCCTAGACCGCAACAAAGGGAACTGCCCCTCAACCCCATTAGGGCAATTGCCTTGATACTTGAGATTATGGCTACTGCATCATTCAAGACCTATCTTAGACACATTTGTAGGAAGGATGCAAGCTCCTTTGAGCCATAGACTTCTACTTATTGTTTTGAATCTTTTGATATTTCATATTTGATATTTGATGTCATGGATTTCATATTCAATGAGTTTTGTATACATTTGAGTCTTTGACTATATATCTAGGTGTGTTATTTCCTTGAGCATCTCAGCGACAATTTTTGTTTATACTTATATGATCTATGTATACTTGTGTTAGTGAAGAGGACCTTGATTGGGTTGACTAGACAGATAGAGAGGCTGAGGCTATAGTCATGGCAGAGGAGGAGGCTAAAGCACAAGCAAACACATCCACAACTAATGTTGGTGAGGGTGGCATGGAGTCACAAGCAGAGACTATGGCTGCAGTTGCTACATCATCTAGGACCCACCTTAGATGCCTTCGTAGGAAGGATGCAGACTCCTTTAAGCCATAGATTTGTAGTTATTATTTTGATATTTCATATTTGTTTGGAACATTTGATGTCATTGATTTCATATTCGATGAGTTTTGTATACATTTGACTATATTTATATATCAAGTGTGTTATTTCCTTCAATAGCTCAACTACAATTTGTGTACTTTATACTTATGTGATCGATGTATACTTGTGTATGTGATCAAATTTGCTTCGATTTAAAGATGTTATTGTTTCTTTAAGGTTTATTCAATAAAGGGTGCTTGAAACAAGTTTTAAATCCTTAAAAATCTCTAAATTTCTAGGGTTTTTTCATTTTGCCGAGTCTGGAGCAAGTCCCGAGTCCCGAGTCGAATCACCCCAGCCGAGTCCGAGTCTCGTTACTATATATATATATATATACCCAAACGTACCGTATCCAAGGGGAGAAAATTGTCGTACCAGCGTACCCGTATTTCGTATCCATACTTGATCTCGTACCAAAACCGGCAACTTAGATTATTTGTGCACAAAGCTGATTTGATGTCAAAGTTTACATTCTTCAACATAATCATCCAAAACTACCAAGGTTTTGATCCATCATCAACTTCACAAAAGGAACCCAGATATAGGTCCTTTTCCACTGCATATAGATCTGCTTTAGAGGGAGAGCCAAAGGAAGGATTGGTAAACGAATCAACTGCACTCAGTCTATTGTCAGCTTCTTTGACTCTATAATCTACTTTACATCCAACAGGACCTAGAAATGGTCAAATAAAAGGAAGTTTTTGAGAAAGTTATAGACAAGCATTTAGAAAACAGGTCTATTTACAATGGACAACCCCTTCTATAAAATAGAATGTGTTGTTTCCATAATCAGATAAATATAGGACCTGTATTTGGCGAATAATCCTGAAACGGGAATAGAAAGTAGAAACAAGAAAACAAGATATTCAATTCTACAATTAACATTTACAAACTTACAAGTAGATATGTAGATAACAACTCAAATTTCAGCAAGAACTAACCTCTATGGTCCTTTTAATGACACCAACGACAGCGTTTGCTCATTCTTCAATGTCTAAGGTGAACTCCAAGTTTTAGAGCTATGAAATGTAGAGTGAAAATTTGACATGCAAAAGCTTTAAGGTATCTTGGAACTTGGAACTAAACTAACTAATAGAGTACCACAAATAAACTTTCTGTGGAAAAATGCTCTACCTGCACCAAACGAACTTTCTGTAGCAAAATGCTCGACAGTCTAAAACCTATTGGCATCCCAGAAAATCACAGTAACCTGTGTGCATCGAGTACATTGTTTATAAATGCATGACGGATAACCACAAATATATTGAGAAACTCAGATTCAAATTACTCAACCATTAAAACAAGTCTGTTTTCCCTGCCTTACATTGTTACAGAAAAACTTATTTTCTCTCGTGGTCACCTTTCAATAAATGTTCAGAGTTCGGTTACAAAATTCCTCTGCCTCTAGAAACTGCATAGCTCCATACACGATAACAGGGAGCTTTTATTTTTTTGAACTCCAAGATAAAGAAAGCCCCAGCCCAGTTATGTCAAAGCACATCAAAGTCTTAAGCCCACATAAAAGAGGATCTCCTTTTAAATGATGTTCTTTTTCGGCACACTTAGATGAACAAAAGCCTCTTTCAAGTTTCCATTCCGAGCATTTTCTAAAATTGCCCATTTTTGTTTCTCATGGCTTTCTCCCCAACCCAATTACCTTTTCTACATTCTCCTGGGTTTCTAGCTTTATTGGAATAATCAATCCCCTCATGAAATAGTCCCATCCCTGCTTCATTCAGTGCACTCTTTATTTTCAGCTCTAGATGATAGTTTGAATGATTTTGGGGCATGCTTTCCTCAAAAATGGTTTGCTGTCCTCTTTGATTTATTCTTTTCTTTTCTGGCAGTTTTGTCATTTACCCTCTTTTGATCCTCCAAACGACGCTAGATTGACTTCAAGTAGTTTTATCCATGATAGCTACAACCAAGAGAAGTGGCTAAAATTTTGAGAGAAACACCAAAGAACATCCATTTGTCAACTACACCAGTCAAACACCAAGCTGAAGATACATGCATTAAAGCACTAGCGAATGAACACAAAAAAAGAGCACAAACGCTACACCTAAGCTCTAATTGCTCCTAAAATTGAAAATTAGGATATTATTTTTTCCGATACAAATAGCTTATCAAGGATGTTCTTGCATCATACGCCCTAGGTTGGAAATTTATGAGCATTAGTGTTCACAAACATAGGATAAGTGGTAGAACTACTCTTTTGGCTAGCTATCATAGCCGACGGTGGTAGAACCACTATTTTCTCGATTTGTGACCATTTTTGTGGTCTTCCTTTCCAACTCAACTATTAGTCATATACTCTTTCCTGTGTTTAACAACCCACTAGCTGTCCTTCCTCTTAGTTATGACCATCCTACTCTTTCGCCATTTTCTTGAGGTAAACTTCAGACCTATATCAGCCCATTCACATTGGACATATTCCTCCTCTTTCACATCCTGCATGCGAATGGTCTCGTCATACCTTTTAGACTTCCAAATTACTTCCCATGACCTCCATTACAAAAATTAGAAGAACCTTTGTGTCCTGCTGCTACTTTCATTGCAACATCAAATAAATCCTCTTCTTTTGTTCAAATGAAATCTGCTCAGCATATTTCAGTTTCATGATTTCATCAAAAAGCTAATCCAACTCATTCTGGAAGATTTCTTCGACTTGGTCAAACACCACTGCTATACTTGGACTTTCCATGTTCTTTCTCCTCGCTTTTCACAACCATGTCATCTTCTCCAACGGCGCATACAAACTCTTCTTAGTCATCTTCATCCGCATTTATACTCTCTTTTCTCATTGCTGCAATATGAGATAATTCTGGCCTTACTTCTATTTCCTCTTACTGAAATGCTTCCTTCCATAGCCTCTCTATTCCCTGTCTACTATCCCAATTGGGAACTCTCTTCACCTCCATCTACTTCTTTCTCATATATGGGCCTACATAGGCCACCATTACAACTTCCAAATCTGTGTCTTTCATAATCTCATCTTCTTCATTCTTGTTTAAGGAAATACCCTCTTCTCTTCTATCTACTTCATCCTCTTCATTTTCTTCCCTTAGGGAGAACGCCTTTCGAAATTAAGCAACTTCATAACTAACTTATATAGTCATTTCTTGCTCAAGTGGCTGCTCCAAACCTTTATCTTCTTCATTGTAGTCATCTGAAGCTTCCCTTTCCTTTAGGTCTACCGTCAATACATTTTCATCTTCGTCTAATGGCAGATGATCATCTTCTTCTACTAGCTCCCTTGCAGTAACATCATCTCTGTCTAGAATATCTATATTGACTTGTATAATTCTTCAACCTCTAGCACGGGTTGTATATAACCACTCCTCTTCTTCTTTCTTTTTGCCTTTAACATCCACTCAAACTTGTGTTACCCTTAATGCAACTCTCAACTTAGCCACATCCACTCAAACTTGTGTTACCCTTAATGCAACTCTCAACTTAGCCACTTGGGTTGTATGCTTCTCATACATCTCTTGCATACATTTCACACACTAATTCCACTATTGCAATCCTATGGAAGATATCTTCCTCTCTGGACCACTCTTGGCCTTTTCTTGCTCATTTTCTTTGCCCACCTATACAAGATGAAGAACAACTCTCTATTCTCTACCCATTGTTTCTTAATGGAAGATACAAACTAGCCTCTATTTTCAACCTTCTATTCCCTACCCAAGTCTTGGACCTCTTTATTGCATACAACAACTTCTACCCAACTCCCTTGCTGGAGAACTATTTATTGCATACAACACCTCCTACCCAACTCTCTAGTTGGAACATGTCTTCTTTCATACTTAAGCTCTGACTTTCTTTCCGTCTACCCACTTTTTATTGGTGGAGAACAAACTTCTCTTTTTACTCTCTTTCTGTTCTCTACCTACTTATGATAAGGGAGAACAAACTTCCATCCTTCACTTGTTCGCTTACTCTTGCAAGTTCTATTCTTTTTCACTTTCATTGGCTTCTCTCTTTCACGTTCTTCCATTTCCAAAGTTGGTAAACTAGCTCCGATACCAAACTAACGCAGTCAAGGAAGGGGTTCCAATTAAGGACCACCTTACCCTTGCAGCCTAGGTAAATTCCCTCAACATAACCAACACACCAAGCTGCCAGCATAATCACAAAAAGTTTCTAAAACAGTTCACCAACACAATCATTTACAAAATTTGTGCTATGATTGTTTACTACTGTTGTTATATAAAAAAAAAATCTATGATTAATGGGGATTGAACATATAAAAAAGGGCATCAGGCAAATTCACTCTCAACAATTCACTGTGGGAAAATTCACTGTCATGATAAATTCATCTCAAGGAAAACTTGTCAAATTAATTGCATTAACATTTTTTAGTATATATTTTCAAAACTTTGAATTTTTTTTTCCAAAAAAAGAATAACTTGATTTATGATAATAAAAATGAAAAAAAAAATCAAAAGTTTTGAAAATATATATTAAAAATGTTAATGCGATTTACTTTCCTTGGTGATGAATTGCTGGTGGTGAATTTTCCTTGAGGTGAATTTGCTGAATTTTTCTGCAGTAAATTGTTGACGGTGAATTTTCCCACAGTAAATTTTCGTAGAACCATAAAAAAAATTTAGCCACAGAAACTACAAATGCCACTTCAATCTATTTTCAATTTGCTAACAAAGCTGCACTGCCCAGGACAATATTCACCAAAGCGCTCTCGTGGTCACCTTTCCCATAAATGTTCATAGCTTGGTTACACAACTCCTCTACCTCTAGAAACTTCATAACGTCTTAGACAACCCAGGGAGTCTTATTTTCTTTTTCTTTTTCTTCTAAACTTCCAGATAAATAAAACCCCAGTCCAGTTATTTTAAAGCACAACAAAAATCTTAAAGGTTAAGACAATACTCATTCTAGCCCACATAAAAGAAGAGCTCCTTCAAAATAACATTTTTGGCCACCTTCAAATTCTTATACCTGTCAAATGATTATTGTTGTACAAAAACAGAGGTTTTTTCATACAAAACCTTCTTTCAGATTTCCGTTATGAGCATTTTCAAAATTTTCCCATTCTTTATGGCTTTCTCCCAACTCGATTCCCTTTTCGTCTGCCTCTTGGGTTTCTGCCTTTATTGGAATAATCAATCCCCTAACGAAATAGTCCCATCCCTGCTTCATTCAATGCACTCCTTGTTTTCCGCTCCATATGATAATTTGAGTGACTTCGGGCCATGCTTTCCTAAAAAATGATCTGCTGTCGTCTTTGATTTATTCCTTTCTTTACTGACAATTTGTGGATGTCGTTTATCCTATTTGGATCTTCCAAACAACACTAGATTGTCTCGAAATAATTTTTATCCATGATGCTACATCTGGGAGAGGTAGTTAAAAGTTTGAGAGATATACTCCAAACAGCCTCCATTTGTCAACTACACTACTAAAACACTAGTGGAAGATGCTTAGATTAAAGCACTAGTGAATGAAAGTAAAGGAAAAAAAGGAAGAGCACAAACACCATGCATAACCTCTAGTTACTCTTAAAATTGAGAATTACATAATATATTTCTTTGCTTGATGAGGATAGCTATTGTAACCAAGGATACTCCTGTGTCATATCAATAGCCTATGCCCCACATATCCCTAGTCTAACTGTATAAACCCATAAAGTCCTAAGCAATAGCAAGAAAAGCCAACAATTTTGAACTCCGCAGAAGCACTCTATTTTCAAGCAGAGGGCCTTACCATATTATTGTTGTCTACTTTTTAAGCATCAAAACTTGTCTACATATGGCAAATGGCCATCATTATACGTTCTTGAGTGAATTATTTACCCGCTTGCGGCCTTGATATATTAAGACAGAATTTATAAATCTAAAATGCAGTCAAGGCTCTTTTTTAAAGTTATAGGCAAACAATCTATATGATTATTACTACATCCCAACAATAGAGATGCTTACTCCAAACAGGAGGGAATAGAAAGATGAGATTGTTTCCTAGGTCCTACATCATTCCCCTGCTACCGGTAGATATCCGGGAGAAATCACTAAAAAGGAAAAGCCTATTTCTAAGATGACACCGAATTTAATGCACTAGAGATAAGTTTTGTCTCTATTAAGTCGCCAAATGTCCAAGTATGTGCAAACTGCCAAACTGTTTCTAAAATTCAAAATGTGGGAAACCAGCCTTGTATCATGAGGCATGTAGCCACTAGCAAACCAAAATTATCCCATTTTTTCTTAGGATTGTTTCTTTCAAACTAATGGAACTTCAAGGTTAACCAGTATAATTATTGAACAATACTTTTAGTAATGTGTATATCAAAAGCAAACCCAGTGTAAAAGAGCAATCTGCCTATCGAGGGCTGCCCATGCCACGAGCTTCTGCTTCCACTTCATTGCATTGATTCCATCCTTCTAGTGCCACTCTCACTCGCTGGGGTCTGCATACCAGGATCCCCCAAAACAGAGACATAATCTTGGCCATGCCCACAAATCAATCCTCCCATTCGAAGACAAAACAATATCACCATCGCCTCCCTAGCTAACAACCTCAATCTGCTACCCGATCAATATGACAAAAAAATCATCAAACTTTAGAAGCATTCAACTGCATTGCTCTATGCCACATTTTCAAGCACAAACCACGCCACTCATCACCTAATTCCTAACTATAAGATGGAAGCGCTAATATACAGTGCATTTGGGTGTGCTTAGAAATGAACCGCCTAAATGGAAAAGAATTAAAGAGAAACTTGGCTTCTGGTCTTGTCGTTGCTAAATACAAGTGGACCTTAGTCACAATCCCATCTGCTTGCAATGACCATTTCTTTTGCGAACTTAGTTGGCATCCATGGTTGAAAACAGAAGTGTAAATTTTGAGGAGATTAGATATAGTGTCGGTACACCGAAGTGGGGAACAACAAAAGAAAGTTGTAAGTAATTTCTGTCTTTAGTTTATATCTTGACGTGGCCACACAAATAATGTAGCAGGCACTAAAGGATGCTCTGGCAGCGCTCTGCTTCACATGTTATTAAACTGTGGACCTCTCTCTAAGCACTCAGAAGAGGATATAGAGTACAGCTCCGCCGTACAGTTTATTTCGAAAACTCTTCTAGGAAAGTCAAAGAGTCACAAACGCACTATCCTTTAGTGTCTTTATAAGGATAATGTGGAGTAACAATTTTACATTTGTAAAAGCAAAGTTTGCATATTAAATTTGATCAGACTTAAACAAGATTAGATTTTATCTTATTTCAATCTTTAATTAAATAAATATTATTGTATTTTCGAACATCATAAAAGGTATCGGACTTCAACTTTAGCTGATATTAGAAATTAGAGAAGTTTGATATTTGTTTATCAGTGATGGGAGGAGTTTGATATTTCAGACTTATTTCAGCCTTGTCTAATACCTCAAAACGAATCAGACTTTTGCCTTGTTCAATACATCAATAATAAGTATTGAACTACTTTTTTCAATACTCGATGAAGTATTAGACTTTTCCCATTTCCAATAGTATGATATTGGACTTCTCTCATCTCGGACTTCATACTTCTCTGATACCTTTCAAGGTATCAGAATTCAACATTTTATGATACATCAATAGGTACAAGACTTCTTTCTTTTAGACACATTGATGACATATTAGAATTTTCCCATTTATGATACTCTAATTTTAAACTTCATCTTTCTCCAATATCCCAATCTCATACTTGATTTTTCTTTGATCCCTGATGTCATATTCCATCCTTTTTCCATATTATGACAAGTTATCATGGCATCGAAAAAGGTTGAAGTCATCTTTTTTACACCCTAATGAGATATCAAACTTATCTAATTTTTTATAGTATAATATTGGAGTTCTCTCATCTTGGACACTAATACTAAACTTATCTCATTTATGATTCTTTGATATTGAACTCCTTCCATCATTGATAATCAAAAATCAAAATTATCCTATCTTTGGCATTGATATTAGACTTCTCCCATTTCCAACATCTCAATATTGATTTCCATCATTTTTTGATACTCCAAGGAGTTGTACCCCTATCTTGTACTTGACTTCATCCTTTTCTAACACCTCAATGAGGTATCAAACTTTTCACATTTATTAGACTCTGATATTAGACTTCTCTCATCTCAAACACTTTGATATCAAACTTCTCTCATCTTAGACACTCTAATATTGAACTTCTCTCATCTTAGACACTCTAATATTGAACTTCTCTCATATTACACACTCTCTGATATCAAACTTCTCTCATGACTTTTTCCATTTTTGAAATCTCAAATATCAAACTACACCCTTTTTCAATAGCATGGTAATGTATTAGACTTCATCCTTCTTCAATACCCCAGTATTGTATTCTATCCTTTTTCAACATCTCAAAAAATCATCAAAATATCAAAAAAGGCTAAAGATTGATACCTTCAAGTATCAAACTTAATCCTTTTTCAACACCTTGATGGGTTATTAGAATTTTCCCATTTTCAATGTGTGATATTGGACTTCTCTCATCTTGAACAAAATGATATCATGTACTTCTCCTATATTTGACACTTTCTCTCATTTTTGAATCACTAATATTAAACTCCTCTCATCACCTATACCATGATATTGAATTCCTTCCATCGACAATGCCCTAATATTGTAATACATATTTTTTGATATTAAAAAGTTCAAAATTGAGGTATTGGACATGGGAGAATCTTGAGAACCTCATACCATGATATTGGACTTCTCCCATATCTAATGCCTTTTTCCCATCATTGAATCCCTTATATGGACTTCTCCCATGTCCAATTCCTCAATATTGACCTAATCTCATCTCTAACACCCCCATATGGAATTTTCCCATTGCCAATACCCTGATATCAAAATTTTCCCATTTCTAACACCTTAGTATCATAATTTTCTAATACCCCAAAAGGTATTAGGCTTCAACCTTTTCTAGTATCACAAAAAGTATCAAGCTTCAACCTTGTTTGACACCTCAAAAGATATCAGACTTCAACCTTCTCTAATACCTCAAACGGTCCCACTAAATTCAGGTTGGAAAAGTAAACCATCTAATTTTTGTCTAAGTAGTGTAGGTTTTATGCTATAAATCTTGATTTCTTCTTGCCAAAAAATGGTGGAAAAAGTCTTTTCTAGTCAATGCATTAGCAAGGACCTCAATGTAGGTTGATATGTAAGAATGGTGGATACCATATAACATAGTATTAATTTTCTCAAAGCATTTTTAGTGTAAATATTTGTTGCATTGTACATTTGAACTTGATAACAATATGATTTTGTGATGGTAGAAGTGTGAGATGTCAGAGATGTGTGATTTACAAGCTTGTCATTAGGAAAGTATTTTAATCTTTGGTATATTTTTGCAATTGTAGTAGAAAGGCTATCATCCAAGATCTTTTTGATAAGCATTATTATTGTTACCTAGCTTCGATGACACATAATCATATTGAGTATGAAATATTTAAACCATGGTTTTTTACCAAAACTACTATCATGATGTCTCATGAGATGAAGTGCATAGTCATGTAGCTTAATATGTTTCACTTAGTTAATTGAACATTGGTATGCCTATGGGGAAGATACTTGTTTTATCTCCCATATGTTGATATTGGACTTATTCCATCTTAAACAAATTGATATTGAAATTCTCCCATATCCAATTCCTTCTCCCATCTCTAAGTCCTTGATATTAGACTTCTTTAATCTTTGATACTTTGATGTCATACTTCTCCAATCTCCTATGTAACCTAATATGAATTTCTCCCATCCCCTGCCTCGTTATCAAACTTATCACATTTCTAACACCTCAATATGAAACTTATCCCATATTTGATAGCATGATATGAAATTTTCCCATTGTTGATACCCAATATTAGACTTATCCCAGATCTAAAACCTTAATATCATACTTTTCTTATACCCCAAAAGGTATTGGACCTTAAAATTTTGTGATATCACTTGAAAGTTATCAAACTTAAGCCTTCTCCAATACTTCATGGGTCCCATTATATTTAGGTTCCAGGCAAAGCAAGCCATCTAATTCTTGTCTAAGCAGTGTAGGCCTTATTCGAGAAGTGAATATCTCTTGTAAAATTGAACACTTCCACAAACAGTAATATGCAAGATGAAAAACTATTGTATGCAACATGCAACATGTAAGATGTACAAAAGAACCTTATATATAAAGGTAAGGATAAGGAGGTGAGATAATAAGAGTGAAACTCTGACTACCCATCCAAAAGTGAAACACATGTAGGGTTGTATGGAAAATTGTTGGGACATTTGGTGAGTCCACATGAGGTGAGACAAAAGGATATAAGTCTCGCAAGTGAGCTTAAGAAAGTTGTGAATAGGACCCTCCTAGATAATCTAAATGCTAACTAATTTGATAATAACTCTTTTCACACTAGTTATCGTGTTTTATGATACAAAGCTTGATTACTTCTTTCAAAAAAATGATGGATGGAGTCCTTTCTAGTTGATGCATCAACAAGGACCTTAATGCAGGTTGATATGTAAGTTTGGTGGATACCATATATAGCATAGCATTGATTATCTCAAAGCATTTTTAGTGTTAAGATATGTTGTATTATACATTTGAACTTGATATCGATATGATTTTGTGATGGTAGAAATGTGCCCTTCTTTTGCAATTAGATGATATTTTTTATAGTTTTGAGGTATCAAAATTTAGCCTTGTCTAATACATCAAAAGGTATCAAAATTCAATATTTTCTAATACATCAAAAGGTATGGGACTTTAGTCTTGTTTGTAAGCTTGATGATGTATTTAAATTTGACCATATATAATTCCTTCTCCCATCTTTGAATCCTTGATATCAAACTTCTTCCATATTTGACACCTTGCTATTAGAATTATCCCATATCTAACACCTCTATATTAGGCATACCCATCTTCAACACCTCAATATGGTATTTTTCCATATTTTATAGCATGGTATTAACTTCTCCTATCTCTGACACCCTAATATCAAGAGCTTTAAAATACATATATTTAGTTCTAAAATATATTTTATAATATAATATTATACTTAAAATGTATACATATAACTTTAATTTTAATTTTAATTCCTCTCCCTTCCTAGTCAACTAAGCATTATACATATATCAAAAAAATTGTTGCAAGACGCATGTTTGTGGCAACTATGGATGTGTTTAGGTGTGGCATTTTAAAAATAGCTCATGTGACTTGTCTTTGCTTCCAAATTTTGCATACATTCCAACTAGGGTAGTTGCAATGATAAAATGTAATAAAAATTGACAACCAAGGGAAATGATGATCAAAATGGAAGGAATGAAGCTCTTTTTATCTTCAAATATTTTCCACTCTCCATTCTACAATTGGATATGCAAGAATGAGAATAGCGTAGGATGGGATGAAAATTAAAGTGAAACTAGATACATATTCTTAATCAATTTGTGGCAAACATTTTTCCTACATGAAGGTTTCGGAATAGGGTATATATATCCATTTTTGTCTAATCACAATCGTTATTAAAAAATGATTCTATTTTTTTTCTTTATTTTTAAAATTTTCATTTCTTGTATAATAGATTTTTCAACTAATTTCTAGAGGATGTGAACATGTAGCCACACTTTTTTCCTATTATTTGGTTCCTACTATGTTTTTTATTTTATCCATATCACTTTGTTGCTCAAACTTGGGATACTTCCAGTATCCTTAACTAAAAATTATTCACTTATTTTTAAGAAGGATATCAAGCATATTTGTAGGTAAAACAAAAGAAAAGGCTAGGAAAGCTATCATAAGAGTGATGGGTTGGATTTATTGTGATCATCTCACAAATATTCTCTTCATTAGTGACATTGGTAAGCTTGACGACTTCCCTTTTATGTTTTAAATCCATTAAGAAAGGTATATATTACTAAATTTTATATGTTTACAATTTAATGTTAAAATATATACATGTGGATAAAATTTCCTTGTTAGAATATGGTATGAAGCTCTATGGAATGAACTCCAAGTTTCCTAGATTGAATCTATATCTCCCTTATTTTGCATGCATGTTGGAACTTTTGCAACTTCTTAAACCTTGTCAATGAGTTCAAGAATTATTGAGCTATTTTCCATCATTTCTTTCTTCTTTGTTCATTAAAAAAAAAATATTTCTTGAACCATGTCAGATTTTTAAAAGCTTCTTGAACCCTCAAAAACTTCAACACAACACAATCATTTTCTTCCTCTTTCCTTGTTAGAGCCTTAGTAAAATTTTGAATTTGATCAAAGGTTTAATGGATTCTTGAACCTCCAAAAATTGTGATTCATCACTTAGCCAAAACTTTCAAGTCTATTGAATGATGCCAACAAGCAAGGAGTAGGAAAATAGAATTCAAAAACTAGGGAGTCATACATTAGGGGCAGCATGGAAAAGGTACTTAGGTAAGGATAAGTCTAAAACTCCAATTTTAAGGGACTGGGGAGTGAGACTTTCAAGGAAATGCATGCTTGCATGGGAAAGTCCAAAATTATAATATGAATAAAGGAAATGGTGGAGTTGGATAAAAAGGCATATCGAAAAGGGGAAGTAAAAAACTCTAACAACCCAACTTCATGAAAAAAACAAAGCCCACTTAAATAAGTTTAAAACTCCTATGAATTGGGAAAATAATAGTGGGATAGGGGAAAAGTTGAGATGACACAAAGAGTGTATTTTGATCACAAGGGCCCATTGAAGATGCCATAGGGGAAAAATGGGTAGTGGTTAGAAAGCATAATCAAATAAATTAGAGTTAATAAACACTAAAAACTCATGAAAGAAAGATCAATTACATCCATACTCAATGAAATCAAAATGCGATTCTTGAAAGATGATAAAACCAAATTAACAATTCAATTGAAGAATACAAACAAATGCAAACCTATAATCCCATTATAGAATTGTGCCAATTTAGGATGTGGATTGCTCAAATGATGCATAACCCATGCTGAAAAATCCTTTATGATAATGTTGACTCACAGTTATGATGCTCAAAAGCTCAAAATTTCTCACAAAAGATCATGAATTCCTTATGAGAATTGTGAATGATTTTGATGAAGAGGTTGGATTCTTTTACAAAAATGCAATTATTCAATAAACGATGGAGATTGAAGATGAGGATCAATGATCTAGAGTGAATCAAGGAGATTAAGGGATGAGATTTAATGAGATCTTTAGTTAACTCAAAATATCCCCCTAATTCAATGAAATTAGTTTAAGATATTTTACAAGGAATACACTTTGAAAATGGAATATGCTTTGTACAAGTTGGAGGAAATTAGTAATTAAATAATTAGGAAAATTATTTAATCAAAGTGGGGAGATAAAAATTTAGATTTAATTAAACAATTCAATATTATTTAATTAATGTGAAAAGAGTGAAAATTGGTGAATTTTGATGAATTAATCAAATCATATCAATTATTCAATTAATAGAGAAAATTAGGGAATTTAATCAAATAATTAGGAACTATTTAGTTAAAATTGAGGAGTCAGGAGCTAATGAGGAAAATGAATGTGCAAAATGCTTAGACAATTTTAGGTGTCTAAATTTTTCCCCTCTTTGAGACAATGTACCTATTAGGTTGTTTCAAAGACATGATGTTGCTTGGAATTTTTTTTTAAAAAAATATGATGCCCCATTGTGATGACCCAATGGACGAAGGAAGGATGGAGGGATGCCCCCTCGAGAGGTTGGATAGAAAAATAAATTTTCAAGTTGGACTCATGACAAGATGACGAACAACGAATAAGAGGGGGAAACATTAGGTTCTAGAGGTCCTAAAAATTGATCAGGAGAAATGGCAAAGGATGAGGAATAGGCTGAAAGGGATGAAATCTAGGGTTTTGAGGGATATATAGGCATTTGGGTTCATTTCTAGCTCATTTGCACCCTTTGAGTTTAGAATTTTGAGAGCTCTAAGCCTTCTACCCTTTTAAAGAGTTGATCGCAATGACTCGTGTGTTGAAAGAACACCAATACACTGAGAGGGGGGTGAATCAGTGTATGCAATTTTTTTACCAATTTAAACAAGAAGACAAGAAATTAGATCATACATAAACATCACACACATAAGAAGACACCAGATATATGTGGAAAACCCTAAAATGGAAAAACCGCAGTGAAAAAGTTGCTTGAGTCTACTGCTCAAATCCAACCTCACAATAAAAGATATTAGATATTTTTTGTAAGCACCAACTTATAGGTGCATTAACACCCAAGAAAATATTTTTGAGGCACCAACCTTCAGGTACACTACACACCTAATTGAGCACCAACTCAATTTTTTTTTAGGTACCAACCTCTAAAACTTTACAAGTTTATCTATGCAGACACTGGTTCTTCTCCAACCTAAAATGTACCTTTTCAATTCATTTTGTGGACTCTCTTCCTCTAATTTTCACCTCTCTTAATTCACAATAAAAAAAAATACAAATATTATCTCATTGATAACTTTTCTTCTATCTATATATTCTCTACCTCTAACCTAAAAAACATTCAATTCAGTAACCTCTATATATTCGAATAATCCACATTTATATTTCCACTATACACATGAAATATCAAAGTTCTATATTCAGTAACCACAAACTCCACTATAAAGACCACGACAATAACTATTTTCTACAGTTACACAAAACCCTAACTAGTTCACAGTCCTTTAAAATTGTTGCTTTAATGATTTTTCAAAAATACATTCAAAATGACTTGTTCTTTGTAATTTCCTGTCAAATTTTATCTTTAGGAAATAGTTGTTTGCTCACTTTGAATATCAACCATTAATCTTTTATTCCTGCCAAGCATGAACACATGCCAACATTGCGCATCTTCATATTTTATGAATAAAGGAACATGAATCTTTAGTCGATGCAACAATAACCATCTGATCTCTTCTACCAATGTGCATTGTTGATTTAAATCCGTTATCCCTTCTACTTTCAATCATCATTGTGAAAATACAAAGGAATTTTATGTTCCCACATAGCCAACACAGGGACCCACCATTCTTTTTGTAGAGTAGCAAAAATACACCATTTGTCTTGTAGACATCATGTTGGACATGTGATGTCGTATTTGTTACATTGGTGGTTGTTGTTGCACCAAAAGATCGACCTATCAATGATCAATACAACTGCTAGATTTATGTAAGATCCACAAGAGGTGGTTAATCCATGTTACAAATCCAAGCACTATGCTAGACAAGGAAGACCAAGGGACACACCATCTTGCAACAATCCCCCCTAGTGCAAGCGAGGGGTTTGAGCCTGTGACCTCAGCTTTGATACCAATTGTTACATTAGTGGTTGTCGTTGCACCAAAAGATCGACATGTTAATGCCCGATACAACCACAAAATTTGTGTAAGATCCACAGAAGGCGGTTAAGGCATGTCACAAACCCAAGCGTCATGTTGGATAAGGAAGACCAAGGGACACACCATCTTGCAACATTATTGTATTTTTGCACATTCTACTATGTTAGAGTGGGCCAAAAATGTGCTGCTACAAGGACCATTGATCTTCAAAAGCATGTATTACATAGCATAAATTTCCCAAAGCTGAGTAATTCAAAATGAATTGTAAAGAGACAACATTGCAATGAGAGATTTCAACACATCTTCATTTCATTCATAAATATCTCAGTGCATTTTTTCTTTACGCTCAAAGATAGAAATTGTGATGCAAAGAAGCATCACACTGCTATGAGAAAGTGCCACACATCATCACTCTATCCATAGAATACTTAGCACATTCTCTCTTTGTGCTCAAAAATTAAAAATGTGTTGTGGAGTGACTTTGCAATGCAAAGAATTGTTATGAACTGATACAAATCATAGAGGGGCTAGGTAACCACATGATGTCAAGAGACATAAAAGATTACTTAACTGACTAGAAACTTTTTGGAGCAAGTCAACATCAAAATATAATATAAAGTGCATGACCAGATAGAACTACTTAGGGTTTAAGATAACTAGAGCTAAAACCCTAGTAGATCATGAAACCCTATCAATGCTTTAATCCAATGAACATCAACTTGCAGAGCTCAACCTATTTTGAATATAAAATTCCATGAAATGCATCCAAACATGCTTCAACTATACAAAAACATCATTCCATGACATCAAGGACAGTTTCTTCAATCACACAACATCTCTTGATAAATAGTATCCTTTGACATCAATGACAACAATTCCAACAATCTCCCCCTGTTTTCATTGATGGAAACACCTAAAAAACATTGAATATGAATGAAACCTTAATGCTATTCTCCCTCTAACAAAAATCTTCCCCTTTTGACAACTCTTGAAAATGGGAATACTTGAATAACTCTAAATATGAATGGCACCTTGTTGCTATTCTCCCCCTAACAAAAATTTGTCCCTTTGAAAACACCTGAATATAATTATCCCTAAACTCACTATTTCTCCTTATTATCCCATTTTCTATACTCTTCCCCTTTGACATCAATTACAAAGGGAGGGACATAAGAACTCCCCTAAGAACTAGCATCCTACAAAGAAACTCTACTACTAGGGAAAACATAATACTCTGATATGCTTCCCCTGGATGAATAAATTTTGTATTCAAGGAGAGATAGGAGAAGGAACAACTCCTAACTGTTTCTTGAGCTATTCAAATAATTCCTTTGGAAGAGGTTTTGTAAATGTACCCACTAGTTGATTTTTGGTAGCAATATATTCCAATTTGACTTCTCGTGCGACAACTTTTTCCCTAAGAAAATGATACTTAATGGATATGTGATTGGTTTTGGAATGCATAACAAGATTCTTTGAGATATTTATTGCACTAGTATTATCACAATAAATGCTAATTAGCCCATCAAAAATCACCTAAATATTTTTTAGTGTTTTCTTCATCCATAAAACCTAAGTACAACAAGATACAACAACAATATATTCAACTTTACCTGTTGATAAAGAAACTAACTCTTGTTTCTTACTTAACCATGCTACCAATCTATCTCCTAGAAATAATGCACCACCACTAGTGCTCTTTTTGTAATCCAATTAACCAATCCAATTTGCATTAGTGTATGCATTCAAATTGAATTCATTACTAACAAGATACCATAGACCATATTCTAATGTACTCTTCAAGTATCTAAAAATCATCTTCACAACTTTGACATGTGTCTCCTTAGGAGTGGCTTGAAATCTAGAGACCATGCAAATAGATTGCATGATATTAGGTCTTGTTATTGTAAGATATAAGAGACTTCCAATCATAGATTTTTTTAATGATTGATCTATTGAATCAAATTTTTCATCTTTGCTAAGCTTACATCAATGACCATACATGCACTAATTGGCTTATAATATTCCATCTTCAATTTCTTTAGAATTTCATTCACATACTTAGTATGAGAAATTAAAATCACTATATCTAATTGATTGACTTGTAAACCAAGGAAAAATGTTAATTCTCCTAGCATGGACATCTCAAACTCTTTTTGCATTGCAAGAGCAAAAACTTTGCACATCTTATCACAGTTACTACCAAATATGATATCATCAACATAAACAATGACAACCAGTATATGTTCACCTTCACATTTGAAATAAAAATTACTGTTAGCAACACCTTTGTTATACCCTTATTGTTGGAAATATTTTTCCAATTTGGAATACCAAGCCTTAAGAGCCTATTTTAAACCATACATAGCTTTTTTCAGTTTGTATACATGGTATTTGTTTTCAGTCATAATAAGCCCTTTAGGTTGCTCCATATAAACTTCCTCATCTAGATAACCATTGAGAAATATAGAATTTACATCCATCTCATACACTTTGAATTTTTTATAAATTGAATATGCAAGAAACATTCTAATGGATTCAACCCTAGCTATAGGTACAAATATCTCATCAAAATCAATACCCCCAACTTGAGCATAGCCCTTGCAAATTAATCTATTTTTGTTTCTAGTTATTTTTCCATCTTCATTTAGTTTATTTCTAAACACCCATTTTGAGCCTATGACATTCTTATCAACAGACCTAGGAACAAGTTCCCAAGTTTGATTTTTATCTATTTTACTTAGTTCTTCCTTCATGGATTCATTCCAACTTTCATCCTTACTAGCTTCTTCATAAGATTTTGGCTCTATTTTAGGCAATAAAGAATAGTTTACTTGTTCTTGTTGTGCAAGCTTTCTTCTGGTAATGACACCCTCAGTTTTGTTTCCAAGAATTTGATTTTCAAAATGGTCTTTGTTAACATACTTGGGTGGAACTTTTGGAGTGGATTTTGGTTTCTCTTTGTAATTAGCATCACTTTCCTCTTGTGACTCTTCTTTTGTAGATTATTCTTTTTCTTCATAAATAGGGACATTTCAATACATGTCATTTTTATGTGATAGCTAAGAGTAATCTACATCTTCTCTAACATTTACACTTTTAAGTATCTTTTGTAATCTTTTATTGTAGCACTTATAAGCTTTGATTGTAGTTGAAAAACACAAAATTATTCCTTCATCGAATCTTGTCTCATATTTACTCAAATTTTCTAAATCCATTTTTGTAAAACATTTGCTTCCAAATATTCTAAAATATTTCACAAATGCAAGTCTACCTTTCCATAATTCATAGGGAGTCTTATCATGATTTACTCTTAATTGTCCTTTGTTAAGAATATAAATAGCAATATAAACTGCTTCCTTCCAGTATCTATCAAGTAATTTTTCTTGATTCAACATTGTTCTAGCCATTTCTTGTACATTTATGTTCTTTCTCTCAACAACTCCATTTTGTTGAGGTGTTCTAGTTGCAGAGAAATGTCTTCTAATTCCATGTTTTTCACAATGCTTATCAAATTCCTTAGAAGTGAATTATCCACCTCTATCAGACCTTAAGAATTTTATTCTTGAACCAATTTCATTCTCAACCATAGCTCTAAACTTTTTGAATCTTTCCAAATCTTGAGATTTATCTTTAAGAAAAGTTACCCATGCCATTCTTGGGTAATAATCTTTCAATAACATGAAATACATTTCTCTGTTAATGATTTTAGTTCTTGTTGGTCCACACAATTTTGTATGTATCAACTCCGAGGGCTTTGAAGTTGAATATTATTTTGTCTTGAATCTGATCCTTGTTTTCTTCCCTTCATTGCATTCTTTACAAAATGTACTCGTTGGTTTCTCAATATGAGGCATATGTCTAACTACATTCTTTTTGCTAACCTTCACAAGATGATCAAGTTAATATGACCCATCATTTTGTGCCATAACCAACTTTCATTGGTTTTCCCTAACAAACATCTACCACTTTTCATCTCTTTAGATGGTACAAGTTGCTATCTGTTCTACTTGCTTCAACAACAAGTCTGCCAAAGCTAGCTTTCCTTATCTCACATCCAATAGCATGAAATAAAAAATTATATCCTTTGTCACACATTTGGCTAACACTAATTAAGTTATATTTTAATCCTTCTACATACAACACATCTTGAGCGTTAATTTTACCATCTATGCAAAATGTACCTTTTTAATGATCTTAGTAGTGATATTATCACCAAACTTAATTGTGCCACCATTCCATTTCTCTAATCTAGTGAATTTTCTCTTATCCATAGCCATATGACTAATGCAACCATTGTCAATCAACTAAGGATTGCCTTTTCCTTTGGCATGAAAAGTTTTTTGGACTATGATTGAATTTTCATTCTTCGCGCAAACCTGTGTCACACTTTATAAAGGAATCGGCCAACATAAAAATGGTCTTTATGTTTTGAATTTCAAAATTATGTAAACTAATTAAAGGTAGAAATATTGATGAATTTTATTCCTGTAATTTTTTTGGATTTTTTAAAAATTGTTTTGATTTTTTTTTATCAATTTTAGAGTAGATTTTCGAAATATGAAAATTTTAGGAAAAAGTGACGTTCACTTGACATCAAGAAATGAATAGAAAAAAACTTCATTTTCCCCTAATTTTTTTCTCCAAATAGGTAACTTCAATATCTAGTGCATGGAATTTTTTTTTGAAATTTTGATGTATATTTTTCTCGTAATAACATTTTAATGTCAAACTTGTCAAAATTTGATAGTTTTCATTTAATGTCAACTATTGTCTATTTTTTAAATCATTTTAAAAATACAAATCATACCCTATTGAAGAGGACTCTCTCTCTAGTGCACCATATATTTTTCAAAAAAATTAAATGTGTTTTATTATTATTTTTTATATTTCTAATCAGCCTCTTTTTTAACTTTAACAACCTACTTGAATTATTTTAAAAATAAAATATATTAAAACTAATCAAAATATTAAAAGAATTACATATTCAGATTCACAACTCTAAGCTCTATAAAAGGGTATTTTTCTTTTTTTTTTAAACATCATTCTAACTGAAGAAATACTTAGTTGAAGTTGAAAGTTTCAGAAAATTTTGAAAAAAGTTGAGTTGGCTGCCAACTAGGATGCCACATAGACAATTTCGATAGAAAGGGTTTTGACTAAAGGGTTAGTGCACAAAGTTGATTCCACAAAATGTGGAATTTTTTGCCTTAGCCAAAAAAATGAAATTGGCATTGGAAAAACGAGATCCTGATTTTTATAAACGAGATCCCAATTTTTAAAAATCAAGATCATGTTTAGCTTGAGGATCTCGAGCCTAAATGTAAAACAAGATCCCACTTTTTACAAATCAGGATCCCATTTGTTAAAGGGTCTCGAACCGATGGATAGGGAACGGGATCCCGATTTATAAAAATCGGGATCCCAGTTTGTACAAATCAAGATCTTGTTTCCTAATGGTATTTATTTTTTTTAAAACGAACAAACTGCATTTTACCTGCACATGAGATCCTAAGTTCTGAGTGACAACGACCTCCACAAACAGTCTCCAGGTACCCGTTCACCCCCATTTTTTTGCATTTTTTCATTTTTTATTGAAATTGTCAATAGAATAACTAATTTTAGCAATTTTTTAATGTATTTGACATTTTAAGCATTTAATTTCTTGTTATAATAGAATGAGGAATTGTAGAAATCGATCAAAAAATGTAATGAAACCTAAATATTTCTCAATAGAAATGAAAAAATGAACCTTGAATTGTATTTTAGAAACATAATTTAGCTTTTGAAACCTGAATTGTTCAATGAAACCAAAAAAAATTGTATTTGAAAACCCTAATTGAAACAAAACAAAAAATTGTATTTCAAAACCTAGAAAATGAAAAGAAATAAAATTGCATTTAGAAACTCTAATCAAGCTTTTTGAAACCCTCAATTCAAATCAAATAAAAAAAAATGAATTTGAAAACCCTAGTTTGAAATGAAATGAAAAAATTGCATTAAAAACCCTAATTGCTTATAAATTGAAACCCTAAATTGAATTGAAACCAAAAAAATTGCTAAAACCCTAAATTGAAATTGAACAAATCATTTTGATTTTGAAAACTCTAATTTCAAGCTCAAGAAAATTCATTTGCATTGCTTAAATGTTTTAAATTTCATTTGCATTGTATCGAGAAAATGATATGTTAAAATTTAGTTTCAATGTTAAATTATAATTAGATTAGAAAACAATGTGTTAAAGAATAGTTACAATTCATAAATTTTATCAATGTTTGTTTGTAAATTTAGCTAGCAAATTCATAAATCCAAGTGTACAATCGATTTCCAATTGGCACTAACTTGCAAGTCCATTATTCCAAGGGCCACCCAAACTTCACCCTAAGTTCACTAAACCCTAAACCCTGAACTGTAAAATCTAAACCCTTAACACTAAAGCATTCATTTTGTCTTAGGACCTTAAAATGAAATTTGGTTTCCTTAAAAAACCATCTGTTGTCACCATCTAGTAGAGATTTTTGTAATGTTTTCACTTATTGAAACACGTAATATAAAACCTTTTGGTTTCTACAAGTTTATGAAGAGTGGATGATCACTCTCTATGACACCTACATGATCAATAGGGATCTAAATCATTGAAAGAAAAAATTATTCTATTATATCCACAAGATAGGAGAGTGTGAGTGAGAGTGATATGGGTTTCTTTCATTGGAGATACCTAAAACTATGTAGGTTCAATGTCAAGAATGGGTCTATTTGGTAGATTTATGAAAACTATTATGAATATCTAGAATACCATAAAAGTATAATTATAGCAATTCCAATTGGAAACACTTGGGTATATATCATATGAAATTTTAGTAAGGTGTCTATTATAGGAGAGTTGATAATACATGGAAAGAGGTTTGTATGGGAATATATGTATTAAGAAACACATACCATGACCTCTATTGGATTTTTAAGATGTGATCCTAGATAATAATCCACCCATCCTTGCATAATGGGTTCTTTAGCAATGAAGGGAGACGATAACCAAAAAGTTACCTATATTTTGATACTATATAGATGGATGTGGAAGGATATAAATGCATCGATAAGGAGACCAAGGTGGAACCATTTAACACCTAGGGTACCTATTACATGGGAAAGGAGGGAGTACATGATGATAGGTTGGAGGAACTAGGCTATTATTACAATAGAGAGAGGAGGAGGATTCATATTATGCTCCTATAAATAAGAGGTCAATTTAGAAGATTAAGAGAACTCTAATAAGAAAGGAAATAATTCTATAGAGGGAGTGAGTGGGATTGTCAAAAATATACAAGGAGAGAGGTGAAGGTCTCAACACCTACATAGAGTCCTACATGAAATACACCAATCTAGGTACTTCCTAGAAGGATCAAGATCCATGTGAGTAGCCTCTTTTTATTTTTGAATCTTCTACATATGTATATTTATTTCTTTATTATGTGATTAAAATTATGTATGATATAATTTATTAATAAGTGATTACAAGTATAATTATTAAAATATTTTATATTTATTTTGATATCCCGTAATGTAGGAGGAAATTTTTACTTGTTTTGATACATGTATATTATTTTTGTGATATTTATAGATTGATTCATTTTTAACATGATACATTTTTTTATTAGAGGGGTAAACACTTTTGACCCAAAGCTATGAACCAATGAGGTCACAATATGACTAAATTTGGACCTCACTAGACATAGATCCCCTTAAGCCATCCTATCACCCTAAATCATAAATCGATGTCTTAAGGGGTCCTAATATGACATTTCTAAAGGGGATCAAAGAAGTTCTCAAAATTTGGTGAAGTTTCCCAAGGAAACCAAATTTAACAATAATAAGATCATGCAAGATTATAAGATGAATGTGATTTCATGATCTAGGTTGGTCAGTTGAAACAAGAGATATCTCAATGAACTGTTCCACAAGAAAATTTTCTTCACTAACTTGCAAGTTCATTATATTCCAAGGGACACCAAAACTTCACCCTAAGTTCCATAAACCCTAAACCCTAAACTCTAAAATCTAAACCCTAAACACTAAAGCATTCATTTTGTCATAGGAACTTAAAATGAAATTTGGTTGCCTTAGGAAACTTACCAAATTTCATTCCCTTAAGCCATGTAATTTTTTCGTAGGATCTTACTACATATATCCCCTTAAGCTATCCTATTACCCTAAACCTTAAACTCTAAACTCTAAACCCTAAACCCTAAAGCCATTATTTTTTCTTAGGCTCTTAATGAAATTTGGTTGCCTTGGGCAACTTCACCAAATTTTATTCACTTGAGCCATGTCATTTTGTACTAGGACCTCACTAGACATAGATACCCTTAAGCCATCCTATCACCCTAAACCATAAATCAATTTCTTAAGGGGTCCTAATATGGCATTTCTTAAGGGGATCAAATAAGTTCTCAAAATTTGGTGAAGTTGCCCAAGGCAACCAAATTTAACGATAATAAGATCATGCAATATTATAATATGAATGAGATAAATCATGATCTAGGTTGATTAATTTATGATTTAGGGTGATAGAATGGCTTAAGGGGATCTATGTCTAGTAAGTTCCTAGGACAAAATGGCATGGCTCAAGTGAATAAAATTTGGTGAAGTTGCATCAGAGCTTAATAAAATTTGGCTCCCTTGGGCATCTTCACCAAATTTTATTCACTTAAAAGCCATGCCATTTTGTACTAGGACCTTACTACATAGATCCCCTTAAGCCATCCTATTACCCTAAAACCTAAATCCTAAACTCTAAACCATAAACGATATAGCATTCATAAATTGTCCTATATTAATAGTTAATTGTATTTTCATTCAAGTAACATGCCTTAGAAATAAATGAGGCTTGCATGTTTTATCATTTGTACTCAATTAAACTATTTATATTGAATGGTTTTAGGGTATTTCCTAAACATGTATCATACATTTTGAAATTACAAATCTAATGCAGATTCACTCATATCTTAGAGATCACATGGATTGAGTCAATAATATTTTCAATCCACCTTCACACCACCTTCACCTCCACCTCCGCCACCTGAAATCAATGGTGCTCCTTTGCAAGCATGAATCAATTCCAATGTTAGAACCATGCAAGATCAAATAAACATTATTCAAAATGAAGAATGAGCCGCACCACCAGTGAGGATGATTGCATCTAGGATGCAAACCATTGTTGATGCTATCAGGGCTATTGATGGGATCTTATATGAGCATCGACAATGGCTAGAGGAGAGGAGAACTTTTGATTCTAAAAAGGAAAACCCAAAGAAATGAAGAGATGTAGTAGAGAGCCACAATAGTTTCTAAATTAAGACAAAGATCTTAAATAGTTATGAATTTATGAATTTGGAGAATGATGGATATTTTGTGTGATGAATTTGTAAAATTGGTTGGATGGACATTTTTAGTGATGTTAATTTATGATTTTGGTTCTAGATGGATATTTTTAGTGATGCGAATTTATGATTTTGGTTCTAGATGGATACTTTTAGTGACATGAATTTATGAATTTGGTGGAATTTATGAACTTATAATGATGAATTTATAATAGTATATATTTTATGACTATCTACTAGATCATTATTTCTCATGTTGGAAAATTGTAATATATATATATATATATATATGTATATCCGTTAGACATAAAATAAGCTTTTTGTGAATGTTTCAAGTTTATTGTTTAGCATGCACACATGTATTAAAATTGCATATAGTTCTTAAATTTTGAATTTTGTATGCACATGCTCAAGTTCAATCAATGTATATGTGCATTTTAATTTTATATGATCTTAATATATGCATGCACATCTTATTTAAATTTTTTTTCATGTGCATTTCAAATTTAACTATTCCTTGTCATTTTTTAAGTTTGTGTGTTAAATTTGTATAATTTAATGTAGGTGCACACTTATATCTCATATCATGGATGATTTTAACATTGATGACATCATCAATCCACCACCTTAGCCACCTCCCCCTCCACCTAATATGCCACCTCTAGCACCTGTCGCATCTAATGAGGCTCGCATGCAAGCACACATAAATGATTAGGTTGCATCCATACAGAATCAAATCAATGCTATGCAAAGTCAAGCATTGATTCCACCACATGTGAGATGTTTTGCATTTGTGATGAAAAATGTTGTGGATGCTATTAGGACCATTGATTCTAATCTAGATAGGCATCAATGAGACAATTTTATGCTGATAGTCTCTCTTAAAAAAAAAATTTAGACCTTAAAATAACGAAAGCCCAGCTAGCCCCCTAATTTCTCAACCTTGTTACTCGACAACCCATTCCTCCCAACAAATCTAGAATATCCATGAGGTGGTCCATACATCCACAGATGAGTGCACATTGTTGGGATCGATGGTATATGGTTTTTGATAGTCCCCCACATGCTAATTGGGAGTGCCCATTGTATTTTTTGAGAAAACTGTATGCAGAATTTGTTATGGGGAAAAATCCCAATTATTTTGATTTTAAATCATTTCAAGGTGTTGGTGGCGGCATACCACAATAGAGGTTAGGTGCAAGGGTTGATCCCCAATGCCCTGTGCATGCGCAACCCCTTGTTGCTCCTAGTCCTCCCATTCCTACACCTATGCATCATCGAGCTCTGGTCTTGACATTAGGTTCCCTTAGTACACTCATAGGAGACCTTGATCAACATGCTTCTACGATAGGGGGTGGGGAGCATAGAGACGATGATGATGGAGGATTTTTTTATGGAGCTGGTTCAAGTACCACTCTAGGAGTGTCAAGGATCGTCCCCCATATATGTACTAGTTGTCATCAAGTATGCTATGGACTTGATCAGGCCACACCTAGTTCAAGTGGATGTGGAGATTCTGCTGGTTCATTTGGTTGCATCAGTTCATTTGTAGAGTTTCTTACAACAAACCATCACCTTGAGGACACTGTGACATAGGTATAAATATGCATCTAAACATTCATTTTATAAGAATTTTGATGAATGTTATATATCAAAGAAAAGTTTGTAATACATTTTAACAATCAAATTGTTTGGTGCATAGATGACACTAATGATGGGGCAATCATTTGTTCCATGAGTACATACATCGACACCAATCCTACTCGACAACCCTTATGGGGTATTTTGATTTCAATTTTTAAAATTATATATGAAATGATTTTTAACTTGAGTTTTAAATTTATAATTGAATCACATATATGTTTGAAATATTTATGTTGGTTTAGGCAAGTCAATCAGCTTCCACGTCAATTCCACCCAAGGGATTTTTGATCACTCCTCCACTATTGGGTGTCGTAGATAAGGGGCAAGTACATTTATATTGTAAATTGTTTAAAGTTTACATTAGTATAGTTACAATTATGAATTTTGTATTCATTATATATGAAATACATGCATGTACACTTGTAAATATTATAAGTGTTAAATGTCTATGTATGTATGTCTAGGTTGATACCACAATGAGAATGGGCATCGGGCAAACATTAGATTTTGTGGCTACTTGTGAGGCCTCTAATTTTTAGGTTGTTTAAAAAAAATTCTACACAAAATGTGCAAACTTGAATATATATATATATATATATATATATTAAACTAATTCAAGTATACATGATTTAATTTTGATCTTGTAGGACTTTGTAGTGCAACTTTCAGCCCTAACCCAAACATAGTTACACCTCTAGGAGGACATGCAGAGCAGGCTCCAGATCAAATGGTAATTTTATTTTTTTTATTATATTTAAAGTCAATTATAAATTATATATTTTGAATATAACTTTAATTTTGAATTTTAAATTGAATATATATATATAATATGAGCTAATACATGTTTTAAATTATTTTTGTTTTATAGCATGAGACACATCTTGTAGTTGAGCATGTACAGACAGGTCTTGGAGAAGAGGGTGCACAACCTCAGAATACAATACAATTAAAATATGATAAATTATAAATTAAATTAAATTAAATCATTTTTAATTGTAGACTTGTACATCTAATTTCAACTTTCTTTGTCTTGTTTATGTAGATTGATTCAGAGAATTTAGAGGTTGCTTCAGGTGCACCAGAGCATCCAAACCCAGATATGATGGTAATTTAATTTTATGATGAATTATAAATTAAATTTTCATTAAATCATTTTTCATTGTCTTACATTTGATTTCATCTTTCTCTTGTACAGAGTGTTTCAGGTCATCTACATAGTCTGCATGGCGTGAAGAGGTCTCTTGATTATAGACTCAATACATAACCTAGAAACATGATTTTATAGGTTATATTTGTTTATTTCATAGACTATATTTCTGGTTTCTCATGTACTTTGTTGGACTTTATATTTCATGGCTCAAGTACTTAGTTGGACTTTAGTTCATGGGTTGTACTCTGATGGACTTCATTTCATGTGCTTAATATATTGGTTTCATGCACTTAATATCTTACATAAATTATGGACTTTATTATTGTTTGAAATTTTAATTTACACATGTACATTTATGCATTTTATGTTCATATTCAAGACATTAATGTGAAATTAAATATAAATATGAAATTAAAGTTGAAATTAATAGGAAATTTTAATATTTATACTTTACAAATTTAGTGATCTCATACATGATATACATGATATGTACATTCAATAATTAGCAATAATTAGTCAATGAACTTATTCAATTCACGTCAATCAACAATTAGTCAATACATCATAATTTACAAACAAAAGCAATCTGTTTATATACCAGAAAGGATAAAATTATAAGAAATAAACAATACCATAGAAGATTAGAGAATAAAAGCATTAATAAATTCTATAAATAATAGCATCCAACACTAATTTATAAGTTGTCAAAACAAATAATGATATCCAATACTAATTGATAAGCTGTCAAAACAAATAATGGCATCCAATACTAATTTATAAGCTGTCAAAACAAATAATGGCATCAAATACTAATTTATAAGCTGTCAAAACAAATAATGGCATTGAATACTAATCTATAAGCTGTCAAAATAAATAATAGCATCCAACACTAATTATAGGTTGTCTTAAGGGGATGTCTTAAGGGGTCATAATACAATGTCTTAAGGGGTCATAATACAATGTCTTAAGGGGATGTCTTAAGGGGTCCTAATACGACGTCTTAAGGGGATGTCTTAATGGGTCCTAATATTACGTCTTAAGGGGATGTCTTAAGGGGTCATAATACATCTTAAGGGGATGTCTTAAGGGGTCATAATACAATGTCTTAAGGGGATGTCTTAAGGAGTATTAAGCCGATGTATTAAGGGGTCATAATACAATGTCTTAAGGGGCCATAATACAACGTCTTAAGAATATAATTGATTTAACAATAATGTATGCATGATATTTAGTGATTATATAATCAAATATAAAGTTTCAAAGTAGGAAAACATGCACATTTAACAAACAAAATATATAGAATATCGATTTTGATACATAGAAGTACATAGAGTACATAATTGTGTATGTACATGTATTTGTAATTTGTACAAAATGTTTAATTTTGTAAGTATGTATGTACATATATGTCATCTCAAAACAATGTTTACAAAATTTTGATATGCCATCTCAAGAACATCTCAAACTTGTGCCCAGAATGTAGTAGGTCTTCACACCACCTAATATCAAAAAGGTACAAGCAATATCAATGAAATCATCAAAACATACATATTTTAATTTATATAAAACTATCTATATGTACACAACTCAAGTACCTACATTTAAAAGTATTCCACACTAGGTTGAATCCAAAAATCCTCTCCTTATTGTTTCAAAGTATGAGATCAATGCAATGATTGCTTAAGGATACAAAAAAGGATAATAAATCAATTTTAACTATTAATGTACAAGAAATATCAATATGTAATCGAAACATGTATTTAAATATAATTTAACTAATAATTACCTATTTTTACCAAGTATTCCATGTTGTCTAGGTTGAATCTGCATGGACTAGATCCTTTTTCTGATTATGGCTTAAGGATCTATAAAAGGACAATTTAAATCAATTTCAACTAATAGCACACTTGACCAATATTGAAACATGTATTTAATCTATTTAAAATGACAATATAAAACTAAAACTATATTTACTTGTATTTACTTGTATTTACTTATTCCATTGTACCATCTGCATCCTCTCTTTTTTACAATGCATCTATGATTGTCTCATGCTCTTCCATAGAAATTTTCCATAGCACTTTATTTGTAGGTCTTCCACGATGCTAATCTAGTTTTATATTTGTTGCCACCACCAAATGTGAATAATGTATAATCTTTTTATGTGTTTCATAATCTTCGAATGCAGGTAGACCATTCTTCCTTGCCAGGTATTTTTGTATCCAAGTGCCAACAAAAACCATCGATCCTATTGGAAAACATGAAAACCATCATCAAATAAGTTCTCAAATTTTTCTTAAGGGAATCAAAGACTTGTTCTAAAAAATTGCTTAAGGGGATCAAAAACTTGTTATCAAAATTTTCTTAAAGGGATCACCATACCTGTTGGATAATGATAGCCATCATTATCATCTCGAGGTGCTATTAACTTATGTTTAGTCTCCACACAACTAGCCAACCAATATTTTCTTTTCTTTTCATTCCCCTTAGGTGTAACAATAACATGCACATGTCCTACAAACAAAATTTGATTTAATAACTTGTGCATATCCATATAAATATTTTAGTATTACAAAATAACTTAATAAAGTGAAATAAAATGAAATAAATTGAATTAAATTACCTTCTTGTACAAGGTCTAAACCACGGTCATAGTATTCAGATGCAAACACTTGATTGTTTTCTTCAATAGTTATTTCATATTCATCATGTGCTTGTGCAGGTATCAACGATCTTTTCTCCCACTATTCAACCCATTCTATATTTTCACATGCTTCCCAAGATACCAAATTAGCAAAAGAATGCAAGCTCCCTTGTCCAAATATTCCATGTGCTTGTTGTCAGACTCCTAAATGAATTCCATTTAGTAGATCCACTGATTGTGTCATAGTTAACTCTAGGTACATGTTCTCTTCTTCAACCAACCAAAAGAATCGATGAACTGTAGAGTACTCACTTGAACTAGGTGCAGATAATCTTATATTACACCAATCCACAATCCCATGTGCACCTTTAAATTTTACTGCATCCTCAAATTTTAATTTTTCTCTAGCAAGAATTCTTTTGACACACGCACTAGCTCCATCATGTTCTCCTTTACCATGCCCAACTTCAAAAAAACTCCATATATGTTGGACATTAAGTTCCTTGTGAACCCTACTTAACTAGTAGAACATTTGAGCATTCTTGAACTGCCCCATACAATTATCTGACCATATGAGGTGTTATTTCATCTGGATTCCCCTTTCTCTTAAATTTCTATAAAATATATCGAAACAGTATTGAACAAACTCTGACGAGTGTAATCGATTGTCACTCAAATAAAAATGATACTCCCTTAAAAAATTTCTATCATCCTTAGTGCTATCATCTACATGTTTATAAACAATATGGACAAACATAGCTACTTGCACTGAATTATAATACTATGATTGAATTTTCTCTTGCGGAGCTAGAGTATAATTTTCCACAAAATCAACCACTGAAAGTATAGAACCAATTGGAAATGTGTTTCTACATGCACGAAATTTTCCATCAAGCCATCGAGCATGTTGAGAGTGCATGCCATATTTTGGTACAATCTTATTCTTAAATTCACTCATGAATGCATGCACACTAAATTTTTTTGTAACTAAATCACAACACTTTCCTATTTTTCTATCTTTTAATGAATAGTGAACATTCTTAAATCTTTTAACATCTACTAATTGTTGTCCAAAATCGTTATCAAAACTTTCATGCATACAAATTCTTAAGAATGAAAGATTTCCATAGTCAATGCATTGTCCAGAAATACAAGAACTTAAATAAAACAATTTACCATTAGGTCTTTCACAAAACAAACTTGAAATAAACTCCCTTATTGCTCCAGGTGGCATATTAATACCACATTCCTATATAATCATGTTAGTAGTCAAAGTACAACGTATTATCAAAAAACATCATAAAAATAACAAAATTGAACATGCGTTTTACAACAACAAAATATTTGTTGAGTTTATTAATTTTTACATACCATGGTTTACATTTTTCAAAAGACCTTTGACTTATTTTAATATTACCAGGTAACACTAAATCACCACAAAATTTTCTATAAAATTTAGATTGTGTTGTATCTAATAGGTGTTTTGGGTGAGGATCGTGAACTTTGGACCCCACCCTTAATTTTAAAACATCTCTAGCATTAGATGAAACCCTAGTATTATCATGCCAATATTTTTTGATCAAAGATTTAATTTCAACATTCAATTTCATATCAGACCTCGAGAGTCGACCACTGAAACTCCAACATTGGTTGATAGGATCATTTTCTATACTTTCTCTTCTTTTTTCCACTCTTAGCAATGTTTTAGGATGTATTTTTAAAACTTCACTAATATTGCTTACCATTCTTTTACTAAAATTTGCTTTATTAACAATAGCAGTTGTTATAGCTCTTCTTGCTACATTTTTATCTTGATCGACTATTTTTCCCAATAGATTAAATGGCACTAGCAATAGTAGACATAACATGTTTTAATGATTGATCTTTTCTTTTTGGTTTAATAAAAAAATCCTAACCTTTTCATTATTTTCGTATTTTTTGCATTCTCATCAATTGCATCATTAGTTGACATTAAATTGCAATTTTTTTACGATAAAAGAATTTGTTGTATATTTTATTCGCATGTGTTCTTATTTGCCTCCAAGAAATTTGAATAGGAAGATTATCGAAAACACCACTTTCAATTTTAAAAAAAGTATTTTCATTAAATTCACATTCTATATTTTTATCTTCATCTTCATTTTCAAGTTCAAAATTATTTACATTTTCATCTTCATTTTCATCAACAAAATGGTTTTTATTTTCATCAACAAAACGGTTTTCATTTTCATCAATAAAATGGTTTTCAATTTCATTTACACCAACAAAATGGTTTTTGTTTTCATTTTCAACAAAAGGATCATTCTCATTTTCATTTTCAACAAATTCTATAAAAGTTTCATCTCTCTAAATATTATCAATGTTTACATCGTTAAGTCCAGCATCTTGTAAAACTTCTACATACAAATTTACCATTTCACTAACATGTGGATTTGAAGACATACCTGGATTTGTGCATATTGAAACATTCTCCATAGCATTAAAAGAGGGATTTGAAGACATAGTAGGAATTTATTGTATAATCATATTATTCTCCAAATTGACTTCTTGCAAATTAGCTTCATCTACAACCATGTTCTCCTCAATGTTTTCATCTTCAATAGTTGTGGAATTGGATGCTCCCCCATCATTCATTGATTTAATTCTCATTCTTCTTTGTCTTTGTCTTTGTCTCTCCTCTTTTTTTCTTCAATTTCTTTAGGATTCAATGGCTTCCTCCTCTTATTACGAGCTTTATCTTCCATGATTATAAAATTCTCAAGCACAAATGAATGTCAATAGTGAAATTCTTCAAAAAAATCAATCCAAATTGGAAGTTGAAAACCTATAAGGACAAAATTTTCCTCTTGTGTTCCATAAAGCAAGTAGAAAACTAGCACAATTCCACTTTAAAAAAAAATTTCTTCATGCCTCTTTTGAAAAAATCAATCCATATTGCAAGTTGAAGACCTTTTGTTCCTCCAAACAAGTACAAAACTAACAAAATTCCACTTCAAAAATGGTTTACACGATGCCTCCTTTGAAAAAATTAATAAAAAATGCAAGTTCACCACCTATAAAAACAATAGTTGATGAAAAATAGCCCAATTTTACTACTCTCGGCCATACATGTGAAGTTGCAGACTTCACAGTAATTTTTTACAGTAAATTTAAATAAAACGGTTAAAAAAAAGAATGGAATCTCGTTTATTAACAAACAGGATCTTGTTTTATAATCGGGATCCCATTCCTAATATTTAATGTGGGGACCATTGACAAAGGAACATGATCCCATTTATAAAGCAAGATCTTGTTTCCCTGTCAATGCTCACATGATTTAATATTAGGAAATGGAATCCCGTTTTATAAAGCGGGATCCCGCTTTATAAAACGAGATCCGTTTCCAAAAAGTTGAATTTGAATTTGCTTTGTGGTTGGGTTTCTGCCTTGTATTTTGGTTCAAGAAAAACATTGGGAATCTGAACCTAGGCCTTCAACCTGGTTTGACTTGCAAGTTGAAGGTCCTAACAATGTTAGAGAAAAATACCGAGTTTGGACATATGGCTGACAACTTTTTATGCAGAATTTTTTGATGAAATTAAAACCCATTTTAGATGAGACAATGCAGATTCCAAATATGTAAAAAAAAATTATAATTGGATTATTTTTTTCTATTTTTCAATTTTTTTTGATGAAACTGGTCCATAAACTTTAAATATCAGGGTTTTTTAATATTTTCATAACTTTTGATCAACATAACATTTTGATGAACGAATTGCACGAGAACAAACTTTAGACAATTCTTTTCAATTTAAAAAATAAATTAAAAAAATGATAAGTTTAGATCATCTTATGTGTGTCGTACATGATTTTTCAAAACGAAAAATATGCCTAATAAAAATTTAACAAAAAAAAATTCAATAAAAAATTACAAAAAATATCGAGAACAAGCTTCAGTGAGTCACAAATCTTTTCCCAAAATGATTTAAAAAAATACAATAATTTAGTTCAAAATATGGATGTTGTACACATGCATGGTATGGTATAAAAAAAAAAAAAAGTCTTTTAAACAGTGGTTTTTAGAAATGCCTATTTAAACTCAATTTGTACAATCTGGGTATTGAAATAAATTACATATTTGAAAACTAGACTTTGAGTACTACATTTTATGATTAGTGACTTTTTTGAAGATTCCATCTCTAAGTGCTTCAAATTTTAAGGAAAAATGTGTCAAATTCTGAAAATTAGGAAAAACACTTCCACTTTTTGGCCAAAAAGTGGACTCAACTTCTTGCCAGCACCTTGAAAACCTTTCTACTAAAACCTTGCACATAAAATAAGCCACATTTCGATGCGACAAAGAAAAATATTAAATTTTATGATTTCGAGCGAAAGGGTTTCACCCGAAACTCTATGTGCCACATATATGCCACATGGTTTTAGGAAAATTTGGTTCGACCGAAATCATTTAGGTCAAAATAGTTTTTCTTAGAACTATTTAGTTGGCCCTAAAGTGTGACACAACTTTATGCTTTTACCTAGTCTTCGCTCTCTAGTTCCTTTTTGGATTTTTATTTTCCTCAAAACTCTGTATAGGTTCTTTCTTCTGTGTAGGGGGTGCAAACTCTTTCTTTTGACTTATACAAACATGATCTGATTTGTCTTTCCTTGAAGGAGTAAACCTCTTTGTCTCCTATCTAAGAGGCTTTATAAATAGTTACTTATGAGGACCTATTTTTCCAATAACATTAAAAAATAATTACATTTGAGGACACATTTTGCATTTGAAATTACTACGTATCGTTGTATAAGCATGCAAAATTTGCCAAATTTTTAATATACCATTTAAAAATCTCGTGGAATTCACCAAATATGGATTGATATAAATACAATTGAAACTATCATTTATTCTTACACATTTTGTTCAATTCTCGATTTGAAAGTCAACGAAAGTCGAAAACATAAACTTAAAGGTGAGTGATCATTTCTTCATAGTGTTATAAGATTTTTTTCTCTTTTTCATTCTTTCTTCAGTCTTAAAGATGATATTTAGTAGGGAATGGGATCTATATTCTCTATCCTTAAACAAGAAGACATTTTTTTCAGCTTTTATTCGAAGTGAGAGATCAATATGTCAAGCAGCAAGGGTAAGACTCCTTAGGGTGGTGAAGGGACTAGGAGGCCATCAAAATGACCAAAACATAGAGGTACCATACAGTCTTGCTTTGGAATTGGCAATGATTTTGATCCATCAGATTAAGATGGAGCTACATCATCAACTCTTCCACCAAATATTAATGAAGGCATTCACAATACCTCACCGCCACTGGAAGGTCAAGGTGAGATTTTCATTGAGTTAAATGTATCAAATGAGGATGGAAATATTGTAGAAGATGTTCCAAGGGATACCCTAGTTAGCCAAAATGAGATAATTGACTTGGATCAGGATGATGTTGGTAGTAAGAAAAGAAAAGGAAAATAAAAAATGGGGCATGAATGGGAAATGACAAGGAATTTTCAAATTTCTTGGTTGTCAAAGTACCCATTCATTGTATCAGTGGGGAAAGAAAACGATGTTGAAAGTGAAACAGAATGCATGTGTACAATTTGTAGTTGGAAATCTAGAAGAGACAAGAAGTTGCAGCTAGAGCTTGACACTATAGAAAAGCATATCGATAAATTTTATGAAAAATAAATCATAGACGGAAATGAACAATCAGTCGTACAATGGAAATCAAAGAAAGAATGTCTTGATATTAATTATGCCACAGAATATACAAAGCATAACCAAAGAATGTTGAAGCTTGTTGCATGTCAAGGTACACTTGAGGCTCAATTTGGAAAAGCAATGGAAGGAGAAAATCTGTTAAAAATTGTTCAAATGAGTGTTGTTTTTCATATTTTGTCCAGAGGGCATCCTATGACAGATTACCTAGAATATTATAATTTATTATCTTTTTTGGTTGTTCCTCACTTTTCTTTCTCACATTGGTCAGTAAACACTGGATGGGAATGGGAAAACTATCTTGTTGCAGTGGAAAAGAAAGATTTAAAGGAGAAAGTAAAAGAGTCAAACTTCATTGCATTATCTTTAGATGAAGTTAATGTGGTAGATAATACTTCTCGGGTCTGTATGCATTTCTATACTGTAAAACGACATGTTTTCCAAGCTCATCTTCTCTATGTTCATAAAATGAAGGATAGTTCAACGTATCAAAATCTATTTGAACTATTCAAGAAATATTTGAATGAAATTGCAAGTATGGATGAGTTGACAATTTCCAAAAAGTTGGTGTGTGTAGGAGTGGATGGAGCTGTAGTGATGCAATGTCAAAGGAGCGGTGTTTACACAAAGTTAAAAACTACTTGTGCACCATACATGCCTGGCCTTCACTACATGGCCCACATAATGAATTTAGCATTCAAAATTGTAAGCAAGTTTCCTGCAGTATCAAAAGTTGAAAATCTAGTCTGCGAGCTCCACACATACTTTTGTCGAAGTCCCAAATGTTTTGAAAATTTTGAAAATTTTGTTGGGGGAATAATAGGAGGAAACAAGCTTCTCAAGGATATCGATACCAAATGGATCTCCCTGCATGGACTAGTGCAACAAGTACTTTTAGAATATCAATCCTTGATTGGAGTAATGTACGAGAATCGCAACACAGTAGACAAAGCTCTTGACCTCTTATATAGGTTAAGCGATATAGAGACACTCTCGAATTTAGCTAGTCTTCTCCTAATGATGAATGAAATAAAAAATCTTGTGAAGAAATACAAAGCCAAAACTATGTATATTAATGAATATTCCAAACTACGTACACATACATGCTTGGCCCTCGATCATCTATATCTAGATCTAACACAAGAGAGCCCAATTTTTTTTATGTTGCAAAAAATTACTTATTTGAATAATCTTGATAATTATTTATAGTTTAATGTAAGTGGGCACTTATGTATCTATGTACGTGGATATGAGATACCAATGTACCATTGTAAGAGGCAAGAACTCTAGCAAAGAAGTACCTGTTAAAGAGGAAGATTTTAATGACATTGTTAAATATTAGTGATAATTTGAAGGAAATTGAAAAATCTCTTTCCTTAGAGATTCATGAAAGATTCCCTCGACATGAAATACTTGAAGCCATGTTTATTGCATATCCTTAATTTTGGGTAAACCGAGATAGCCCAAAATATTTTCATGATCAAGTAAATATCTTGATCGAACAATTTTCAAAAAGTCTAACATACAATGAGCAAACAATAGAAGGAATTTTAAATAAAGATAAGCTTAGACAACAATGTAAGAATTTTGCAATAGCTATGAGGGACTAGTATAATTCCATGGGAATGGAGAAGGCCTTTGAACCGAGATCAATAAGAAAGGTTTGGACAAACTTAGGTTAGAGTGAAATATTGTGTGATACGATATCAAAATATTTCAAACTTGTTGATTTATGTCAAACAATGATATTGGGGTCATTGGAGGATGAGAGAGTTTTCAATTCATTGTTGTTTTTCAAATAAAAGTTAAGAAACAAACTAGACAAGAATTTGGAAAATTTCTTGAGGATGAAAGGAACTGCATATAATGTCAAAAAAAATCCTTTTGAAAGGGCACTCACAATCTGTAGGTCCACATGCAAAAGAAGAGGGACAGGGTTGTGCAACACTCCAATTCTAAACGATGGCATTGGTGGCATTGGTGACACTAGTAGTGGAAGTGGGACAAATGATATTGACACAATGAATGTTGAATTTGAGATGCATGTTGAAGAAAATGAAGAGCATACTCAAAATCAAGATGACTCTTTTACTTTATCTCAAGTTGAATGTTAGTTTGAGGACCCTGACTCCATTTGGGAAATGGAAGTGAATTAGCAGCTTTAGGTATTTATACTACACTTCATGAATTATTTTCCATTGTTCCAAACTATAGTTGATGATATTTTATATTGTATTCCATGGTATTGAATTTGATATGTGATTTTGCATCATTTTTAAAGAACAACACTTATCACATTACTTATAAATTCCTATTGCATTTCCATTCACACAATCTTCGATAAATAAGATAATCCTTGATCATATTTCCCAATCCACATTACCACACTTATCACCATTTTTTTTAATAGTTAAATAGTTTCTATATGGGGCAACACCCTATATTAATCGAAAAAGGTTTTTACATTTCTTAGACAGTATCAAACCCTTGAACCAAATGTCAGGGATGCATCCCATCAAAATTCAATAAGAATCCCACGTCTACAAAAAATTTAGACACAAACATAGAACGAAATGACCTTTGACACCAATGTTGACTACTGACAAACCCACCACAAAACAAGTTGGCGATTCATTTGATCATTGAAAATACATGGGCCCACCACACCATTGCATAGGACTAGGCATTACTACATCTAGCCTCGTTGGTTTGCTTGACTTTGGTTTCATTATGGATAACCAAGCAATCGCCACCACAAACACTATGACTAGGATGGTTTGCTCACTCCACCCAACTCCTGGTATCATTTGCAACCCATTCTTCTCCAACACCCAACTCCCAATCCTCCTTGTCCAAGGGCCACCTCTCCCCATCAAGAGCCTCCACCACCACAAATGCCTTCATCCATTCCTTTGGCTAGTCTTTGAGAATACCTGCTACATGTAATAGGAATTCAATGCACCTGTCTATCTCACCCTAGCAATTTTTTAGTGTTGTGTGGTCCAGTGAGTGTACCAAAGGGAATTTTCATATTGACCATTCATTCCCATGGGCCTTGTAGTAGTGTAGCAGGAAAGGGGTCATGAAGTTTCCATCAACGTTGTCCAATGTCGCGTCAATATTTTCTAGAAGTGAATGCTAAAATATCATTTGGCATAGCTTCTTCCCTTGAGCTTTCAACACACCCATGTACATGTGCATCGCCAAAAACATGGTGGTGATTTTGGGATTCATCTTGAGCTTGTGAATTTCCTACAAAAATTCTGGACCCAGGATCCCCTTCACCGCCTAGAGCACCAGTGGGTGCTTGGACACCATTAGCCTCTTCAACCGCTTCTCAGTGACTTCACCATGGAATGTGTTCTACTACTTCATGGAATTTAGAAAGAGTGGAGTCTCCATCACCCCTTAAGAGAGTGTTGAGAGCATAAAAATAGTTGGGAAAAATGATCTCCACCACCCCTATTTAAAGAAAAACCCCACGTAGCCATATGGAGACTATACCAAGTATTAAAGGCCTTTGTGTCCTGAAACTTCAATGCTCAAGAATTTTGAGATCTTACCTCGATCTTCCCTATTCGATCAAGCCTGGAATTTAATAAGAAATGCAACAGTCGTCATTTCACCAATCTCCACCTTAAGTGCATTCTCAATTTTGATGCCCATCACCCGTCACCCTATGCCTCATCAATCACCTGGGTACTCTCCGCTGCCACTTTTTCCAACCTTTCTACCACCTCGTTCCCTTCTCTGTAGATGTAGCTTACTTGAAATGCATCAATTTTCATTAGTTATCATTAATTTTTATTACTAAGAGGATACAACGTTTTACAATACTTCAACATAGGCTTAATCTATAAAATTTTCAAGCCATGTGTTGTAATCCTCCTCAGTTGGCCATTGCATATCCAACAACTTATGTACTTTTTTGTTATGCTAGTTGTACCTTACATCAATTAGCACCCTAGCCTCTTTGACAATTGTGTCCATCCTCCTCTCTATTTCTATCATATTATCTATGTTAGGATTCAACATAGAATAATCAACAACACTCAGCATCATCTTAGAATGAGGAAGTTGTTCTCCCAACTCTTGCTCCCATTTGGGAAAATCATTTAATTCACCCTTATCATTCAATTCATGGACATAGTAAACCCTTCCATTTCTCTAAAAATTATCAATTTATTTTGGAGTTGCATTCCCAGCTTTCCATGAAAAGTTGCGATTTCAATTAATAAATCAATGGCCTTCAATAAATTAGGAATGTTGGTGGGAGCTTCAAGGTCTTCTTGCATCTGAGGCATCATTTATTTCAATGTTCCTACCTTAGCACTCCACATATTCCACTCAATTTGGAATGCTTTCTAAACCTGCAAGTATTTCATATTTGCCTCATGAATTTTTTTGTAGGCATCCCACACATTATCAACTTTATTTAGCAATTTTGTTACTCTATGTTTTAACACATCATCAAAAATATCATTAGCCACTTTGAATGTCTCCATTTTTTCTTTATTTGTGCCTTCTTTCTTTAATTGCACTTCCTACTTCAAGCTCTGAATTCTTAGTGACAGGGTTTCTCTATCTTGTGCTAACAAATCTGAAGTAGAACTTGTTGGAGAGGGAAAACCCCTAGTTGTACTGGCAACAGTGGCAAGTACCTTGTTGTGCTCATCCATAAATTTATTTTACTTATCCAAAAAATATTATAATTAGCTTATGTGATCTAGTTTGTTTCTACACTCAACATGGTGATGCCATAGACCAAATAGCAAGTGTATGTAACTTGGGACTAAAGCCTGAGCCAAAAACTTTGTTATCAAAAATCTCCTCAGAGATGGAGGCATCTAGATCTTTCCTAATTGCATCTAATGCAATGGCTAATGATAGTTCCTATCTAGGTAATAGTAGAATCCCACTTCTTTTGAATAGGGCTCTTGCACCCTATGGTGACATAGCAACAATTTCCTCCATTATTTTTCCTTCCTCCTCCTTCTTAGCTTCATCTTGCAAAGAAGGGTCAACCTTTCCTTTTTTCTCTTCTATTCTCTTTTTTATATTAGAGGCTTTCAAATGGATAACAAAATCTTTGAATTCTTTAGTTTGAACAAAAGCATCATCACACATGAAATCGTCACAAGCCTTTATCCTGAAATTGTCATTCTCAACTTCATTATACTCCCATTTTACAATTCTGCTAAGAGGAACATCAATATTCAAATCATCTTCTTTAAAATGATATGGGAAAATCTGATCCACTTCCTCATCCATTGGGATATATTCTATAGATACCTCAGGTGCATATTCTTCACCTCCTTGCTCTGTTTCAAAATAAGTCACCAATGGGGTGATTGCAGACTATTTGTCTATCTGCTTAGCTTGCACTTCAATGCATTGAGTAGAGATTGAGTTGGTTGGCTCCTTATTTGTGCTTCATGATTTTTTCTAGCCACCATGGCCCTTATTTCAGCTTTCTTAACCTTTTCAAAGAAGCTTTTGTCTTCAAAATCTCCAAGCATCAAATTTTCTTGCATAAATTTGTCCTATACCTCAAAGTAAGTACTAACGTAGAAAGGATTTTCTTTTAACATTTTCTCCTCAATTGCACAAATTTTCTTTCATGTACTTTTTCTTTTTTCAACTTCCTCATTAGAAGACAAGTTTCTAATCACATCCTCTTAATAGAGGAATTGATGATGTCTCTATGATAATCCTCTAGCTCTTCTCTCAACAATAATAACCCCTTTAGGGTCACAAAACCTTATAATATCTTATTTCATTCTAAGATTGTTTAATATAGAGCCAAACCTCTCAATGCCTTCCTTTGAAGTGCAAGTGAAATAGGAAAAACTATAGTAAGGGTTTACCAGGAATGCCTTCCTTGATTTTCTAAAATGTGTCTTATCCATGGCATCAAGCTTCCACATTATCTCCATGAAGGCTTGTTAGTTTGACATATATATTGGAAACTTGTGGGGTGGCACCGAGGATCCATAAAATTTGATTGTAGTATAGTCAGATTGGAGGTACCAATCTAACCAATTGAATTTTTGTGCAATGCCCTCCTCATACTCTAGAGGCTTCAATATTTGTTTCACATGTTTTGAGATTCTATAAATAGGATTTAGGCCCAACTGATCTAGCAGCAAAAGCTTGAAAACATTACAAAGCATTGCATAATCAGATTGAGGATAGTGCACATCCCATAAATGGGTCCACCATTGCATGGGAAACTCATTATCCATGTTATCCCTTTCTCTCAATTTCATGAATTTTCTAAACACCATTCTACCTTTCCATAACAGCATATGTATCAAAAAAGAATAGTGTATGTGTGACAATGGAGGGGTTGCATCTTTCAACTTAATCAAATCCTCATGCAATTGTTTAGCAATATAGGAAGGATAATCCCAAACCCTATTTTGATACTTATTTTGAATATCGATTGCTAAAACCATCAAAGCAACATCCATTTTTATGTCAAAATTCTTGTGTATGACCTGATACAATGCATAGTCTATAATTTTGAAATAGTCCTCAAAATCATCACAATCAAATGGTTCTAACTCTAGAGGACTGAAAGGTACACCATTCTTCTTCAGATCACATCTCATGTGCCTTGGAAAAACATTCTTTCTATATGCAAACATTTTTTGCTCATATTCATTATATAGTTTACGAAAATTAATGGATTCAAAAGTAGATGGATTCAAGTTAAAATCTTCCATTATTTGACTCCCTAAAATTTCCAACATAGAAAGAAAATCTAGAAGCCTTTTGATTGTCCTATTAATTGGATCACAACACCTAGCCAATTCAAGCAATAGGTCCACCTCCATAAACACATTGGGGCACACCAATTTTCCAATGTCACAATTCCATAACTAATAGGTGGGATGACTAGAAAACCTCCTCTTGAAAGCATATATAAACAAATCCCAACCACTCTACAGTAGCACCACATCACCAATCCTAGCAGCCAAATCTCAAAAATGAGCTATCAATGCACCCTCACCAGTCTTTCTCTTTCCAACTAGCTTAACCTCTGCAGTCAAGTCCTTAGGGGCCTCTTCCATGAAATGAGGGTAATCTTTCTTAACAACTCTCTTCTTTATAGGTTTTTCAGGCTGTGTGTCAGGCTTAGGTTTATCATCTTGAGGCTTAGGAATTTTAACCCTTTTATGGGTAGGTTTTCTCTATGGATTGGTAGAGGATTCACTAGGCTCACTCATTGTTACAACTCAATAAAACTAGGGTTCGAAGATATCTATGAATTAAAATTCTATTCTTTGAATTCACAGGGTTCAAACTCAATTTCAAATAAAATTCACTCCTTTACCCCCAAACCCTATGTATAATGACTACAATTCCCTTACTAACCAGAGAGCAATAACCCTAAATAAAAAACCCTAGCTATCTACTCACTTTCTCAATTATCTGGTGCTACAAATTACTCGCAGAGGTGCAAAATTCAATTTACTTGAGAAAATTAGCAGATTGTCCTTTGAAATTTACTTTCCCTGGAGCTCTGCCTTCTTCTCTTCACTTAACCAGATCTTCAGCTCTCGAGGATTGAAATTATGGAAGAAAATTAATCAACAACCCTCTTTACGACTCAAAATTGGAGCATCTTCTCTAATAGATAGCTCGTGCGAGCGAACCAAAAAGTCGTCGTTCAAGTTTAAACTCCACTCGTTGATCTTCTTTGATTAAAAACATGATGTGCAGTTCTTGTCGACCATCGCTTTATGCTTTCCTAAGTGTGTTTTAAAACAATGACAATACCCTAGGGAGTTGCCAAGTAGCCACCCACATGTTCATTAACCCTTTAGAACCCCATCACTCATCATAGTAATGCTTTGAAGTTAATTCCACACTTCGGTGATGAGCGAAAACACCTCAGATGGAAGGAAAATTCCTTATTATATTCTCCATTTCTTTTCGTCAAAGTGTTACAAAGATACACTTTCACTTCAGCGAAGAGAGAAACCTAGAGATACAAAGATATATCCTTAGTCCATCGCTTATCGTCGTAGTTGATATGGAAATGAGAATGCTTTCAGTGATGGGAAAAATAAGCGATGGCACTAGATGTGGACACATGGCAAGATAACAGTCCATCATTCCTTACCTTCATATCACTCATCGTAGTAATCAAAATAAACAATGAAACTTTTCTACAATGGTGCTATATAAAGGATAAACTTGTGTTCATCGCACTTCGTTGCAGTGGAACCAAAGAATGAAATATTTTCAATGATAAGCAATATGAAAGGAAAGAAGCATATCGCTCATAGCAGAAATGAGACATGATGACCAAACACCTTATGTGATGTGTGATACAAGAGAAAATAAAGGCTCATCACTCATCATGATAATGAACCCGATGGGTTGAAGGATTTTGGCGATGAGCGATACAAGAACTTAAGTGGCAGAAATATGCATGTGCATAAAGTTTGTTTTAAAATAGGGACCACCTAGGAAGAACTTAGGACTAGGGCTTAAAAAATTAAGAACATTTTATGCAAAGGAATGAAAGGATGTAAAGGCCAAACAAGGCCAAATTATCAACCTTATAAAATAATTGAATCCCCAGACCAAACTCACCAAAGTAATGAAGGAAATATGTGCAATGGGTAAACCTGGAACTCTAACCAAAAGGGGTCGGTAATAGAATGAACCCAAAGGCATAAGATATAACTGAGATAACTTGGAACTGAACAGTTCAACAGAGGATTAGACCAAAAGATAAGGGTTTAGACAAGGGGAAAATATTCTAAGTAAAAACCCACCCCTAACATAAAACCCTGAACCCTATGTTTGTAATTCAGACCAAAAGCCACCAAAGGCATATTAGACCAGTGGAATAAGAAATTTTGAGGGTTTGACTAATGATTCATCACTCAACTCAATTCTTAATAACATATTAATAAGAGTAGCATATACAACAATGAACATCAACAATCGTTTAATGTGTCTAGTAGTTGAAACCAATTTTTTTCTTCAAATGATAAAATAAATAAATAATAATACAGATAATTGAACAACACATTACTAAAGTCTAAATTTGAGTTATTTTATTGATTTTCACATGAAGGAGTACATAGAGGCATTGACAATGCAAAAAATTTCTCGAGGGCAACTCTGTACAAAGCTGAGTTGGAACATGGAAACTCATATTATCAAAAACCAAATCACTATATCACCTTTTCTAGAAACTTCCACTATTCAGGTAGTGGAATTGTCATTTATTCTAACTGATGTTGTTTGACTTGAATATTTGTTAACATTTCATGATTGAAATTGGAACCTGTCTTGAATTCTTTAGTCAATTTTGCATTCAAGGTTATTAGTGGTTTGATGGAATCCAAATAGTTCACCACATTTGGGTTTTGAGGAAACTGGTCCAAATCAATCTTCCTTGCACCCTCCATCTTCTTTCTGAAACCATCCTTTCTAATGAATCACTCATTTGTGTCAAAATCCTCTAGCAGACCAAGCTTTGTGAAGTTCCTTACCTTTTAATCCACCTTCTTCATCTTGTCTGCAACCAAATGCAAATATTCCTTTATTTCATGCATTCTCAAACATTTTTCAATGATAGATGACAACTTCATTGAGGTAGCAAGATGATTAGTAATCCATTTTTATTTCAAATCATTTTCATTGGCTTTGTAGACTATTTGTTGAACTTGATTTGCATATTTCTCTAATTCCAACACACTTTTGTTGTCCACTAAATATTTGTTGAGCTTCTTATAATGTGGTTTGGTAGCATCAATTAATTGAAACATGTTACGGAAATGATCAATCCTCTACATTATTTCATCCCAGATCTTTTGTTTCATATGCCTCATTGTTTGTCTACAAAATGCAGATAACTTATTTTGACAAGAGTTTATTTCATTTTTTGCTTCCATCAGCTCTGCCTCCAATCTTTCATTTCTTTTTCTCTCTTTCTCCAATTTTTGTTCCCACCATGCATTTTCATTCAAAATGCTTTGTCTTAATTTTTCTAAAGTGAATTTTTCCTAATCACATTTCTTGTTGCTATCATCTAGCCTTTGCTTCGGTTCATTCACTTCTCTATCATTTTTTTTATCCTCTTTGCTTGTTGATGTAAAGGCAGATTTTTTTATTCTTTTTTCTAATTCATTGCTCTTCTTATTTACTGCTTTCCTCTCTGCTTTCTCATTTTCTAGGACTTTCTGTATCTTTTCTATTTGATTTTGCAACCTTTTTTCTCTCTATCTTGATTTAGCAATGATGTGTACACCAATTCATTTTTCTTCTTTGGTACATTAATTTTGTCAGTATTTTTGAGTCCAGAAAAATCCAATTGAAAATTGCTCACCTGGAATTCAGATTGATCCATCTGATTTGTTGGTTTGTTTTGAACTGTGGGAACAACAATTGTGTATTCCATGATTTTTGTATTTGTGTCAAATGAGGGTAATACCATGGTTTTTTTAGGCTCTAAAGTTACAACAAGAACACTCTCCATCAGTTGCTTCTTTTCTTTTTTATACAAGTTTGATTTCTTTTTAAACTCTTCAATGTAATCAAAACCTAGGGATGCAGAAACAATGGAATGATTGAATGGCGAAGGAATAAGAGTACTTGTAGTTGCTAATTATGTCACAACCACACTAACTAGTAGTGGGGGAGTACCTGGAAATAAATCCTTTGTGGTGGATCCACTGGTAGTGTGACTTGGACATAACAAAATCCTTTGCCTCTTCTGTATGCCTTGATCACCTGGTGTTTGTGTGGTATCTTGCATTGTTGTCCTCTTGTGTGTAATTTTTTGTTGTAGCACATGTTGACCACTACTAGTACTACTACCCATACCATCACCACCAATGGCAGTGCTAGTTGCATTAAGCTCTCCACTATGGGCATGTCCTAGTTGTGATTGTATCTGACGAGGATGATGATTTTAAGCTCTAACAAATTGACTTGTATTCCCTTTGTCTACTTTTTTACCTCCAATCCTAAGGCCATATTTATCAACTGGTTTTCTATGCTCTACATCTATTACCATCCAAGGGCCTTATCTTTAGGACCCCAAAGGACCACCTTCATAACCCATTTTTTCAAATATGGTTGCTCCTAAAGTATATGCTTCTTTTGTGGCCTCACTTAAACTAGGTTTGAAATTGACATGGCTTTGTTCTTCCCTGTCATCATTAGATTCATAATTAGTTTCTTCATCTTCATGTTCATCAGGATGCTCTATATTCCACATTTTGTCAAACTCACGATCTTCTTCATTATCGCCATACTCTGCAAGAGCTCTTGGATCACCTAGCTCCTTCCTCATAGACCAAAAAGTAGTAATTTTTTATCATGACCAATTTTTATCTATAAATTCCTTATCTAAAGAATTTGGCATTTTTACTCTACTAGATGCTTTATTGCTTTTTTCATATAAAAAATTGTACGTCATGATTGTCTTTCAATGCAATGCCATAATTTTTGTGAACAATTGTTCAAAAGAAATACCTTTCTTAGCAACACTTTTCTCCATTGCTGTTTTGACCTCATCCCAATAATCCTTGTTTCTCAAGTTTTCAAGCAAGGGTTTACTTTGATGTTGAATTCTACTTACAACATTCTTATTGGCCACAATCATTGATTTAATGGTGTCACATGGATGATACTGCCAGTGACAAACATCATCAAAATTAAAAAAATTCAATTGATCATGTGCCACCTTAAATTCTTTTCTCTTGAATGTGAACCCTCCACATGAAAAAGGTAGAGAAGGAAATAATGTCTTCTTCCCCTGATTGACAAAGTGTAGTTCATCAATACTCTTCATTTTCCTTACATATTCCAATGCAAAAACCATTTCGATCACATGTATTGGAAGTTTGTATGGCTCTACTCCTGATCCATAAAATCTTAGCACAATATATTATTCCATTAAGTACCTGTTACATATTTTTGCCTCAGCTCAAATAGAGGAGCTGGCTAATTGTTATCTGACATAAGTGGAATTGCAGATTGTTTTTAAATGTTCTTTCGCATTACTTTGTGCATTTGAGTAATAGTTATGCATTTTTGAAATTATGAATTTGTGGAGTGCCATTCAGATGTTGCAAATTTAAAAGAGATACAAAATTGAGTACATGGACAAAATAGCATTTTAGATGTTTTTATTCATTTCAAAAACAACTCATATTTTTACAAGGCTTCATTTGATTTCACAATCATAATAGTATTACAACATTGCATGAGATGCATTTTTTTTTCAACTGAAAAGTAGAAATTGAAATCAAGGATCCACACAAGCCATGGATATAACTATAATTGTTTCAGTACATTTCTAACAGCATAATGCACTACTGAAGATGCAAAAGGAAAACACATAAGCAACAACATAGTCATCATTGCCTGGTTAGCGATGCTTGATGTTGAATGGTGCACCTCGTCCTCTTGAGCTTCGTCGACATGTAAGAGGAAAAGAAGGGTGTCAGTGGCTTCGACTATGACGTAACTCATATGATGCACCTATAATAGTACAATATACTATGAGCAATGTATTGAAATAATCAAAGAAATCAAATGCAGTATGAAGAAGTGAGCTGAAGGAGAAGTATCAACATCATAATCAACATGTTCCATTTTTTATGCTAACACTGTTTGTTTCCTTATGCAGGTATAGGTAAAGTCATAAAGCAGAACATTATTCGAAGACCAAGCATGTGGAGTAAAATGGACTCCCACAAGGGTAGAGCCCGGCATGCTGCCCTATACATTAAATGGGTTGTTTTTGAAAGGATATTTCATCATATACATCAAAAAAAGTGAAATACAACTGAAAGAATAAAAAGAGTTATCCTCCAAGTAACAAAACCAACTATACATTCATACCAATCAACATCTCTTTCTGAAGACTACAGGTGAACAGTGAGTTTTGTTTACTTAAGAAATTTAACTAAGTGCATTTGCATAGGGAAATGTTGAATTACTTCATTTTCTATGCTAATTATAATCATATGTCATGTGAGCTTCAGTTCATTATTTCTCTTTTGGATAGTGAACAGGCATACATATGCCTTAATGTTTTGTTCTATTTTTTTCATCATTAAAGAGAACATTTTTTGTGAGTAGTTTGTGCAGTGAAATATAAAAATGCATGAAGAGTGCATTGTTGCTCACAAGAACAAATACAGATAGTGCACCTAAGTGTTGGGAAAATTTCTAGTTCTAAGTTGATGAGTGCAGAAATACTGCATTATCAATGGTAATAATAGAGTGATCTTTCAAGAAAAATAACAAAGGAACAAGTTTTTTCTTTCCAGAATGATTTTGAGTTACCAGTTATACATTCGAACTGGTGTTTCAAAGTGGTTCATACTGATGCAATGTTGCAGTCCAAGAACAAAAGGTAAAGCCTTTACAAAATTCAAAAAAAATAGAAAATGAAAACTGCTATGTTAGAGTTTAGTACCGATTATCAAAAGAGACAACAAAAGCAGTGAACTCATTTTGATTATAATGGTGCCTCAAACAGGATTGTGTGTCAATGATTAGTTAAGGACAACAGTCAAACATGATGTTCTTTCATTTTTTTTTCTATGAGTTACAGGTGTCAAAAAACATCACTTATAATGGATCAAGCCATGAATTAAATATAACAATATGCAGGATGTTGATCATTTCCATATTTTTCAGTCAAAGTCTTGACAGAACAGTGTAGTAAATTTTCTGTCACATTGAGAAGAGAGCTACATAAATGTCAAAACAGGAATACCTAGTAATATGGGCCAATGAATATAGACAAGCACACAGGTTCTTGTTATTCCATCATGTTCTTATATACTTTGAAGGCATTTTTCTTTCATCAAGCAACAGTATGCTAATGAGGTTAAAATAAAAGAAAACATTCAAGATATCTTTTGTTACGAAGGTGAAAGCTGCTGTGTTAAAATTAAGGAGGGACAAGGAGAGACAACTTCTATGTTTACAATGAGTAATCATAGATACAGTATATTTAAGAGGTCATTTCCTTCACAATGCATGAGTATAGCCATTCTAGGGAAAGTTATAAGTGACAGCAAGTGAGCTTTCCATAAAATGAAGGAGGGAGCAAGCAATTTCTGTTAGCCTAAAACAACAAAGGAGGCATGAGTTCATTGTCTAAATAATGCAGAATGCGGATTATAGGAGACCATAATGGAATTTCAGTTTCGATCTTCATATGTGTACAAGGTTCCAGAATGTGCATTCAAGACAGATGTTTTCAGATTCTTAGCACCTGGAGAGTGTTCCTAGAATACAAATGTTGGGTGTTCTTTTAAAGAAAAGTTTACAGCTCTATGTCAGTGACATTTCCATAATTGAGCTCAGGTATTATTCTATCAAGAAGGTTACATAAATATAAAATGCCACTGGTTTTCCGAGTCAAAGTCCTGAAAGAAATGCAAGTATGTGTACAGTCTATTACTTTTTCAAGAGAGCATGGGAGGTTGAGTTCTATCAGAAATTATTAAATACATGCTTTTGCTATGAAAGTTCCAAAACCCATGATATTGTTTTGTTTCAGAAGTGTGGGGTAAATCACTTTTGTTCTAGCTCAAGCCATATGGATAAAATGAATAACAATTATTTCATAGTCTCTAATGCTTTCAAATACAGAAAAATGCATTTTTCTTTAGAAATTTTGAATAATTTTATGGGGTTTTTCCTTTGAAAGTGTAGAAATATGATAATTGATGACACCCATATGGGTTTTTTCATGGAAGCAGTTTAAATACAAACAATGAATTTTCTATGTTGAATCAAGCTCAGGAAAGACAGAAAATGCATTTCTTTTTCGAGATTTTAAATACCCACATGTGGGTTTATTCTCAAGATGCAAAAAGTGGAGTTTCCCCTAAAATTTCGAGTACCCATTTTTAGGGTTGACTTCAAAATGCAAAAGAATCAATTACAGAAAATACCCATATGAATCTAGAGTAAAATGGAAAGAATATACAACAAATGTGAGCTCTCGGTTTTGGGTCGAAATATAGAGAGGGAATGATGCAGATTTATTTAAGTTTCTTCATTCCCACAAATAGAATTATCATTATATCGACACAATGGAAGATTTTTGTTTTGGGTCGAGCCCAAAATTTGAAATAATGCTTTCTATAGTGCTCTTTGGCATGGCCTATACATGGCCGAATCTATGTTTCAAGAAGGAAGTTCTTAAAGTTTTCAGAGAAGGAAAGAAGCTGGAGAAAGTTACCAGTTCAAGGCCGAAGTAGATACTTTAGCCACGGCCTGAGACTGCAAATAATTTCCAAATGCAAGGTTCGAGTTTCCAAGTGGTGGTCGAGCTCTCACTGGTGAATGGAGTGCAGGAATGAGCACAAGTAGCACACAAAAATGCAGAGTAAATATTTTAGAGTAAGTTCATTACGTCCTCAAGGCCAAAATAGAAGTTATGAAAACCATTAAACATAGCTTACCATTTGCATAGTAAGGAAAAACCAGAACACAAGTCGAGCTTCCATGGAGTGGACTGTAAAAGTCGCACTTGAGCTCATAATGCTATGATGAAGCCAAAGGAAAAAGTAGAAGATCAGAAGCAAACTCACATAGGCCACGCCCTTATGGCTTGTGGATATTCAAAATAATGAAATGGAAAGGTTATTTCGCCATGAGAAAAGACTTACCACTGAAGATTCGGTCAACTGGAGAGCAGAGGAGGATTTATGTGCACACGGGTTCAAATCTAACACCATCATAGCGGCATTGTTCATGCAGACAAAAGTTTTTCTCTCAAAGTAACAGGTGTGAAATGGTGATAATTAGGGTTTGAACGTATTTTGATCAAATCCCTAATTCGAGCATTATGAAGTTTCCAAAATTTTCATTCAAAATGCACATGTCAATATCAAATGGTGGCCGAATTCATAATGTTTCCTTTATGATTTATCAAAACCTAAGTTTAAGTCAACATCAAATGGAGGCCAAAATTCTATGCTAAGAGATGTCTTAAGTATTTAAGACTTATGGTTTTGCCTTAGCAAAATATGGATTTTTCCTTAAGGTATTATTTTAAATGAAGAGCAATTAGGGTGAATGGTGAATATTTTTATGTTTAGGGTCAATTTAACTTTTAGGGTTTTATTTTTGATTGATTTTGGAGAAATCAATGATGGAGTTAAAAGGAAGATTATGTAATATGTTTTTTCAATTTTTTGAGAAAATCATAATGATATCTTGGAGAAATAAGTAGTTTTCTTTTTGCAAAATATTTCCAATCTTTGAGTTGCAAAAATAGAGAAAATTGAGAAAATTTTCATCTTGTAAAGCAGAAGCATAAAAGCGATATGTTATAAATTGCTTTATGTTTTCTTACTATTTTTAGCAGATCTTTGACTGATTTTTCTTCTTGGTCAGATTCCAGACTTATCTTGGAGAGATAAGGTGTTTTTTGAACTTTTAAAGCAGGATTTGCCTATTTTTAGGGGGTTGACAGTGTAATCACAAAAAGCTATGTGCTTTTTTCTGCTTTAAAGTAGTTTTGAGTTTGTTTGAGGCCTTTTTTCCTTGAGCTTTTTTTGAGCTCGGATTAGGGTTTCTTTGAGAGTTTTTTGATAGATTTAGTCTTTCAACTCTCCATTCTTAGTAGTTCAGATCAGTTTCTTGCCCTTACTCATTTGGGGAAGCTTGTAAGCCTTTTGATACTCAGTTTTGAATAGATTGACACTCTTCCAGTTTTAATAGAGCAGCAGATTTCTCCTTCTCATTTTCTGTCTCAAGTTTTGTAATAGCAATCTGATGTACTTGTGTTTTCAAATTGAAATCCTTTTATGTCTTGTTGTTATAGGTGGTGTTTCAGAATTACATGTTTTAGGTTGCATTTTGTATTTTTTTTTCCAGATCTTCATGTGAATCACTGATGGGATGTGTGCCAATGAGAGTGTGAGGATTACTGCAATAGAGAATTTGTTTTGAGTGGTTAAGTCTAATTCTTATAAGTTTGGTGAATCATTTTTTAGAAATAGGTTTTGTGTTCAGTTATTCTTCATCCCTTTCCTCAGAAGCTGTTTTAGAGTAGAGTTCATCATTCAGAGAACCAACTCACTTCATCTGAAAGAGGTTTCCATGTTTCAGTAGTTTGCTGAATATCACATTCAGCAGGGTGCAAAACTATTGATAACCATACCAATTAACCAATTGTATTTATTTTCCTAGTTGAATGCAATTTCTACATGACATAGGCAATCTAGGCATTGGAGTATTAGGCAATCTAGGCATTGGAGTATTTGTAATTGCCTGATGCAATGGAGCCAAAAAGTAGTCTACAAAATGACTATAGTTCCTTTGAGAATCATGCATCCTTATCTTAGTGGTCCAATCATATACTAGAGCCATTTTATTTTCCTGGGCATTACTATAGGATTGAATCTGAAGCTTGTTGGTTTGAAGCATTCCTCTAAATTTGAGTAGAAAAAAATAGCACAGGTAGGTTGTTAACCTAAATGTCTTGGTGGGACCTCCTTTAATCATTAAAAATTGTTTATGCATGGACTCTACAATGTTCTCAATATAGTTATATTTGGCATGTGGTCCGTAATGGATATTATATACCATTTCAAGGAGGCTTACACCCACTTCCAAATTGCTATCCATTCTGAGGAAAAATGCTAGCATGGAAATAGTATCCTGAACCCATGGTTTAAAAATATCAAAATCATAAGGAGGCTTATGGTCACCTTTCAATTTGTTTCTAACTTCTTTGGTATCCAAAACTATTTTATTTGTGAAAGCATTTTTCTCCCTTTTATCGACTACTTCATAATCACTAGCAAGCTTTTCTAGGTCAATGTGGATGTTTCCGAATTCTTTGGTTGTAAACCCAAACACTTTTCCAATTTCTTCTACATTAATAGATAACAATTCTTCTTTTCTATCTTTATTAACAATTACTCTTTTATTATCATCATAATTTTGGGCATAGACCATGATAAATTTTGGGCAAGGGAAAACCTCATGTAACATCTTGCATCCTAATCTAGTTTCCCACGATACACTAATACTGTTAACTTACATTTTCTTTGCAACCTTATTCTGAGATGAAAATCTAAGTTCTGAGGTACACCCACCATAGATTTCAGGATCATAAAAATCATGGTATTCATCAGTGAAACCTAGGGTTTTGAGCAATTTTGCATAATGTAATTTTTTATCCGACATTGCTCTAGTGGTACTAGTGGTAGACATGCTTATACAATGTGAAATTGTGAATTCCCTATTAGTCCTCCTTAACTTTTCTTAATTAGATTAAGTCTCTCAACCCTAAACCCAAACTTCAAAGTTTGACAAAATAAGATTTTAAGAAACGTCAAATGATGAAATGTAGCCGTAGGAATTATTTCACTTACATGGATTTTGATTCTTGAAAAGGTTGATGCTAATAGTTGTGGAAACTAGAATGGTTTTGTTGGAAGTGGAACTGTGGAACCCAGAACAAAGTGGTGCACTACAATGAGCAATCTGAAGACTGAAATCTCCCTGTGTGCTAACCCTCTCACTTAAAAATAAAATCAATTAGTAGTAGAAAGTGCTTTTTTTTCAAAATCCAAACATTAAAGTGAATGAAACATCTACATGTTGCTTCCAAACTACACAATTAGTACATGGCTGACAACATTTAGAAATGCACAATTAGTGCATGGCTAACAACATTTAAAACAAGCCATTTAGTCTTGCATTGAAAAAAAATTCTAAAATGTTGATCTTTGTAAATCTAATGGTTATAAGGTGATGTTGGAAGTTTAAGTTCACAAGCCTAGCGCTCTGTGCATTTCATTCCAGAATGCAACTACAACCATACATCAAATGTACACCGAATGGTTGAAACTTGAGTAATTTATGATATAAACAATAAACATGTGTTTAAAAGTTTTTTTAAACTTTAGTGTGCTAGGATTGACATCAAGGCCAAGGAGGTAGTAAATTAACGTTCCAAAGGAATTAATAAAATGAATAATGATATTGGGAACCAGGGGAGAAGGTCAACGACAAATTAGAAATCAATAACATTTTAGTAAACCCTGATAAGAGTGAAAATTTTTAGTGTTTATAATGTTTTTTGTCAATTTGATGGAAACTTTCCTTTTTTGTTTGCATTTTTTTATTGAAACATAGATTTTTGGGACCCTATGGACTTCTCTTGCACTCTTAGGGTTTTTCACCTAAAAGGAGAGAGATAGGGCCAAAAATGCTAATGTATCACGCAAATTAGGATGTATTCAATGTTGTTTAATGTAAATTAACTTAACTAATGCAATTGACTAATCTGAATGACCAAAAATGAATGCAAAAATGTGATTACAACTATGTTTGAAAACACGTTGTGATATGCAAACAACTATGTAAATGAAGAAATAATGCAAATCAGAGAATACAGGGATGAATCTGAGTGGACCTGGATGAATTGTAATGATTCTAGAGTTTTTTGAATGCTAATGTAAATCACTAATTTTTCACAGTGAGACTCATTCGCTAGGGTGGTGAATCAGTCCACCTACTGGTGAAAAACTATTAGGAGTTGGTTTCTGTCGGTCGAGATCCAGAATCTGACAAAACTCAAGTTTTCAGTCCTAAGGTGGGATTCATTTGCCATAGGTGTTGAATCAATACTCTCCCAATTTTTTGAAAAAATAGGAGACAACTTTGCAACACCAGATTTGGAAATGTCTACTTGTCGGGTTGCCAAAGTCAAATTTGTAGAAAATGGACAAATAACTCTCTCCAAGCTTGAATTTGACTCAAGTTGACTTGAAACACCTAGTTAACTTGAAAATCAATATTCAACACTTAATAACTTGTCAAATCTATAAACAAAGAGCTACAAACAAGCATGCAATAGGGGAAAAATGATTAGGGGTTAGTGAATAGGGATTTTCCTTGGTCAAACCCCACTTTTTTTTATTAAACCCATGAAAAGACAATGAAATGAAAGAGAAAGATAAACTAATAACATGAAAATTATATCAACTTACCTAACCCTTGATAATGCAAGTTTGAAGTAATGTCAATGGCTGCTTCAAAGTGCTTGAATAGTGCTTGAATTGCTGATGTAAAGTGCTTGAATGCTTGAATGAATGAGGAGATGTTAAATGAGCTGAAAATAACTTATTTATACAATTATTGTGCCTTAGTATCCATTCATACCTCATCACAAGCCAACCTCAAGTGATTTTGAATAAAATCCCGAAAGGAAATTTAAAATATTTTGAGTTTGAGGCCAAGGGGGACTCATTCACCACCCATGGTGAATGGGTCCCACCTAGGACCTAAAAACATGTGTCAGGAGAAATTTTGTATTTAATGTTGTTTGTCAGGATAACATTCAAAAATACACTTAATTATAACTTATGAGGGCACAAAGAGATCAAATAAAGCATGAGAATGGTGTAAATAGTGAAAATATGCCTAGAAGAGCATGAAGGCTTGTTACAAGACTTTACAACACTTCAAAATAGGACTTGTTGATGAGTGAAAAGGTGATTTTTAGGTAAATTGTATTAAATAGAGTCTAGAAGAATGTAGAAAATGTCTTACAACACCTTCACAAGACGTCGTTCTTTGAGTTTTAATACCTAAATAAGCATGTTCAAGCCATGATACAACATAAAATCAAAGAAACATAGTTCCAACACCATGAAACAAGACCTAAAAGGCCATGAAAATGACAAGGGACCATTTTTCTATGGCACATTTATGTTTTACTTTTAAATTTGCATGCAACTATTTCATAAATAGATAATACTTAATTTCTTAAAGGAAAAAAAATTGATTTGAATAGATTCATAGACATTGAATTCAGAAAATAATTATTTACTATAAATGAATAATGAAGAATAACACAACCATTTATTTTATTACAATTGAATTACAATGTCACATTATTGCATATCTTTTTAAAGATGGGTAGAGCATGCAAGCACCAAGCTCTTGTTTTGTATAAATAACATCTATTACTTCACATTATACAAATACAAATGTAAGCACCAAGCTTCTTCTAGACCGCTGGTGACAACATAATACAAATTTTTCTTTGAAAATAAATGTATGTTGATGGGACTTGTCGGGTCAACCATGGGCTCTAAAAATAAATGCATGGAACTTTCCTGGTCAGCCATGGGCACTGAAAATAAATGCATGAGACTTGCCTGGGCAAGCATGTTCTCTCAAATACAAATGTAGCTTTGGCAATACAAATGCATTGGGCTTTCCTGGTGAACAATTCTGGGGAAATGGTAGTTGTGAAGTTACAAAATGTATCTATTCTGATTGAAAACTAGAGTCATGCAGAAGATGAGGGGTAGTAATATTGCTCCCATCTTTTGCACACAACTTCCATGCACTGGAATAACACTTATCTCCATTAGAGCTCCTCATCCTAGTTCAAAACCTGCCTCAAAAGTCAAGTAAACCATATCAACTACTTTCCAATTCCACCCATTCTGAACTTGAAGAAAATTAGTCTTTTTCTTTGTAACTACATAACTAGAGGTGGGAGAATCTAGAGTATCTCCAATAATACCACATCATCTTCTTCTTGAATCCTTATTAAACCTATAAAATGAATACCCTTATGAAAATTCAGAACATTGCACTCAATAGTAAAGCCTTTAGCCTTCAATGAATTATTTTAGTTGTGCACACTATCCCTATTTATGGGCCACCAGTGCTGCTACCAGCCTGATCCCTATTTACTCGTGAGTTTTACTTGTGTCACGTGTGAGGTTGGGTATAATGATAATCGTGATTCGTGCAAACCAAAAAACCAACTTAATCAATTCATGTAACTTAAGCCTTACATTTACACTTAAAATATTTAATTTGATTGGCATCTAGCTACATGCAAACTATACCTCAATCTAACAAACTGTCAAAATTGCCAATGCCACTCAAACAATATGAAATCATTACAAATCTTGTTTCATTAAAGATATCCAAACAATCGCTTTCGATGTTCATATGGCATTAATCATCACCCCTAGCATGACAACCACACTTTCTTCAAAAAGATTGAGAATTTTAATTAAATGAAATGTAGTACATCAAGGCATTAAAAAGAGAGAAAGAGTGATGAGCGATGAGCCTTGATCTCGCCATGTTTTTGCATCTAATGGTTCTTGTGTTATTCCAGAGGTTTCAATTCACAAGTCTAGTGCTTCAAATATTTACTTTTGTAATGCAACTACAATCGTCCATCAAAAAATCATCAAAAAATTATGGTTATATTGATTTGTGCTAACATCTGGCTACAGATATGGAATATCCTTCACACATATTTCCTTCATTACTTTGGTTCAGGAATTCAATTATTTTATAAGGTTGATAATTCAACCTTGTTTGGCCTTTACATCCTTTGTGTAAAATGTTCTTAAGTTTTTAAGCCTTGGTCCTATGTTCTTCTTAGGTGGTCCCTCTTTTAAAACATACTTTATACATTTGCATATTTTTTCCACTTAAGTTCTTGTATTGCTCATTGCCAAAATCCTTCAACCCATTAGGTTCATTACCATGATGAGCAATGAGCCTTTATCTCACCATGTGTCCACATCTAACGTTTCTTGTGTTATTCTGGAGGTTTCAATTTGCAAGTATAGTGCTTTAGATATTTACTTTTGGAACGCAACTACAACTATCCATCAAAAATTGATTGAACGGTCATGGTTATATTGATTTGCGCTAACATTTGCCATTGATTTTTTTTATTAGTTTGAGATTATGTTTAATTCAACAATGTTTTTTCTTTCCTTTTTTATTCGTAAACAGTTTTTATATTAATTATTAGAATAAAAAATATTTACATTCAACATAGATTTTGTTCAAAAATTTCCAAACCTATACCACCCAGAAGCTAGCCAAACCCTTCAAAACACTGAACCAGATGAACCAACCATTCACCCATGCCTAGCCCTATATCTACCACCCAAGAACCCGATATATATTTCAAAATGAAACATATAGATAAACAAAAAAACTACATTTTAATCTACCCACAACACACTATCTACAATCAAAAAGTCTTAGAAGAGACAACGCTAGTCCACCCCGCTCGACGGCTCCAAAAATAGGAAGTGTTTTAGAAAGATAAGTCCACACCTCACCCACTCTCGATGGCACTAAAGCTTTTCACCAGCAATGTCCATAATGAATGGATATATCTCCACCCTCTCCCTAGGAACCAGAGCATGTTGTAAGTCTCTTGGACACAACACCCCCACCCCTGGCACTGCAATAATTATGACATCCATGACACCCTTCAGGAGGTTCTCCCACACCAACTTCTTCACAATTAGTAGTGCCATAGCTCGTGGCATTTCTAGGTCCAAGAGTAAAGCAAGAAACCTTGTTGCTATGTCAACATTAGTCCTCCACCACTCAAACGAGCACATAAACTCCTCTCCTAACAAAATTTCTGCCGCACCTAGAACCAGCTTGTCCCACACTTTAAACACTGACTTGAAATGACCATGTCGAATCCACCCATAGAACGCCCATAATTTCCTACCAAATGACAAACTAATAGGGGACTCCATTAATTCCATTGGAGAGAATATCAAGCAATCACCACCAAATGGCCATTTAATCTTGAACATGCTCCAACATCCCATCATCACCATTTCCCACATCATTTTTCCTACAACAGTCAGTCACATTTATGAGGCCGAACAGATAGCCAATATAGGCATTTTGCCACCCTCCCCTAATAAATGTTTGTCATCACCCAAATCTCCCACACCTATGCTAGCCAAGGCTATGTCATCACCAATTTTTTTTCTTATTCATTTGAAAATAGGTCTAATTCGCCAACAAAAATATTTTGTGGTTTGAAAAAAAAAATCTCCAATAATAAAAAATTGTTTTGAAAACAGGTTTAATTCGCCAATGGAAATATTTTATTGGTTTGAAAATAGGTTTTAAACACCAATGAAAATATTTTATTGGTTTAAAAAAAAATTCAATTCACCAAGATTTTCCACAAAATTCTAGAGATTAGAAAAGATTCGCCAATTGAGATTTTTTTCTCGAAAAACAAAAAAAATTGTAAATAAAATTAATATTTTTATTAGGAAGTATACAAGATTCGCTAGGATTTTACACCTTCACTAATGGGGGGTTTCTTAAATTTATCCCTATTGAGCATGCCCCATATATTCTTGAGAGGTATCTACTTGACAAGGTTTGTTGCCAGTTTGGTGAGCCAGAGGATGTATCAGTTAATGATTACCATAAGGTCTTTGCACACACCACCAAAGAGATTGTAGACTAGGGGAATATGACCTCACTGTGGATATTTGTGATAGATTTTATTCAGTTAGCACCCTTACAATGGATCTAGGTTGATGGTGAGGATGATCTAAGAGTGACTACAAACTATGATGCTTCGTGGATTCCCAAGAAACCACTTAGATTCACCCACCATGATAGTGGAGTGGTATGTGGAGCTTGATTAGTCTTGGAGTTTAAATTTTGGCCACTTTTCCTAGTGTGTTTTCCTCCCAAATTAATTAATTTTATAAAGGAAATTTAGTGTTATTCCCCAATGTAATTCAATTTTAAAAATTCGATAAAACTTCCTTAATTGTTAATGTTTTCTTATTGCTAATTTGAAACCAACAATCACAATTTTAGACAGTCATGACTTAGTTTTGGATTCAATTGCTACATGGAATTTGAATATTTATGAATGGGAAGAGCTTAAAGAAAGTCATGAATAGAGTAATAGAAGGTCACGATTCTGTGTATGATGCATGTAGTAAAGCATGTGGAAGAAATTTGAGTGTAGATTGTCTTGGTGTTTGCAACATATTGTTGCAAGTGAATTATATTTTGTAATCATTGGAAATTGAATTAATAAATGGATTGTTGTTTGTGGATGTAGCCCAAAATAAGGGTGAACCACATTAATTTTTTTGTCTCGCCTCTTACTCTCTATGAATTTTTAATTGATCAATTTTATTCGTTTGTTTGTGTTTATATTCAAATATGGATATAATTGATGATGTAATCCCTCTATTTCCTACATGTAATTCCTAATAGTGGGTGGATGACAAAGGAGGGATGTCAAAATAGGGATATCCTGTCGGCGATGACAGTGAGTGGAGGAAGAGGCTCTAGTCGTAGAGGACCAAAGTTAGGAGCGGGTGGAAGCAACATTAGTTCTTGTAAGTGGTGATGGAGGCAGAGGTGGATATGGGGATCTAGATGTTGTTAGGCTTAGAATTGCTCTTCAAGAATGAGATCATGTTAGGCAAAAGTAGGATGGATATAGAGCAGAGTGATATATCTTGACTATACAACTTGTATAGAGGATTATAGAGTGGGATCAGAGAGTAATAGAGAGGGATGTAGGGATCTCTCGACATCAATAGGTAGAGACTTAGTTTCCACAAATTTTAGTTGAGAGGGATACAAAGAGAGAGAGAGATGATAACATCTAGAGGCTGTTAGGTAGGGTCAGGTCATCCTGATGGTTTAGTACATATAGGAGATCTAGGTTCTTAAGCAAGAGGTGACCTACTAACTACCACATACTTTATGAGGTAGTGGTTCCGACACATTAGAGACATCTAATATTATCCACTAGAAGTGCAACAGGAGGATCAAGGATATTAGATGGAAATTCAGTGTGGTAACCCTCATAGGCACCTTCATAGACAAGACCCTTAGGCATATAGGGTTCTTATAGAGTACAACAACAATAACAACAATAGTGTCCTCCTCCTACATATATGGCTCCTCACACTCCTCCAGGTCAAGAGGAGAAGGGGATCTATGTAGGATACCCTTTGTATATATCATTGTATAGATACCACGAATTGATAGTACTTGATTATAAAGATTTATGTAGACAACTATTTTTTTGTATATACATTCATCAGCTATTGATAGCCTCGTGTACATATATTTGATGTATGTATTGTATCATGCATTCGATGTTATAGATGGTTTGTGTCATGACATTTATTTTTGATGATGTATGAGATGAGACTTTTTGTGTGGCTATGATATGTCTTATGGATGCATGTGATTTCTTATGCTATTATTTATGCATATGATATGTGTTGATGATCCTATAATGGATGCTCATGTGATGATGATGATGATGTTATGTTTAAGATATGATATATGATGATGTATGGGTTGAATCTTCTTATAAATGATTTAAAAATTAGATATTATTCATCTCAACTTCCTAATCCATATTTGTAAATCATTTGCAAGTGAAATTTTGCAATAGAAACTCTACAAGGTGGTTATATCAAAGTTAAAAATTCCTTGGTCAACCCACTTGTAAGTAATTTAAACATAAATGCATGTGATAATAATAATAGAATAATATACTTAAATCAAATCTAAAACAAGTTTATAAATTGAAATGAAAAATATAAACCCTAATGTGGTTATGGAGAGGAATGAGAAGGAAATCTATGGCTTGGTTGGAGAAGAAAATAGAAGGTAAGATGAAAATAAAAGGAAAAAAAGATAATATCAATCTAAAGATGAATAAAATGAAGAGTATAAGACAAGGGATTAGGGTTGAAAATGTTGAAAATAAAGGTGAAATTGTAGCTTAAAACTTGTAAACCTATGTGACTATAGATTTAATTAAGTGTTCTTTTTCACAATTCTTTGTGTATGATTAATTTGTTTAGATCAATTTTACCAATTGTAGAAAGAGACAAAAGATTGTAGAAGAATGAGACAAGAAGATAGAAGTGACACAACATATACATGGAGAAACCCTTTCAGGAAAAAACTCCACCAGAATCAATAGTGCTTGTATTATTTAACCTTAGAACAAGATTACAATAATACTATATCAATCCTTGATGATATGCTTCATTTTCCTTCAACAATCCTTCTTCACAACCTACCAAAAATCTCATACACTTTCTGCAGCACAAGCTATCCATGCATTCCATGTGACCAAGAATGAATTCACACATCCCATGCCATGCTTCAAACTCTCACACATGCACAAGCTCAACCTGTAAAACCTGCTATAAACTTTGATGCAATTGCTACAATAAATAGACAATTAATGAGCATGTAAACTCATAAGAGTTATCAAATACAAGAACATAAAGCTCCTCTAAAAAATATATGTATAGATTGTGCAAGTAGAGTTCCACACTATAACACGAAGTCAAAACCAAAGTCTCATCAATTTAGGCACCCCAAACTGAACACTTAACTGAACTCTGGTCAAGAAAATACCTTGCAAGCATCACCTCAAAGTTTGCACCCAAGAATGGGCCCACTTGTAAATATCTTCTTATGCAAAAGGTGTTAACTCAAAGATGCCAACTTGGGCACCCAAGGTGAGTCCAAGTCAATCTTAGTTAACTGAAATACATCTCTCCACCAATTCATGCAAACATTCATGAATTGGTGGAGAGATATGTTTCAGTTAACTAAAATTGACTTGGACCCACCTTGGGCGCCCAAGTTTACATCTTTGAGTTAACACCTTTTGCATGAGAAGATATTTACAAGGCTTAGTTAAGTGGGCCTATTCTTGGGTGCCAACTTTAAGGTGATGCTTGGAAGTTATTTTCTTGACCAGAGTTCAGTTAAGTGTTCAGTTTGGGGGGCCTAAATTGAGGAGACTTTGGTTTGATCACATATTACATTGTGGAACTAAGCATGGCATGGGATGTGTGGATTCATGCTTGGTCACATGGAGTGCATGGATAGCTTGTGCTACAAAAAGTGTGAGTTTTATGGAGGTTGTGAAGAAGGATTATTGAAGGTAAAGGAAGCATATCAATCAGGGATTGATACAGTATTATTGTAATCTTGTTCTAAGGTTAAATGATACAAGCACTATTGATTCTGGTGGAGTTTTTTCCTAAAAGGGTTTCTACATATATATGTTGTGTCACTTCTATCTTCTTGTCTCATTCTTCTACAATCTTCTATATCTTTCTACAATTGGTAAAATTGATCTGAATAGATTAATCATACACAAAGAATTGTGATTAAGAAAACTTAATTAAATCTACAACTACATAGGTTTATAATTTTTAAGCTACAATTTCACCTTCATTTTCAACAGAAACAAAGAAAAATAGGGAACCCTCTAGGTGTAATGTGTAAACCTAGGATTCAAACTTGGTGTTTTGGGTTGTTGTTTTTTTATGTTTCATTAAGATGGAGACCAAAAAGGTTTTTTAGATTTAATTTTAACCATGAAGGCGAGCCAATCAGACTTGGATCTACATATTATTGAGTCTTAGAGTGGATTGGAATTTATTTTCCTTCACTAACCTAATTAGACTATATGACCTAATATACAAAATACAATAATCTAAAAATTAATAGACTGAAATAGTAACTTGTAAGAAGATCTGGGAAGTGCAGAGGATTGTGTACCTATCTTGAAAAGTTTGTGTTGGTCTAAATACAAGGATAGAGTATCCCTAGGGCTAATGAGTCCGTATACACCTTTCCTGCTCTATTTAGGTCCTTTGATGATATATTTGAGCTTCAGATTCCTAGTTGTAACATTGTCAAAAAAATGTTAGATAATTTTGTAGGTGATTTTTCATGAGTTGACAAGATATAGGACTTCAATTGCAACAATGAACAATTTTTCTTCAAGCTTCCTTCAATCCTCTTCAAACTTGAAATCTGTACCTTCACAAAGAGAAGAGATATTGTTCCATTTAGGGGATTGCCTTAGTCAAACCTTGTGTTAGTGTTTCCACTTCCACAATGGAAATGTCAATGATAAAATGGATAAATGATAGGAAGGAATGATGAAATCACAAAAATTTGTAACTCGCCACCCTTTAAAAAGAGGAAAAAGGAAATTTAGATAGAGAAATTAAACACCAAGTTGATGAAGATTAAAAAATACCACCATTTTATGTGGGTAGAGTTAATCCTAATAGTATATAATAGTGACTGAAGTATGGATCATCATCCTCCACTTGTAAAAAATATATTATTATCAAAAAGAAAGAGAAAACTAAATGAAAGAAGAAAATCCAAGAAGAAGGAAATAAGAAAGAGAATGATAAAGGAGAATCCAAGGAAATATAGTATCAAGATAAAATTTGAAGAGGATTGCAATGAAGAAGGAAATAATATCTCATAAGGAAATGAATTTTAAATAAAGATGAGATCAAATCATTAAGAAAGAACTAGGAAATAAAATAAGTGAATATGAAGAAAAAATCAAGAAGCAAGGACAAGTCAAAAAATCTCAATCACAAGCAAGGGCTTCAAAGTATTCTAGCAAGTTATATAACATGATCCTAAGTTTATACATCAATACATATAAGAAGGTTTGTTGTAGTCCATCTTTGTATATGCTACAATGTCTAATAAAAGTAGGTGAAAGATATGGAGGTGAAAATAGGTATATGACAAATAGTGTAACATCTAAATTCTTAGGATTACATAGTAATAAAATACTTTCCATGAATTTTTCAAGGATCTAGGCATGAAAATCAAAGAATTTAAGAGATGATAAGAAATTCAAGTGCATAATAGGGATCAAGAGATGAGGGCATGGAGTATATATTTTATGGTAATAGGCTACTCTTAGGTCATGAGTGCTAAAATAAAAGGGAAGAAATGTATCTTAAGTCATCCTACAATGAGTTATAGGTGGATAAATAAATGAATGGGAGAAGAATATGTGGGAACATCTAGAGCTAGTTAAGTGATTAAGTGGATTTTCTTTTGATATTTTATAGACTTTCTTTGCACTTTCTTGAGTTTTCTTTAGGAAATTGCTTTGATAGAGGTTTGAGGATTGTCCCTTAGGGTTACTTAATTTTATTATTTCTATTTGATATTATTTTTATTCTTTTTATGTGGGTAAGTGCACCAAGATGGTCACACTTTTGTGGCCAAAAAAACTGAAAAATGAGGCATAACGCGTTCACGTTATAACGTGAACGCATTATGTCTTTTTAAAAGAAAAAAAAGTGAACATTCTTCATTTTCTTTTTACTGGTTTTCATCTCCGCCCGCGGCCAAAAACCCTGCATTACGCGCTCGCGTTGTTGAGGAGGTGACTTCTTCACATTTCATCAACTTGAGTTCAATTTTCTTCACAAATATGTCACCATGACGACGAAGAGATGCAAGTGGTAAGTTTTGTTTGGTATTTTTTATAAATTTTTTTGTTTTAAATTGATTTTGTTTGTTTTAGTTTAGAAATGAATGATTTTTTTTTAATTTGTAGGAAATCCTCAACAAGAGGAGGAAAATCCTCAACCAAATCAACCTCAACAAAATCAACCTCCCCACCATTCTCTCGATACCCTCGGCACTCAAGAAATTTGAGGTGAAATTGAAAACAATAGAAAGAAGTTGAGGATCTTATTGGTAAGGTTGGTAGTCAAATTCTTCAACCACAAAAGAATAGATCTAGCCAGTTCATTGAAAGATTTGTTAAAAATGTAAGATACGATTACCCAACAAATATCACGGATGGAAATGGGAAACATGGGGCATATTATGGAACCAAATTATCATATAAACAAGTAAAAGATTTAAAAAGATTACTAAGAAGCGATTTGTACTCCTGTCTATTCCAGCGACTAAAACAAATCAAAATCTCACCCTCAATGCAAAGGGTTTTCTATTCATTGGTGCCACCACCAAGAGATTAGAAACCATTTTTATGACATATGGTATATGGTCTTTGATTACCCACCGTGCAATAACTGTGAAGTCCCCCAATATTTTCTGAGGAAATTATACTGTGAGTTTGTGTTGAGAACCGTCTAGAATTATTTTTGATATGAGGGAATTTGTGGAGGTGGGGGGTGCTGAGATAAGCCGGTGCTGACAGTCCACCACAGAGGCGACATGCTTGCTAGAGCACCCTCCTAAGCGGTGTGATGCACAGGTTGCAGGGGAGATGCTGAGTGTAGAGACTTTCGCGGTGATCACATCCTTGACTCAGTGTCATCCACCACGCCCAGCCCCATTATGCAGTGCAATCCGGGGAGTCTTGGTGGTGACGCCGAGGCCATGTGTCGATCTTGAGCCGCGTAGGTATGACCCTCACAGGCCCTCGGGGAGGTTACTGTCACGGAGATCCCTTATCCTTCACAGCGGCGATCACATTATGCATCTACGAGGATGGAGAGAGCTGGAGTTGACCTTCACCACATGATGCTTATGGTATTAACCAGTTAAGGTAAAATTCTTGTTCATTGAATTTAGTTTATTAAGAAATTTGATTGTGAAATGCAAGATTAACTAATTTAGTTTTATTATTTTAATAAAATTGCAGGGTCATAGCGTTGAGCCTGGATATACTAGTCATCAGCATGCTTATTTTTGCAGTACACCTATCAGTGGGGTATGTAAAGTTAGTAAAAAATTCTAAATTTAGTACACATGTGTTAATAGCATTGTTTTACGAATGGTATTTTAATATGTTATTTTGGATGTAGAACAGGGTACTGTCAAAGGATTCAAGGGAACACCTTCGAGTGCAAGTAGATTTACTCAAACATTCATGGAGGTAATATAGAATAAAGAGAACTTAACTAATGAATTCTAAGTTTAATCTAGATTTGTGTATATATAGTCATAAGAGTATATGGGTTCACTAGGTTACTATTCAAGCTTTTAAAAATCGTCCTACTATGATTGTTTGTCTTAGAATTCCTACACTAGAAAGCTATATATAATAAAAATTTAACATGGAATTGACAAAGGTAGAGCTACATTCTACTCCATCCTATATAATTTTTTGTGATGTCAACGTAACCAAGAATAAGACTATGGATGTCCTACACATGATGTCAATGTAACCAAAAATAAAACTTCTATCCTCAACCCTATCTATCAGCCACTTGACTCCTTCAATATCTCCTAGATGCTTGGAGATGCTTAAGACTAGGTCAAAATACCCTATATTCTCTTCATTTGTTGCATAGCTCATCAAGTTTCCCTATATGTTCTCTAACTAAGGAAAGAAGTTCTAAGTACTCATTAAACTCTCAACTATTGGAGCCTCATCAAACTTTCCCATAGGAAGTGGAAAATGCTTAGAAATGATTAAATTCCCTAATAGGGTGTGGGAGATCTTTTAGGAAAACATTTGACACTAATTTGATACATTGAATTCTTCTTCATTCTTATATATTCCTCAAATATACCTTGCAATACCCCTATCATACCTAAATCTACTACATTCATGTCCTTGTTAGCTAGCATGTAGGTGATATAGTATAGTCCATGAATTTTTATGTCTTCTTTTTTCATTTTTCTATACAGTCCTCTTTTATCTCACTACTAGGTCCTCACATAAAAAGAAAAGAAAAACATTACTTCTTTTTCTCATCTGAGGCCCCTAAGGTTTTAAACCCCTTAGATGCAAGGATTCAAAGCACATCAACCATGTGGTACAAATGACTAAATCCCAAAGACGATGCATGTAATGAAGAGAACTTGAAAAGGTAGAGAGCTACTGCTTGGTGACTCGGGGAGAAACCCACGACTTTGAAAACAAAACCAATTAAAATTTGGAAATATATGGACTGGGGACAACATTTGGTGGAAAGGAAAGAAAAGATGACCAGCTAGATCTGGGGGCCACCACTCTTTTGGATTTTGATATTCAACCATGAGGAAGCTGAGAGAGCTGATATCATGTATCAAAACATTAAACATGCATTCTTCTAGCCAACAGAGAAGGAGATGATTACTTTGCTTCATTTTCATTTGCATAACCATATCACGACATGGGAACCAAGAAGACCAAGGATGTACAGTTTTATGTGAAGGTAATGGATGTGGTCCAAACTTTAGGAGGGGCAAGAAGGTCAATGTATGATCTTGATGAAATTAAGGAAGAACAATAAGAGAGGAATAGGAAAAATAAAATCAATACATAGTTTCAAGGATTTGTCAAGCGAGTAAGAGAGCTATGGGAGCAACCTCATCTAAAATATTTTGAACTAGAATTTTATATAGCATTTAGAGAGCTTGGTTTTCATGGAGTTCCTTTCAAATCCTCTGCTTTTATTGTTCCTATGGTAAATTTTTTGGTAGAGTTGGTGGAATTACCTTTCTTAGTAATCACTATTACTGAGATTGAGATTGTTAACCTTGAGAGAGTAGGACTTGGGAAAAAGGGATTTGATATGGCTATTGTTTTCAAATAATTCAAGTGAGATGTACTCCATATGTACGCCATTCCTTAATCTTCACTTGATGACATCAAGGAATGGATGAACTCCATGGATATAAAGTATTATGAAAGTAGAATGAACTTGAATTGGCAACCAATTTGTAAGACTATTACTAATGATCTAGATAAATTTATTGAAGATGTTGGTTGGGAATTTTTGAATATGGAAGCTAGTGATTTTGATTCTAATAATTCAGAAGGGTCAGATCAAGGATACAAACCCTCTAATGTAGAAGAGGAATCATAATTAGATTTCATACAGCCACCATCAAGAGTGTTACAAGCCAATCAACAAGATGGAGGGAATTCTTATATAAGGATAATTTTCAATGTTGCAGGTACCAGCTTTAATGCCAACTACAATGGAAACATTGAAATTCCCTAGCAGTATTTATGTTAAGAAAATTTCCTTTAGATGCAAGGATTCAAAGCACATAAACCATGTGGCTTAATTTATATCATAAGTTGTACCATGATGTTCACTATGCATTCCTCTACTCTTTCGATTGTCAAATGTGCCACTGACTTGTCATTGATCACCATCATATTCTCCTTTTCATGATTATTTTCTCTATCATCTTTGGTATAAACACTTGACTATTATATTTAACTCAAGTGAGGAAACTTAAAAATCATAATGATAGGCCAAAGAAAGAATATTCAGTCTTTTCATGGTAAAAGGAGACCTCAATTTAATCACTGTCATCCTCAAAAGGTTAATTCCATTGTCAAACATTTATTGCATATCTTAAACTATGACAAGCGTTTAATAAGGGTTTTGAAGAATAGGCCCTTGACAAGTTAGCTCCATCATTTTTTATTGTCGTTGTATCTTTATTTAGCTCTTACTCCATTCCTTGCAACAGTGATACTTGGATTTGTCATACTTAACTCAGTTGGCTACTATCAAAGCTCCTTTTGACTAGATCATCTCTTCTTCTCATATTGGTTGTCATATTTTACATTGTGTTTTGACGCTTTTTCACTTAAAATTTTTCCTAAAGGGTCTTTTGTTTTTCAATGTGATTGTCCTAGGTTATTGCTTTTAAAAAAATTGATAATCATATTGTTGCTTACGTTGCATTACACATCATTCAAACTCAAAGCATTACTTCAAATTCGATAACTATTTTGTGATTGAATAATTTGTTGTTTTATTTTCAGATGTTGGTGACAGAAACACCGCCCAACGTAATAAGGGTAATGGATATTGGTTTTTCTACTGCAATAGAATCCTTGATGGCTTTGATAGGGGAGGTATGAGGCAAATTACTAAATTTCAATTTACATTCGTTGTTATAGATGAAATAGTTCTAGTGAAAAATCAAACCATTATTGATTCGTAGTTTAATTTCTATTCGGATGGTTTATACAGGGCTCGAGCATGCCTGAGCATCGGCGTGCAAATATTTCCCTCAAGGAGAATGATCGTCAGATGGCTGTAAGTGATTAAATTTTGTTAAATATATTAATTTTTATAATGTAATTTCTATATATTAATGTCTTTACTTCTTATTGTAATAGTTGAAACTTGACCAGGAGCTAAATCGTAGGAGGAGCAGCAGGAGCACCCCTCAACAGAAACGGGTGACACATTTATCGCCATCGGGTCGCCCAGGAAAGGGAAAGAAAATTGTATTTGAACCGTAGAGCATGGAGAGAAATGAATTTTGAAATTTTAGAGCTCTTTGTTGTATGCCTACATGGCATTTTTACATATTTTGTATTCGAGTATATTTGACATTGTATGCCTATATGGCATTCTCAGAATTCATATGGCTTTTTGTAACTATATTTTATACTTATATTGACATATATTGATGTACATGCGTACATGGCTATTTGATTAATACAAATCTTTTTTATTGATGGTGTCCATATTTGCATTATAAATTAATGGTTCAATAGATATGAGTTACATGTATCCAAGTGTATACTTTACAACTTACGCACATATACTTTTTGACTTATGTTGGAACATCGAAAAGTGTGAAAATTTGTGTTTGGAAGTCAAACGAAGCCAATTTTCCAATTCTCAGTTCTTGCATACTCGATCTTATGGACTTATTCCTTCCTAGCACATATTGTGAATATTTTCTCATTTGGTGCAGAAGACAAATTCTCATTTTGAACCATCAAGTTTTGTTTGTCTTCCACACGTAGTAAAATGTTCACACTCATTCGCTTGATCAATGATCAATAATGGCTGATTGTAAACACTTGACATTTTATGTTTTGAACTTTAATTTATAATTTGTAGTTTATATCTTCATAACGCTGATTACATTGCATTGCACATCTTTTCAACTCAAAAGCATTGCTTCACATTACATAACTAATAACTAGATGCCGAGTAGATGACAAAAATTTTAGTTACTTGATATAGTTTTTATAAAGTCAACCTAAGCAGTTATGCAATTACTTCACATTGCATAACTAATAACTAGGAGCAACTACCAATTGCATTTGCTTGTCATGGCATTCTATGAGACCACATTTCTTTGAGGCATTTTTTCAAACAGTTCACTGCCTTGTCTAAACTACCACATTTTTGATACATGTCTACCAAAGCATTTTGTCAAATAGTTCAAGTGTTGCCTTGTTGCTATGGCTGAAAGCCTAAAATAAAGTTCTTCGCATAAGCTATGCATTCTTCAAAGAATCTATCAAAAGCATAATAGTAAGAATATCATAGATAAGGTAGTGAATTTTGAGGGGTCAGTTCAAAGAAATGAGGTCTGATGATCTATCGGAATGCTATGACAATCAAAAAATATTTGATTGTCAGTTTTTGCATTCCATCACCATGAGACCTCATTTCTTTGAGGCATTTTTGAAAGAGTTCACTGCCTTGTCTATGCTAACACATTTTTCATACATGTCTATCAAAGAATTTTATCAAACAGTTCATTGCCTTGTTGTTATGGCTAAAAGCCTAAAACAGGTGCTTTCGAACAAGCCATGGATGCTTAGAAAAAATCTATCAAAGCATAATAGTAAGCAATATCATAGACAAGGGAATGAACTATTTGAAAAAAATGTGCCAAAGAAATGTGGTCTCATGGTGGTGGAATATCAAACACTCATTCTCTTGTTGGTATGGTTGAAAGCCCAAAATAGGTGCTTCCAAAGCTACATGGATGTGCTTCTTGGAAAAAAATCTATCAAAGCATGTACTAATAAGCAATAGCATAGAAAAGGCAACAAACTGTTTGAAAAAAAGCCTCAAAGAAATTTGGTCTCAATGGTGATGGAATGCCATGACAATCCATAGCAATTTGCTTGTCATGGCATTCATCATGCCATTCCATCACCATGAAACCACATTTCTTTGAGCCATTTTTTCAAAGAGTTCACCGCCTTGTCTATGATAACACATTTTTCATACATGTCTATCCAAGAATTTTATCAAACAGTTCATTGCCTTGTTGCTATGGCTAAAAGCCTAAAACAGGTGCTTTCGAACAAGTTATGGATGCTTGGAAAAATCTATCAAAAGCATAATAGTAAGCAACAAGCTGATAATACAAAGATTGCCAAAACCACTCAACAGGCCCATTCAAACTACCACAATTCAAGTTACATCAGGCCCATATCACTGAGACACAGCCTGAACAATAGGAGGAATGGCCTATTTCAACATACTACACTCAAACCCTTAAGGGATCGATCTAGTTGAATGTAGCTCGGAGCGATTCCGCGTGTTTGGGTGCGAAAGAGGACCATTTATAGCGTAAACATGCCTATTTGAATGCGTTGGAACAATCCATTTGGTCACACGAGTTGCAGAATGAAAATTGCACCACCTTTCAACTTTCCACTACTTCCATCTGGCACTTTTTCCATCAACTGAAAACTAAACACCACGGGAAAACCACTCCGAGATAACAAAAACTGAGAGAGGTTATTGTAGAGGGGCCCAACATGATCCCATAGGATTAGACGAGAAGTTTCTAAGCATCACGATGTCCGAGTAACCTCATACTGAAGTTTGCAGCAATTTTGCCCTGTGGACCCTTAAGGGATTGATTCGGATGAAAGTAGCCTAGAGCGATTCCGCGTGTTTGGGTGCGAAAGAGGACCATGCCTAGCGTAAACATGCCTATTTGAATGCATTGGAACAATCCATTTGGTTGCACAAGTTGCACAACGAAAATTTCACCACCTTGCAAATTTCCACTGCTTCCATTTGACACTTTTTCCATCAACTGAAAACTGGACACCACGGGAAAACCACTCTAAGATAACCAAAACCAAGAGAGGTTATTGTAGAGGGACTCAATATGATCCCATAGGATCAGACGAGAAGTTTCTAAGCATCACGATGTCTGAGTAGCCTAATGCTGAAGTTTGTAGCCATTTTACCCTTTGGACCCTTGAGGGATCGATCCGGTTGAACATAGCTCAAAGTGATTCCGCATGTTTGGGTGTGAAAGAGGACCATGCCTAGCGTAAAAATGCCTATTTAAACACGTTGGAATATTCCATTTGGTCGCATGAGTTGCAGAACGAAAATTGCACCACCTTGCAACTTTCCACTGCTTCCATTTGATACTTTTTCCATCAATTGAAAACTGGACACCACGAGAAAACCACTCCGAGATAACCAAAACCGAGAGAGGTTATGGTAGAGGGGCCCAACGCGATCCCATAGAATCAGACGAGAAGTTTCTAAGAATCACGGTGTCCGAGTAACCTCATGCTGAAGTTTGCAGCCATTTTACCCTTTGGACCCTTAAGGGATCAATCCGGTTCAACGTAGCTCAGAGCGATTCCAGGTGTTTGGGTGCAAAAGAGGACCATTCCTAGCGTAAAAATGCCTATTTGAATGTGTTGGAACAATCCATTTGGTCAAACGAGTTGTAGAACGAAAATTGCACCACCTTGCAACTTTCCACTGCTTCTATTTGACACTTTTTCCATCAATTGAAAACTGGACACCACGGGAAAACCACTTAGAGATAACAAAAACTGAGAGAGGTTATTGTAGAGAGGCCCAATGTGATCCCACAGGATCAGACGAGAAGTTTGTAAGTGTCACGATGTCTAAGTAACCTTGTGCTGAAGTTTGCAACCATTTTGCCCTTTGGACCCTTAAGGGATCGATCCGGTTGAACATAGCTTAGAGCAATTCCGCATGTTTGGGTGTGAAAGAGGACCATGCCTAGCTTAAACATGCCTATTTGAATGCGTTGGAACAGTCTTTTTGGTCACACGAGTTGCAAAACGAAAATTGCACCACCTTGCAACTTTCCATTGCTTCCATCTGACACTTTTTCCATCAACTGAAAACTGAATACCACGGGAAAACCACTCCGAGATAACAAAAACCGAGATAGGTTATTGTAGAGGGGCCCAATGTGATCCCATAGGAATAGACGAGAAGTTTCTAAGCATCACGATGTCCGAGTAACCTCATGCTGAAGTTTGCAGCCATTTTTCCCTTTGGACCTATTGTGACCTTTTTACACATCACCCCATTGCAAATGGGGACCCTTCGTTTTTTTTTTCTTTTTGGTTTTGCCTTGGTGTCGTAATTTCTTATCACCAGTCTTTTTGCAATGAGAGTCTGAATTTTGAATGGTCACTGAGTCAAGCAAAATGATTTTTAGCTTGGATCTTTGTATAAAGTCGCCATCAACGCTTAGAAGGCCTAGGAAACTGAGAATCGTCATTTGGGTGTTCACGACCTCGGTTTTTAGGGTTTCTCACCCCGGGCCCCTATTTTTAGGACCTACTTTTTGGCACTTTTGGGCAATTCTGGGATCCCTATTTTTTAGGGTCTATTTTTGGAAAGTTGCTATTTTTGGAAAATTTCTATTTTTAGAAAGTTTTTATATTTGGAAAGGGCTCAAGTTTCAAAAATCCACTCAGAAGTTCAAAAAGATCAACGAAACTCTCAGAAAATGGATTTGAAATTTTTTTGAATTTATGGTGAAATTCTGGAAAATCACGAAAATATTAAAAAATCTAGAAAAATTGTTCGAAAATCACAGAAAAATGGTGAAAAATCAGAGAAATTCATATTGAAATCTGAGAAACTCATGTAAAAATCTGAGAAATCCATGAAAAATCTGAACAATCATGGCAAATTGGAGTCCAACCAGCACTGAGATGAGTGAAATTAATGTCAGAAGGCTACAGCCAGGCAATGTGAATGGCAGAAGCAAGAGGCAACTCCGCCCAGCCTTATGAAATAGCCTGAAATCTGATGAAGTCCGCCCATGTTCAAGTATGAAATGGCAAAGAGAGACCTAAACTCTGCCCAGCAGCATAGAAAAGTGGCATCAAAAGTGGCCAAGTCCGCCCTTAAGCAAAAGGAACAATGGCAGGCCCTCCTATGAAGTCCGCCTTGAATGGTAAGGGAAACAAGCAAGTCCGCCTTGGATAAAGTGTTGAATGGCATCAAAAGAAGCAAAGTCTGCCTTGAGTGGCATGCAAATGAGTCAAGTCCGCCCATGTCCATGTGTTAGATGGTCAGATCAAGGCTAAAGTCCGCCCTCAACAAAAGCTTGAATGACTAGCAAGTAGACAAAGTCCGCCCTTGAGGTGGCACAAAGATAAGCAAGTCCGCCCACCCTAAAAGACTATGGCATGAAAAGAGTGGAAGTCCGCCCTTGAAGAATGTGAAATGGCAACACATGGAGTCAAGTCCGCCCCAAGACAAAATGTTGAGATGGCAAACATTTGATGAAGTCCACCCTCCAATGGCCAGACATGAAGCAAACTCCGCCCACCATAAAAGGTTATGGCTTGAAGAAAGATGAAGTCCGCCATAAGCAAAAGATGGAATGGCTTGAGAAAAGATGAAGTCCGCTATAGGCGTAAGATGAAGTGGCAAGGAAACAAGGCAAGTCCGCCTTGAACATAAGAAGGTGGCAAAGAGAAGAGTCAAAGATAAAGTGGCTTGAAGAGAGTTGAAGTCCGCCCCAAGACAAAAGATGAAGTGGCTAAGGCATAGCCAAGAAAAATTGAGTGGCAGGTTGCAAGCTGAAGTCTGCCCTTAGTCAATTAGTAAATGGCTAGAAAATGTGTGAAGTCCGCCATAAGAAGTAAAGTATGGCATAAACTATGAGCAAGTCCGCCCTTGGCCTAACATGAGATAAAAACCACTTAAGAAGTCAATGGCATGAGTTAAAGAGAAGTCCGCTCTAAGAAAGTAGCTTTGAGATTAAGCTAAGTCCACCTAGCTTAAGTCTTGATGGCCTAAATATAAGCAAAGTCCGCCATAGGCATTTAGAGATGGCTTATTCATGAATGAAGTCCACCACATCAAAGAGAAGATAGAAAACTTGAAATTTTGCCTAAGTATGTTTGGCATTTTGGAAATTCACCTAAGTCCAAACATCAAAATGTCTAGAGAAAATTTTGCCAATGACTTAAAATCATGCCAGATGATTTAGGAAGATGTGAAGAAAATTTTTCCAGAGACTTTGGACGATTAAAAAATCATGGCCAAATAGTTCCTCTCCAAATTCAAGGCATGTGAAGGAATTCCAAAGCAATCCGGGAAGAAAGACTTAATGACTTCAAGTCTAAATAGGTGCTCCAACGTGAGGTGAGAAGGAGAAGCCAAAATCATCCAAGATCAAAGCACAAAGGATAAAGTAATTGGTAGGAAAAAAATATTCTAAGGCAAGAACATGGAAAAAGCACAAAGTGATCAAGGAAGACATCCAGCACGTTGAGGTGGTGCCTCGTCATCTTCCAACCAATCAAATCATTCCAAATCAACATGCAAACAACTTTCTATTTTATCTGTTGGTTCATATTTAGCAAAAAGGACAAGTGTCCTCGAATATTTTCTTATTGGTCGAAGGGTAGCAAACCGTAATTAGGGTTTTATTCTGTAATCTCAGTCGTTGATTCCAAATCAATCTTGGCCATTGAATTGTAATTGGGGAGCCTATAAATTGAGCTCAACCCCTCATTTGTAAAGCATGGGAGCATGTTGCAAAACATGTTGAGATAAGCAACTGTTGTAAGATTTCCAAAGTAATAAGTAATGCATGCATTGTTCTGATGGTGATTGCTTCGCTTATTTTGGAGTTGTCATGGTTCTTATCCCTCATCATAGTTTAGATTTTATTTCATGTATGTTAGATGAATGCAAGATTTGATAAGCGTTGATTATGGTGAAAATTTTTGCTCACACTTTCTTTGAATGGATGATTTTCATTCAATGCATAAAGTTAGCCTGAGCTTATTTTGTGGATGTTTAACTTCTTTCTGGATAATTATTGTTTGATTTGATGGTAGTTATTCATGACGTGAAAATCATAAGCACATTCCCTTGAAGATTGCACCCTCTTTGTGTAGTTGTCGTTGAGCGTGGGGAAGCAAAGCGTGGTTATTGGTTTCAGCAAGTCAATACCGTCTCTTGAATTCTTAGGGAGTAGGCTAGAAATTCTAAACCTTTATCTCCTTTTTCAGTTTGTTTGATCCATGACCCAAACAGTAAAGCTTCATTGTCTAGACCTTCATTGTGAATTAAACAAGCCTACCGTAAGTCCCTTTGTAATACCAGCATAATCACATCAAACCACAGAGCTCATCCACACTCATCTTAAACATTGGAATTACCGTATGATCTTTCTTGCAGTCTTAGCATACGAGGTAGTTTTTCAAGAGGGGATAGAGTGTCATTGACACTTTTTTCTAGAATGTTTGTTGTGTCATAAAACACGCATCAACAGGACCCTTAAGGGATCCATCTGGTTGAACGTAGCTCGGAGCGATTCCGCATGTTTGGGTGCGAAAGAGGACCATTCCTAGTGTAAACATGCCTATTTGAATGCGTTGGAACAATCCATTTGCTCGCACGAGTTGCAGAACGAAAATTGCACCACCTTGCAAATTTCCATTGCTTCCATTTGACACTTTTTCTATCAACTGAAAACTGGACACCACGGGAAAACCACTCTGATATAACTAGAACCAAGAGAGGTTATTGTAGAGGGGCCCAACACGATCCCATAGAATAAAATGAGAAGTTTCTAAGCATCACAGTGTCTGAGTAGCCTCATACTGAAGTTTGCAGCCATTTTACCCTTTAGACCCTTAAGGGATCGATCTGGTTGAACGTAGCTCGGAGTGATTCCGCGTGTTTGGGTGTGAACGAGGACCATTCCTAGCATAAACATGCCTATTTGAACACGTTGGAACATTCCATTTGGTCACACGAGTTGTAGAATGAAAATTGCACCTAGTTGCCACATGAAGGAGAAAGCTCCATCAGTTCAATTGATGTGAGAACAAGTTGACAGTTTGAAAACAGCCAGAAAATGGCTTAAAACCCTAGGAAATGACCATTTTCAAGTTTAAGCAAGTGTTTCAAAGACCTATTAAGAAACCTTAGGAAAATTCAAGGCATCATACAAACACAATTTGAAGCACACCATTGAATGCAAGGATATAGAGTTTCGAGGAGGTGTTCCAAGGGAATTTAAACTGAAATAGATGATAATGGCAAGATCACTAGTCTTAATGTCCAATTTTATATGTGTTCCAATTTGAAAGGACCTAATGTCCTAATTTGAAATAGATGACTTTAAAAGGACCAAATGTCCAATTTGAGATGTGTTCCAAACTGGCTTAATGTGATGCAGAGCAAAGGAAGAAAAATCTCAATCCACACTCAACTTGACATTCATTTAACAAATTCTTGTTTCCCTTACAATTTGGACTCTCTTTCCCTTCATAAAACCTTGAAAGGGCAGACTTTTCCATTGTTGTTTTTGATTGAATTGATCACTCAACAATGCAACTTGATCACTCAACTTGAATCACACAATCAAACATCTCAACATGACTTGGGGATGATGTAAAGACTCTCACACAATAGAAAATGACCAAACAAATAGACCTTGTACCCAAAAACATCCATTCTTCCATCGCTCCTACACAAGCCCATGTAACTTTGCAACATTCACCAATATGGTAGTCAAAATAAAAATTGATTAAAGGAATTAACAAGAAAATGAAACATTCTTTTAGACTCCTAAAAATATCCTCCACAAGTTTCCAAAAGCATAGGATCAAACACCCACCATAAATGTATCAAAAGATTGACTTACAAGCCATAAACGAGGCTTAACTAGGCCTGTATAAGGAAGTGTTTAACCTTTCAAGGCACACCCAAACACCCATAATTCCTTTAAATTATTCTAACAGGTTCCCCAAGACCTGTTCCATGCTTTTAATTCATTAGTATTGCACAAATACTCTAAAAATTATGAAAAGTGCATTTTAAAGACCATTTTCATGCATTTACAAGGGAAAAACTGACCTAGGGCATGAAATAACTTTTGCAAACCTCCATCTTTCACTCTGAAACAAATTTGAACATGAAGAAGGGCCCTAAACCTAACATTCTACCAAGTTTTACATTTTTCCCACAGTGGAAATGGGAATTATATCCATTTTGGTGACCAAACCCTTGTTTGGTAGGGTTTCATACCCTCTTTCACTAAAATTGAAGTAAATTTCTTAATACTTAATGAAATCAATTAAAATAACCACCAAAAGAAATTATTCTCTACCCTCTATCAAACCATATTCATTATAGGGCTTTACAATGCTACTATAGGTCGTACCAATTGAAGGAATAGTCAAAATTGCTGGAAAATCAAGAAAAACAGAGTTTTTTTAATATTCAAATGCTTCAAACTTCCAATCAACCTTCTTCCCTAACCAAAAGGAGGCCTTATAAACTTTTACACATCATTTCCAATGACCCTCAACTATTTTTTGAAAGAGGGAGCCATTGGTTAAGGGATTTACAACTTAAATGATGAGTTTACACAAATTACACTATGACAACATTGCATTTTTGAAGCAATTTTGACTCCTATCATCTAAGACCCAAAAATCCATTCAAATGGCCTTGAAAAAACCTTATTACATCATCAAGAAATTAAATATGGATTTATTAACATAAAAAAATGAGACTTATTAACAAATTTTACCATCAAGTATAAATTAATAAGAACAGTTGTGCATATACTTACAAATTAATAAGAACAGTTGTGCATATACTTACAAATTAATCCAATGAACCATCCGGGTCTTCTCTACTCTTTATTGTGTCAAGTATTGCCTCATGGTCAGACTCACGGACCTTCCACAAGGTCTTGTTCAAAGTTCTACCCTTATATTTGGTCAAACGAACATTGGATGCCACGATAAGGTTTGAGTAATGAAGAATCTTACGATGCGTGTCAAATTCCTCAAACAACCAATGTTTAACACTCTTATGTGGGTACCTTCTGAGCCACATTCCAGTAAGAACAACTAATCCTGTAGGGTATTCAATGTTTTCTCCATCTACAATTGGGGCTTCCAATTTCTTTTTTGCCTCAACACAATGACACAAGTAATAGTCTGTACCTTCTTTGTTGTCTTCATTTGCAATAACTACATAAACATGCCCTACATTTATATGTGCAGCATATCTATCTAAATTAGTCAACGTTATGAATATAGTACAAAGTAAGATAACAATATGGAATTTCAAATACTAAGCAAGTAGATATATTACCTGGTTGAACTAGATCTGATACATGGTCAAAGTCGATCGATGATTCCATCTGTGTTAGTTCCAATGCCATTGGAGGCGATACGATGTGAAGTGGGCTAAGATAACTTGTCAACCATTTTCAACCTCCCCGACTCACAATCATTCCAGGCTTGCATTGTACATGAAGAACAAAAGCATGCCATCTTACGTGTATCGATACTCCATGAACCTACATTTGAGCTAAGGAAAGAGTGCAACTCACTCGATCCTATTAGTGTACAACAATCCTCATATGGTGCAATGTTAGCATCATCCATCAACCAAAAAAATATATGAATTGAAGACATGCCTTCATTACCTGGACCCATCGAAGAATTACACCACTAGACGATTGATCTTGCATCTTTCAACTGTGCACTATCTTGATACTTTAACTCTTCTCGTGCTAATGCTCTTTTCACGCATGCTCCTGCACCATCATGCTCCCCCTTTCCATGTCCAGCTTCACAAAAGTTCCACATATGTCTACACAGTTGTCTACACAGTTGTCTGACCATATTATATGCCGATCATATGATATGCCCCTCTGAGCCAAATGGTTGTGGGACATCTGGAAGCAACCTTGCACGAACTCTGGAGAATGTGTGCGATCATAACTAATATAAAATTGATACTCCCTCAATACCTTACTTTCGTCCTCTGTACTATCAGTTGCATGTATGAATGCTATGTGCACAAATATCGAAACCTGTGTGGAGTTGTAATACTATGACTGCACCTCACGATGTGGCTGTAGAGTGTAGTTCTCTACAAATTCAACCATTGATACTATGCTACCAAGTGGAAAGGTCTCCTTGCATAGCTTGAATTGTGTGTCCAGCCATCGGGCTCTATGGGTATGCCTTGCATACTCATACACTAGATTTTCATGAAACATGGACATGAACTAATACACTGGAATTTTCTGAATAACCAACTCACACCTTTTTGCTTCAGACCCATCTTTTGTACCATATGCCACTGTTTTATACTTCCCAAACTCTACTAGTTTCTTTT